>OZ012678.1:26472033-27672033 GCA_963942445.1 Argyra leucocephala | reverse complement strand
ATATACAAATTGCTTTGGTGGTTTTTTTTAACCCCTGTCTACCATGCTGAACCTTTGCAGGAAAAATTGGTTGCATGAACTATATTTTTTTAACTTAATGTTAGTCTTCTTCGCAAATAATAAGGAAAAATAAAAAATAATAATAATAATATAAATAAAACAAACAATTTTTTTGATTTATAATAATAAGGACTAATAGAAATTTAATCAATAGTTTAATATGGTATAATAACCAAAAGGGAAACAGCATTTAACACAAAAAAAAAACATAATTCACTCAAAGGTTATTCTTATTACTTAAAATTATACATAATAATACACATGTGTATCAGCATATTTGTATTGTATAATATTATACATTATACTACTTTATTGCTTCTACCTTTTATTTTTGTCATTATTGTGTGCGTAACTCACTTCACTCAAAAAAAATTATTATTGTTTTTTTTTTGTTTTTTTTTGTTTTTTTGTATTCTTTGCTGTATCTGTATTCTGTATGTTCTATATGCTCCATTCCAAAAATATTATTTTATTTTCAGTGTTAAGTGTTC
Source organism: Argyra leucocephala (assembly GCA_963942445.1). Taxonomy (NCBI): domain Eukaryota; kingdom Metazoa; phylum Arthropoda; class Insecta; order Diptera; family Dolichopodidae; genus Argyra; species Argyra leucocephala. The sequence continues at coordinate 27,671,482 of OZ012678.1, read as the reverse complement.
ACTTTTCACTTCACTGTTCAGGTACACTGTTCAATCAATAGAACTTGATAGAAGTAGAGTAGGATAATTAACTCTACTTCTACGCCGGATAATAAAACATTGTTTTTTTTAAATTGAAAATTATTGATGAAAATGTTTTTGTATTTTTTGTAAATTTTACCAATTTAGATACAAAATTTTGAATATTTTTTTAAAAATAACACAATACCATAATAACAGTTTATTCATATAGCAAAATAAGATCCCTATACATTATACAAAAGACAAAATTTATATGAAAATAAGATCCCATTTTTAAATTTGCTCTCCCAGAGGCCACAATAACGCTAATACGGTATAATTTATACTAAATGGAACCCAACTAACGAATTATAACTAAATGGAAGTGAGTACGAGTATACCATACAAAAATACAAACATTTTATACAAATTTGTTGGTATGGTACTTCTTTTTCTGTTATATAAAAAAATAAAAAAGATTAATGTTAGGCCAATATAAACATAAATAAAAATAAATAAAAAGTGATATAAACATAAGTACTGTAATTTCGGAATAAAGAATCTAATGAAAGAAAAAAAGAAACTAGGATTTATTTTGCTTCCGTCATTTATGACGGGTTACAAAGCTAGTAGTATCATATTACTCAAGCACAAAATTATAGGTTTTTCACCACATAGCCTTAACTGGCTTGAGTCTTACCTCTCTTCTCGGGAATACTCAGTTTTATTTAAAACTGCGATTTCTGACCAATACTCAGTGTCTTCTGGTGTTCCTGAAGGTAGTTTTATAGGACCTCTTAGTTTCATAGTTTCAACAATTGATGCTCCTAAAGTGATAACTTTTTCTAAACTTCTTAGTTTTGCTGATGACTCAAAGTTTTTTACTCCTATATCTTCCTCATCGGATTGCTTAAAGTTACAAAACGATTTTAACAATTTCGCTTCTTGGTGTTCAAAAAATGGGCTTGAATTGAACACTTCTAAATGCCAAGTCATTACCTTTTCTAGGAAAAATTCCATTCGGACAATTTGGTTCAACTACCAATTAAATGGCTGTCAGCTTTCAAGAGCGAATTCTATTATAGATCACGGGCTAAACCTTGACCCTAAACTGAGCTTTAAGCTACATTATGATAATGAGCAAAGCAAATTCTTCTTTAGGTTTCATTAAACGTTGGTGTAAAGAATTTTTTGATCCCTACCTCACGAAACATCTTTATGTTACATATGTAAGGCCTACCCTTGAATATGCCAGTCAAGTGTTGTCTCCACATTACTTGACTGACATTAACCGAATTGAATCGGTTCAACGAAAGTTTTTACGTTTCGCTTTGAGTAACTTTTCGTGGAATGATCCATTCCACTTTATTACCACCGTCTTAAACTCATTGACTTACAGTCGTTGTCTGATCGTCGAATAATTGCAGATATCTCTTTTATTCACCAGATCCTTTCGGGTATAACGCTAGCCCCTGAAATTTCAAATTATTTGGTTGCAAGATCTAATCGGAATAATCTCAGAACCGTTGAGTTGTTCCACATTCCCTTCCACCCTACTGAATATGGTAGATTCGAGCCAATCACTAGAATGCTCCGTGAAGTAAATTCTAACTCTAGTTCTTTTGATCGTCAACTAAGTGTTTTAACTATTAAAAAACGATTACGTCTTAATGTACGTTCAACTGAGACTAACTAACAACTGCTGTTCTTTTTAGCTTTGATACTTTCGGCCTAACTTTTTGAAGTGTTTTTATTAAATGTATAGCTATTAACATAGGTATTAATTTATGATTTTTTACCCTTCTACTAACAGCATGTACCTGGTTTAGTTTATTTTTAAATATTATAATCAAAGGTGGCGGTGATTTGCTAACCCTACTGGATGATGAGTTATTGCACAATTAAATAAAGGAATCCTTCGTCTAGTAATAGACGTCTGATGTGCTTGCTCTAAACATAAATCTGACAGTATAATTTAATAAAAAGGCCCACATTTCAAAAGGGAAAAGATCCTATAAAGTTGGATCAACTGTTGAAATAAATAAATAAATAAAAAAAACTATTATAAATGGAAAATTGAATTTGAAATAATATTACGATTTTTTTTTTTAAATAATAATAAGAATAAAGGGGGATAAACACTGAACGAATAAAATAAAACAATATGATTTATTTTATTTTAATTTTTTTTTTATTCAACAGATTTTTTCTTATTTTTTTGTTTGTAGGCATATAATATTTTGCGTATTAACATATATAAAAACTGACCTTTTTCAAAAATGATGTGATGTCTTAATACCTCATCGAATTTGAAAATCATTTTTAGGTTTAAAAATTTTAGAAGAAACCGTAAAAAAAAATGTGAGTACACAAGGCATCCCAGAACACCTCTATAATACTACGTATATGTATATTGTAGGTAAGATGGGGCTTATTTTTTTTTACAATTCATATACGGTTACATATGCGTTAACAATATTTTAAGTCTTTATTTTTATTTGTCGTATACATATATATATATATAATATATATATATATTTATATAAAACAAAATTTGCTACAAATATGAACGGATGAATATTATTTGTTAAAGCGCTTCCCCATTTTATTTAACCATTAAAAAATAACCATCAAATCAATTGTTTACTACAAATAAAGTTCAGTGTCGTTCGTTAGAATAATATTTCCTAAGGGATGATGACGGGTAGCCGTTGGGTTATATTATAAGTAAAGTTCATTCTATAAGGAAAACAATAAAATGGATGATGGAGTATAAAAACGACCAAATGACCTTCTGTGTTTATGTGTGTGTGGGTTTCTTTTTTCTGTAAATTTTTTTGTATGAAATGATATTTAATAACAGAAATGACTTGATATTATGTTTAGATTTTATTGAAAGTAAAAAATTGTTCATTCTTTCTATACGTTTTTTTTTCGTTTCTTTCTGTCTTTCTGAAAAAATATTTTTTTTTTTTTTATTTTTTTTTCTTTCTTCTAAGGTTACAGTTTAAAAAAAAAAAATTTTTTTTCTTCTTATTATTGTGCCTTTTTAATGTTGAGAAGTTCATTTGGAAAATTTGAAAGTAAAATAAAAAAAAAAAAAAAACATTTTAATTTTGCGACTCTTGTTCAAAATATTTATAAAAAGGTATTTTGAGAGCCTGTTATATATATATATAACAGGATTTAAGGATATAATTTTCAATATGAAAGAGATTGGAATTATATTAATTCGTTTCTTTTAATTTCGTATGTGTGTGTGTATGTTTTTTTTTACTTTTGGTTTATTGTTCTGTAAAAATTCGATAAGCAAGTCCTTCATGTAAGAAATGTTAACTAAATTATTTATTAATAATTTTAAAATAGCCTTGTCATTTCTTTTTTAACAATTCTTTAATATTTTTTTGTTTTTATTATTTTTTTATGTAGTTATAAACATTTAATTTATAATAATAATAAAATTTTAAAGTGAAATTTTTGACATTATCTAATTTGAATTTAGATTGGTAAGATGAAGGTATTATTAAAAAAAAATGTTAATTATTTTAGGCCAATTTGTTAATTGAGATTCGGAAAAATTATTTATTTTTTTATTTATATTTACATTTGTTACAATTAAAATTATAATAAATTTATTTGTAATTTCTAGCTGCTTGGGCTATCGGCTTCGGAAAATTATGTTTTTGCAATGTGTTCCAATAATTATTTCTAAAATCAAAATATCAATTTTTATACGTTGATTATGAAGAGAGTTTGTTCTTTTACGAAATTCAATTTCAGGTGTTTGCGACAAATTTACATGGTGTTTAGTTGTTTAGAATCATCTTGAATACATCTCTTTCGTGTGCTTCTAGTCTGAACGGTTCATTGATTTTTTTTATGGTACAAAAACTTCTGAGAGAAATAAAAAATTTATTTATTTTATTTATTTAGCAGTGGACCTGAAGATAAATCTACAAGCCATTTTAAGGAACTTTTCTCCTTAGGGATGTGGACCTTCTTAAAAAATATTTTTTAGACGCAAAAGTGTTGCGAAATTATTGCGAATTGTAAATTCAATTAGTTACAAATTTCACCATGAAAAATCATTTTGTAAAAACATATAAATTCATTAACGATAATTATTATGTAAGTAATTTCATTCATCATAAGACTTTGTACTCATCACTAGGTATTTATATTGTTAGTCTAACCTATACAAGTATACAACTTCTGAAAAGTAAAAGCTTTGAATGATTGTATAACTTATTATACAAAATGTTATTAATACATCTGTGAGTTATAAAAATCAACAAAAAAATCTAGATAAAAAATCTACTTATGCATATAATATGCAAATCTACTCTTGTCTACAATATCCAAACACTAGGAAGGGATGCTTTATATAAAATTATGGTTTTTGTAAGCGAGATAGGATTGGAGCGATATAATATATTAAGAGAGATTTGAATGGTAAACCGAAACGGGTCTGAACTGGTTCGTTTTGAAATGTTGCAAATCAAAAACTACAACATTTCTATCTGAGGGGAACATATAATGTGGAAGTACATTCCACATTTTATCAGTTTATGAATAAATATAGCAATGAATAAATTTCTTAAACGAATATCTAAGTCCACTGTATATAATATTGCGTATATGAATTTCTAATATTGCTTCTGAAATATAATAATAACAATAACCACTTTTAATATCGTTTCTGAGTTGAGGGTTCTATAAAAGTTATATTTTCTTGTTGATTCAAACAAATATATTTTTGTTACAATAATCGAAATTGTGTTATGGATTAACATCATTTTTAACTTATTTCAGATCAATGGTAAGATGGTTTGTAATACAGAACTGATTTACGAAATCTGAAAATTGACTCGCCATGTTAGTGTAGTTACAGTATAAGACTTTATTAAATTTATATATTTTTTGAAAACTCTATATTTTATCAATTTTACTTGTTTTCTCAGATCAAAGATTTTTTTAATTTGAAATATAAAGGAGCTGTTTTGAATTTTAAACATTTATCTTTTTTTTTTTTTTATATAAAACCAATCAATTCAAATTTAATTTATTTAATGTTTTCTTTGATATTGAGAAGAAATTTTTATTATTAATTTCAATAAAATTTAATTAAAATTTAAATAAATTTGTTTCTTGAAATATTTGTTTGATTTTTTGTTTTTTATTAAACTATAATAGCATCAATTATAAAAAATAAATAAATATTTTTGAAAAATAATTATTATGAAATTTTATTATAAATTTTTTCTTGTTATAGTTTTTATAAAAGTAAACAAATGAAATGTGTCATGCCAATTTGAATAAAAAAAGATCTCATAATAACAATTTTAATTAGATACATACTTTACAAATTGAACAAAAAAAAATATTTTTATTATTTACAATTTGCATAACAATTAAAATTTGTAACAATTAAAAAAAAATGTAATGTGTTATAGGACTCATTCCACACGCTCAATTTTTAATTTAAATAAATTTTCTGACATTTATATTGTCATATCGTTTGAAATTTAAAATAGACAATACACTTAATCCTTCTTTTACGCGATTGTTGGTTCCGCCACTGAACGCGTAAAAAAAACCTTTACTCTCATACAAATTAATTAATTGATTCCAATTACAAGAAAAATCGCGTACAAAAAAATATGCGCGTAAAAAAAAAATGAAAAACAATACATAGTTTTAAAATTCAAATTTATTACTTATTTATATAACAAAAAACATGCATAAAATACATAAAAAAACAAAAAAATAAAAATAAAACAATTCAAAAACAATACGAAACCAAAAATATAAAATAGAAAAATTATTGAATCCCGTGTTTGTTGGTTAATCACTGCTACTATCTGAAGTGGAAATTATTCTTAGCCGTTTATTGTAATAATTTTCACCGATATCGCTAGAATTTGAATCAAGATCAATAACAAGCTCAGATTGAGACACTGATTGAGTTGGCACCTGTGCCTGAGTTTTAACCATATATTCATTTAATGTCGTTTGCATATTTCTTTTTGGACCCAATAAACTCTTATGTAGTTCTTTATATTTTAACATGCATTGTGTTAAATCATTTTTGAAAACTTCGTACACGTTCGAGATCAGTATCATTTGCTTTAAAATAGTTTAACAATTCTGATGCAATTTTTAGACCTTGTTTAATTGTTTCTGCTTTAATTGGTTGTTCGTCCTCTTCGCAGTAGCTGCTATTTTCAGATTCCATGTTTTCTGCAGCTATTTCAATTAAATCCTCATCATCGAGCTCCCGGTCGAGAAGAATCTCGTCAATATCATTTCTTGTCATATCTGCAAAAATTTCTTCATCTGCGGAACGTGCTAAATCAATGATATCTGAATAATTGGTTGAACTGCTTGCCACCGATAAATCACTTGCAACACATTCTAGCCAAAGAGATTTCCAGCATCCGTTCAATGTAGATTGCCTTATTTCAGAAATTGCTAAAGATGCATATAAGATGCAGTCCTTGATAGAAAAGTTTTTCCAAGCGGCACTGAAATCTAATTCGGGATTTTCCACTAGCTTTTTTAAAATGCAATGACAAGTTTTTTTTGATGTAGTACATTTTAAAAGTAGAAATAACACCTTGATCCATCGGTTGGATAACTGATGTAGTATTTGGCGGGAGAAAAATGATCTTTACATTAGGATGTTCAATTAACGGATGGCCTGGTGCATTATCAATTATAAGAAGAATTTTAAATGGTTGTTTCTTCTTTTCTAAATAACTTTTCACCTCTGGTATAAAGCATTTCTCAAACCAATCTTTGAATATAGTTCCAGTTACCCAAGCCTTTTTGTTTGCCATCCAATGAACGCATAAATTTTTTAAATCCTTTCCCTTTAGTACTCTCGGTCTCAGACTTTTGTTTACTAACAGCGTTTTAATTAGTCGATAACTAGAAGCATTGTTGCAAAGTAAAAATGTCACACGATCCTTTGCAGCTTTGAAACCACCCACTGATTTTTGGGTCTTTGAAACATATGTCCGTTTTGGTAATCTTTTCCAAAATAGTCCGGTGTCATCCGCGTTAAAAATTTGGTCTGCCGTGTAATTACCATCTTGTATAATTTTTAATAACTTTGGAAGATACTCTTGTGCAGCTTTATGATCAGCTGAAGCAATTTCACCTTTAGTTTTTAAATTATGAAAATTATGTCTCTCAATAAATTTGGAAAACCACCCACCACTGGCTGAAAATTCATTTTCTTTTCCTTGGAATGTTGATGCTTGTGTACGTATTAATCGATTGAAAATAAGGAGGGCCTTTTGTTTTATCGTGGCAGTGTCAACTGGAATTTTTTTTTGGTTGACATCCTCAATCCAAAATGTCAATAATTTTTCCATTACTTCAATGCAAGTATTTCTTGAGTATGACGTTTTCTTTGCATTTACATTTTTACCAGCAATTACGGACTTTCTGATGGCATTTTCATTTTTTTAATTGTTCGCACTGTAGATTCACTGAGTCCAATTCGCTTTCCCACATTAGTTGGGCCCGATCCCTTCTCTAGATATTCCAAAACTTTTATTTTTGTGTCCAAAGTAATACCTTTGCGTTTTTTGTTTTTTTTTTAAATTCATTTCCATTGTAGCTACCAAAAATTGAAATTCTTGTAAGCAATTTTTTTTTAAAAATAGAAAATAAAATTTTTGTTCTTACCAAACAATAAGAAAAAAATGGCATGCAAAATTGAAAGTCAAAAATAGGACAGAGAAATTTTGTTTACAGTATGACATTTCAATGTTTCATTAAAGTTTTTGATGTTCTGTCATTTACATATTTACACCTTACAACATTTTTGTTATTTTATGGGTTTCTGAGGGTAATTTTTAATGATTAAATTAAAATATAAATAAACACTTAAAATTAACTATATTGTAAGAACCAATTGTATAAAAGAAGTTCTGAAAATATTATGTCATTTGATTGGTCACCCGTGATAAATTTAAAATTTCATCCGTAAAGTATGCAATTTTAATCGTAAAAAATAACAAAAATTATAACGTTTATTACCATAACTCTTAACTAAAATAGTCATCATAATTTATCATTCGTTGTCTTTTTAAAATTATTTGTTAAGTCATAAGTCATTTTATTTGACAGCATTGTAAATAACATAATTTAGTTAACTAAAAATAAATTTTTAACTAAGAACTTTATTTTATTATATTTTTATTTATAGAATTTATATTTTTATTTTACTTCTTTTAACTTTTGATTTTGACGTTTTGATATAATTAGGTAAACAATTATAGTTTGAATTGTGATTGGTTATGATTTTGTTATATCATATACAATACATATACAATATGTATCATATACAATACATATATATATAATGATATCATATGACTATTATATGTAGTTAGGGCCATACGGTATACGTTTTTACGTTTGCCTCTTCCACCATAAGCCCCATTATTAAATATCTAATTTCGATATTTGTTAAAATTATTGAAAGAAAAATTTAACGAAAAAATATTTAATATAACACATAAATATTTTTAGGTTTTGAAATATCAAAAAAATAAAAATAAAAAATTGAATGTGTAGAATGGGTCTAAGTAACAACTAAATTCGAAAATTATTATAATTATTATTAAAATATTTGCAAATCATATTGTTGTGAGGACTACAAAAATATTAAATTTAAAATTTTTATATGTATCGTGAATTAACACATTGTTGAACCCATCTAGTTAATAATAAACCTAAGTTTTGGCTATAATTAAAAAAAAAAAAAAAAAAAATCTGTTTTAACAGATGGATCGAAAATAGTGAAAATGGTTAGTTCATGCCTTAATTGTCCTGAAAATATCCAAGAACGAGCAATAATTTATTTAAAGAGAAATTTTGAAATATTGTATTATAATAAAAAATATAAACAAAATATAACAAAAAAACATTTTAGATCCAAAATTGATAGCCAATGCTGTTAAGAGTTATAAGAGGGGGAAAAAATAATTTTTTTCATTGAAAAAAAGTTCTAAAAATGATTTCATTATGCTGCAATTCTTTAAATGAAAAATTGATTAATCGTAAACGTTGTGTGTAATTTGATTGGCAAATAACTCTTAAATATAGAAATTCACCCACCTCTGTTATAAGTAGATAATTTCAATTATTTTATAACTTTTCCTCAAAAATTTCAAATATTTCATTAATAAAAATTTCAACTTCGTAATGTAAACAAAAAAAAAAAAAAAACAAAAAAAAAGTTAAAGAAAATAATTTATAGTTTATTATAAAATAAATATTTATATTTTGAGATTGTCAGCCACCACAGAATTACTCAAATGATGGAATCAATCTAAACACCTACAGCTCAAAAAAAACAAAAAAAAAAACAAAAAGAGAAAAAAAAACTCGATAAAAATGACAACTAAATCGACATTTTGGGAAACATTAAAAAGGCTGCAATAAATTTAAAAATAAATTTTTTTATACATATAACATTTTAATGTTATGTTCTAACAACACGAAAGCAACAATTGATGTAAAAAAATTTTTTTAACATTCAACCTTCTAACTCAGTTTTATTGGCGATTTATGTTGAGATTGTATATTATTTATGACACCAAACAATGATGAAGAGGTTGATGTCTAATGTTTTAATACTAAATATGATGAAAAGAAAATTTTGTAAAATGAAAATTCAAATTATTTTCAAATTATTCAGTTATTTTTCGAAATCGCAGTAAATATAAAATTGTAATATTATACAAGCGTTGATTATTACAATAAAAATATTATTTAAATTATTTATTTTTTTATTTTACGACTTTACAACTGGTTCTCATAATGTTTTAACCTTCCAAAGTCGGATGCACCTTTCATCAAGTAAAATAGTAAATGTAATAATGAAATCAACATAAATGAAAACAGTTTTTTGACTTTCAAATTGTCTGTTTAGCATTGAAAAGAAATAAGGTAAGAAATAATTTGTCTATCTTAATATTTATTCGAGCTGTTAATTTTATTGAGGGTTTTTCTCTTGCGATCAGCTTCTGTTTAAACATGCTTCGATCAACATTTTTTTATTACTTTACTTTACTGTTTGGGATGTTAACCATATAAAGTTAACAACTATCCGCTACTAGTTTGGAATCGGTGCAACAATCCGCTTCTGGTTTTGACTTTAACGTTTCTGATCATTATGAAACACATTTAGATCTATCTATTCGCTTTGAAAAGGAGCAAAATTCTAATAAAATATTCAAATCCGTAACTTTTGGGTTAACGTACATATTCCTAAATTTGCTTTTGGCTTATATGCAAAATACGATACTCTTATTCACGATAATTAACTAATATGAACATTTTACGTATAGCATATTAACTCAATAATTAATGACACTAGTCATCATGGCTATTAGAAATATCCGTAAAAATATTTAAAAAAATATTTGATTCGTTCCATATTTGACAAAAATAATATTCCATTGTATTTACAGCTGCTGTCAATTTATTTAATTTGAATTTTACTTTCATTCATAACAATCTTTAGTTGGAGCCCTCACCCATCAGTTATATTTCATAATCACTATATGCCATATTTTGTGAATACCATTTTCTACTTGAGGATAAAAAATTTATGAAACACATTGAGAGTGTGGGTTCCAACTAAAAAGTGTTCTGAATGAAAGCTAACTTCAAATAATTAAATAAATTGATAGCTATAAATACAATGGAATATTATTTTAGCCAAATATGGAACGAGTAATTTTTTTAAATATTTTTTTTTTATGAATATTTCTTTACAATGGCCATGATGACTGAGTGTTATTATTGCGAAAAATTATGAAGTTAAAATGCCTTAAGTAAAATTTGCTATATTGATTGTCATGCTGATGCTCTTTTTATCTTGCATATAAGTATGTCAAAAGTAAATTTTGGATATAGGTTTGTGACCTTGAATTAAGCTTAATCGATATTATTTTTGTATAAAAAATAATAAAAAAAAATATGATTGCTTTACGATATGATGACAAGGCGACTATTTATAGACCAAAAAAAACAAAAAAAAAAATTAAAATTCTGAATTTTGATTAAAATTTTTTTTTTATTATGTTGTGCGTTTTTTTTTATAAATTAATGATTGTTTTTTTTGTTGGGAAGTATCCCTGCAAATGTTTTGTGAATTATTACAAAATTTATGAAGCGAATTGAAATTTTAGATAGTAGAATCGAAGTTGAGCTGACATATAGGTGAATAAAAAAAATGTATTATTGCAATTCTGATTTTTGTTAGAGCCATAATTTCAGAATTAATTTAACCCATTTTCGGCAGCTGTTCGATTTTTCGTACAGCAAAATTACCTATTTTTATTAAATTTTTTTTTCTGTTATAGCTGTATATTTTTGACTAAAAATTAATACACCAATAAACTTTGGACTCTTAGCTTTCAAATAAGTGTTTTAGATTTAAAATTGACTCACTCGTTCTCAAGATAGTGGGGGTGTGAAAAAACTCCTAATTTTAACGATTTTTTGGAAATGAAAACAAAACTAATTTAAATTTTTAATTCAAAAAACCAATGATGAGGTTTTCTTGTCAAAGAGTCATATTTTCCATATTTTTATATTTATGGTAAATTTTACCACATCAGTATGTGTCATATACGAATAAATACAGCTGTTCGAAAATCGAACACTGGCCGCTATTTGACATTTGTTTTTCCACTAATTTTGATATTTTTTCATACTTATTATTTATTTATGATTATTGTTCAATTTTTTCAATCCGGAACAATCTTTTTTAATCGTATTCTATATTTATAAATGTTTAAAATAACAAATTACATTTGCAATATAAAAATGATATAAAATGTAAGAAAAAATATCATAATTTTGTATAATACAAATTTAAAATAAATTCTATAAGATTACCAACATAATAATTTATTATAGTAATATAAAATCCAGGTAAGAAAAAATAGTAAGTACAAAATATCTTTTGTAATTAAAAACTTGTAATTATTTATCTTAAATAATCAGGTTAATAATTAAACTTAAATAAAAAAAAAAATAAAAAATTGGAAATATTAGAAATTTTGCGGGAAATAGATCAATAAAATCCCTCTCCTGTAAGATGTATATTAGAAATAAACCAATCCATTTCGGTTGTAAAATATGGTGTCTATGTTCTTCAGATTGATACCTGTTCTCATGCATACCATATACTGACTCAAGCGACAACTATAATAAGCCAATTGGTTTAAATGCCGATGTTGTCATTCGATTTCTTAAAAATATTTAACATTCAAATCCACACAAAATTTGTTTTGATACCTTCTTCACATCATACTATTTGATGTGCTTGCTTGGTGAAAAGCGTTTCCTTGCCAATGGAACAGTACGAAAAAATCGAATAGCAAACGTAACGCGCCATTTAAAATATAAAAAATTACAGCGTGGTGAGCATGATTATAAATTTGATACAACAAAGAAATTATTATTCTGTGAATAGTCTGTGGATCTGTCGATAATTATTCTGTGGATAGTCTGATAATAAAGAGGTTACAGTTTGTTCTACCTTTGACCAAATCGAACCAACGAAAGAAAGAAGGATTATGTCAACTAGCAGCAATCATTACTTCTCCATAACTACAAGTATGACATGGGAGGTGTCGATTTATATGATAATGGAGTTGCAAATTATTGCAGCAATATCAGAGCAAAAAATAGTATTGGCCATTGTGGATTGCTGTTTTGATTTCTCTAATAGTAAATGCATGGAAGCTTTACTGTTTTGTAGCGAAATATAAAAATACTAGCTTTGTAACTCGTCATAAATCACGGAAGCAAAATAAATCCTAGTTTCTTTTTTTCTTTCATTAGATTCTTTATTCCGAAATTACACTACTTATGTTTATATCACTTTTTATTTATTTTTATTTATGTTTATATTGGCCTAACACTAATCTTTTTTTTTTTATATAACAGATAAAGAAGTACCATACCAACAAATTTGTATAAAATGTTTGTATTTTTGTATGGTATACTCGTACTCACTTCCATTTAGTTATAATTCGTTAGTTCGGTTCCATTTAGTATAAATTATACCGTATTAGCGTTATTGTGGCCTCTGGGAGAGCAAATTTAAAAATGGGATCTTATTTTCATATAAATTTTGTCTTTTGTATAATGTATAGGGATCTTATTTTGCTATATGAATAAACTGTTATTATGGTATTGTGTTATTTTTAAAAAATAATTCAAAATTTTGTATCTAAATTGGTAAAATTTACAAAAAATACAAAAACATTTTCATCAATAATTTTCAATTTAAAAAAAACAATGTTTTATTATCCGGCGTAGAAGTAGAGTTAATTATCCTACTCTACTTCTATCAAGTTCTATTGATTGAACAGTGAACCTGAACAGTGAAGTGAAAAGTGAACACTTAACACTGAAAATAAAATAATATTTTTGGAATGGAGCATACAGAACATACAGAATACAGATACAGCAAATAATAAAAAAAACAAAAAAAAACAAAAAAAAAACAAAAATAATTTTTTTTGAGTGAAGTGAGTTACGCACACAATAATGACAAAAATAAAAGGTAGAAGCAATAAAGTAGTATAATGTATAATATTATACAATACAAATATGCTGATACACATGTATATTATTGTGTATAATTTTAAGTAATAAGAATAACCTTTGAGTGAATTATGTTTTTTTTTTGTGTTAAATGCTGTTTGCCTTTTGGTTATTATACCATATTAAACTATTGATTAAGTTTCTATTAGTCCTTATTATTATAAATCAAAAAAATTGTTTGTTTTATTTATATTATTATTATTATTTTTTATTTTTCCTTATTATTTGCGAAGAAGACTAACATTAAAATTAAAAAAATATAGTTCATGCAATCAATTTTTCCTGCAAAGGTTCAGCATGGTAGACAGGGGTTAAAAAAAACCACCAAAGCAATTTGTATATATATGCATTTGTGTACATATGCAATTTGTATATGTGTTGGAGCGTTCCGTCGAACTTACAAACATCCAGATAAATGCAGAATAATATATATATAATATGCCAAAAAAAAATTTCGTGTTTTCGTTGCTGAAAAATTATTATTGGGATTTGAATATGAATCATCTCAAGAAGAATATCAGCCTCATAATTTACCAAAAGTTTCAGGCAGACATGTTGTTGTTTCCCAAACAGAAGGAAAATATGGTCGATGACAATTGAAAAAGTTCAGCAAGCCAACAAAATTCATATGCAAGAAGTGCAACGTTCATTTACACACTAAATGCTTTGGAAAATATCATGAAAAATAGGTTTTGTGTTAAGATTTCATAATTTATAACATTTTATATTATTAATAAATTTTTCAGCAAAGTTTTTGTTTAACTCTACTTTATATTTTCATTCATTGTTTAGCTTTAATTTCGCTGAAATTGAGTCAAATTGCTAAAAATGTAAACTTAATTTTTGATTTTCATGAACAAAAAAAAAATTACAAATAGCAGTGTTCGATTTTTCGAACAGCTCTTTCTCAGGCTCTGAAACGAGCTAGTCCCAATCTGACAACGGATTTGAGTTTTTTGGGCATCAATTATCACAAAACCAATTGATTAATTAATAATCAAGACATGTTTTTTTTCTGGTCGAAAATCGGTAAATTAATATACGCCAAGTTCGTTTATTAGTTTTGGTTTCATTAACAAATAACTTACTTTTGTTGTTTTGTAATTTTTTTTTCTTTAACATTTTATATTTTAACTTCACAAAATAATCTACAAAATATATTTTTCAATTTAATAACATAATCTGTTGTAGATTTACTCAGCTTAACGGTTATATTTATTTTTTTAGATATTAAATAATATTGTACTTAATATTACAGGATATTGAATATAGCAATAAAATATAAACTTAAAGTTATTTTTAAGAATTATTTTAGTAAGAAGTCTGTACATTTGGATATTCTAAAATACCAAGATTCAATAAACAAATTTATCTTAGTGCTCTTGTGTTATTGCAATTAGAAAACCTAATTACTACAGGTACCCGTACCGGTAATATTTGTTAGCACATATTTGTTAATATATTTTATATAATTAAATTTAAGTAAATATGCGTGAAAATAAGGAGCATTTAGTTTATGTTCTTTGGCTCTGTTGACAAATAACAATCAGTATATGTTAATAGTTGAACACTGATACAAAGCTTATTCCAGAATAGCGTTTCCAATACCGAAAGCCTTTCGGTATTTCGGCATTCCGGTATTGAGGAAATCTCGATACCGGTATTACCGATATTTTCGGTATTATTTATGGAATAAAAATATCTAAATAAAAAGCACCAAGAATAAAACAATTTTTCCCAATATATTACACAACACAATTCATTGTTTATTTAATATAGTTAATAAAAAAAGAAACGACAATTCATCATTATTATGGTTATTAAAAAAGAAAAAGAAGAAACAGTTCGATAATAAAATTAAAACAAAACAATTAAAAATTAAACATATACAGTAATTAATACAGTGGGTAAAGTACATTATTTTTTTTTAATTCCTTCTTGTTGTGAATTAAAATATGCTCGCAGAAAATATAAATTTACGATGCTTTCATCTGAAAGGCGTGATCTTATTTTCGTGCAGATTAATCCTGCTGCAGAAAACGCACGCTCAGATTCTACACTTGTAGGACGAACGGTCATAAGGAAATTATAAACATTTTGCAAATATTTTCCTTTTATATTTTCTGATTCGAAATATGTATGTTATTTCCCTTCGTATAACTTTGGTGAGATCCTTACATGTTTTTTTCGAATTTATCTCATTATCGCGCTTATTTTGTTGGGTTTTTTCCATCATAATTTTCTGCAATTTTTGCTTAAACTGTTCCAGCGAGTTTTAGAATCTAATATCAACACCAACTCTTTACCAAATTCTTCCTTAACATATTTTTGTAATGTTGCATCATTTTTTGTAGCCGAATGGCGAAACAATTTAACTACACTTCGAATCTTTATAATCAATGCATATATTTCAGAACTTAAAGTTCTGTTGGGCATGTTCTTCTTACATATATTATCCTCGACTATTAGCATACCATCATAACAATCATCGTCTTCGCTATCAGTTTGTTCTTCGGTATCTGTTTCAGTTTCGCATGGAAATAATTCTCGTTCATCAGAAATATTCTGCTGATATAGCACGCTAATAACCGCTAGTTGTATACCATGTACAAGACATTGTTGATGATCTGCATTCACAAGCTTACCCACTTTTTTCATTATAGAAGCACCATCCGTTGTCAGCGCAACAATGTCCGCCTGTAGTGAAATACCGTGGTCTTTCAATTTTTTATCAACTAGCTCAATGCATTTATCTGCAGGCATAGACCCTGAAATACGACTTAATCCAAGGTTCCAGAAGCTTTTACTAGAATGGACATTTATGTTAATGTAACGTCGATTTCTGATTGACGTCCATTCATCGAATGTAATGCTGAACTTATCTCCACTGAATTTTCTAGACAACAGTTCATTTTTCAACTGCATTCTAATTTTTTCGCAGTAATTCATTACCATTGATTGAATAGAAGTTGACGATGTAGGAATTTCACCAAGTCCTCTTGCTGTTAATGCTCGTCTTAAATCAATGGAAGTACAAAAAATACTAAAAGCTAAACCATCTTTAGCTGTCATTCGAGCTAAAACAGCAGGCAATGTATTATCTTCTTCAGTTTGAAAATAGTTGGTAATTCTTCCAACATTTTTATTCACATTTGAAGTACAAGGAGGATTCTCGGTAACGCTCAAAACACATCTTTTAGATTTTAATGAATTTATTCCATGGATAGTTTTCAAATGTGTGTGCATCCCACTTGAACTTCCACTACAGACTTTAATTATTTTCATGCATTTATTGCACCTACCTAGTTTTCCATTTCGTTCTCGAAGAAAATAGTACCAGACTGAAGTTTGATCTTGGCTTTCTGGGCAATTTTTTTCAAAAATATGACTGTCCATGTAATTGGCTTAAAATTTTTTATTTAATTTTCAATTAAACAGAAATTAAAAGTATATTTACCTTTCGTACGGTTTTTGTTTATATAGCGATAAAACTGAAATTAATACACTTAATATTATTTACTGCAGTATAGACTATTCTATACTATTATGTATATAATTAAATTGCACTCTCTCACATCAGAATGTACATATAGATTGACGAGACAAGAATTTTGGGTATTCATAAAACAAAAAAAAAAAAATAGATAAATCATCTTGCTACCATGACTACATTTCATTTATTATCACGCTTACTGAGATGGATTAGAAAAATTCAAAACAGGAAACGTAAACGACGTTCAAAAATCTAAAACAACGAACGACGTTTAAAAATTTATTAAAAACGTACATATATATGTATATGATGCATTTTAAATGTTAAAAAAAACTAATACCGGTATTGTTGCATGCGGTATTTCGGTATTTCGGTATTCGATTGAAGCCTGTAATACCGGTATTTCGGTATCGGTAATACCGGTATTGGAATCCCTACTCCAGAACCATCAGCACCTAATATTCATTTACCAAATACCCAAAATATTACATCTAATTTGCCAGCTTCTAATCAAAGACTCTGTAAATCATGTGGAAAATGAATAAAATTACACTTGCTATTTGTTTCTAGTTTTTTATTCCTTGGTTTGTTACTTACAAACTAACTTACAAGTAAAACTTAAATTATTCCTACACCTACATTTTTTAATGACAGTTTACTACGAGTTAGTGTGTGTAGTGTACATATAGTCGCGGAGCCTACTGCGAATTTTACTTTGCCAATTTTAAAAGTATTTCAGTTGAGGACTCTACATTCAAATCCATCGCAAGAAGGTTCACCAAATATTAAAAACTCGCAAGGTACATCTTCTTCATCACAACATTTAAATACTGTATCATACGGCTACAGCTACTACTTCTACATCAATTCATGACAATTCCAAAGATCAAAACGAGCCGATAGATATAAATATCGAACTTACTTCAAAGCATGCACCAGCTATCAATGACAAACCCAAAACGCCGCTGAATAGTCAACATTTATCAAAAGACATTCAGTTTGAAATTGATTCAATCTAAAATTAATAAGGGACGTAAAAGCTCGGCTGAAAAAATTGGGATAAATATGCATATAGCCAATCAAAACACAATATTCATAATGAACAAAAACTAACTGAACAATCCACCATCTATTATTAATATATTACAGGGTAGCCCAAATCAACATCGTGGTCCTATGTCACCATCTGGAATTTTTCAAACACCAGGAGATCTCCCACCCACCACAACCTATGTTGACTTATCATCCTCCAGTGGCATCAACTGGTTCAGATGCTCCACCAATAATTCTATCAACTAATTATGGGCCTTCCACTTATCACATATGTCTTCACATATGGAAGGAGCACGGATTAAACCACGATATAATATAATTAATATAATGTAATAATTAATAAACATATATAGTAATTAAAATTTAATAAATATAATATGATATACAAAAAATTCATACCAAATAATTACTAAATAAAGGGTCACATTCCGAAAGGGAAAATGACCTGAGTTTAAGTGCAAATCCCACTGTTATATACAAATAAATAAATACATAAATATTTCCAGTAACCTTAAATAATAACAATCATTTTTAAATACAGCACTGACATTTTCCAAAATAGAACCAACCATGAAAGAAAAGAAAAAGTATATAGTAGAAGTCAAATTAATTGAAATTATATAAAAAACATATGAAAATTTTAATATTGACCAGACAGAAATCATCTGTTCATCTGATCATCTTTAATTTTAATTTTTTCTGAATGATTTTGTAAAATTTTAAATTTATAGAAAAAATATATTTAAAAAGAATATTAAATTTCATTTGTTTACTTAAGCATATAGATTTATTTAGAAATTTTCCACGTTGTATTTATTCCATTTCCTCTTTGTTTTTTTTTGTTATTGTAAAAAGCTTCAAGTTTAAAAATGATTAAAATAAGCTTTTCATTAAGAAAATAATAATAGCAAAAAAAAAAAAATGAATAAAAAAAAATGTATTTTGTATAACAGTTTTTGAGTATAACAATTTTGCGTTCATCTACATTGTAAATATTGTATTCTATGGATATTGTTTGACAGTGTTGTTGTTGTTGTTGAACACCAAGTTGGAGAAAATTATTATGAAAATAAAAAAAAAAAAATTTCCTTTTTTGCGTACAGTTTCACAGCTGATTTGGATAACATAACAGCATCATTAGTAAATGTTATTGCATTTGTTGTAACGATTTTCTTTATATGCTGCTTTTCTGCTTTTGTAGTTTTCCTTTTTTTGTTTTATTTTCCTTAAACACCTGATTTGTCTGACTAGAAACAAAAATAAAAAAACTTGTTTGTGTCCTTACAAAAAAACAAAAAAACACAACACAACAAAACAAAAAATAAAACAAATAAATAAATAAATGGATAAATTAAAGAAATCGGAATCTTAACATCTGATGATGAAAATCATTTTCTTATCATGAAGATAATTTTTTTTTTTTTGTTTTCGTTTAAGGACATACAATTTTTTTACCCAGCATAATTTTAGTGCTTATGTGGACTCTTAAGTGAGTAGACGTGTTTGTCGCGAAATATTTAAATAAAATTAAATAATTAAATTATTGAGGACGACTAAAATAATTTAAAACGATATTTATATGGAAATATATATATGTAGATGTATATATATATATATATATATTGAAATTTAAAAATTAGAGTATAATTTAAGATTTAATATTTTAAAGATTTTAAAATTAATTCAAAATAAGAGCTGTGCTTGTTTATTTTTTTAAACTATAATTCTTATGTTATTACATTACTAGTGCTCCAATAGTAGTTTTGACCGTTTTATTATTGGATTTTTGGTAGTTCTAATCAAAACTTTCAATGGAACATTTAAAAACAGTGCTGTGCTATTTTGTGAAAAATTTAAAAATTTAAATGTATTTAAATTTAAGAATAATTATAGTGAATTTAGAAATTTAAAATTTAATTAAATTATCATATATTAAATTAAGATAATAAATTTAAGTCAATCAAATTATTAAAACGAAAATTTAAATTAGTTTTAGAAATTTTATTTAAAATTAAAAAAAAAAAAAATTAAGTGATAAAATTTAATTATTTAAGTAGTGTTTTATAAGTGAATAATAATTAATTAGAAAAATAATTAGTGATTTTAATATAATTGTAATAAAAGTAATTATATATTAATAGCATTTTTAAATAATAAGTAATAAATAGAATTAAATTAACTGCAATTGAAATAAGATTAAAATTTTTTTTATGAATTTGTAATTAAATTTTTTTTATAATTTCATGGAATAATTATTATTACAATTATATTGTGTTGTGCATATTTCTGGTAATTATATATAATTGTATAATTCCATACATTATTTACATTAAAAACAGTTGAGAATATTAAAAAGGTAAAAATTATAAATATGGTTAAGATGTGTGTGTCATTTTTTTAAATTAGTTATTGTAGTTCTAAAGTCGTTGTGAATTCTATTTAATAACTTGTGTCCTTAAAAAATTATGAAAATTTATTTAAATTTGAATTTTTAGTAGTTTTCGAATTTTTTAAATTAAATTTTGAAAATTTATTATGCTCAAAAAAATTGTTTGATTAAATGAATTTAAATTTAGTTAAAAATTTGAACAAGGAAGAGTTAAAAAATTAAATTTTATTTTGATATTTTGAGTAAAGGATGCCCATTTTAATTTTATAAACAATTTAATATCCTTTTAAATTATAAAAATATATATATATATTTGTTTTAAATTAATTTAATGAGATTTTTAAATTATAAATAGAAAATGGAATAAGTTTTTTTGGACTAGAAATTTTTTAAGAGAGAACAGAACGATTGAAATTTTGTCTGTTTTAGATCAAAAAACTGTTATTTTTTTACATCTTGCTGTGTACATTTTTCAAATGTAAGGAAAACGGTGTGATTAGATAATTTAGTAGGCGGTCAATTGTAATAGACACTTTGAGACATATTATAATTATTAAAATTTTTTATACGAGTGGTAATGCAAATTTCAATTTCTTTGGATTTGGCAGTATTATTCCATGCGTTTGGTATCATAAAATTGATCGTCAAACCAATTATCAAATAAAGTGATTGACGGTATAGTCATTTTGACTGCTGAAAAATTTTGATTACGGTCAATTGATTTTACCAAACGCTTTTGTGCATATTTTGAGAATTTTTTCAGACGTTCGTTAAAAAAGAAAAAAATAATAAAATAGTCTTGTGATATTATTTGAATTGGAATAATTTTGTGGAGTTAAACGAAGGGGAAAATGATAAAAAAAGCAATACATATATCTAAATTAAAAGAAAAGATTGCCTATAAAAGAAAAAAACTCATAATTTTGGAAGCTTGTCAAAGTTTAGAAGTAGGACCAAGACTTAAAATACCAAGAGTGTACGATTATGCCAAAGCTATAGAACAACCTTGTTACAACTAGCAACATTAAATGTGGTTGTCTCCAGCTTAAAAAATATTTGTTAACAAAAATATTTGATTGTCAAAAAACATTCTAAATTTTCTTCTGTATTTATATTATACATGTTTTTATTTTGTTCTTTTCCTTTTTCACTGCAAATTTTAAGAATTATCAATTTTCTCTATAATATTTATGAACTATTAATATCATATAAAAAATGTACCTGATAAAAATAAACCCTTTCTTCCATCCACCAGAAAAGCAACAGAATTATTTTTGACTCACTTATGACGATCAAAATGATAAATTTGATAAAACCGAACGAATGACATTTGCAATTTACAATGTCGAACTCTTAATCGGTGCAAGTTGCGCTGCAATTTACAATACCAAACACATGGATTGTATTCGCTTTCTATAAGGATAATGTCGAGTCTTTAAGCAAAAAAAAACTCTTTTAACTATGTAGCTAACTATTTCTTTATATTTTTTTATATTCAATTATCATAGATTGCGTATTTTTAACTTTTTGTCAGCTTGAACTTATTCAGTTCAAAAACTGATCTCAATTTTGGAAAATATTCTAATAGATAAAAAGCGGTTCATAGCGGAATCGGAAAAACCAGAAAAAACTCGTTGAATGTTAATGATGTTGATAAAAAAATGTTTCAAATTCGTCAAACTTAAAATAATAAACTTTAAATTGATTTGTTTAATAAATTCTAATTATAATTTACAAAGTGCTCAGTAAGCAAAAAAATGCTAGAAATCAAGTGAAGCAATAGCATTTGTTAAAACTAATTTCATTCTTTAGCGTGACTGATCTTCCGCAAACTATTTAATGGGTTCGGTATTTCCAACTGAATGATGATATACTGTTTAAAAAGATGTAGTAAGCTTTCGTATATTAATCTTAAATCGAGCAATTAAAAATAAAAATATTCTTAGATAATTTTGTGTTATTTTAGAAACATTCAAAATCGGGAAATATCCTGTTCCCGTATTTTAGTTTTGAAATTATCACACCCCATAAGATAATACTAACTACAGTAATACATTCGTACGTTTTATAACGTGACTAATGTAATAATTGCTGGGTTTTATTTCTTAATGTTTAGATTTAGATCTATAGCAATGTACCTATGTATTTGGTTATTATAATTTTCATTGTGATTAAATTAAATTTTTGTTTTGTTTATTTTCGTTTAATAAAAATCTTGTTAATGTTCCGAAAACTATTTCTTATTTCAATTGTCTTGTGAGCTAATCCGCAAAAACTTTAAAATTTATAGTGTGCTTTTATATATAAGATATCACTGTTTATCAGTCATTAATTAACCACTCAAGGATAGTTCATTTTTATTTACTGTCAAATTAATGCTTAGATCAAGCCCATCAGTCGTTTATTATTAGACGAAAGCTTGCTTAATTTGATTGTGCAATATATCACCATCCATCAGTAGGGTTAGTAAAACACCTCCAGAAAAATGTTAAAATAAACTAAATCAGATACATGCTGTTAGTAGAAAAGTAAAAATCATAGGTTACTACCTATGTCAATAATACCTATACATTAGTTAAAAATACTTCCAAAAGTTCGGCCAAGTTAGTAAGTATCAAAGTACTTCTGGAACTATATAGTACATGAACCGAAGTCAATATCAAATTATACTAAAAACAATTTCGGTTTTGTACTACAGTACAAATACAAAAAAATTGTGCTAATTGTAACGTTTGTATACTGCAGTACAATGTACAATGGCACAAAAATTGTAAATTCGTCTTTAGGACACTATGAGTGAAAATTTAAAAGTTCTGTAGTTAAAGTATGTTCGAATCCAAATTTGATATAATACTATTACACGAATAAGGAAAATATTGGCAAAGTCATAAAATGAAATTTTATTTTTTTTATTTATTTATTTTTACAAACCAAAAATAAAATTACACTGCTAAAAAAAGTTTACAAAATTTTAAAAATAGATTTTAATATTAAAAATAAAAATTACTGATAATTATAATAATAAATTATGTTATAACAGTGAAAATAGTCGAATATTTTCCTTTTAATTTTACTGATATGCCTATCATACAGATAAATTTTACTCTAACGCTGGAAAACAAATTTTTATAAAAACTAAATTATGTTAGTTTGAAGTAAGATATTGAGTGGAATGAATCCAGTAAATTCAACTTAACCCCAAAATTTAAACAAAAGAGTTCAAGCTTGTTAATGAGTTCTAAATAAAAGCAATTAGGTGAATTCTATTCAACTCTTTGCAAATACGAAGTTTCAATTTCGATGAAGTAAATTTCTGCTTCACAATTCAAAAAACAGTAAGCAAATTAAAAACTATTTTTTTTGGTTGTATACCAAGCTAAGGTAAACGTTGAGGAAATTTTTTTTATCGAGCAAAATTTCATTCTCTGAGCAAATGCTTCAAGTTTAAACTCAAGATCGATTATTTTGTATGCCAAAACGAAGTTTTGCTGAAAAACTACTCATCCAACCATTAAATGGAAGAAAATAAAAAAAATAAATAATATTTACAGTTAATAACTGTAATTTAAGAATAGTAGTTACATTTCAAATATCTTGCATAGATCTGCAATTTTAAAACAATTAAACGGGTCAGATAGAACAATAGATCTGAATTTAGGATAGATTATTCCATTTAGAATCTAATCTATGTATCTTAAATAGAATAATTGATCTCAAAAGGTTGGGTTTACATAGAACACGACACCGTCAAAATAAAAACATAACGTCTCTAATAATTTTGTAGTTCAAGGATTAACTTAAAATTAAATCAAAATATAAAGAAAAATCAATATTTTCAAAATGATTTTATCTATCTTAAATTATATCTGCTAAAACCCCTTTCTGCTTCAAAATTAAAACTTTACAAAATTTTCAAAGTTTTTTTTTTTGTTTCATTGGTCTTCTAGTTTTTTATTACATCATTCATCCACTTCTTTCCTAATTCAAGTTATAGAATTATATACAAAGCTTCCCAAACTTATAATAATAAAATGTAATATAAAATTTGTTAAACATTTGTTGAATGAATGAATTATTGATACTACAATATGGTCTAATGTATTTCAGAATTTTTAATATTCAACAATTTACATTTCACAAATTTTCATAATTATGAACATTTTTTAATCATATATACATTAATACAGTTTAATTAAAATTTAGCCGGCTTACTTTAAAATATTTATTTACTTCCTGACTGAGCAAAAGTTATATTAGCAAATGTGTTCAAAATCACTATAATTATATACCCTTTGTGCTCATGTTATTTCCACATTGCGTTAATATCCATTTCAGAATTAGGCGATGTATATGTTGCCTGAAAATATTTATGTCCTGTGCAAACTATTATATTAGCAAATGTTTTCAAAATCACTATAATTATATGTCCTTGGTGCTGTTGTTATTTTCACATTGCGTTAATTTCCATTTCAGAATTAGGCGTTGTGTGTATCGCCTGGAAATATTTATGTCCTGTGCAAGCTATTATATTAGAAAATGTGTTCAAAATCACTATGTTTATAATGTCCTTGATGCTGATGTTATTTCCACATTGCGTTAGTGTCCATTTCTGAATTAGGCGATGTGTATGTCGCCTGGAAATATTTATGTCCTGTGCAAGCTATTATATTAGCAAATTTGTTCAAAATCACTATAATTATATACCCTTTGTGCTGATGTTATTTCCACATTGCGTTAATGCCATTTCAGAATTAGGCGTTGTGTATATCGCCTGGAAATATTTATGTCCTGTGCAAACTATTATATATACGAGTATAAATATTATATGTGTATATATACATTTTTTCAGCAAATTAATGAATAAATTGAAATTTGTTTAATCAAGTTAATGACATCCATTAGTTTTCACACTGAATTTACAGACACTTTTCATAGTATTGGATAGAACTAAGTAGTATTTAATAATTGATAATACTTATTTTTCTTCTTGCTTTACCCGTATTCAGCGAATATTTATTAATACCAGTTGTTTTTAATCTCTCTATATTCAAAATCAAGAGCTCAGTGATTGAAAAACAATAAATGGCTTAGGGATAGAAATGATAGAGTTTTTATTTTACAAATCACTAAATTCTATAAATTAAATCTTAGAAGCAACCAAAATAATAAAAAATAAAAACTGGAAAAGCAACAAATATTAATTTTATTCTTTAATAAAACATTTAAAATTAATTTCTAAGAAATTCATAATGCGTGAATAAGATATACTTTATGAGCAGAAAATGAAAAAAATATATTTTTATTAAAATTTTGGTTGAAATTTCATTTTGTGCAATTAAGTATGTACTTAAAAAAGTTTAAAAATAAAAATAAAATAAAACAACAAAAAAAATTCTATTATCAAAATGTGGTTTTGAAAATATCCTTGAAAATCAAGAATGTCTTGCATTTTTTTATTTTGCTTTTAATAAACAAAAAACAAAATGAAAACTAATGAAATTTTGGTTTGGTTCAAAACAACTTTATTTAATTTTGAGTAACTTATCTAGTACGTAATATCTTGTAGGCAAATATGAATTTTAAAACAATAGTAGGTATCTGTTTTGGATTCTTTTTGATTTTTTGTTTTTTGTTTACAAAAAATACTTTTAGATAAAATAAATTAAAAATTTTTGACCATTCAGGGATCTTTCATAGGTACCTACCTATATGTATGTACCTAACATAGTTATAAAAGTATTTTGAATTAAAATTCTTTTTTCTTTATTTTTGTTTATTATGAGTAAAAAGGATCACTGTCACTCTCAGCTACTTTTTACCTACATCTACACATTATTTTGTACATTTTTCGTTTTACATGTTTACAATGTCCAAAAATTTTTGACTTAATACTCACCAGGTTCATATATATATAAATACCAGAATAAGATATTGTCATCGTAAAACCACAAAACAAAAAATATATTAAATAGCAAATCCCAAAGTATATACAAAAATACAACAAAGTTATGTCTTGTTTTTACCAGAAATTAATTTTGATCTTTTTTGTATACTTTATATTCTCTTTATATATATAGATACTGCTTAAATAGTAATTAGAAAAATTTTATATAGGACTTAAGCTATATTAAATTGTATTAATTTTATTTTAAAATGGGATTTTACGCTTTTATGTATTTTGGATAACATCCTAATTTTTTCTGGAAATATCATCAACAGTTATGATATTTAATTGAATATGATGGTTAACATTATTTTTGTTTAGATCTCTGATTGTATCTATACGGTATCTTTGAGAGTATCTATATATTGACTTAGCTCAAATTCTAAGTCATTATTTTGTCCGAAAATAGTTGATTTTTCTACTGTGTGTTTGTTTTTATATTTCGTTCACGACACTAATAAATTTATTATGGTTTTGATTACTAGATAGATTATTGCGTAATTGAAATGAATTTTATCTTCCAATTTAATCTATGTTTGTTGCATTATTTTTTTTTTTAACGATTTCGATATAAGAACATGTTTCACTAAAACTGTGAGACTAAAGAGAACCGATTTTAACCGAATTTAACAATTAACTTGGTATACCGTTTAGGTCAGAATTACGAATTATTAGGTCTGTTGACGATTCTTAATACCAACTTGGTATATAGACGTTTTATGACATCTGATTGTGATGACCTAAACGGTAAGAAATCTCAAATTTGAACATTGATGGGTTGTCTTAAGAAAAATGTATGCTTAACAGTTAGCTGGATTGAGCTATGTGACAAGCCTTCAGTTATGTGACAAGTATTGTGACTGGCATATTTTAATTGGAGCCTAACAAGACATTTATTTTATTTATTTATTCGTTCTATACTCAAAAAGAGCGTTAGCTCATACAGAGTGATTATTAGTACTTAAATTTTAAATTAAATGTTAAATATACATCATAGTAAACAATAAGTAGAAAGTATAAATAGCAAAATGATATTACAAAAAAATAGAAAATATAGTAAGAAAATATATAGAACTAGCTTTGAAACCCATCATAAATGACGGAAGCAAAATAAATCCTAGTTTCTTTTTTTCTTTCATTAGATTCTTTATTCCGAAATTACAGTACTTATGTTTATATCACTTTTTATTTATTTTTATTTATGTTTATATTGGCCTAACACTTATCTTTTTTTTTTTTATATAACAGAAAAAGAAGTACCATACCAACAAATTTGTATAAAATGTTTGTATTTTTGTATGGTATACTCGTACTCACTTCCATTTAGTTATAATTCGTTAGTTGGGTTCCATTTAGTATTGTGGCCTCTGGGAGAGCAAATTTAAAAATGGGATCTTATTTTCATATAAATTTTGTCTTTTGTATACTGTATAGGGATCTTATTTTGCTATATGAATAAACTGTTATTATGGTATTGTGTTATTTTTAAAAAATATTCATAATTTATATATTCAAAATTTTGTATCTAAATTGGTAAAATTTACAAAAAATACAAAAACATTTTCATCAATAATTTTCAATTTAAAAAAACAATGTTTTATTATCCGACGTAGAAGTAGAGTTAATTATCCTACTCTACTTCTATCAAGTTCTATTGATTGAACAGTGAACCTGAACAGTGAAGTGAACAGTGAACACTTAACACTGAGAATAAAATAATATTTTTGGAATGGAGCATGCAGAACATACAGAATACAGATACAGCAAATAATAAAAAAAAACAAAAAATTTTTTTTTTTGAGTGAAGTGAGTTACGCACACAATAATGACAAAAATAAAAGGTAGAAGCAATAAAGTAGTATAATGTATAATATTATACAATACAAATATGCTGATACACATGTGTATTATTATGTATAATTTTAAGTAATAAGAATAACCTTTGAGTGAATTATGTTTTTTTTTTGTGTTAAATGCTGTTTGCCTTTTGGTTATTACACCATATTAAACTATTGATTAAATTTCTATTAGTCCTTATTATTATAAATCAAAAAAATTGTTTGTTTTATTTATATTATTATTATTATTTATTAGTTTTCCTAATTATTTGCGAAGAAGACTAACATTAAATTAAAAAAATATAGTTCATGCAATAAATTTTTTCTGCAAAGGTTCAGCATGGTAGACAGGGGTTAAAAAAAGCATCAAAGCAATTTGTATATATATATGCATTTGTATACATATGCAATTTGTATATGTGTTGGAGCGTTCCGTCGAACTTACAAACATCCACATAAGTAAATGCAGAATAATATATATATAATATTTACAAAATAGAAAAATGTAATAATTATTGAGAAATTATATCATGTATATAAATTTAATTAGTTTACATTTAATTCAGTAGTAAAGATGGTTAATTAAATTTTTTTATGTATTTTTTAAAACTTTTCTAATCTTGATTTTTAATTGTAGTTGGTATTTTATTAAATTCATTGACTGATGTACTATAAATTAATGCTTAGAACTCTTCTTGCTCGAAAATCAGACGCATTTCTTGTATTATGTTGATGAACCTCTGAACCTTATTGAAATTTTGTATTGGTGATTATTTGTTGGTGTACTATTTTATATATATGACTCACTTGTACTAATTTTAGTTGATCCTGTAGCATTGATATCTTAAAGTTCTCATATAAACTGTTAGTAGACGTTCTAATATTTAAACTGTATAGGTTTTTTATAGCCTTATTTTGCAAAGTTTGGATTTTTTTCAAATTCTGCAACAAACTTGTTCCCCATATTATTAATCCATACACTAAACTTGAGTGAAACAAACTGTGATATAGTGATCTTTTTAAGGTATGTGGTATATTATATGATATTTTTTTGAATATTCCTGCTGTTCTTCTTATTTTTTCATAACTTCTATAACGTGTACATTCCATGAGATATCACTGTCTATTATCAAACCAAAATATTTAAAGTTATCTATTTTCTGAATAATGTTATTGTTATAGAATAATTGGTGCTTTCAATAACATGTATTTTGTTTTATTTGTGCGTTAACATGTTAATTTGTATTTGTTGATTACTTTAAATAAGATTTCATTATCTAGGTTGATTTTACTTTTCAATTCCTCATAATTATTCTCGGAATACACAATTGCTAAGTCATCAGCGTACATAAATAATTTACCATTCAGTTCTAGGTTAGCAATTTCGTTTACGTAACACAGAAAAAGTGTTGGAACTAGCGAGCTTCCTTTTATTATTTTTAAGTTTTTGAAACTCCGCGAATTGTGATCTATCACTTAGATAATTTTTGAACCAGTTATATGAAGTGCTTCTGACGCCTATATTGAACAGTACTCTTAACAGTATCCCTCGATCCACAGAGTCAAAAGCTTTTGAGAGATCATAGAAGAGAACACCTACCTTTTTTTTTTAAGGTTTTGCTCAATTAATGTTATCAAATCAAATAATGTTGCTTCCATATTTGAATGTAAAAAGGGATTTTAGGGTTATATCTTTAAATGCATCTTTATGGATATATGAGATAGACTATGGGATTTATATGGGAAGGTTATATTTGATATTGATTTTTGAATTCACTAGACCAACATTTTATAAAGTCGAACCTTCAATTAGCTTGATTGATGATATTACGTACTATAATGTAATTTAAATGTGAGTTTATCATCAAAACTGACACCTAAATCTGTTATAGAGTTAACAACTTCTAATGATTGTTCGTTAAGAAAATAATTATTTGAAAATTGTGTCGCCTATATGATAGGTCACCACTGCACATTTTTTTTACATTATTCAAAAGAAGATTATTATTTCTACCCCCAAATATAGAATTTATCAAGGTCAGTTTGGAATAAGAATGAATTATTTGGTGAATAAAATTTATTGAAAATTTTCATGTGATCAGCATACATATATCTGAACTTAACTATTTTTAATTACTGATGTAACATCATTTATTGTGATAATAGGGGACCTAAGTGGCTACCTTGGGAAACTGTACACTATATATTCTAGTAATGATGTAGAATTCAACCCAATTTACAAATGATTTCGGAAATCCCAATTTTACTAATTAAAATAGAATCAAAAGCTATATTATTTAGGATAAAAAGGATATTAAATATATGATAAAAGCCTTAGTTATAGTTCATATTCATAGTTTGGGTAATAAAAAAATGAAAATACCTTAACTGATTATTATAATTTTTTGTGTTCTATTTGATATCACCCACTTTGGTGTAATATTGAATTTTTTGTTATGTTTTTGACAATGACTTATAGGTAGATAAACCTTTTCCAACATATAAAGTTATTAAATGTGATAAATCTACTACTATTGTAAGTAATTAAGTGTTCTTAAATAGCGTAGTTCTATTTTATTTAAGTTGTTACCAGATTATAATTAAAAAAATATATATTATATACTCTCAATTATGTTTTCAAAAAAACTATAAAGCATTTTGCTTTTATCAGAAATCGAATCTGGGACCTTTCAGTAGAATCAGCTCTATCTACTGCACTACGCAGGATTGTGAAAACATTTTGTATATAATATTATACTCTATTATTGATTACAGAACATTTTAAAATGTACACATTGTCTTAGTTTTAAAACTCACTCTTCTAGAGTAATTGAATTACTTAACAGTTGCAGTTTATCTACTAAGTTTTTCTTTGTATTATTCATTTGATGTCGACACCATCTCTTATCCTATTTTTTTTTTTTAAATATATCTAGTCATTTATAATTCCTCAAAATAGAGCCAATGGTAATTTTTGAAGAACTTCTATATGTAATAAATTTGTTAAGTACATAGTCTCATATAACTTAAAACTACGTAATAACAATTTTTTAATTTTGTAAGTATAGGTCAAATGAGTATACCAAATGCAACGATTAAAAATTATTTACTATACTTCTCTGTTATATTTAATTCTATGATTTAATGCTTCTATGCACTTTTTCGAAATTAACGTTGATACTTATATTATATTATATTATCATTTTGTAAATCACTTTTTGGTAAATCTGCAGTAAAACAAAATATTGTAGACTTGAAATTTTGATTAATTAAAAAACTGCGGTTTGATTCATTTTTTAAAGCGTAACAAAATATTACTGGTGTTTTAATTACTTTTCATATCCTGACACTTTTCGGTTTTCCAATAATTATTAAAGTGTTAAATTAAGGTTTAAATTTACAAATTATTTTTATTATAATAAATTTATATTTTAATTACTGAAAAACTATTCAGGCTCGCTATGTATATGTAAACATTTTTTTTTGTTAAATTTATAACCCTAATTATTTTTTGTTTTTAAGCCCATTTATTTATTTCATATGATTTTAAATTTATTACAGTTAAAAATACATTATGTTATAAAATATAAAACATGATAGGTAAAAAAGTATATAAAATGTGTAATGATAGTGAATAATTCTGTGAGAGTTTCTTTACGACGATGTAAAAACAATTTTTATTGAGAAATGCTAAATGACTTTCACGTGGGGGTATGCAATAAACAATCGTTTAATTCTACATTCGTTTAATAATATCCCTCCAATTTTCATAAAAATCAGTATTCTTTAGGTATATGAAAAGTAAGCACTTTTTTTTCCTATATTCATTTACGAATATAATGTAAAAATAAAGTACATAATATATCTAAAATCCTTTAAGGACATTTTTTTTTTATATAAATTTAATTTATTTTCTATTGTATTTGTGTGCCAATTGTGAAAGTGGCATAACTCAAAAAAAAAAAAAATATTTATATATATATAATAATAATAATACTACAACCTAAATAAAACAACCGATCTTTCTAACTAGCCGTACTTAAGTTAACCTAAGTCATGTACGCTCTTTAGGGTTTGAATATAATATAACTGTAGCCGTACTTAAGTTAATTTAAGTCTTAGTTTTGATAAGAAATTTA
Organism: Argyra leucocephala; assembly: GCA_963942445.1. Lineage (NCBI taxonomy): Eukaryota > Metazoa > Arthropoda > Insecta > Diptera > Dolichopodidae > Argyra > Argyra leucocephala. The sequence goes on along the minus strand of OZ012678.1, from coordinate 27,638,982 downwards.
CTTTTCGTTCAACATATTAGCTGGAACTACTCAGTTCGTAGATTAACTAAGTAAAATGACATTCGATTTGTGGATAAAACTCAATATATTTTACCAGACGTAACTTAAGTTGGTTCGTTGGCCTTAAGTAGCTTTAAGTTTTGCTATAATTTTAACGAAAACTATTTAAGTTAACTTAAATACGTGTATTCAGGCCTTATATCATAACTTAATCTGCTGAAATATATTTAAAAAATTGTACTTGTTATATGTCAATGATAGTATTGCCATACATTATGGATACTCTTATAATGTTACCTATATAATTTCGAATACTTTAACAAATATAAATGTAAAGTTCTAAAAAAATTATTATAAAGCTTAAAGTCAAGTAGTGTAAATAAATTAATTCAGGTACATATAATTTTTTTTCATTTTTCTGGGCTAACGTTTATAACTCGTTCATAATTTATTTTAAATTCAATAAAATAAGTCCATAATCATTTATGGGCTATGTACAAAAAGTTGATGTTTTTGGGGATTTCCACACTATTTTATGTACCAAAATATAGTAAAAACCACTGGCAAGAATTTGTAGACTCAGACTCTTTCATCCTATCAGCCTTAAACCACCTTGTAATATAATCAAATTAGGCACTTAAGTTTATAAAAAATAAAGAAATATGAAATAAAATAATGAAAATAAAGAATAAAAATAAAGAAAATTGAAAATATAAAAAAAACATGATGATGATGATATAAAGTCAAAAATTGCTTGTCATAGAAATTTCGAAATGTATGTTCTGAGGGAAAAATAATTCTTTAATATCAAGAAATTAATTTTTTTATTGACTTATGACACTCTTATTTAGAAAATGCAATATTATATCCTTTAATTTTATATGTATTAAATTTTTTATTTCTGTGTTGAATATAAATTTAGACTATACTCGTAATAAAAAAGGCTTTGGGTTAGGTCAAGAAATTATTCAGCTGGAAGCAAAATATTTAAGAATTTTTCATCATATTTTCTATGTACATATTTAACATTACTATGAGTAGGAATAGGAATCATCAAGGATATGACAATTTGAATTAAATTATTTGATTTTTAATATCATTTTTCATGTGTACAGTCAGTACCATAATTTTGTGTACACCGTTAATTAAAATTTTTTTTGTAAGAGTTAGAGCAATTAAGATCAAGTTATTGATAATGGTTGTATTTTTTTTTTTGATTTAATTAGCTTATAAAATTATTAAATAATTTAATTAATAATTATTTTGTATAACATAATACAATAAATAATATGTTTTTCACTTTATTTAATAAATTGTAGTACCGTAATTAATGTATCAAAAGATTTAATTAGTATTTAATTTAATTTAATATTTATTATTTCAACTGCACATAGAATGTTCTCTGCTCAAAAAATACCTAAAGTATATAAAAAAACAATTATCAAATTGAATAAAATATTTTTTTTCCTTTATTAATTTCTATAATTTCTAATGTTTGTAAAATAAATTTACAGTTTAGGTTTTTTGTTTTTAGATACATATTATTATGTATTTATTTATTTATGATATGATGTACTTAAGTAGTAACAGATGTTCTTAAAATATATATCAAAAAATAGGTTCAGTTTAATTTCGTTGGGTAGACTATTAAACCGGGTACATCATGTGGAGGTGACATGTTCTTCGGGCAGTCTGTATATTTTTTTTCCTAAATGGTTATTAATTTTTTTTTTAAATAATTTAAAAAGGTTTTCAATATGTTGGAAAATTATTATTATTTTTTTTTTTTTTTTTATCGATATTTTTGCTTATATTTTTTTTCTATAAACAATTCGTATATTAATTCAAACACATGTAAGGCCATTGATTACAATCCGGGCTACATAAATGAAAAAAAAAACACATTAAATCAGAATCAGGTATTAAATACATATTAAGTTTAACACTTAGGTTAAGTTAGATTAAGTAGGCTTAGCAATTAGGTTATTTAGGTTAGTTACCCTAAAGCTAGGCTTTATTTAACAAACAAGATATAATATTAATTTTTTAAGGCTTATTTTTTACAATACATATAAGAATGAACATGATTACATAGATTAACAATTACGAGGGCAATAAAACAAATAATAAGTAAATAAAATTAACATAAAAAATTAAAATTAGTTAATACTAAGTGGTTAGGTATAGTATATTAAAACCGTTTTTCCTAAACCTTTTTCTAGGCTAATTTAGTTTTAAGTTTGCTTTTTAAAGGCAAATATAAAAATTAAAAAAACAAAAAAAATTTAAAAACGATACAAATCCAATGACCTTAAATACAGTTAGGTAACAATTAGGTCATTATAATCAGTAACGATCAGTTTATGGTTAGGCAATAGTTTTTGATATCCTTCCAGCAAGGATAAGTCTGAACACACCTCTAGCTACATACTACTTCACAAAGATATAATAATGATGGCAATAACTGTATGTTTCTTTCAACTTAAATTAATTTTTTTTTTTTTTTTTAAAGAAATTTTCCATGAAATTGGTTTTTCCATTTGTTTTTTGAATAAATAAAATCAATAATATGCATTTAGAGAGAAGAATCTTTTCAATATTTGTGTGAGTGTGTGTGCCATCAGTACTAATATACATAGTAAAATATAAAATGAAAATAAAGAAAAATAAAAGGTCCTTGAACCACTTAAACATATTTTTTTAAATATTTTTTACTGTTCTATTTATCTTTAAAAAAAAACACTGAGATAAAAATGGTTTGAATAAATCAAAATTAGCAATTGGATAGACAGTAAACTGATATTGAAAAGAAAAATTGATATGAATATTTTATGGGGAACTTTGGATATAATTTTGAATTAAAATTGAAAATTTTTTGATTATTTTGACAGTTTTTTTTTTTTTTTTTTTTTTTTTTTAAATACTTTTAATAACAAAAAGCTTTGTTAGCATTATTTTTATTGCGAGTAAGTACATTTACTTTTGTTTTTTCAATATATATTTTCTATCACGTTTTGATTTTTCCATTAAGTAATAATATAAAAATTAAAAATTAAAATACTGATAAATTATTCATAATGGACATTAAAATAATAATAATAAAAAAAATTGATAATAACAAAAAAATTTTATCCGGCTTAAATTAAATATTTTTCTTTTCAATTTAGTTAGGGACGTCCATTTGTTGTTGTTGTGGTCAATAATAATAATGAATTGGCATTATTTTGGTTCATTTGGACCGTATAGTATTCTACTTTAATTGAATAGTTAGTATTTTGGCGTCATAAACATATTTAATGGATATTTTTTTTATTAACAATGAAATTTTCTTTAAAAATTTTTTAGCATTGATATTTTCTTATTGTGGAAAATCTTTTGCTTTTAGACATTATAATATTGATATGGAAAAATTTGTTGAGTAGTTGTAGATTTACAAATGGAATGCGAATTTTATAAATGGTTATATTTTAAAAATATATTTATTTTATTAATGGTGCAAAATGTTAATATATAGAGTAAAATCCGGCACAATACATTAAATTTCTTATTACTAATAATGCGTTAAATGCACTTACATATCTTATAATATAATATACAAAATGAATGACGTGGGGAGTAAAAAAGTAAGAATAGTTGAATAGTAAAATTATACCACAAAAAATATTAGCATTCAAAAGGGTGTTGAATACTTAAAACATTGAAAATAGTTAATAAAAATAAAAAAAAAGCATTTAAATTTAAATATCAACAAACCAAAAATAAAAAATAGAAGTAATAATTAATATAAAATTGTATATTTTACGGCATTCAATGCTCACTAAATAAATTTGCTCACTAAAGAAGTAAACAAATATGGGATAAATACAATCACATTAAAATGATCAAATTGTTTTTTTTTATACTTCCAGACTGAACGATTGCCATCCTAACTGCTTCAAGGGATTGGTATTTACAATAATATCTACAAGGTGGCATAGACAATAACATTGTCTACTTCTTATCAATTTGTTTTCTAATTTTTGGTACAGCAGCACACTATCTTAGTCCGTTTAAATCAATGGCTGTCTTTAATACTGACGAATATTTTTTGATTATATACGCTTTAGAATATATTCTGCAATAAAATCTTTAAGCCCACTTTGATATTTTATGCAAAAAAAACTAATTTATCAATCTTCTACGTTGAGAGTGATGGGATTTTATTGTGTTAAGTTATATTGAAATTGGTATTAGTTTCGTCATAAAGTATTAGGTATTATACTTTGATTTCATTATTAAGTATTAAAAAATCAAGCGATCCAGAAAACAACAACAATTATACCAAAACAAATTTTTTTTTATATAAAATTGTGTCTCAAATGCACTGACTTCTGTGCAATTGAACAGGGGTTTCACTAGTATATATGTAATTTAATTATTGTCTGTTGCAGTGACTAAAGTCTTTGAAGGAACTAGATTAACCTATACTAACCTAAAATTCTGAAGAGTAGTAACTAAAATAAAAGTAGAATTATAAGAAAATTTTAACAAATAATAAAATAAAATAAAACAAAATAAAAACAAAATACGGAAAAAGCGCAAAACATAAAATATAAAACAAAATAAAAGAACTAAATGAATTGAATGAGTTAATAGAATTAAGAGAGAGAGTATAGAAAAAAATGTCTAGATGTTTAAGAAAGAAAATATTTCAATTTGTTTGTCTGTAAAAATGATCTTTTTATATTTTTTTTGAAAGAATTCAAACACTGAATATTTTTTATCGATCTTTAAATTGAATTATTTATAATAGCAATTGAAATATTTATATTTTATTGTCCTATACTAAAATGATTCATTATGATCCATATGTACTGAAATCTTTTTACACCAGCTTAGTAAGACCTAATTTGGAATATGCCAGTCAGGTATGGAGTTCCTTTTACAACGTCCATATACACAGAATGGAATTAGTCCAAAAAAAAATCCTCAGATTTGCTTTACGCAATCACCAATGGGAAGATCCATTAAGATTACCTCCATATGAGCACAGATTGAATTTGCTACATCTCAGTACACTTGAAAAACGTAGAACTGTCGCTGATATAGTATTTTTAACCGAATTAATCAGAGGGAACATTTCTTCTACCCAATTACTGGTTCAGCTCAACTTTTGTTCTAATTCTAGATTATGATAATAATATGTTTACCTTACAGTTTCATAGAACTAATTATTGCAAGTATGAACCATTAAATAGAATGATGTCTTCATATAACTCATATAATTCTCATATTAACCTACTACTAACAAAGCAATCCTTAAAGAATAATTTATATTTGTGTCAATGAACATGTATCCTATGATATCCCTTGGCTTTAGTATATTTTAATTGATTACATTATTATGTTATCGTCGTAGCTCAAATTATATTTTTAAATTATTCCGCATATTAATTCTATCACTATTATATAATTATTAATTTTAGTATTTTGTTATTTATTTTTTTTTTGGTTTTTTTTTTTTGAATTAGAATAAGTTTTTATTTTTTCTTTTCTTTTTTTTGTTATTTTTCTCATTTTTATTGTTTTTTATATTTTTTCTCACGTTATATGTTTATTTATTTATTAAGCTATTATTCCTGTTTCTTAAATAGTAATCTTTTACTAATTTCACTTAACCTAAATTGTAATAAATAAATAATATGTATTGTAACTTGCTTGATTTAAGCTCGGAATAAAGTAAAATAAAATAAATATAGGTAATTTTTCGTTTTCCAAATTCGGTATTCAACATTTGTGTACTGAGATTTCCTCTACTCCTCAAAACATGGTGATGAGATGTGTATAATTAAAGTCAAGAGTATATGATGTATCTGGTTTCAGATTACTTGATGTACATAACAAGCAATCGAGAGTTGGTAAATTCCCTTTATCTGATGGTAACATATGTTTAACTATATCTAAAAATAGAGATTCTGTGGAATATCTAATTTGAAAATTAAAGACCTGTTTTAGTTTTAAAATGCACAGTTTTGCAAAATTTGGATCAGTTTTAGAATAGGTTGATCCCCAAGCAGAAATTAAATAAGTCATATGACTATGAATTAAGCTGGATAATAAATTAATAATCGAACATTAATTGCCAAAAAAGCTCGCGTTCGGAAGAGAATTCCGATAGCCGATAACATTTTAGAACATAATACATTGTCGATGTAATCCTATCCAACTCAAGTTAGTGTCAAGAAAAACTCCAAGATATTTTATGTTGTAAGTCCTTTCTATTTCTATGTTTTGTATTACTATAGGTATATTATCATTGATAATTTTTTGAGGTGCATGAAAATGTATATATTTTGTCTTGGTCGCATTTAGAGTTAGTTTGTTACATGAAAAATAATAATGTAATTTTTGCAGATCATTGGTTCATATTAATTGCGTTAAGTTGGAAGTCTGCAGAATTGTAAAAGAGTGCACTATTACCAGCATATAAAAACAGCTTCGCTGAGAGATTTAGTTCATCGATATCATTTATATAGATCAAAAAAAGCAAGGGACCTAAAACGCTACCCTAATGTGGACATATACTTATTGATAATATAGTATATGTCCACATCAGGGATCATATATCATATATACACCCACCGATATGATGAGGTAGTTATATCATCTGATTAAACGGCCTTTTTCTTTAAATCATGCTCATCGGAGCGTAGATGTTGTAAAAAGTGAATTTCAATTATTTTTTAAAATTAATTTGGAATACATATTAGGTTATTCGTTATTACATAAAATAATAAAAGTTATGTTAAAATAGAAATGTAAAAAAGAAAAATTTGTAAAAAAAAGCCGATGGCTCTGGCAACCTAGTGCTTGTAAATTACTATTGTGTATAATTTGAATTATAGTCAATGAAAAATATTAATAATATTGTATTAAATTAAATGGAAGTGTACTGTTGTCCAGGGGAAGTTACTCAACAATAGATAATCCACATTTAAATTTGTTGATATATCATAAAAGTTCAAATCAAAATTTTTATGTGTGATTGTGTATGTCTCAGCTTAAAAGCAGTTAAGGTGTTCATACAATAGTTTTGAAATTATAAAAAAAAACATAGTTAAAATAAACCGCTTATGAAATAACAACAAACGTTAAATGTCACTCAAATTTACAAATTCAAGTTTATTTGATGGAGTTTTAATGTTTAAAATGCATCCTGGAGAAGCCAGGCAGAGAAATGATATAGTAAGCTTATCTTTATTTAGTTTAAACGTGTACGTAAATTTGATACGGTTTTCAATACAATTTGAAGTGAAATGAATTTCAATTCAATTTGAACGGGAAATTGAATGTTGTACAAAATATTTATCGCTTGAATTGTATTTATGTATGAACTGAATTTTCTTTTATTTTATGTTTTGTTTTCCAGATGTATGGTAGACATTTTTGAAAGACGTAAAAAAAAATCCTTTTTGTTAAAAGCTTTCAACTTTAATTTTTTTTTTCAGAAACACAAAATAGTAGTGTTTTAATGTTGCAATTTTTGTTATATTTTTTTTCTATAGGTACATATACAATTTTATTTCCTATAATATTGATATGTTTGTAATAACGAGTTTATATCTTTATAAAGCCCTTGAGGTATTTTACCATATGGGCTACCAGTAAAACATAAATTTTAATGTTATGTTATGTCATTTGATAATGAACCAATTTTATTCACTATACGATTAGGCTATTTACATACGTATGAAAATATTTTATTTTAGTTTTTTTTTTTACGGTGGGGTATTTTAAGTAATTATTTTTCTTAAAGTATTACAGTTTGACATATTTTACAAATGTTATTTAACAAAAATTCTAATATGAAATAATTTTTATGAAAACAGGAAAAATTTTGTTAAAGAAAACATCCAGGGACATTCAAATTCCCCAATGTCCTCTTATCACAATTAATATAGTTAATTTTTATGACTGACCATACTACAATAATAATTAACATATGTTGAATATAAACAGTTATATATTTTATAATTGAAATATAAAATCTATTGGCTAAATCCAGTGGTTTATGGTATATTAAAGTTTTCTACTGTAGTTGGGGACTGCTTACAATTATATTTTGATGTGACATTTATAGTTATGTGTAGTACTTTACAATTAATTTCCAGAACCATTTAACTGATAGTATATTAAAATTGTTTCTTATGGTGTTGTTTCTAACGCCTGAGGGTATATTGATCAATATTCGAAATACTTTTGACGACTGAAATATTTTAATATTAAAATTATTAAGATAGAAAAAATTAATTTAATTTAGGGGTTAACAGCGTAGTTATTTCATAGTTTGTGACCTCGTTGTGCCTCACAGTTTAATGTCACATGTTGAAATATGCATGTGTATAAATTTATAGATTATTAATTTGATATTTTACCAAAAAAGTAATGTAAAGTATGTTAAGATGACTTGTAAGGTTAAAGTCTGCTTTTATAGTTGTATTTCTTTTAATATGTCAAAACAATATACTTACTAACTCAACTGAAAATAATGTAATTAAATTTGTCATTGTTATTGCACTGATTTTTTTTTTGATTATTCAGTAAAAAAATAAAATTTAACTAGAATTAGCCGGCGCCCGAGGAAGTTTGACAAAAAATCGTTCTCAGTTTTATTATGATTTGTTTTCATCATATTTTCTATCAGTTCAATTTATTTGATTATGATTTATCTTAGACAATAACGCATATGCTTTTTTAAAAAAAATTAAACTTAAATTTAATTACGGAGAGAAAAAAAACAACATTGTTGAATTGTGGCCATTTAATAAATCAAAATTTTTGGTATGTTAAGATTTATGTGAATATTTTATTTACAAATGAGTGAAATTTTAAATTAAAATTTTTTTTAAAAAATATTTAGTTTCGCTACGTCTCTTTAAATCTATCATTTAAAAGAATAATATTAAAAATTTGTTGTAAAATGGTTCAAACAAACAAATACTGTACCGTACTTTTTTCAATTTACAGATTAAATATTATGAATTATAATATGCTAATAACGAAACTGAATTAATGAACTCTGTAGGACCCTATTTGCTCACTTGAGTTGTAAATAAATAAATAAATAAAAATATATATTAAATTTTGATTAACTAAAATTAATTAGAAACATTATTTCATAGCCGATCGATAAAATGTAGTGGTTATGTAATCTGGCTACTAATCAAAAGGTGCCGCTCAAGCCCCGCTCATCCCATGGTTGCTGTAAATTTGTTTTCTATTCTTTGAAATGAATTTGAAATACAATTTAGTTATTAATTAAAAAGAAAATTGTATTATCCTAATATGAAGACGAAGTTACTCTACAATAGATATAGTTTTCCATATTTATTCAAAATAAAAAAAAGTAAAGAAAAATTTAATGTGTGTGATTGTGTTTTCCAAATCATTGCGTATAAAAACAGTTCGTTTGGTGTTCCTTTTATAGTTTTGAAATTATAAAGAGAAAAATTAAAGTTGTTTGTGAGAGTAAATTATATTTTATAAATTCTATTTTAGGTTTCTGTTCTATACACATGTATATACATATATATTATATTTTCATTAACTCAAAATTACCTTGTATATATATAATGTACACATATAGAATGTAGTAAAATTTTTTAAATAAAATTCTGTATATTCAAATACATAAATTGAAGGCTTACTAGTTGATGGTCATTGTTTTTGTTATGTTGCTTGTTTTTTTTTTTTGTAATAATTAAAGTGAGTTATGTTAGTTTTATAATTATATTAGTTCACTAAATTCAATATTGACCTCACAAAGTGTACAAAAGACAAGCAAAAAAAAAAATAATTTCATTTTTAGGAAATTTGATATATTTATAAAAGATCGTTTTTTTCCATTTAATTTCGGGATGGAATCTGTTTTTTATAGCACCGCAGCGCCAAATTGGCTTATTATGATAACTCGTGTTTGTTTGTTAGTCTCTGAGCTCTTAAGGATACTTGATTTTGTGATCACATTTAGGATATTCCTCAATGGCATGCTGGATTGCTATCATTGTTCGGAGAATGCTGTTCCCAAGTGGCAAAGTCTGCTACAACATTACATAATTTGCTTTAGGTATCTTAGGTGTGCTCAGGGGAATCCCACAAAACGAACTTGGCTCTATTAAAGGCCTATCCGATGCTTGTCTTGCTAGATAACATGCAGCTTCGTTTTCTGCTATGTCAGAATGCCCTGTTACCCACACTAGTGTGACTTTATTTGTTTTTGTCAGGGTTTTAAGTATTTCTAAACAATCCAATACTAGCTTTGATGTAATGGTATATGAATTAATATATACTATGGCTGCTTTACTATCCTAGAGAATGTAGATTATTACATTTTTTGTAAATTCTTCATAAATTAGACAATATTAAAAGAGAAAAGATGATTAAAAATAGAATTAACTGTATTGCTGGTTGATGTGTATTTTAAAGAAGTTTACTATACTCCAGTTCACTGGTGAATATTTGTATACATTATAGGTAGGTATATAGTTGTGGTTATAAGAAAACAGGTATACTTAAACTAAAGTTGGTATAGGTAATAATTGATATGTAAAAATTACCATTCCAGATTCATCAGCACTCGGAATGACGTATTTGTTGATGTTGAGCTCCAGTCTAACTAGATCACTAATTTTGCTTACTGCAATATACTCTATATTGTTTGGAGAGGTCTTCTATGAAATATGTAGTCACTAGTTATAACTGGGTAAATACAAAGTAAGTCTATGCAAGATAGAATAGATGCAAAGGAAGTGTTCAAGAGATTACTTCACGTCTAAATTGTTGCAACTTCAAAATTATCAGTTTGCTAATAATCCTTCCATACAAATTATTATCATTGTATTGTATCATGAACACGCTTTTCTGTCTTTTTCTTTTGCCATACTATTGCCAGTACCTCAGGTGTAGTCCTTGTATAATATAAACAAATAGAAATTCGTTTACAACCTCAATATCATCGAATGTAGAACCAAATTTAAACTTATGTGTTCTTCAAACAGAACCAATTCTATTGCAACTGCAACAATTTAATTTGAACAGAATGTCTAGCTGGGTGCAATAAAGCTTATTGTGATATTGCGGAATAAAAATTTTTCTCCTCATATAGATTTTATTCGCTTCACCACGTGAAGGTTCTTACAAATGGAAATCAATAATATTGGTAGTAGAGATATTACGCAATCAGTATGTAAATTAGGTTTCAGATGCATTTTTTTTTATTTAGAGCTAAACAGGTGTATTTTCTTCATCCTTACAGATAGAGCAGATTTGACAGCGCAAATCAGGATTAGTCAAATATTAATTAGTCGCAAAGCACTGATGAAGGAAGTAAGTTGCTTCCGAAATATCGATATTTGCAAAATAAATACAAATGATTAGTGAAAGGAAACTCGACTTCTATTCCATAAATCTAAATATATCACTAAAAACAAATCGGATTATCAAAAACAACTATTGTTATACCCTGGTTTTGATCCAGTTATGAAATCAAATTTATCATTTTACAATCGTCTTCCTTTGGAGCTAAAAAATCAAAATAAAAGTATATTTAAAAAGAAACTGAAAGAAATGTTATTAGAAAATTATTTAAATTAAAAATGTATCTTAATTTTGTTATGTATTTTTATTTCTAAAATGTTAACTTTTTCTCTTAATCTATAAAGCAAATGTGTAATGAATAATCGAAGTTTAAATATGTTGATTTGTAAATTAGCTTTTAGTTTATTTCAATATTTTTTTAATTGCACTGAATGCACTGAATTTTAATATCTTTGTTTTAAGTTATACACTCTGTACGAGCTTACTAATAGCCTTTTTTGAGAATGAAATAAATAAATGAAATAAATAAAAAGTAAATATAATTCGGCTTGTATCTACTCAAATCAGTTTATTCATAGATTATGAAATTTGTATTAAATATTTTTTCTTACTACAGAAGAGTTTGGTATAGTACTCATAACTCCTACAACGTACAATAAAATTCTGCTTTATAAGCAAATACTAAAACCTTGAAAAGATTATGGGAACTAAACTGTATCAAAGATAGTCATATGGAAATAATAGGGTTTTAAAAAAAATGAATAAATGCTATTAAAAATACACCTTGTTAAATTAGGAATAGAGATGGTCCAACCGCGTAAAAAATTCAAATAAGCGTACCATATGGGAATATGAAATGTATCCGCACCGTGTAACAAATACGCAAAACAAACGGCAATACATAGTACAAAAAATGTATCAATATACAGGGTGGTCCGGTTTAGAGAAAAAAGTTTTTAAGGGGTGATTCCTTGGAGTATTTTAGGAAAAAAATTGTTCTAGAAGAGGGGTCTATCTTTAAATTTACCTGGGCTATAGAGGTTTAAAGAAATTCGGATTACAAAAATTATGTCTTAAAAAAAAATCTACTACAGCTCAGAAAAACGGCAAGTCTGATATGAAAGTTGTGTATGAAAAAGTTGTAAAGGATGATGTAGCGCATCAACACAATAAAAAAAAAAAAAAAAATTAACGAATTTTTTTCGAGATAATCAACGTTTTTTACAAAATTTTCAGTTTTTAAAAGCAAAATTTTAAGTTTATGCAGTTATTATTCAAAAACGGTAAGTCTGATACTCATTCAACATATACCGTTAATTAGGTGTATTAATTTTTAAAAAAAAGCTATGAAGAAGATGTTGCTCTAGTTTCAATTTCTTCTGAGCTGTAGTTGATATTCTTTAGACATAATTTTTCTAATCCGATTTTCTTTAATCCTCTATAGCCAAGGTAAATTTAAAGATAGACCCCTCTTCTAGAACAATTTTTTTCCTAAAATACTCCAAGGAATCACCCCTTAAAAACTTTTTGCTCTAAACAGGGTCACCCTGTATAGTTTTTAAACGATTTTCGTATTGCATCGATGCTAATTTTGTAATACAGAGTACGAAATGTTAAGCTGACGATTTAGAAAATTAAAAAGAAACTAATATAACAAGTAAACTATCGTAAAAAAATAGGATCATAAAATAAAATTTCTAGCACTTCAACCTTCTACTTCACAAGAAGCCACTTATCAATTTTTGAAATAATTTTCAAATTTTCATTTGTTATAATTGCATAGCAAAATTTGGCCAGTATTTCCAGAAGCCATATACGGCTTTGTATAAAGTAAAGGGTTAAGCTAACAAATTAACATTAATATACGTTTTATTCGGATCTATCCATTTTTTAATAGAACAGATAGAGTAGCTGAAAGGTGTGGTTTTTTGTTCTAAAATCTCAAATGTAACCAGCTATTCTATGGCTCATCATACCTTTTATATATCGCCCGGTGAGTTCTTAAGTGTCCAATATACCGAAAAATGAAATGGGAAAAAAACGCAATTTTAAGTTTCAAAGCAATTTTTACATATTTTTTTAAGGATATAGAAAATCAAACTTTTTGTGACAGAATCTGTAATTTGTTAGCTTTGAAATACTATGTTTAGATTTCTTAAAAAAATTATATATTTCTGTTGATATTCGAAATTTGATAAAATAGCACAAATGTATATTGGACAAAAACGTATGGGTGAAAAATATTTTGAAAAAAAATTTTTTTTCAATGTCCAATATCTTATGGGGAATTAACACAGTTAATAAAACTTCATTTGATATTGGACACTTAAGAACTTAAACTAAACATTTTTCTCAAGTTTTGGGAACAAAAAATAAAACTAACAAAGACTTTCAATATTAAGGAGAAACATTATTTTATTCATTCAAACACATTTAATTAAATAATATAAAAATAAAACAAAACAGTCTAAACTAAAGCGCTAAAACTAAAAAACAAATCACAATGTGTATAAAAAAAATTATAAATTATAAAAAATAAACCTAAAGTAGTTTATTCGATTGAGATAGTATTCTTGTTATTATTTGTTCTAAGGAAAGCCATCGAGCTTCAGCCAATCTCAGAATTTTCACAGGTTTGGTATCAAAATTTTCTTGAAGCTCACGGAATTCTCCTTGGCGTTTCGGACTTTGAGAAAAAAAGTAATAAATATTTCGAACCAGTTTTTCTAAATTATTCGGCAGTTTTTTTGAAGCAGCAACAGAACACAAATTGATTCAGTAACAATGACTTCCCATAGAATAAAGATTAGGATTATGTTTTTTAAAAAATGCTTTAACTGCACTTTTAGCTCCCATCATGACAGACGTATTATTATTATATTTTCTTCATTTATATACCATTTTTTTTTAAATTCAAATTTTAAATACCAATCAAAATAACAATCAAAATTATTGTTAGTTGAATTAAAGCTAGAAATTTGTCTTTTATTTTATCTATTGTGTAATAAAAAAATTTACACAAAATTACTAAACATTTAGTATACAAAAAATAAAATAAAATTAATAATTTAAAAAAATTCTTTAATTGAGTATTGCAGTACTTTCTTGATATTTAGAGTGAGATTGCAGTACGGAGTACAGCTGCTAAGATTGCAGTACAAATACTTCGACAGCACTGCTCTCCGATTATTCTCATTCACATTCACACTGATAAAACTCTCTCAAGAAAAACAAGCCTTTGCCTTGATCTATACAAAAACTTCATTTGAAATAGAACACTTAAGCACAAAATTTTAATTACTCACTCAAACGTAAAATATTTTTTGACATTTTTTGTTCAATAACATATTAATTGCAGATTGGACACTTAAGCATTACAAATGTAAAAAAAAAAAATTCACTTTGTATGATATTGAACAAAAGCAAAATTAAATATCTCAAAAACTATTATAGATAGAACAAAACTGATTAAAAATTTAGAAAGAGCGCGTCAAGTTTAGTTTAAATCAATCAAAAAATCAAAAAGTGCTTAATGTATGATATTCGACACTTAAGAACTCACCCGGCGATATTTCGTTAGGTTTTCATATTTCCGTTAAATTCAGATTCAAAATATTAAATGATAATCGAGCTACACACAAATCGAGACACATGTTTAAATCAATGTACACGCAAATAAAAGCACTATCACTAATATGTTTGTATTCAGAGCATGAGCATAATATTTTTCTTTATGAATACAAATGAGATATAATATACAGATTGATATTGACTATTGATTTGATGAATCTGTATTATAATAATATGTTGACGGAACCGTAATAATAAATTGTCATTTCTTATTCAATTTTCTTTTATGAATTTTCAAGATTTACAGTTATTCAAATATTTTTTGATTTTACAATTCCTTCAAATATATATGCATACATATATTTTTTTTTATTATGATACCATTGTAGACCTGTATATTATAAAAGTTGGTAGTAAGAGGATAAAAAACTAAATATATTATATGAAATGAATAACAAACAACTGTGAAATAATTTTCACATAATACTTTCGTTATGATCCTTGATGTTGGTATATATATGTAGAAAATAAAAATACAAAATTTTCAAGGACTGAATACTAAATAAATTTTTAAAGCTTATTAAAAATAAACCTTTAAAAAGGATATTATCGTACATTAATAAATTCAACAGTTAAATTTATGAAATTTAATTTTCCTACTACTTGAATATTGATTTTAGTTTTTTTCTTTAATGATCTCATAACATTATCATAAATTATTGGTTTTGGAAATTTTTAAAACTAAAAAGAATATTAATATATAAATAAATATACATAAATATATATAATATCGAGACCTAATTAATTATGAGAACCATTCAAAAGAAAATTATGAATACTTATGTTATTAAGGTTTAAAAATTTATTATGAGCACTCTATCATGAGTACATTTCCAATATTTGCTTAAAAATTCTTGAATTTTTAGAATAATAAATTTTATGGACTTTAATATTAAACTTTAATAAAATTAAAATTTTATTAAAACTAATTTTACCGATTGTTATGTTATAATAAATGATTTTTAATATTTTAATAGTAAAAATGACAAGAATGTTAAAAAGTAAATGTCTTCTTCAACATACAAACATTTTTCCTGTTCAATGATTTTAAATCCTTTTTCTTAATGTATTATATTGTATACTCTAGCAGAGTATAAAAAAGTATGTATATGGTACCTGAATGAATTTTTCACTCGCATTATGAGTGCTTGAATATAATTTTTTTTGTTATTCACTTCTATTACTCATTTTTTATATTATACAATATGAAGATCTAACGATAAATTTCTTTAAATATTTGTATATTAAATTTTGGTATGTTTAACTTTCAATATTTATTTTAACCAAAACCTTCTAACCTATACAAAAAAAAAAAAAAAAAACAAAAAAATTATATAAAAAAATTGTGAAAATAGGATTAGGTTATATTTTGGTAGAAAATATAAGTGAGAAAAATAAAATATAACTGATGGGTTTATCAAAATATGTAATATGTGCCTTGGTTGGTTTAAGTAAGTATTTTGGTTTAAATAAATATATTTTTTTTTTTTGACAAATTACAACGTGTTTGTAGCTAAAAATCTTGACTTTAAGTTTATGGTTGAGAATAGAAGTTATTAAGATACAGTTGGAATTTGTTTATAAGATTACTTCTTCTTTTCACCTAAACCATAATCAACCCAAAAATATTTAAATTTAGGCAAAATATTTTGTTTGAATTTCTAGTTAGCAGTGGTGGTAAAGATAAGCTGATTGAATAATATTATGTATTAAGGTGGAGATGATTTAGGAGATAAAAACAATCATAAAAAAAATATTTTATAGACCAAGGCTTATATTTAATTTAGTAAAGTTAAAAGGAAATAATAATTTTTCACATTACATTAATTTAATTTTATGATTTTAAAGTTTGAAAACCCCACCAAATATAATTTTAAGCTCGATAAAGAATTTTAAATATTTTTTTTTATCATTTTTTATTTATAATATTTTATTTTATTCATGACGCGAAAACTCAATCACGACGAATGACCAAAATTACCCATTAGAGACACAATCACGACGAATATTCGCGACGAACAATTTGCTTTTTTGACATACTTCAAATAAAACAAAAACAGAATAAATAAATGGTTGTTATTATTTCAAATTGATATTATTTTAAAAAATAAAATAAATAAATTATTGTTATATTATTAATTGATATTATTTTTAAAAATAAATAAATTGTTGTTCAGATTGATATTTATTTTTAAAAATAAGAATAAATAACTCATATTTATTGATGATAATTATTGTTGTTGTTCTTCTTGATGTTGGATATATTATTATCTTTCAAGATTTTAAGTTATATAATTGTGCTGTTTGGTATGTAACACGCTTATTATTATACTTTGTAGCTTAGTTACCTACTGTTCTTTTACAAATAATAAATAAAAAGAATAAAATAATTTAGAGAGAAATAGAAAAGGCAATTGTTGATACAAATTACTTATTATTTATTTCATTACTAAATAATAAAAATTTAAAATTGAATTCAAAAGCTAAAAAAAAAATATATTAATCATTTAGAACTTTGTTATATAAATTTAAATCTTATTATTATTTTAAAAAGCTTATACTATTTAGTAATTATAATTAATATATAATTCAAATAGTTTAAAGCTCTAGTTTTATAATAGTAGTTGCTTCATAAAAACCGTCAGAATTGGTACCAAATCAATGGATCTATTATCTATTGTAGATTCCTTACAATCATTTAAAGTTTGCAATGCATAAAGTCTATCTTTATTATCGACTAATAATAACATGATTATTTTTAAATGTAATTTGTCCGGATAAATTAATCTTATATATTAATACGCTTAAACGTCTGTTAAATTTCTCAAAAAAGCTTTTACAACACAAAGCTTTCTTCAACTAGATTACACAACTTTGTTAGAACTATTACGAATTACGATAGTGTACATAATTTAATTTAAGGACATAAACCAGAAAACAATAAAACCAAATAAAACAAATTAAAATTAACCTAAAAACAATTCATCTATTGAGCAATAGCATTGACTATCTGATTGTATGAACTAATTTAAAAAAAAAAACAAAGTAGCAAAGACAAAAATGGAATTATCAGAATATTATTATTACTAGTGGCCCCTGCTGAGTAATTATATTTCAAGTTGAAGTCAAATTTAAAGTTTTTAAAAAAACAATAATTTACGTACTGACATAGACTTCGCACGATATAGCAGGAACCACTCGTGTTTAATAAAAAGTTTTGTGGTTAGTAAGTTTTATTTAGGACACATAAATACACGTCCCTCATATACTGCTTCGTTTCCGATATATTCCCTATAGTAAGTGGCATTTAGTGGATAAAATTACTAAAAATAAAAAATTTTGTCATTAAAGATGAAAAGGTGTCTACTGCGCAGGACCTTAAATGCTTGACAATTATAATTATAGATAGCTACTTTGACTCTATTATGTAAAGATGAAATTGCCCGTCATATGAATTTTTTTTGTTTTTGTATTTTTTTTGTTTTTGTTTTTTTTTATATTTTTGTTTGTTTTTGTTTTTTTTATATTTTTGTTTGTTTTTGTTTTTTATTTTAATAAGAACTCACGAATAATGTATTTGGTGAATAATAAAACCATATGATTAAAAAATTTTCAACTGTGTGAGCATTATTGTTTTATATACAACTACTATATATTAGAAGTTCAATAAGGATAATTATATATACTCCAACTCTACTATATAAAAATAAATTTGCTCGTCATATGAACAATTCAACTGATTTGTTTTGTTTTTGCTTTTTTATATTTTTTATTTGAGATGAATTTGTTTTTTTGTTTTTTTTTTGACATATGTACATAGATTCATTTCCAAGTCCATATTTAAATTTTAATAACTGATTTGTTTGCTTTTGTTTATTATTTTCATAAGATCTCACTTATGCATAATGTATTTGCTGAATAATAAAATCATATGAGTACAAAATGTTCAACTGTGTACGCATTTTTGTTTTATATATAATCTTATATATTATATATATTAGAAGTTCATTAAGGAGTAGGAGAATCGAAATAAAATGAAAAGGTGTCTACTGCGCAGGACCTTAAATGCTTGTCAATTATAATTATAAATATTGATAAAATAGCTTTGTTAAAATATTACGATATTACGATATTACAGCAAAAAAACTTACCGGTAAAACAAATAGTAAATTTAGAAAATATATTTTTTACCTTATGTTCAGAAATTCCAATAATTGAAATTTATTTATTTTGTTAACAAATAATTCCAAAGTATAAATTCAAATGCGCAGTAGCATTGAGTAAATATTATATTGTACATGGAGAATCATAAACTGAAATTTACGTTCTGCTAAGAACAAGAAAAACAAAATATGTTATGACATTATTATCAAGTTCCAATTCAATACACGGCAAATTTAGTAAACATAAAAATTAAAAAAACTTTAAAAAGAAATATCACAGACTACCTTTACCTACATCAGAGACCCTATCGGGATAACAATAAAAACTGAAGGATAAGAGAAAAAGCATAATTACCTATTGGCTTTACTCCTAACTATAATAGTCATAAGGCATCATATGATGCCATATGATATTTCGTTAAATGGCCTATATGAGTCGATATGATTTAAGAAAGTCGTAACGAATTTTTTTCTTTACTATAATGGTCATACCTAATCTTACCAAAACGTCAAAACCAAAATTTAAAAGAAGTGAAATAAAAATATAAATTCTATAAATAAATGTTTTGTTTTTTTATTTTGTGTTTTGAAATAGTTAGGGCTATTAGGATAATAAAAAAAAAACACAAAAAACGTATCTATGGCTATTTTAATGTGTTTTTAATGTGGGTGCGGTTTTTTTTTTAAATGCATTTAATTTCATATCTATACTGCCAGCGACATCTGTTCGCTACATTTTGTTCAAATGTACGTCTTTATTAATAGTATTTTTTAGTATGCGTTTAGACATCAGATTTTGTTTCATGAAGGTTTTGTTTTACTTATTTTTATTACATTTACAAATTTTATTGCAATTACATAAAATTTTATTTCAAAAGTTTTAATTACATATCTCAAAGATAAACAAATACAGTTGCAAAGTATACTATATTTCTTCATGCAAAATCCACTTTCTAAACTTGCAATATACGAAGATATGAATATGCGTTACGAGTACTAATAATAAATACTTATAAACAAATATAAATATACTGTGTAATTTCAGAACATTTATGAAATATAAATATTTAAATAGTAAATCAATTATTCAAGTATTATTTGTATTAATGAATAATAATAATATTTAATACACATTTTTTATATTTTTTAATGTATATCTTTCAATATATTGGCATAACACAATTAGAAGTTTATAAATACCTTTTCTCGCAAAATCACTTTTTCAACTTGCGAAATACGAAAATGTGTGTCGAGCACTATTATTTTAAAAAAAAAAATAATGATATTCTATAACAAAGTCGGATGTCAAACTTTAATGAACATCATTACATACGTTATAAACAAAATTCAAAAACGTGTAAACGCAGCCTTATATAAAAGTTTTCTTCAAAACTATTAGCGGTCAAAATTAATTTGTAGTAAATAAATAAATACCTAAATAAAAATTTAAAAAAAAATAGTTATAGATAGATCAAACAATATTGTAAATTACTAGCTATTCCCGGCGTAACATTCGCCGGTCTAGCATTAGCATTATAAATGAAACAATTTATTTTATTTATGGATTTTCTTTATTTTCTTAAAAATAATCAATGTTTTACAATTATAGTTTTAAGTTTTTCAATTTAACTTATTTATTATGTAATAAAAAGATATGTAAAACATTGATTTTTTTTAAGAAAATAAAGAAAATAAATAAATAAAATAAATTCTTTAGCTAGTAGTTTTTTAATACATTTAATTATATCGCCATTTAAAATTTTATCACTAAAAACAATTTTGTATTATTTATATATACATATATGTAATTGTAAATTGATTTTAATTTTATATTTTACCATAAATCTTTTATAAGAATCTTTAACGATTTGATTATTAAATGGAAAACAAATAAAATATGTTGGAAGTGATTTTATTTTTGATGACAAAACAACTAGATCTAATTTTCAGCATGCACATTTAACATTATTCCCGGTTTTTCCTATTGTAATCACAACAAAACAAATTGGTTAATTAATTAAGAAATATAAATAGAATTACCAACAACAGTAATAAGTCCCTGTGCTCCTTAATTTAGTACGATTATGCGAGAGTCAGATTCAATTCTGTTTTTTGTTCTTTTTGTTCCCAATTATATGTGAAAAAAACATACTACATACATACAAATTTAAAGATATAATTTTTTTCATATAATTATGTACAATTTTTTTTAACTTTACCTTAGTAAATGAAATTAGGTCTCATATTGGCCACTTTTAAAAAAAATTTCTCTATCATCTTTATTGTAAAGATTTGGAAAAATGTATTGTTATTTAGCCATTCAAAATATTTTGGTATTCACATGTATTCACCTTCTTCTACATAACCCTTATATTATTGGTTACTTTTATTTGAGTTCAATTTTATAAAATTTTCGGCAAGAAGTTAGTCTATAACATCGTTTGTTAATCCAAATCAACTCAGGTTTGAGCACATTAATCTTAATACTCTATTCCAAAATGAAGAATATAAATAAAAGTACGTATCTAATCTAAATTTTATGTAACCTATAATTTATTTATATTTTCAACTGACAACAACAAAAACAAGGTAATGACATCAAGTAAAACCAATTTATGTTGGTATTACTGAATGTCATTCGCTTTTGTCGACGAGTAAAATAGAAATATGTAGATCTATTTTTTGAACGCGAAATTTTGGTCATTCGTCATTCGTCGCGATTTACATATAATCTCATGTATTTGAAAGCGAAAAATTCGTCATTCGTCGTGATTGTGTTTTCGACATGACTCTAAGCATTAGTAGCTTTATAGTCTTATAATAATTAACATTAAAATTTAGTTTACAATATAGTAAAATTATCTTTGATCACAGGTTACTACAGTGTTAAAAAAATTAAAAAGTTATTTTTTTTATTTTTGTTATTACAATTTATTGATTTTTATTATTAATTTGGTTATTATTAGTTCATAGCAGAATCATTTTAAATTTAGTTTTAAACAACTTAAGATCTAGTATAATAATTTTAATTCCTGGCAAATCATTATAATATTCGAAGCAATTATATAGACAAAAACTGATTTGATGACTTGTTCTAAAGAGGTCTCTCTTAATCTAGTTTATTTCTAGATAAAATATCTAGATTTATTTCTAGTATCATAATTATGGATATCTACTGTGAATACAATTGTGAGAAGTTCAAATTTAATAAAGTTTGATAAGTTGACATACTTTTCAGTATACAAACTGCTAGTAGGATGTAATATACATTTTTATGTAATAAATGAAGCTTGTTTAGGTAAATTTGTGAAGCCCTACTCCAAATCGTGTAAATGTAACAAATATGGAATTTGATGAATAATGAATGTATAGTAAAAATAGCGCTATCGTTTATTATTTAAAGTTGTATATTACAAGTATATTTATTAGACTTTAGATTAATACTCTTATCATGATTCTCGAATCGAATATGAGTCGAAGCATGCCAATCGAACGTTCGCAAAAATATGATCGTGATTCTCGAATAAATGTATATGCTGTGGAAAAGTCGTTGCTAACCTAACACTTGCTAACCTAACACTAATATTTAAAAAAAAAATATATAAAAAAAACTGTTTTTTTGTTTTGTGCTAATATATTTTATAAACATATACATATATCTTAAAGATATATTATAAATATACCGGGTGTTCCAGAGCATGCGTATCAGCTTTTTAAGAGGGGAAGAAGAAGAAAACAAAAGTTTAAACAAAAAAAAAATTAAAAAAAAAAAAAATTTACTTAACAAAAGTTTCTTATTTTTTGATGTAGAATCCGAATTTGCATTAAAAAGTACCCCTTCCCATTTGAAAATCTCGATTTTGGCCAATTTCTGCGATTTTTGATCTTAAAAAACCCTCTTCCGGTCCTTTCCGGAAGTTGAGAACATCATCAATCGATAAAGCACCCTCAATTTAGTTAATAATATTTTTTCTAAATTTTAAAATAACGGTTCCTTCCCCTCTTAAAAAGCTGATACGCATGCTCTGGAACACCCGTTATATTTTAGAATACAAATTAAAATAAACAATCAAAATACAATAAAAAAAAAGAAAAATGAGTACAAGCTATGTTCTTTTTTATGATGACGGGTGAGATAGTAGCGCTAGTAACACCTAAGCATGAAATTGAACACATTTAAGCAGAATTCGAAGAACATTTAGAAACAATTTAAACCAATTAGAACTACCGGATGTCGCGTAATATACAGATAGCTAGTTAAAAAAAGTCCTTTATTTTCACTCGAAAAACAACAAAATTATATTTTTTATTTTTGTTTTACAGTTGTCATTTAAATTTTTCATTCGACAAATTAGATCAGAAATAATTATGATCGCATAACAGCGGATTCATGATAAGGGCATAAATGTTTTCTTCGTAGACATCAGAATCGGATCTACTTGTTCAAAATTTCCAAATTGTTTCATCTGCCATTGTAATGTCTTGTAAATTTTATGTAAACCTTATGTAATTCGTAATGGTGCTTTCACATATTATGTTGCTTTAGAATGAACTTTAATTTTTGAAACATCTTTAATATTCATGACCGTTTGTCATGACCGTCTTAAATAATATCAATTTAATTTCGTTATGTTTCTAATTTGATTTTTTACTATAAAACAATTTAGGAAAATACCTCATTTTTATTTGAGTTTTTAACTACTGGTGGTTTTCCGTCCCAAATGGCTATTGAAGAAGTTTTGGTTAATGTAATTGAACGGTCTCAAATTTAAAAATATATTTTTATATTTCATCAAATAAAAATAATCAATTTGTAGCATCGCAAAATAAAATTTATTTCATTAAAAATCTGCTATACAAAAAGTCCTGTAAAAAATATATATTTTATTATTTTTCCTTTCAATTCTAATTAATTAGCCAAAAATTTTGTGATTCTAAAAAAATCAATTATTAAAAAACGATTTTCAAAAGATATTATAAAATTTATATATTTATATTTTATGTACTTATAAATATAATGTATATTCGTATGTATCAATGTGTTATTACCAAGTATAATTAAAATTGATTGATTGAAATAAATATAATTTAAAATTATGGTAAAAATTAATTTCGCTATAACTATAGTTTAATTAATTTAAATTTTGTATTTATTTGATTATAATAAAAAATATCGAATTAAATCACAAAAAGATAATAATAAAATAGCAATTAATTTTAACAATATAATTCATATATAATTAATAATTAAGTGTTGATATAATATTTATAATAATTTTAAATATATTATTATATATATAGATTTAATTAAAAATTTTCAGTAAAATGTAAATTGAAAAAAACTGTAGAAATTTTTAAAATATTTATTAATTTATTTAATTTCTTTACTATGGTCTTATTTATCAACCACTATAAAGTATAAAAATGTAGATATTTTTCAATTTTCTTTTATTATGGACTTATTAACCACTTGAGTTTTATAAAACTGTTGGTAATTTTCAAAATCAATTTATAAAGATTAAAATGAAAATTTTATTTAAATTCAAAGATATTATTTATGAAAGTATTGTATTTATTTGCTGAAAAAAAAATTGTTATATAAAATAAAATATTATTATTCAAATTGAGTTTTTCTTATTTGTAAATATTTTTTATTTTTGTGCAACAAAAACTGAAAAAAAAATAGTTTAAAAAATATAATAAAAATATATAAATAATTTTACTGGTAATATTTTCTTATCACGTTTATGATATGCTGGCCAAAATTGCATATCTTATATATACTATTATTGTTTTTGGTCTGAGGACATAGATACCGTACATGTTTCCTTGGTTACCATACACGTTACCAACAGTACTTAGTTTGCATGTAAATTCATACCAACCGTATCATCAAATATATGATTGTATAGTTCAAATAGATTGTATAGAAAGACTATACGGCGGTCAGTGCTTCAGAAGTTATGAGCTATTTTGTCCCCACACTTCTTGTTTTTTTGCAGTAAAGTTTTACCTGAAATAAATATGACATTTTCTTACTTTATGGGTGTTGAATAAAGTCAAAATTAAAATGAAATAAGATTAAAAATCAGTTTATACTTTTTAGGCTTTATTTCAATACACCATTAGAAATAAAACCGATACCATGAACTTTTTACCCTTTGAAATGAAATAAATGAAATATTTGAATATTAATTACGGATTTTAGATTTGGATTAAAATCAGGGAATTCCATTACCCAGAATATTTATAATATTTGTATTGCATACGTGGTAACGGCGCATGCGTCAAACTTACCGTCATATGCCTGTCCCGCCAGTGTCCGTTAAATTTTTAAATAATAAAACTAATTACCTTCTTTGTTATGGTTCACTACCGATTGAAAATAGAAGAGGAGTGAATTAGAAGAGATTTTAGACTTGGGCTAAAAATCAGGGCATTCCCTTTTTTTTAGAATATTCATGCACGTATATGAGTTACACACAGAATTTGTTTTTATAAATATTTGAGTACTTACAAATATTTAAAATTGCTTTACTTGTTTTTTTAAAATAAAATAAAGACAAAAGCAAAAATTATATAATTATTTATTTCTTTTGGCTTTCATTTCATTTCATTTGTTTTTTTTTTTTTATTTTTCTTTTTTGTTTGACGAAATGTCATTTAGGCACATTTTCAATTTTGCAAGAAAAACTATTATAGTTATGCTACTACTTTTTATTTCTTTTAAATTTATAAATCAATGGTGAAAGTTCAAAGATAATTTTTTTACCCTAAATTTAAAAAAATTTAATTTCCTTAAAAAAACCCTCGAAAGACTATACGGCGTTCAGTGCTTCAGAAGTTATGAGCTATTTTGTTTTCACACTTCTTGTTTTTTTGCAGTAAAGTTTTGCAAATTTTCAAAATGAATGACAGTATTGACAATTCTAACGGTATTTTAACGGCGCGCGGCGAGACGGCCATTATATTATGAATGAATGAAATATTGAGAATTGAGAAAATAAACCAAATTTAATTTAATTCATAGAATATGCTGTAGGCTCTAGGTGAAACATTATTAAAATTGATGATGGTGTAATAACCGAAATCGATTAAGAATATTTAAAAAAAATGTGAAACAGACCTCTAGAATTTTAATATTTATTTAATTTCAAATTTTATTTAATAGGATTATGAAAGTAGGTGTATGATGTAGCATTATGATATTAGTAGAAATTAGCATTATGACGACACATTGTTTTTACATTTTTATTGGTATTTTGAATCAATAATTAAAGTAGTAATGTCGGAGACATATTGCGTAATTAAGAGATAACGAAAAGTTACTGTTAGATTAAATAATTTAACTTTTTATTACATAATATAATAGTATAATATCCTCTTTCTCGAAATTGCTTGAAGTTCTCAGTTCTAAATTCATTTTTATTTTTGTTTTTACTTTTTTTAAACGTTAGGTATGAAGTAGGATTGAAACATTTCTGATTAGTATATCTTTACAATACAGCGATGTATTCTTTTTTAAACTGTACACAAACTTTACTACAGTTGGTTAGCAGTGGCATTATACTAGTATATATTGACTAAATAGTGTTATAAATTGACTAGTTGTCTGCATGAAAAAATATATTATTGATTAGATTTGGGTTAATTGTAATTTTTAATTTTTATTTAAAAATATATTTTGGAAGTGTAAATAGAGTAAATTTTAACACTTTTAAAACATTGAGCTATCTGAACATTGAGTCATTAGCAAGATAAGAATTTGTTCTTAACTCAGTAATGAAAATTATCAGTCAAATGATGAAGTTTTATATTATCGTATTTGATTAATAACACACAAATTGTAGTATACCGACATTGAGCTACCTAGTTCAACAAAGCAAAATCATCCTTATTGTAATATTATATTTGTAAATAATCAAAAACTCTAAGGTATTTGATATCCTTCGAATAAAATACAGTTGCGAAGTGCTTGTGGTATTCTTAAGTAGAAGTCAAATATATTTTACATCTTCAAAGCTTCTCTTTTAGTTTAGAATAGACAAGGGGATGAATATAACTTTCATATTTGAGGAAGTACAGTCTTGTAGTACTTAGATAAGATACAAAAGCAAGACATTGATTAAAACATTTTCTTTTGGAAACTTCATCACAATTGAAATTATAGTCAATTATAAGAATCACTAGCATCAGAGGCTTTCGGTTTTAATAATAATAATAACCATTTGATGATATTCAGATTGATAGAGGGAGATGGGTTCATTAACTAAACTCATATGGTAAATATCATAGATCTAATTGTAAGAATATTTGTAATTTTAAAAATTTTTTTTCGTTAAAATTTATAACAAAAAATTATATATCTATATTTTAATTATGGTTGATTATTGAATTTAAATGTCGTATACATTCAAATAAATAATATCTATGCATATTGTTCCAATTTCTAATCCAATTTAAAAATTATTATAAATAATATTAAGAGTACATTAAAATTAATTTATATTTTTCATTTAAATATTTTATGTACAATAATTAAATAATGTTTTATTTTCTTTTCTCTTTCTAGGTAAGCGATTTAAAATTAAAATTTCTAACTAAATAAAAACAAGAACAAAAAATCAATTTAGTAGATGTAAGTTTTGAAATATGTGCTAAAATTTTTTAAAAGTTTTGACAATACTGTGTCTTAAATTAATATTAATTAATTATATATTTCGATATTTATCTAATTTACATAGAAATCGATTATTATTTTCATTATTTTTTTTTTTTTTGGTTCAATTTTTTATTTATTTCACTCATTTTCTACATATTTAAATTATCCATGAAAAATTTAACAAAAGTACAATTACCTTACAATTGATATTAACTTAAAAATTTATAAATTTTGTTTGGATAATTTTGTGTTTTTTCATTTCGCTTATCAAATTGATTGTTTTTACAATATATACTTGTATTTTTTTTAATTTTTTTGAAAAATACGGTAATCAAAACCCACATTAATTTATTTAGTTTTATAAATTTTATCCTAACTAATCATAATCCTTAATCTTAGCTTAAACTAACAAAATCTAATACATAATGTCCCATTATTTATATCAATAATGCCTTTTAAATTTTAATTTGTTTGGATCAAACATATTGTATTTCAGATGAGTATACTGCACATTATTCGGATAACAATCAATAATTTTGTATGTAACCCGTCTATAATAATGAAATAATAGAATAACATGCTCTGCATTTTGTATGAACCCCCCTTTTGAATATATAAACTACATTTTTATGCTTTTCTTTATCTATTCTGTATTATGGTAAAATATGTTTGATATTAGATTATTTTCTGATGTATTCAAGGGTTTATTGTATAGTGATTTCTGATTAATTTTATTAAAAAATTATTGAATTTATTTACTTTATAATTATTATAAATATATTTATTTAAATAATTACGATTTACGATCAGTTTATACGATTATTATTATTAATTGATCACAATTCAAGTTATAGTCAATTATAAGCACTATCATCAGAGGCTTGCGTTATATAAAACTAATAACAATAATCATTAGATGATATTCAGAATAGTAGAGGGAGTGGATTCATTAACTCAACCCATATGTTATTCTGCTGTTAGTGCTGTCCAAATCAATGGATAAATCTTATTTCTAGATCTGATGGATACAATCCTTTTAAACGATGCATTTGTTGGGCTGAACTTTTTAATAAAGTTAAATTTAAAATTAACTTAATAAAAATATTTAGGGATATTATTTTTATTTATTTGCTTTTATTTATATTTTATGAGCAACCATTTATTCCATTAATAACAAAAACGGTTTGATAGGTTAAAGAGGCAAAAAATTCGAATTCACTGTAATCAACTTATAATAAAAAATTAATCTATTTGAAATAAAAATAAAAATTTGAATATAAAAGTTAAATAAAAAGCAAAAGTTTACAACTAGAACGAATAACGATGTACAAGTTATATTTATTAAAAAAAAACACATATATTTCGTTTTTGAATTCTAAACTTATTTTGTTTCTTTTATTTTCTTATTTGCTATTAATAAACCGTTACTTGAATAATAAAACTAAAATTTCGTGTTTATTAGTATTAATTCGTTTATATACAGTTAGGCGAATGTTGAATTGCAAAACGTTAATTTACCTAACATCTTTTGACAAAAAGGACATCACAACTTTCCATTGAATATTTTACAAATTGTTGTTTGGCTTAAACAGACACTTCGCAAAAAGATATTTGGCAAATATATAGAATTTCGAATTTAGAAAATTTTTTGCACAAAATAATTTTTGCAAAATATATGTTTGCCAAATCCAAATACTTCTTTCTCATAAAAAATTCAAGTAAAATGAAAAATTTGTATTAAAATCGTTTTGTTACAACAAAAAATCATAAATCAAAATATATTTATTGCAAACAAACAAGAACCTATTATGATAAATATGATAAAATCTTCTGATAAAAACTATTATAAAATCAATTCAAAATAACAAATTAGAAAAACTATCTTAAACTCATTTTTGAATTATCATGATATTTATTTATTTATTTGATTTATACAAATTGTACATAAGACGATTAGTCTTTTTACTATACAACTACAATATTCAATTCAGTTTGATTTGGTTTAATTTAGTTTACACACACATAAAGTTATAGTTAACAAGAAGAACAAAAAAAAAAAAAAAAAAAAAAAAAAACAAAAAAGAGAAAAAAAAAAATAAAATTCAAATGAAAATTTAAAACTAGAAAAAAATTTAATAATTAAAACTAAAATTAAAGAAACATAAATGAAAAGAAAAGAGAAAAAAAAAATTAAAACAATTAGGGAATATAAAATATAAAAAAATTAAATTAAAAGTAAAAATTAAAAATTTAAAATAATAGAAAAAAAAAAAAAATTATTAAAAAATTAAAATTTAAAATAAAAATTAGGAAAGTTCGATTTGATTTAAACTAAATTAATTAATTATCGATTCAATTATCTTACGCCTGATTTTTAAAATGTTCTCTGCAGAGCTCAACAAAATTTTTGTACTGACTAACACAACGAATATAGTTCGGCATCATATTCCACATAGTAGCAACTCGAACAAAATACGATGAATGTCTGATGCGACCTTTGTGACGTGGTATGAGTAAGTTTGAATTACGAAGTGATCTACCAAACACTAGCTTATCATTTAAGTATTCAGGCAGTAGATTGAGCATAATTTTTTTTCATGAAACATAGATAACGGAACTTTAGAAAACTGTCGAATGTTAAGCTAAGTATAATTTTCCACACATCTCTAATACTCTCGTACTTATGTCTATTCGTTACAAAACGTGTACATGCATTAAATAGAAGTTTTAGAGCATTGAGCTCTCCTACACTCATCCCAGAGTAAACAACATCGCAGTATAAGAAATGAGGTATTATAAGTGATTGTATTAGTTTTTTCTTAATCCAACCGTTTAGATAGAAAGAGAACTTCCATTATTTTGCGTAAGTTAGAGTAGACCTTATTGGATATATGATTAATGTGGTCTCGCCAAGTTAAAGTATTATTGAAAATCACCCCAAGATTTTTAGCTTTCTCAACATATTGTCAACATAGTTCACTTTAACTAGCTAATGCCATATAAATACATTATAATTATAAAACATTTACATACTAAATATTAAATTAATCAAAAAACTTAAAATGTTTCAAAGAAAAAAAATTTTATTAATTCTATCTAATTTATTTAGTTTAGTATAAAATATTAATTTTCACTTAAATTTCACCAATTATTAAGATTAATGATCTGATCTCTACGACTATATGCGTTTGACTGATCCATATGTATGTGACTGATGTATTGTGTATAAAAGTATTAATAAAAAAATAATAACTGACCATATTACAATTTATTTAGTCCAATAAATTAATTAGCACTTTTATATTAATGCATTATAATTATAAAACATTTACATACTAAATATTAAATTAATCAAAAAACTTAAAATGTTTTAAAAGAAAAAAAATTTTATTAATTCTATCTAATTTATTTAGTTTAGTATAAAATATTAATTTTCACTTAAATTTCACCAATTATTAAGATTAATGATCTGATCTCTACGACTATATGCGTTTGACTGATCCATATGTATGTGACTGATGTATTGTGTATAAAAGTATTAATAAAAAAATAATAACTGACCATATTACAATTTATTTAGTCCAATAAATTAATTAGCACTTTTATATTAATGCATTATAATTATAAAACATTTACATACTAAATATTAAATTAATCAAAAAACTTAAAATGTTTTAAAAGAAAAAAAATTTTATTAATTCTATCTAATTTATTTAGTTTAGTATAAAATATTAATTTTCACTTAAATTTCACCAATTATTAAGATTAATGATCTGATCTCTACGACTATATGTGTATGACTGATATAATGAATTAAAATAATTTTTACTTACAGTTGTTATTAATTGTGTTAAGTGGATATTTGTTAAAATTGTTATAGTTACTGTTCCGGGCATAGTTCCATAGCTCCAATCAGCATCTAAAAGATACGAACAGAATTCGTTTGGAGTACATTAAAATTGCACTTCGATTTGAATAAACACTTACCTAAAATTACAGTATTGGCAACATTCCAACGATATCCATCAGCATCATTCCGTGAATCTGCAATCAAAAATGAATTTATATTATTTTATATATACTTATAATTATTATAATTTAAGTATTTAATTTAAATATTTACTTACTTGATATTTTATCTTCTTGTTTACTTTATTATTGTTTTATTAATTTTATTATTGTTTTATTAATAATTATATAATTTCGAATATCACAGTTTGAGTGATATTTATTTTGAGTAATTATATCGAGTCAAGCTTTTGTTATATTTTGTTATACAAAAGATACAACGTAATAATGTTTAGTATGTAATATATTCAAATTAGATTTGTTATATATTTAAAGTCATTGAACTCAGATTAGAAATTTACGTTAAACAATTGTAATTAAGATGAAAATAAAATTATATTGTCCTCTTGCATTTTTAGAGTTCAAGGTAGAAGGCTGTGTCGTGAAATAATATAATAAAAGAATTATTAAATCATAATATAAACCTGTTATTTTTGATTTATTTCAATTTATTTCAAGTGTATAATTATATTATATATAATAATTTTTTAATACAAAGATTTGAATATAGTTTTCCTAAATTACAATTTAAAGGAACAATAATTTAATTTAGTGCGAAACAGTTGCAAAGTGTCCTATTTGATAAATAAACTATTGGCAATATGGTAATTTTGCTAAAATGAAATTTGTGAAATAAGAAATTATGGGAAATAGCATTAGGCGAAATGGAAGTTTAATATACAGATTTTGCCAAAAAGACCGCTTCCGTATTAATATTAATTATGTTTCCAATGCATAATGATTCGATTACATTGATACGTTAATTATTTTTATGACATGTTAAAAAATGTTGTGTGCATTTATCCAAAAAAAAAATCATATGAACAAATAAAAAATGTATACCAATTTATTTCAAAGTATATTTTATGAAAAATTATTTTAAAATAAATGAAAACCACTATTTTAGTAGCCGTCAAATATATTTCATCAATAAATTAGTCATCATATTTTTCGAATTTGGAACAATTTCTGGCCTTAACTTTTTTTCTACAAAATTACCCAATTTTATGGCAAATATTTTCATAATAATAACAACAATTGCAAAAACAAAAATAAATTTTTATTACTATTATGTAGTTGTATAATGGCTAAAAAGTCATAAAATTTATATTATTACTAACACATCTTTATCATAATAATTATACTTTTCTAATTTAACAGTAGTATACATATATACAATTTTCTACTTTACGTTAATAATTTGAATATGAGATAATTATACTGTTTTTTTTTTTTTTTGGAGGAAATATTATCTCGTATAATAATAATAAATTGTTTATAATCATTTCCATGAGATTATCTTCCCATTTTCATTTTCAGAGAAAATAATTTTTATTCCTTAATACGTATTTGTTGTTAATCAATTATTACCATAGAATATTTTTTTTTGTAATAGCTATATTGTTATTTATATTTTTTATTTTTAGAATATTTCATAATGTTAATTACTACAGATAAATTAGTAAAAATAAAAAAATATTATTGGTTCCATAGTTTTTTTTTTTTGTTGGAACCAAGGCAACAATGTGGAAAAATTATTTTAAATGAATAATTAAGGAAATTGAAAATTTAGTTGTAGAGGAAAAATTGTGAAAAATAAATCTGTATAGTGAAATAAAGATGTTGACAAATTTGCAAAAATGAAAAAATGTTTTATTACAGAATAATACTGTTGACAATAATAATATTTTACATCTTTACTTACTTACGGTTATTTATACTTAACTCTTTTTTATTAAACCTATATTATCTTTGAAAAGGTGTGATATCAGCACTATTACGTATCTTTGTCTAATAAAAAGGCTTGGACTACCCTAAAACGATTTTTGCAGAACGTGTAGAGACGAGGAAGAAGACGAAACTGATCAACACCTATTTTGTACATGCTCTGGTCTTTGTCATAAAAGGAAATCCATATAGTAGCCTGCTTTCTGAACTCGCTGGGTGACCTTTTGAAGGCACTAAAATTAAAGATATCCATCGATTTGTAAAAAGCTCGGAATGGTTCAACGAATAGAGTGTTATGTGAGGAAAGTTCCTGGTATCACAATGGAGCTTACTGGTCTAAGTGTGTCGACGTACTGTCGGCAGCCACTACTATCTACCTAACTACCTACTTACGATAGGTTCTGCTTGTCTATCTATGCTTTTTTACTCATGATAAGTCCTCCATTTACTGAATTTTAGTTTTAACCAATAGGGTTGTGTGTAATTTATTTTAAAATGTTATAGACACTTAAATATTGAAGTCTACGCCAACTGTCTATTATACCGACAAGTTCAATATACCAATTACATTTACTCAGACATGGTAGAATTCGAAATGAACAGCTCTACACGGTCGATTCAAGTTCTTTACTAAGCTGGTTTAACTTATATCTACGTTTTTCGTCTTTTCGTTTTTCCAATTCCCCTCAGTTCCCCATTCTTAAATTATCTTGGAGCATTTCATATTAATTAGAACCAAAATATTTCAATTTTCTAGATTTCACAATCATTATCCGGAACAAAAGTAGTTACATTTCCTTCTTGAAGCATAATTTGTTCCACTTTTTATAAAGTTATCATACCGTATCTAATGTACGAGAAGTTCACTTGTTTTTTCAAACGATACCTTTATACACTAATGCACCGCTTTTACTACTGTTTTTTGATTGTACCTACAAAAAAAAGTCTCTTTAATCGGTAGAGACATTTTGAATAAATTTGTTGACATTACTCTTGAGCTTTTGTAAATTTTACGTAGGTATATTTTTCGGAATATGGTGTCACATCCGAAATAATTTGACTATTAAACGAATTCCCATAGCAAGTTTTGAGCTACCTAGGAATTTGGATTGAGTAGGTGTGGGTATTTGATATCTCTCATGCTTCCCGGCGGAAATGTTTAAAGGGAGTGGCATTAGGGTTTTTATTTCATCTGAACAAGTGCCTAAACCTACGTTATATCAACACAATAGGGAAAATGCTCTAACAATACGATGAAAATATGTCATATTCGGGTTATTGATAAGACGAATGGCATGCTTTGGAACTTTGTTTAGAAAATTTAATGCGGTTCTTGATGCACCGGTCCATATATATAGATTGTATTCCAATTTGGGTCGTATGTGTGATTTATAAATATTTAGCCTGTCCCGGGGGTGAATATACGTTTTGTATTGACTCAGAGAACCCTAAAATTTCGCTGCATTTTTTGAAATGACAAAGACATGATCATTCTGCATCATTTTCTTGTTGACTTGTGTGCTCAGAGTATTAAAGTGTTCGGATCGTTAAAGTAGTATACACTCCCGAATAATAGGGTAGGGTTAAATGGAGTAGTTTTGCGCTAGACTAAACAGCTTTGGGTTTTGGAAGCGTTAAAATCAACTCTATTACTTTTCCCCCATCATCTTTATAACTTTACTGGGCTGTCTCCTGAAATTACTGACAATAACTCAAAAAAAAAAAAAACAAAACGGGAGTGGAGTTTGTTTATTTTTCAAAACCAGATTATTAAATTTGATTTACACATATCCAAGCATTTTTTTGTTAGCTTGATTTCATGAATTTACTATTCTAATATTGAAAGGGGAATATTATAAAATTAATTCGACAAGTGGGTCTTATTGTACTAGTGGATAAAACTAATACCTGTATGTAGGTAAGGCTTAAAGTAATTACAGTAGGTAAGGTTTGTAAGGTAATTTGTAAGGTAAGGCTTATAATTACAGTTGACAAAGTTTACAATTACAGTAGGTAAGGCTTATAATTGCAGTGGGGAAGGTTTATAATTACAGTAGGCAAGGCTTATTAATTGACAATTTTCACCCAACACACTTCTTTATTGAGATTTAAAATAATTTATACTTAATATAGTAAAATGTAAAACTGTACAAATTCAAAAAATGTAATACGAGTACAGCAGGTGTAATAAAATATGTAATACGGAAAGGAAGAGAGAAAAAATGGAATTTTGGAATTTCAGAACCTTTAACTTTAACATGATTATCATTTACAAGAAACATTAACAAAATTATCTGAAAACTTTTGTACACATTTTTTTGTATTTAATTACAAAAAAAAAAAAAAAACAAAAATAAAATAAAAATAATATTGAACAAAGAACAAAGATTTCATAATGCGATTCAACGTTAAATTTGGTCTTTATTTTTCATTTGTATCTTGTTGTATACAACTTCTTCAGTTTAAAGAATTTTCTTTAAATGAATTTTTTGCTTTCAGATTCATGAAAGGATATTCATGGATTATTCTTAAATTTTTTGTGTTTTTTGTGTTTTTTGTTTTAATTCAAGAAATTATTTTTAAGATAAAATAATATGTAAGAATTTTAAAGAGAGGAGAGGATTAAATTTAAAAAGGTATTTAGGTCTTGTATTTCTAAGCTAAAAAAAGAAAAAGTACAAAATTATCAAAAAACAACGGAATTGTAAATGTTTTCTTCCAAATATTTGACATTTATTAATTCAGGAACAATTTAATATTATAATGTTGTTTGTTGTTATTTTTGTGTTTTTTTTTTTTAATTTCGAAGAGATTTAATTTATATAATAATTTAAGATAATTATTTGTTAAATAATTGTTTTGTAATTAGTTTTGACAAGGAAGTTTTAAGTAGCAAGTCATATATTTTGATTTATTTTATAATATTTTTGTGCTAATTAGTGTGCTTAAGAATTTTTGATTTCAAATTATATTTGTATTACTTACATTTTATTCGTTTTCTCTTTGATGTGAAAATTCACAATGAAGTTCAAATAATTCACAACCTTTTTTTAATTGTTGATCATATTCGAATATTTTCTTTTTAATGTTACTAAATATGCTATTATACACGTACTAATATCAGATATTAAGCTTGTAATAGATTCATAATAAGTTTTTCTAAAAACTTATAGTTTAATTTGATAATTTTGGAAAATAAAACAAAATAACATGCACTAAATTGTGTCTTCATCATGTCATGACTCAACTGAACTTAGAATTAGATTTCAGTTAATATTTCGTTGTTGAATATAAATTTTCTACATTTATCTGGATGTTTGCAAGTCCGACGGAATACTCCAAGGCATATACAAATTGCAATATGTATACAAATTGCTTTAATGCTCTTGTTTTAACCCCTGTCTACCATGCTGAACCTTTGCAGGAAAAAATACCATTGCATGAAATACATTTTTTTAATTTAATGTTAGTCTTCCTCGCAAATAATAAGGAAAAATAAAAAATAATAATAATAATATAAATAAAACAAACAATTTTTTTGATTTATAATAATAAGGACTAATAGAAATTTAATCAGTTTAATATGGTATAATAACCAAAAGGCAAATGGCATTTAACACAAAAAAAAACATAATGCACTTAAAGGTTATTCTTATTACTTAAAATTATACACAATATGCATATGTGTCTACATATTTCTTTTTTTGTTTTTTTTGTTGTTGTTATGATAATGATCATAGCATCATAGTTTTGCCATACCGTATGCATAGCCTGTATAGTACTATAGGTATATATATATACTCTAGCCAGAAATGTGATGCGATGAACAGTTAAAATTGTTATTTATTTTTATTTTTTTGGTTTATTGTTATTTAATTTAATATATATATATATATATATATATCTATATGCTACATAAATTTATGATCGTATATAATATTTAGTATGTATTATGGGGTTAAGTTTTACCTATACATTTTTAAAGAAATTAAATGAGATTTTGTACTATTATCTTTTATTTCTTATCTTTGTAAATTTATAATTTTTAGGTATATTTATTTTCTTCAAGTGTGTAGAAATGTATGTGATGAATTTTTTTAAATATAGTAGGTAGGTATATATAGGTATCGGTTAAACCATATTGATTGTTGTTCTTCTTTTTAATGTATGTTATATATAATAATTATGTATGAATTTTAACATGAACAGTTTGAAATGGATAATGAATTTTTTGAAATGGAATGAAATTTTAAATAACCGATCAATGGTTCACAAGTTATGAACAGTTTTGTAAATACCTATTTATTTGCAGTAAATTTTTTTATTTTAATTTTTTCTCCAACACGAGTTTTTATTCTATTCATCAAAATAAATATTATGTGTACCTACAATATTATTGTTTTTTTATATTTAAATCAACTCCACTTTTCATCCACAAATAAGTAAAACGATTGATAAAATCAACAACGCCATTAGGGTATTATATCTATTCATAAACAAGAACTCAAGTATATCCAAGTAAGGATTTGTAATTCTCTGTATTTACTATAAATTAAAAAAAATTAATTAATTTTTTTAACATTTTATAAATTATAAATAGGAACAATTCATTTAATTACCATATTTTTAATAAAAGTATATTAGGAACATTAATAAAAATATATTTAAATAAAAAAATAATAATAATAATATAATTTCAATGAAGCCTGAATTGGCTTATTTGTAGTGATTTTGGCAATGTCAGGACTAATTTTGGTTAATTTTTAGCTTAAGCTATAGGTTCAGATAAGGACAAGATTTAGTCGAGTTCTATATTTATTTTTAATATTGATCTTAGCTAAAAATCCAGCTTTTAGAAATTATTTCGAGTTCAACTTTTCTGGTTAGCCACAAACTGAATAAGTCTTCGTTTTTAGATTCATTCTGCAGGTCTAAATCAAATGAAATTTCTATAAGCTGACTATTATTTGGTTTAAAAACCACCTAGTTCTTGTAAATTTGGTACAGAAGAAAAAGGGCATCTTATCCAATTGACTTTTTCAAAATTTTCAGAAAAATAAAAACTAAAATTCACGATAAGTTGAGAGTAATATGCTTTAAGCCTAATTCAGTTTTTAATTCTAGTTTATTCTCTGCAATAAAACTTTGTAATGTTGGAAAAGCATCAATTCTTTTCAATATTTTTAGTCATAAATTCAATTTTTTTCTACCATTTATGCATTTATTTTATCCATGACTATAAAAGCACTTATATTACTTCCCCGTAAACTTGAATTAAGTTCATTTAATTTTCCAAAAATATCCGCCAAATATCCTAATCTTTCTAACCACAATTCATTCAAAAAGCAATCAGTTAAAGAAAAATTTGTATTGTCTGACGACACTCAAACAGGGGGTATAAAACTTTAGCTCTTGACAACCATCGGACTTCACTGTATAAAAGGAGCTTATTATGATTACTTCCCATTTAATTGCACAAAATCGTTCAAGAATTTAGTATTCGTGAACTTAACAAAATGGAATATTTTTTAAATTCAGGGTCTCTGCTAAAATCAATATTCAATAATAATTCAAAAATTTTAATAAATATTCTTTTCTGTAAATTGTTTAAATTGGAAAAATTTTTTTTTTTTAAATATTTGCCTTTATGTTCCCGTAACACTTGATACAGTTCAACGTACCAGTAGTAGTAAGCGTACCATAGTTTACGATCCGCGGCTATAGATAATAGAATCACAACATTAAAGGAGCAATTTAATTTCAATTTTCAGTTTCCATAGAATATGATTATTCAAAATAGATATTTTGTGTTAAATAAATAAAAAACAAAAAAAAATAATGAAAAAGGAAATATTTAGTATTTGAGCAAAAATCATTTTGTACGTATAACAGTGTTATGACAGTCACCATATAACAGATACAAATTAAAATCAATTATCTATAATTATAATTGACAAGCATTTAAGGTCCTGCGGAGTAGACACCTTTTCATTTTATTTCGATTCTCCTACTCCTTAATGAACTTCTAATATATATAATATATAAGATTGTATATAAAACAAAAATGCGCACACAGTTGAAAATTTTGTACTCATATGATTTTATTATTCAGCAAATACATTAACCATATTATGTGAGATCTTATGAAAATAATAAACAAAAGCAAGCAAATCAGTTATTATAATTTACATTATATACTTGCAAATGAATCTATGTACATATGCCAAATAAAAACAAAGAAACAAATTAATCTAAAATAAAAAATATAAAAACAACAAAAAAACAAATCACTTGAATTTTTCATTTTTATCTTTTTAAGTAACTGTTTCTAAATTTTGGTTATTTGTAGTAATAATATAGTTTTTATTAAAATTATCTATTATGTAGGTATATATATATGTACCTCTTTAATGACAAAATTTTTTATTTTTAATAATTTTATCCACTAAAAACCACTTACTAAAGGGAATATATCGGAAACGAAGCAGTATATGAGGGACGTGTATTTATGTGTCCTAAATAAAACTTATTAACCACAAATCTTTTTATTAAACACGAGTGGGTCCTGCTATATCGTGCGAAGTCTATGTCAGTACGTAAATTACTATTTTTTTAAAAACTTTAAATTTGACTTCAACTTGAAATATAATTACTCAACAGGGGCCCCTAGTATTAAATTATAATGAGTAATGACTAAAGACATACAAACATAACGTAATATAATTTATCCGCCAATGTTATTCTTTAAAATATATTTGAAACT
Source organism: Argyra leucocephala (assembly GCA_963942445.1). Taxonomy (NCBI): domain Eukaryota; kingdom Metazoa; phylum Arthropoda; class Insecta; order Diptera; family Dolichopodidae; genus Argyra; species Argyra leucocephala. Next base: position 27,598,613 of record OZ012678.1, on the reverse strand, counting down.
ATTGAAACTATGCAAATTCGGAGATGGTGCAATCTGAGCAAGTTAAATTAATATAAATGGCTACTAAACAAAAAGAAGAATAAAATTATAATATGCGTTACCAAAAATTAAAAAAAATACCATTAAAAGTTAAAATAAGTTAAATTAAAAGGTTTGAAAACGATCTACGTACTTAGTTAAGCCAACATAAAGATGATACCAAGAAGATATTGCATTACATTTTTAACTTTAACAAAAAAAAATACCTTAATCCTGATTTTGCAGTAAGTTCCATGTCAATTTTGTTTTTCTTTTACAATTGCAAATACAATAGAATGAAAATTCTACCTGTTTGCTTGAACATTGTCATAATGTGCAGTGAAGTGACATTAAGAGTGTTATTGCGATTTATAACACCTTTTAGTTCGATTGTATACCATACAACATAACCCAATAGCCAATATAACCGAATATTGCTATTACGAATTACAACTTTAAGTAGTTGTAAACATCAAATTTTTTTTATAACTATTAACGAACAAAGAACTTTTTTACATATTCAAATTTCCCTACTACTTATATATTAAAAAAGAAATTTTAAAGGGAAAAATCTTTCTTTTGTGCGTCAATAGATTTTGTAGCAAAGGAGAAAAAACATCTTTTTTTTATTACGTAAATTTTATACTACAAATAATTTTAAAAATGTAGGTACTTGTATATAAATACAACATAAATATACTATATAAACACAGCTCAAAGACCAGATACTGATCCAGTTGTAAAGGTTTGGCTGTCTCAAACGTAAACTGTAACAACAGTTTTTAACCGCAATAGCTATATTTGCAGGCAATACAACTCAAAAATTATGTTGTGCATTTTTGACAGATAATTAGGTTGTGTTGTGAATCGCATTAGCAATAGGTTTTAATTGACCAATATTTAAAATCTTAAAAATTTTATTGGCTCTATAAAGGGAGATATCTTATTGAATTTTTATGCAAGAAAAAAATATATTGCTGCAAAGAATTCTCTAAATTTCTATTTGGGAAATTTATTTTATACACAAAAAGCAACAATTCAACTGTCAAAAACATCTGTTGAAAAAAATTATTTTATTTTTATATATATTTACTCAAAAAATTGTTAAAAGTGTTGAGTTGAGTATAGAGAACTATCCGCGATATTTTAAAAATATACTTTATCAAACAAAGTATGATATCCCAAATTTTTGTAAAAATACCGTTATTTTTTGTGAAAATATTCCCAGTAAATGATATTTACTGTTCTTGTGATACGCATTGAGCTTTCATATAAAATAATGACATTTCATGTTATCTTCCTTTTTATAGCCAATAAATTTTTTAAGATTTTAAAGTATTGGTCAATTAAAATCCACCTTAAGTCTCAAATACATCTTTAAACATCATTCGTTTCCGAAAGAAAACTTTTTCAAACTAATTTTGTTGAAATTTGCGAATTTTCTTCCATTATATTTAGAAGAAATAAAAGAAAACTTTCAAATTTTTAATTCACACGCATAACCTAAATATATTTTAAAAAAATTAATTTTAACCAATTCCCTCCTTTGAGTGTATAAAATGGCAATGGTTTAAATCAAACAAGACCAATAAAATAAAAATTTAAAAAAAATTTTTTTGTCCTAATATCGACAATAGTATGCTATATATTATTCTTATATATAGCATCTTACCACCCTATTAAAAATATCTTTTAAACGAAATATATATTTTGTATATATACTTACATACATAAATATGTATTGTACTAATTGCATTCATTATTTTTTAAAACGTGACAAAAATATACGCTTAACTAAAATTAACTTCAAAAATATTTAAAAAAAAATTTATCTTATCACTACGAACATTATCGTAGTTAGATTATGTGTAGGTCCTGATCTCTGTTAAATTTCTTAAAATAAATGTTGTCTCTGTTAAATTGTCCATTTAAAAAACAACAAAAAAAAAGTAATTAAACTTATATATGTACATACAATTTTATCTTTGTGTTCTAGGTTTTAACCGAATATAATAATGCAAAAGAAAATGAAAAAAAACAAAAATAAAGAAAAGAAAGAGAATTATATAGAATGATTGTGTTTTTCTTTTTAATGTTTTAATTTAAGTAAAAATATTATGTAAAAAAAAAAAACAAAATGATGTCAAAATGTCATCAACCTTTAGCTGAATATAAATATCTTATTATTGGTCGGTCACAGTGTAAAATCATTGTTAAAATTAACTTAGCTCTGGTTACATGTAATAAGCAGATAAACGCGCGACCATTGTGTCATTGTCATGAAAGTCGTTAAGATAAACAGAATTATTCTCTTTTCACTTTGAATATAAACATTTTGTTTTTTGATGATAATTGTTGATGTATAATTAGGTCTATATATTGTGTTTATCGATGTCAATATGTTTTTATTGTTTAAATAATAGAAAAGAATATAATTATGTAACGTCTGTTGGACATTACATTTTCTCTAACAATTCATAGATCCGGTTATTTTAGAAATGGTTTAATGTGTTAAATTGTATATGAATTGTTTTGTTGATGAAATTGTTGTGATATTCTTAAATTTGAATGTTGTAGACTTAAACATGTACACCTATATTGTTATCTGGAAAATTAATTTATTCACTTCAATTTAAAATTTGGTAATGTGAAACGATTCATAAGTTTGAGTTTTTGTTGAAACACAGACAACATTAAAATATATTTTTTTAATATCAGTTTATTTCTACATTAATATCAGTAGAATTAATTGTTACAGTGCAACATTAAACATTTTTCGCTTTAATTGTTGTAATCAATTGAATAAAATTGAGTATACAGACTTTTTACGATAAAATTGAATCAGTTGTATTAGTTGTATTAGGGAAAGCTCCTCTAAATTGTCATTTGTGTACAAAACAACAATTTACAAAATCATTATCTACTAAATGGGCTTGTCATATAGAATTATGGGAAATTGTTAGTGTGGTACTTTCAATATGAAAAAATTCAAGCAACATTTTTGCGAACAACCACAAACGTGTTTAAATTTCTACTAAACGACATGATTAGAAAATATATTAAAAACATTTTAAGATCATGTTGAATAACAATATTGTTGATAATATACCAAGGAGCATGCACTACCATTCGTAAAGTTTTTTTTTTACTGAAAGCGCTGTATTTGATTGATGTTGAACATTGAGGGTGAGCCCCAAAAGGCTTATTGACAATTTGCTTTTTTTTGCTTCTATATGTTTTCGACAAGTAAGACGTCAGTCAAAGTGTATACCGAGATATTTTGCTTCTTCGGCTTGTCGAATTTGCACTCCATCCATTACCAAAGGAGGGAAGGTTTCCTTGCTTCCTTTGGTAATCCTTGCAGGATGAGGGTCACATCATATCGATTACATGTATCGAATTGGCACCAATTACTTGAATTCTCCATTTCTTGAGTCATTCCTTGAACTCCAGTAAGTTTATTTGTATACAAGTTCTGTCGCTAATTCTAGGATCTTTATGGGTAACCATGGTCAGAATATCATCAGCGAATGTTGCAATTGCAACCATAGTATTTCCTGATGATGGTTTGCCCGCTGTAAACAGTGTGTATAGTGTCGGGCCTAAAGCACTTCCTTGTGAAACTCCCGATTTGATTGTATAAAATTGAGCTGATTCTTCCTCTAATTTCATTATAAAGTGTCTCTTTTCTAAGTAAGATTTCAATGTTTCTTTTCCTGAAAACCGCATGGGAGACTAGGTACTAGCTTTCTTCGCTTAGCAGTGGTTTAAGTAAAATTAAAAGAAAAATATTCGACTATTTTCAACAATTTTCAACAATCTTGAAATCACTTCTGTTAAGATATACGATTCTAATGAAGCATACAAACTGAAAAAATCAGAAAACAATCTATTTATTAATATTATAAATAAACTAGGGGCTCCTGTTGAGTAATTATATTTCAAGTTTAAGTATTAGCTTTTGTGTAAAAATTGACCTATAGGCCTTTTTTTATCAGAAAATAGCATGTTAAATTGAATGAATGAATGACAGGGATTGAACAGATCTCTATGTCAAAATTTTAACTTGAATAAGTTGTTTTTCAATTGAAAATACTACTATTAATGAATATTTTAATACAATGTGAATTTACCATGCTAGTCTGTTTTATTTGTTTTTTATTCATACTCCTAATTATAAGTTATTTTAAGCCCGATTGTACAAATCAAGATGTGGTACTGTTTGCAGAATAAATTTATTCCAATGATCCAAGAAAACTTTAAGAAAGCTTAATATTTATCTTTATCGATCTTACCCACCTTCATTAAATGTACCTCATATGCACTCTCTTGATATTTGTAAAAAGTAAGCGGTGTGGTTGTTTATTTTTTTTTATTTTCCCTTATTTTTGGTGAATAAAATTTTTATTGTATAATTTTGAGGTGAATTGTTGACAAGTAACTACATTATAATATAATGATGATTTAAAACTACGGAACTACGGAATCACTGAACTTTTCTCTCACATCCTTTTTTCCAGCAAACAATTAAGTATTTTAGTCTGTTTAAAAAGTTAAAAAAATTAGTATTGTAAAGTTAAATTAAAAAAAAAAATTTGATAAAGAAGAAAAAATGAACCTAATGGAAACTTTTTAAAACTGAAGACAATAATAAATTGTGCCTAATTATATATTGTATAATAATTAGTTTGTACTTCTATTAAATCCAACGTCTGTTCATCTTGAAAAATTTCCGAACAAAATATATTTTATTTTATTTAGCCGTATCTGTTAAAATTTTATTTTGATGACTATTTATTCAGTCAATCTGCCCTAAACTACAATTCTTTACATTGGGATTTTATATTTTCATATTATCACATTTACCATGAAGAGACAAAATTTGTCCGATGGTGGTGCTAAATAACGAAGTAGTCCCACGAAAATTGTAGGTGAAATTAAACTTAATGTATTGGATGATTAGCCGTAACTCACCATGTCGCTGGAAAAAAACTTCTGATTTATAAAGCTTCCGATATGGACATACTGAATCCAACTGTGGTGAGCAGCCCGCAAATCAAACATTGAAATAATACAGCGATTTCAATAAAAAATATTACGATTAATAATTGGCGTACCGTGGTTCGTCTATATATACAATGATATTATCCATTGTTATGTACGATTGTATACAATGATAATAGTAAGATCCATAAGGGAGGAAATTAATAGCTTCAGCACCAAATATCGAATAAGAGTAACATATCTAATCCAACATTCCAAACAGACTAGTAAACTTGCTTATTAGCTACAAATGGTGTCAAACGTCTTTAGCGCCACATCATTCTGCAGCTACCTAATAAAGGCGGACGGGGGAGTAGTAGAAGCAACGGGGTAAGGGTCCAGAAATACAATGGAGTATAAGGTGATCATCTCATGGATGGTTAACCATTGGGTTATCTCATCCGCTAGGCATTATATGTTGCGTAGATATAAAAAAATGTCATACAAATTACTAAATGTTGCATTGTTTCATAGGAAAATAAAAAAAAAAAGTTTATAAACAATACATGGAAACTATAACAACATCGTTTATTCTGTTTAAAAAATATAATTATTTATTTTTCTAAAATGTCACTGTCAATTAGATAATTCATCTTTTAACGTTTTGTATTAATTTTTATTTTCGGTACTGAAATATATTTGTTTTATGTTTACAAACAGACCAAAGCAATTTGTATATGTATGCATTACAGCGTTCCGTCAAACATCCAGATAAAGCAGGAAATTATAAATATAATTGTTATAGATTTTTTGCAGCCTTTCTGTCAACTTATGATCGCATTAATGTTCATATTTTTTTAGTTTCTCAAATTTGTATCACAGTTTATTACATTGGAGCTTGCAACCCAAATAATACCATTTTCTCATTCGACTATTCGTTTTGCATAAAAACTTTGCTATATTTGACAACTAATTCTACTCCATTAAATTTAACATAGCTACTCTGTTTTTTTTTTTATAATGATTTTATGTTCATTTTTTTTTTATTATTACAGGTGGTACCTGGAAATTTTGTCTATACAATTAACTTTTCTATTAAATTTAATTAATGTATATTAATAATGATAAGTTAAATTGATTGTAATTATATTAATTAATTATTAAAGTGAAGCAATGTATATATATATATATATATATATTTAATGCATACATAATAAAAATCATTTTAGATTTTCTATTTAAAAATAAAAAAAAAATAAATTAAAAAATATTATTTTATGTAAAAGAATATATAATGACCAATAATGGTGCTTGTCGTTAGTAATTTGTTTTGTTAGTGCGATTGTACTAAGTGCGTTTAATATGATTATTATTAACTGTAATGAAACGAGAAAAATTATTGTTATTATTATTATAGTGTTTATTAAATTATATAACAATATAATTTTTTATAGACAACAGTTCGATAAAGTTTTGCTGATATTTTTGTATGAGTTTTAATTAACCACAGATAATCAGTGGCGTTTTCGTTTCGTCTTTTATTTTTCAATATAGTTTTCATTTTTTTACGCTTTAAAAGTGGTAACTAATTTAAATCAACTTGGTGGTAACTAGTTGGAGTAATATTATATCATGTGTTATTGCAAATTGTTTTATTTTTACGGACACCTCTGATTCGTGCTTGGAACGCGATGAATGTTACTATTTTGCCTATACCTGGGAGCATTGATTATATATTCCTTAGTAGTTACTTTGTTTTTAAATATTTTGATTGATTTAACATAGAGTTTAGCTGCGGATTTCCATATTTGGATACCATATACGCAAACCGATTTTAAGAGTTAATAATAAATCCGTAATTTATTTTCCAAATATAGAAGAAATCAAAGCTACAATCAATATCCTGAAGCACAACAAAGCAACAGGTGAAGATGGAATTCCAGCAGAAATAGCCAAACTGGACCCTGACTTATTCGCAAAAACAATTGAACCCCACATCAGGAAAGCATGGATAGAAGAGAATATACCACCATCATGGAAGAAAGGAATGATTGTCAAGATACCTAAGAAAGGAGACTTGGCAAATTGCAGCAACTGGAGAGGAATCACGGTTCTAAATACTATTCATAAGATAATAGCAATTATTATAAAGAAAAGATTAGAAGAAGTACTAGAACCAATACTACGGAAAGAGCAGGCAGGTTTCAGACCAAACCGAAGCTGTGTAGACCAGGCAAATACTTTACGGGTCATAGTTGAACAATCAGTGGAATGGAATGCCCCACTATATCTACTATTCATAGATTTTAAGAAAGCATTCGACACAGTCAAGAGATGCGCAATATGGAGAACACTTACAAAGAAAGGAGTTCCTGAAAAAATCATCAACATCATCAAAGCGATGTATGAAGATGCAGAGACAACAGTTCAACACAGAGGTAAGATCAGTGATCCATTCTACACCAATATAGGAGTTAGACAAGGATGTCCACTATCTCCACTTCTCTTCAACACAATACTAGACGACATTCTAAGAGAAGTTTGCACTGGAATAAACGGAATAGAATGGGATCTCTTCGGAAACTTAGAAGACTTAGATTACGCAGATGATGTATGCCTCATATCAAAAAATCAAAGGGACCTACAGAACAAAGTCAACAGATTACAGGAAGAAGCAAAGAAATCGGGACTGGAATTAAATATCGAGAAAACCAAAGCAATGAGGACAAACAATAGTTACAGTGAGCCAATAACAGTGAGTGGACAACAGATAGAATACGTAGAAGAATTCAACTACCTGGGGTGCATTATAACATCAAGAGGAGGTGCAACAGAAGATGTCAACAGCCGTATAAATAAGGCAAGAAGAACATTTGGGAGCCTAATGAAGATATGGCGGAGCAACCAAATATCGAGAACAACAAAGCTAACAATATTCAGAGCATGTGTTAAGTCAACATTAATATATGGCAGTGAAACATGGCTCACTTCGGTCAGAATCAAACAGAAGCTACAAGTATTCATCAACAAGTGCTTGAGATTTATATGCAGAATATTCTGGCCGGCAAGAATTAGCAACGAAGATTTATGGATGATAACTGGAGAAGAACCTATCAACAGACAGATAAATAGGAAAAAATGGAAATGGATAGGTCATACACTAAGGAAATCAGAAAGTGATATAGCAAGAAGAGCTCTAGAGTGGAATCCACAAGGACAAAGGAGACCCGGCAGACCATACAACACATGGAGACGCACAATCGATCAAGAATTAACAGTCAACAATTATACCTGGGACGATATTAAGGAAGTAGTACTCAACAGAGAGGAATGGAGGTTCACTATCGAAGCCCTATGCTACCACGCGGAGTAATAGGAGAAAAAAAAAAAAAAAAAAAAAAAAAAAAAAATTTATTTTGTATTGACAGACTAATTGCAAAACAATACCATTTCTTATATTTTAGGTTCAATTTTATTTTTTTTATTTTTATTTTGCTCATTATCTTTCCTATTAAGTTATGCATCAAGGGTCACATCTGTATACTTGACTGTATTCTCCATCTCTATATAGCTATACCATCAATACTAACAGTTGATTGATCGTTGAGGCTTTTATAAGTAAAATTTATTTGAACCGATTTTTCTTAATTCAGCTTTATATGCCAGTCTTTTATCCATTTAACGACTTTATTTGTGATTTTGGTCAAATCTATAGTCAGAATAGCAGTGTCATTTTCTAAGCCATGATTTGGTTTTTTTTTTCACTTCTCATTCACGTCTTGCTTCATAATGTTATAGTACACATTTAATTAAAAAAATATTAATAAATATTATTTCAAAAAAATCTATAATTTCATATATTCAATTACAGGGTTTACTAATATGAGTAAAGTTTCTTTGAAACAATTGATGATGATCTAAGATTTGTCTTAATTATTTTCCTATAGAAAATTTCTATATACTCTATAATCGTCACTGTTTATAAGAAGGTTTAAAACCGTTTTAATACCAAATTATGATGCTATGACAATATTTTTTATGTTTTTACTTAAAACGCAGAAAATAATTTAAATGCTAATAGCTTCGGTTCAACTTCTTTTCTCATTAAAGATGTAGGTAGTGAAAGGGTTAAAATAAAGATATGTATGTTGAAAAAACGTTACAAGCACCATTCTACAATGACAATAGTTACGATTACTTACCCACGTAACAATTTTATCGCTATAAGACTCTTGCGCACTCTTATAACACTATTATAAACACTCTTATAGCAGTATTAGTGTTAATTTGAGTGATCCGCAATTGCTGCGAAAGGTTATAAATACGTTATAGCAATGGAGAATCCTATAAGGCACCGGAGCAAGTGCTGTAATATTGTTATAGGATTAGTATACATGTATTAGTGTATATGTTTTTATTTTGAAATGATATTCATTTGAAATAATTTATGTTATGCGAGAGTGAGAAAGGTATTATTTTTTGTTTTCAAATAATAATTTTATGGAGTTTATATTTATTTCCTGAGAAAGGAAGTTAGATATTAGTTAATAATATAAAAAATGTCTTACTATTAAATAATATGTTTCGGTCAAAAATAATTGTGTTAATATTTATAATTATTGTGAGCAAAATGCAAAATTTGGCTGGGAATGAAATTTCATTGACATTTGTTATAAAAATACTTCGAAAAAATACATTGCCCTTCAAAAATAACCAATTTTTAAATAAATAAAAGAAAATATATTTTTAAAATATTTAATAATGTATGTTGATTAATGCATAACATCAAATTTGATATTTAAATAATTATTCTTTTAAGTAAAAATTATATTTTTGCGAAAAGAATGCAAAATAAAACTATTTAGTTTTTGTTTATTTAAAAAAAATTTACCATGTTTGTAGAAAATAATGGCCGTCGCAAAATATTTATCTAAAAGCTACAGTAAGTTTATTAGTAACATTATAGGAATACAGTAAAATAATAACACCACTACTGCTATTCTAGCAATTCTATTCTTATAACAACACTTTAACTCTTGATATAGGATTATGCACTTTTAGATTTATAAAAACATTGCTGTAGCACTTGCTGAAAATCCCACTATAACAACATTCTTTAGCAATATTAATCACATTATTCCCATAAAAACATCATTATAACACCTTTAATGCTTATCGGAGGTCATATAGAAGTCTTGTAGCACTAATTTTGTTTTTATAACAATAAAATGTTACGTGGGTAATTAAGTATGTATCAAGTTGGAATTTATATTTTTAAAATTAAAAACTACTTATAAAATATGGAATTTATTATTTTTTTCGTTCTATTTTGTTTATTTTATTATTTAAATTTAAAGAGATTTCAAAGTTTTGAGCAACATTTAGATTTCTGAATTAACAAATACAATATTCATTGATTCTGTTCAAATGTTTTATAAATAAATTTTGGTCTTTTCTTAGATCTCAGATGTAAAATTTTCAAATGTTTCACATATTGTGTTGATGTAGTTAATATTATTACAGAAACATTTAAACAGTAATTAACACTTAATGGAGAAAGATTGTTGAGTATTGGATCTAAAGATAAGATAATAGATATTGATAAAAATTAAATTGTTTATATATTGCAAAACAAAATTATCAGAAATGGAAGCGGAAATGGATATAAAATATCGATATGATATAAAACTTATTATTAAAATCAAATTCGAATTTTATTTACGAAAAAATATCTAAAAAAATATGTAATATTAATATAATATTGAGAAAAAAATTATTCATTTAAAATTTCATAAATAACGTAATAATGCTATGCTACTGAAAAAATAAACTAATCATCTTATTATGTACGTTCAATAACTAGATGTCAGTGTAGATATATCAAGCGAGTGGTTAAGCTATGCTATAAGGTGATTATATAGTGAACATACAAAATTACAAACAACATGATTAAACACACATTTTTACTCAATCGGAATATGTGTAGACATAACATAGCCATAACACTCGGAATCGCACAAATTTTTATCTTTCATTAGATCAGAAATACAAAAATCAAACTGTGTATACAACAGTTTAAGCATTTTTAACACTCTACCGAACGGTTTAAAAAATATAAAATCATATAGTTTATTTAAAAGGAAAATAAAAGGAAATTGGAAAGTTACTGGCAGCATAAAATTAAAGCATAAAAATTATAAATAAAATGTGAAAGGAAAGGAAAAAAATAAAAAAACTAATCAGAACATAAACTCTAAAAAGTTAATTCAGATAAAATAAAATAATATAATAATAAAAAAAAAAAAATGTTGGAATGCTGGAATGCTGGTAGTTAATAATTTAATGTATTATTGAATAATTAGGAAACGCTTTTTGGAATAACTTGATAAACTCTAGAAGATCTACTTTTATTTTTTTAAATTAAACCTTTTTTTTTTTATTTTGTTGATAACTCTTAAAATCTATATAATTATAATTGGCAAGCATTTAGGGACCTGCGCAGTAGACACCTTTTCATTTTATTTCGATTCTCCTACTCCTTAATGAATTTCTGATATAATATATAAGATGTAAATATAAAACAAAAATGCGCACACAGTTGAACATTTTGTACACATACGATTTTATTATTCAGCAAATACATTATGCATATGTGAGATCTTATGAAAGTAATAAACAAAAGCAAAAAAATCAGTTATTATAATTTATATTATGTACTTGCAAATGAATCTATGTACATATGCCAAAAAAAAATAAAAAAACAAATTCATCTAAAATAAAAAATATAAAAACAACAAAAAAACAAATCACTTGAATTCTTCATTTTTATCTTTTTAATTAACTGTTTCTAAATTTTGGTTATTTGTAGTAATAATATAGTTTTTATTAAAATTATGTATTATGTATATATATATATATATATATACGTACCTCTTTAATGAAATTTTTTTTTATTTTTAGTAATTTTATACACTAAATGCCACTTACTATAGGGAATATATCGAAAACGAAGCAGTATATGAGGGACGTGTATTTATGTGTCCTAAATAAAACTTACTAACCTCAAAGCTTTTCATTAAACATGAGTGGTTTCTACTTTATCGTGAGAAGTCTATGCCAGAGCGTAAATTACTGTTTTTTTAAAAACTTTAAATTTGACTTCAACTTGAAATATAATTACTCAACAGGGGCCCCTAGTGTAACTATATTATATTAGCTAAGTATGTATAACCACAGTTAAGGTCTGAATCATTCTATATTAATATTTTCTCCAATAATGAATAATTCAATGGATAAAATTTTGTTATACAAATATGTTTGCTATGCAAATATGATTTTTTGTTAATACGTAGAGAAAGAAAAAAAAACAGTCTAATTTGAAAATAATGAAAAACATGATTTGTGGAAGTATAATGTAAATTCAGAATTGCAACATTGCCAATCATGATGCGGTATCATCATTGTATCAGTACATGAAACACTTTGGAAATGATGCTTTGTATTGCTGATGTAATTAATACATTTTAAAACTATCAGAATTTGACAGTAATGCTTTGAAAATTTCATTAAAATGAATAAAATATTATTTAATATCGTTTTGTACATATTTTTGGAAAATTGTGAACCATCAGAATATAATAATATACTACTAGAATATAAAAATTTGCTAAGAAAAAGAAAATATATCGTACTTTTTATTTAAAATTAACGTAAAAAAACTAACCATTATACCTAAAGCAAAAATTTATTTTAAAATTATTGGCCCCTTCGCAGAAAATGTATTGCAATCGAGTGAAACAATTTAACGAATAAAATGCCAAATAAAACTTGAAATGTCAACCAGCTGTTTTTTACAACATCAAGCAACATGCAACATTACTGCTTGTGATGCGTAAACTTTGCAAAAACGTACTTGATGCTTTCACCAACATTTTAATGTTGTATTTTAGAAACTTTTACGATGCGTGATGTTGATGTATTTCCGAATTTAATAATTGTATAAATATTGTATCTGAGTAAATATTATACTATTTGTAATTTTCTCCGATTTTTCGCTATAACCTAACATAAAAAAGCAATACAATATGTAGGACTAAAGCCTTAATTCCTTAAGGGAATTGGTTTTTTTTTTTTTTTTTTAAGTTAAGCCAAACACTAGGTTTCAAATGATACCTTTATACACGAATATATAGCTTGGACTAATTGAGGATTGTAGAATGAAAAATATCCCTTTGATCAGTAGGGACATTTTGAATAAATTTATTAATCTTACTCTTGAACTTTTGTAGATTGTACGTAGGTAGATTTTTGCATTGGGGAAACACGTTTTTTGGAATATGGTTCCACATTCGAGAAAATTTGACTACAAACGAATTCCCATAGCCAGTTTTGAGCCACCTTGGAATTTGCACTGAGTAGGGGTGGGCACTTGATGCCTCTCTTGTTCCTCGGCGGAAATGTTTGAGAGGTGGCATTAGGGTTTTTATTTCATCTGAACAAGTGCCTAAACCTACGAAATATCTATAAAATAGGGAAAGTGCTCCAATGACACGACGATTTTCAAGTGGTACAAGGGAGGCTGTCACATTAGGCTTGTCAATAAGAGGAATGGCACGCTTTTGAACTTTGTCAAGAAAATTTAGTGCGGTTCGTGATGTACCGGCCCATATATGTGAATTGTATTCCAATTTGGCTCGTGTGTATGATTTATAGATATTTAGCATGTCCTGGGGAGAAAAATACGTTTTGCAGCGACTCAAAAAATCCATTAGCAATGTCAAAGATATGGTCATTCCATATCATTTTAATGTTGACCTTCATGCCCAGGATATTCAAGTGTTCAGTTCGCTGAATACGCACACCCCCGAATAATAGGGTGGGGTTAAATGTGGTAGTTTTGCGCGAGACTAGACATCTTTGAGTTTTGGAGGTGTTGAACTCAACTCTATTACTTTTCCCCCAGCTGAAAATAATGGCTAGGTCATGGTTTAGCGTGCTGACCATGATGCTACGTTTAGTATCAGTAACTGGTATTGTAGCATGTGATTTCCGAAGAAAATCGAAGGATGCTACTAGAGTGCTGTCGTCTGCAAAACTATGGATAGGATTGAAAGTTGATTGGAGAAGATCATTGATAAATATCAAAAAGAGAATAGGTGAGAGAACTGATCCTTGAGGAACACCAGTGTTAATATGATTTTTGTCGGATATGAATCCGTCAACTAAGACCATAATCGAACGATTCGAGAGGAAATTTTCAATCCATTTTATGAAAACAGAACCCAGGCCTATAGCTTGCCATTTGGATAAAAGAGCGCAGTGCCAGACTCGATCAAAGGCTTTTGAAATATCCAGAGCTACAGCAGTAGATTCGCCAGAGTTGTGAATGCTAATGTTGAGCTTCTCGCTAAGGCAAGTCATTAGATCGCCAGTGGAGCGTTGTGATCTAAAACCATATTCCCTATCGCTAATGATACCTTTGCATTCAAGATACTTCATTAGCTTTTGGTTGTAGATTTTGTCTCTTGTATTTCGTGTATTATTTTTATATTATCATTTACCTACAATTTGTCGTTAATGCTGGACTTGTTCTAGACATTTTTTTCTTGCTTGTAATTTTCTAATATGCCCAAGTTAACTTGTTTTTTAACAATAATAAATTCTAAAGTCACTAAATTTACAATTAAAATTTATATAGTCTATATCTAATCTGCTGGAAAATATTCTAATTATATTTTTGTTGCCAGAAAGATATTGATGCAATACAGCGAAAAATTGTAAATGGAAATTAGGAGTTTAAATTTTCAGAAAATTCTGATTATAAATATCAAAAAGGAATGCCTTTAATTTTGAAAGAATATCAAATCCCTATACACTCATATTATTGTTATATAATAATAATAACCTTGAAATATATGCATTAACTTTTAAAATTTTCTTCTATAGAATTTAGCTTTGTTATATTTTCTATACCTGGGGTAAAGAATAAAAATCAGAATTATCTGTCAGGTACTACTTCACATCAGGTATATATTGAAGTTCTAAATGGATATTTTAAATTATATATGCAAGTATCAAATTTCTTAAATATTTTCAGACATTCGTAAATATGTCGCAAGAATATACTAAAATGAATCGACATTTAATTTATGGAGAAAATTCTTTTAAAGAAAATTCGATTTAACAAGAAGTCATATAATACATAATACATTTATACCACAACCTTGTGCTACTCATATATGTATGAGCGTATATAGTACTTCTATACACATATATGGATCTTTTATATTAAGAAGAAATAAGATTCAAACACCTGCATGTCAGGTTAAAAGATTTTAAAAGACAACCTTGCCAGATAATTTTTATTTTTTTTTTTAATTCATCATTCTTCTGAGATGATTGTTTTTCGAAAAGAACTCTAATTGATCTTTTTAGATATGAACAACTTTTTTCTTTTGTTTTGTGAGGGTTGGATGCACTTCGCTCTTAAAAATTATCGTGTGTGTAATCTCTGGCATTACGTTTTCATTCAGTTAAAATTTCTAATTTTCATTCTTAATAAAGCGTAAAATACGATGGAATGTTATAAGTACTATGAGGACTATTGTCCCATCAAAATCCCATGGTAGTTTTGTATCAGTTAGGTGGGTCAGAATTTCCAATTTGACTGGACTTTTTAGTTAAAACGTGGACTTTTTAGTTAAAATAAAATAAACATTACAAAATAAACGTTAATAACGTGAACTTTTGATTAAAATAAAATAAACATTAGGAAATAAAGAAATATGTTGGAATTGATGAACTGTAGCATGTGTGTATAAGCTTCCTGTGATTTGCTCTTTAATAATATGTAGATGAATGGAAAAACTTGTAAAGAAAACAATTGAAAAATTTGAGTGAAAAAAATATGTGTGTGTGTGTAAAAGAAGATGGAGATCGCGGGTGTTAAGCGCGTTGCTTTACGGGCTTTACAGGTACAATCGCTTATTAATTTTCAAGTTTACCCACGTGTTCTGGAGGACCAATATAAATAATAGTTAATTGTGTGTACCTCCATTTTCAAACCGTGCCAAATCCGTTCCATCTAATAAATAGTGATGATTTTCTTCATTTATTTTTTTGTTTATTAATTCTGCAATTGTTGATGACATGAAAATTGTGTATGATCATCTTCTATTCTATGTGAAGAATGGGACTTATGATTCAGTTGTTTTGGGATTTTTGACCATATTAATGGATGAAAGTGAGACAAAACTTCCATGGGAATTTTGACTCATTTTAGTGAGACTTAAATCCCAATGGGATTTATAACTTTGGGACATACGATATGCCACCCTAAAATACAAAACAAAATTGCTTTATAGTATTTATAACTCCTGTGATGGTTTGTTCCTGGATCGCCTAAATTAAATTCAATATTTTGTTTTAAATTATTCTTCTATACTTGAAGTTTGTTATTAAATTAGTGTTTTTAAACTATTTGCGTACTTCATATCTAAGAGAGTTTTGTAAGTTGCTGCACATTTGTTGATTTACTGTTGGTAAATTGGTTTCAAAAGTTGTTAAAAATATTTTTGAGCATTATAGGTTTTTCTTATTGATACATAGTATATTTTTTTTCATATAATCCTAAGTCTATGGGACGAACACACCAACTGGTTTTATAATTCATTAATTTTGGCCATGTAAGTATTGCTGAGTTTACTATTTTCGTACGTATACATATGATGTAAGTAAAAAGCCGTTATAAAGAGTATTTATTTAACGGTATATCAATTCGTGATTGTAATTTCTTTTTCAAATTTAATATTGAAACAACCGTTTTAGCATTGATGGACATCAATTAATAAAATTGATTTTGCACTCATAGGCTTTACTGATCTAATACATTTTTATTAGCTTCATGAAGCCAAGTTGTTGACAGTGCTTTCCTACCTGTAACTTTATCTAAATATGTTGGCCATATTTTTTTAATAAGGTTCTTGAAATGAAGCGAATCTACTGAAAAAATAATTATTGTTTACATCATAGCTTACATTATTATTTTTTGTATACAGCATAGTTTATTTGTCTACAGTAAATTGCTTGTTTACACTAACACCTACTTCAAAGCGTAGACAATTAAATATTACACGTAAAGCAACAATACTGTATTAAGTAATTCTAAAGTGGTTCGAAAACGCAATTTTTCTGAGGATACCAAGGTATCAAATATTTTTTTTCTTTGTTTTCCACTTACGGTGAATATATCTGTAATATAGAATTTTCTCGTTCTCTTGCTATGTGGGACTGCTTCTGTTATTTTTCTATCAATCCCCTTCATCGTTTGTTTAACTCTGTTACATGTAGTCATTAAAACAACATAAATATAGTATAATATCTCCATTAATAATATTCTATAACGGATAAATGAATGAGCAAGAACAATAAAATATACAACATAAATCTGGCAATACTCTTTCTATTCATATCGTCTTCAGAAAATTTTCAAGAAATATTCAATTTTATTTTAAATTTTATAAAATTTTTGGAAATTCGCTTGTGGTTTAAATTTAAATGTATATATACTTAGCTATACGAAAAATAATTTAAACGAATTTTTGAGCTTTTATACATCGAATTCAACTGAATGTTACACAATGTCAAGAAGAAATCTAATAATTGAATTGTAAATTGCAGTAATTGATGATATCTAATAGATTTTGTAAAATTCTACTCAATCTCAATATTGATACTGTAATTTAATAATACAAGAAAATGTGAGCTTCTTACAACTTACATGTAAGAATAAAACATTAACGCTTATTGACAACAACCAAAAATGGATTTATTTGTAAATAAAATAAGGAAACTGAATTAAAGTCGCAAAATTGGTAAGACTAGTTGTATTTTATGGTGTATATTAGAGTATTAGCATTAGAGGATTTATATCAACAATCTTAAAACTAGTGAAGTACAAATGAATTCCCATCAAATAGGAAGAAATAAGAAATATCGAATAAATGAAAAATAATTCGGTTAAAACTTGTCCCAAGGCATAACTAGTTTTAGTTAATTTATGTTCAATTACTTGTAAATAATCCATACATTTCGTCGTCTAAATATTATTTTGCCCCATACGCCAAAATCGCAATTTCGAGATAATCGCAACTTAACGGTTAGCATCCTATTACTCGAAAAGTAACCGATCAAATTTTTTGAAATCCTTACAGGATATTATAATTGAAACATAAATTTTAGAATTTAGTTATTTTTTACTATAACTTTACAGAATATATTCCTAGAACAAATTAAGGAAAACAAGTTCCATTTTGCACGTAGAGCAAAGCAATATTAACGAAGTTGATCACGTTTTGCATTATTTTGTGTTACATAGAACAAACGGTTATTGAAAAAGAGAACAAATAAATTAGAAATTTGTATTTAATTTTATTAATTATAAAAAATACATAACTATTAACTTTGGTGGGGACCGGGCCCTCCAAATTTTTACAAAAGATGTTATCATCATAGAGCAAGATATGTACCAAATTTGAATCAAATAAGCCCTGAGATATGAATTTTGGTCCAAAGAAGACCTTTGGCGGGCCCAGGCCCTCCAAATTTTAACGAAAAATTGTTATCAGAGACGATGTGCACCAAATTTGAATAAAATTAGCCCAGTAGTTTCTAAAATATAAATTTTGGTCCAAATAAGAGCTTTATTTGAGACCAGGCCCTCCAAGTTTTTACAAAAAGTGTTGTCATCAGAGACCAATATATGTACCGAATTTAAATCAACTAAGCGCAATAGTTTTGGAGATTTGAATTTTGGTCTAAATAAGGACTTCGGCCGAGACCAGGTCCCCCAAATTTTGATAAATAGTGTTATCACCGGAATCCAAGCCGTTCTTAAAACTTCAAGTATCTAGGTAATCGGAAGTTGGTCTAAAATCGATAGCAAAATTTTTACTGGACAAATAAACAAACAAACTACCAAAAACAAGTGTTAAAAACGTGTTAAATAAAAAAATGCGAAATTTTAAAATAAAATTTCAAGCAATGATCAAAAACGAAAATAACAAAACGATGAATATAATTTAGAATTCAATTTAAACTAACCCTATAATACTATCCAACAAACTTGGTGGTGGTGACGACATGACATTTTCAAAGTTCACTAGCAAGTGATCATTTAATCACAAATTTCTCTAAAAAAATACACGAAAAAAATTGTGTGTCCATATACAGTACTTATGTGGGTTCATATTTTCGTTGTATATGTTCTATACATCACAATTTTGTTGTATAGAGTAAGACAATATTTAAGAAACAACATTTTAAAACTACGTAAGGCAAAACAATACGAATAAAATTGTAACCAATGATTTGTATGAATATTTTGCCCTATACGCCAAAAATTGTCGCATACTACTTACATTTTAATAAAAAATTGGATATGGAGTAAAAATCTATTTGAATATCTCTGAAAGTACTACAGCTAGGAGAAAGTGGATAAGTGCAATGGACGCAGCACCCTTTAAAACCCCAGGAACAACGTCTAACTCCTAATGGACGATTTGGCGTATGGAGCAAACCAATATTCAGACGACGATTTGGCAACTAGAAAAACTATCATAAATAACTATAAAGAAAGTTTAACTGCCAGAAATTTTAAATCTTGATTTTTCTTTTGTATTTACATACAAATGTTAATATTTTATTTTTGAAATGAATAAACAAATTGATAAGAAGAATGAGATGAGATCATCCAGCCACTATTTGAAAAAGGATGTTACAAGGAATATCGAACCTAATTTACAATTTAAACGATTTTATATTTTAAAATTATCATTTTGTAATCGGTTTTATATTGGAGAAAGTTACGTGGAATTACTTTTAACAATATCTTTTGTTATTTTTTTTTTATTTTTATTGAAAACGGTATAAATTTTCCATTTCCTTACTAATTTTATAGTTGTTTTGTTTTGAATAATTTCAATATAAAAATTTTAGTTTACAATATTTTCCAGATAATATTTCGGCGCCATTGTTTTCAATGAAGGAACAAAATGGCGACAAAAATAATAATTATCTAAAAAATAAATAAATATTAAATAGAAAACAAAGTAGGCGCGGTACGTTGTATAGAAGTAGTTTCTGTATAGTAGGAATTTATATTCTTCCGAATTTGAATAAAGCCTTCTGTTATGCTTGGTTGCACTGCTAGAACATTGGAGACCTTTTTAAAAATAATTTTTATAATTTTTCAATTAAGTTATTTTGCAAACAATTTCTGATTCTAATCTGTATTAAATTTGAATTGTCATTAATTTTGATAGTAAAAATTTGAATATGAAATTAACAAAAAATACAGTGAGTGAAAAAATTATTTACAAAA
The DNA here is from genome assembly GCA_963942445.1 of Argyra leucocephala. Lineage (NCBI taxonomy): Eukaryota > Metazoa > Arthropoda > Insecta > Diptera > Dolichopodidae > Argyra > Argyra leucocephala. The sequence continues at coordinate 27,578,233 of OZ012678.1, read as the reverse complement.
TTTGAATAAAATTGGAATTAAATGTTTTTTCTAATTTTAATTAATGAAAATCTAATTAAATAGTTAAAACTAGGGAAGTATTGTAATAAAAATGTATTATGAAAGAGTGTAGGTACTGTCTTTTCATATTCTGTATTTGAAGTAATTATTGATTTCAGTGTATGCGGTGCAGATAGTTTTATATGAAAATGCGTCATGTGCAATGAAACCCGGACAGAAAAAATTTTCCTAAATAAATAATTTTACAGAGTGATTTTTGATAATAATAAAATATATTTTTTTAATATATTATTTATGACAATATTTAATATATTAGTTAACACGATATTTTCTCTTCAATTAGACGAGTTTTGCGAAATCGGGTAAAATTACATTATTTTTGTTTTGAGCATCGTTTTTTTTTTTAATGACTACCAAAAAAAATTTTGTAACAAAATTTTATAAATATCGAAATTTGAAATTACTTTATTATACTATGAGCTTAATATTTAATATTTAGTATGACCGCCATTTGCCTTTATTACTGTTTTCGGCCTATTGTTCATGAGTGAACTAAATTTTCAATGAGGTCCTATGTAATGCTCTCCCAATTTATCTGAATTTGTTTTCTTAGATCTTCTATTGTCTCTGAATTGTCTCTGAATTTTTCTTCATAATATCCTAAATATTTTCAATAGGATTAAGATCTTGACTATATTTCAATTCAATTCAATATTATTTATTTATACCATTCATTTAATTTACAATTCTATATTCTATTACTATAAGGTAGTATGTATGCAGTTATCACTTAAATATACTTTTCTAGACCTTCGGTTATGTTAGATCAAACTTCTTAAATCTATTTCGTTTGGAACGAAGTACCAGAAATTTATCTTCCATTACTGAAGTCTTTCGTGGTCTACCAGATCTTTTACATCATTCTGTATTCCCAGTACTTTCAAATTTTTTAATGAACAACTCATTTGATTTAATTAACAACTAATGATCTCATACATTCTATTTTCTGACCAATATCACGTGTTGACAGCCCTTCCTTCCATAAAGCGATAACAACGCTTTTTTACACTATTGTTGAATTATTTATTACTATTAAACATTTTTTCTTACAAACAAAGCAATTTATAGTTGCATAATTACCTGAGTTGCACAAAACAAATGAAAAATCGGTGAAATTTTCTAGAAATACAAATTGTCCGGATTTAATTTTTTTTTTTACGTACATCACTTATCGCAGCGATTTGTGCTTCTTGAAACTCCAAAAGATCTGAGTCTATCTCCATTATTATTGCTTTTTCGTGCAAACGACGAACAGTTGTTGCACTAGTTGTCAACAATCTCGAAATTTTTTGTGTTGGTACCCAAGGTTCGTTTTTAGTTTCTTTATGATTTTTATATTTATTTTGATGTTTAATTAATTTCCTTTGAATTCTTATTTGCTCAGAAGTTTGTTTTTCATTACAATCTTCTTTGTCTAATTTAATTTGTTGCATTTTCATTAAATTATATTATCTTCTTCGATGTTTAATCATAATTTTATCCGAATGTACTTTACAATGCGCATAAAATGGATCATCATGATCCGCTTCATCACAATGTGGTTCTGATAAAAATCCAGCAGATTGAGCGCACGTAACATGAAAAAAAGTTTTGCACATGCCTGCATCGCAGCCAATGCAAACTCCAGTCCTCGCATAGCGGTCGTCTTCACAAAAACTGCATTGTTTTGCTCCCCATTTACTGTATTGCATTTCACAAAGCACAAATTAAATGTACCCAACGTCCAACTTCGGTTTCTTTAAAAATTTCACCTTTTCCGGGACATAACTCACAACTTGGTTTAACCACACCAGCTTTGCATGCTTCGCGAAACCACGGTTCCGTTGAGCAAGACGAACGAATTAGTATCACTTATGTTGTATCACTTATTCCATAACAAACTTCATGTACTGAAACACCACAACCATCACATTCGACAATTTCATTAGAATCATCGGATTTATCACCAAGGCATGTGCAGCATACTAAATTTTTTGTGAGATCAATTTTTAAATGTGAACCCATATTTTCACCTGCAATGGTCTTAGCTATTATTTGTTCAATAAACGAATGTTTTATTACTTTTGGAGATAATAAGACAGAATTTTTTTCTATTTTCTTATGCATTCCTTTATTACTATCACTGTCATCTAAATCTGAATCATAATCATCATTATCATTATCACCATCGTCCAAATCAATGTCACATTATTTTGAATTTACTGAAAAATCATCATTACTGTCATTATCATGATCCTCGATACGAAAATCACTATCTGATGAGCTTTCTCCTAAATCGAAATCGAGTAATGTTTGTGTCGTCATTTTTGCCAATCTACTTTTATTCTTTAAACTTTTATTTAGTGGAACCATATTAATGAGGCTTTTAACTTATTTCAATAATTTAATACTTTTAAAAAAGTTTTTCAAATTATTTAAATCATTTTAAGTAAAAAATCTAAATATTTTTAATAATAAAATGCTTGAATAATAATCTTCGCAACTTTTTATTGTTCGTCGCAGATGCTGTGTAAAAAAATTGCACACTACTGTATATAGGGAGAGAGTTGTACAGGATATTTTTTATTTACGTTTATTTCCGGATTCAACGATGACTATGAACGAATGTTAAGCTTGCTATTGTCAAAAATTTATCGTACACTACGCTGTTCATAGAAATATGGGTCCGCTTAGATTTAGGATTACGAACTAATGTATCTTGAAATACGTTCAATATAAAATAATGTATGCAATTTATTTCTGAATATCAAAAATATGAATTGTTAACAAAAATACATAAAATATTTATAAAGCAGTTCCCGTTAATTGCATATACTATGAAGAAGATAAACAGAAGATAACAGATTTTTTGGTTTATTCAAATTGATTTTTAAAAGTTAAATATTTGACATTTCTTGAAAAGACATTTTTAAATATAAAATTTTACGGTCCACAAAAATCATTCACATCATTTGCAAATAATAATCATTTAGATTAGTCGTAAACACTGATGAAGAAAATAAGTATGCTTCCGAAATATCGATATTTGCAAAATAAATATAAGTGATTAGTAGAAGCAAACTTCACTTTTATTCCATAAATCATTTAGCGTTTATTAATTTTTGAATTTATTCGTCTGAACAATACAAATTATTTGAAAATTTTATTAGAAAATTATATTTCTATTTACTAAAGATCAGTGCACATCTAGCGCAGAACAGATTTAGATGGAAGAGCGAAGAAGAACTTTGTGGAAGCCCTATGCCCTATGTAAAGTAGCAAAAAAGATGTTTGCAAGTCCTGAGCTACTATACTAAGGTTGTTAAGATATTCAAAGTTTTAGATAGTCCACCAATTGCACTATACTTCAAAAAGTTTGATAATTTTTAATATTGTTCTTGCCATGAATGGCAGTTAATTATTAATGCATTCAGTTCTTCTAAACGTTGATGTGCAAATGAAATACTATACTTCATGATTAGTATAGCTTTGAAGTCTATGTTAACATCACGTTTGAAGTGAGATCCCAGGAAAGAGTTATTTTTGTATATATTTTTAAACACAATACTATAAATATATGTATGTACCGATGATATTTTTAAAATAATGTGTAATGCTCTTCCAAGCTATTTGAATTTGTTTTCTTAGAGCTTCTATTGTCTCTGAATTGCTTTGCTGGACTTTTTTCTTCATAATGTACTAAATATTTAATATAGATATAGATTTGTAACACAATATTATAAATATATGTATGTTTGTACCTATGATATTTTTAGGTACTACAGGACCAATCATATTGATGGCTACAAACATATCTCACTAGTTCAATCTGTTTGAAAATCAATAATTTATTTTGTATTTATGTGTTCCATAATGTATAAACTTTTTTTTTTATTATCCAACTTACACCCAAACTTCACTAATTTACTTTACTTTACAAAATCCAAAATCACATCGTATGTCTAACATGGTATCTCACCGTCAAGGTAACTTTTATTCCTGTCACTCTTATCAAAGCGTTGGAGTTCTCTCTCTCTTTCTCTCTTTTATAGTTATTTTGTTGGAAATGACCTTTGTTTTATTGTACTAAAATAGTGTGTTCCATCAAATAATCCCAGTGTGACACTAGATAGGCTTCAAGTGGTCATTTTTACATCGTTAACAGTTGTCCTTTATCATTATCCTATTCTCCTTGCCCGAATCTACAATAATTTTGTATATACGAATCCTTTATACTTAACTCAAATTCATTTTAATTGTGTATTGGTGGGTGGGTCTGAAGATGAAAACAGGTTTAAAATTAATTCATATTTATTTGTAAAAATCGATGGTTTGAACTCTTCAGTATTCAAATTTACTTATTTTTTTTATTTCTAATGTGGGAGTAAAAAATAAGACTGGTGAGAAGTTAATTCATGTTTTCTTATTAATTCAATTTATTTGAAAATGTTGCTTATATATACATATTTTTTTTTTTCGTCTGAGTACTATATTATGAGATTATCTTAAGTGGGGTGATATGATAAAATGTTCTAATTTAATTCTCATGGTTTTTGTAATATAAAGCTAAATTGTTTAAATAAATTTTACACATGTATGGCGGCGTACGATACATTAAAAATTTTGAAAGCTTTTTAAATTTTTAATTTTTTTTTTTTAATATAAATCATAGGTGTTACTTTTTGAATGTTTTCATATCAAAATGGTGTGTACCAGCACTCATCATAAAGCCAATATATCGATTTTTTTTTATTTTATAACTGTAATAAAAATATTGTTGTGTTGTTTTTTATTCCTCAATTTTTAAAACAAAGAAAAAAAGTGTAAATCAAAATAAAAATGTCAAAAAAAAAAAATTGCAACTTTAAAAAAATTTACGTGACTGTCTGGTTATTGGCATTAATACAAAAAATTTGCGTTCCATTGATACACTTTAATGATGGTGTTACTATAAATACAATGTGTATATATTATATTGTATGTATATTATATTTATGAATTTAATATACTTTTTTTTTCATTTGTATTCTAAATAAATATACTCGTATTTTAGAAATGAATGATATTTCATAGAGATTAAATCTATTGAAAAATTTATGAAGTAGTAAAATGTATATTTTTGATCTATATACAACAACACAACAAAACAAAACAAACAAAAATAATGTCAATTGTAAAGGAATTCAGTAGCTCATATGAATATGATATAAACAAATGTGTTAATACAAATACTCAACTCAATATGCACGTTTAGGAGTAGGTTATGTGAATAAACACTTTTTTTTGTTTGTTTGTTTAAGAATTTATATGTTATTTAAATCTTCAAAAAATATATTTGATATTATCGAAATAGTATCATAAAAGATTTCAAGATACTTTTGAATAAAACAAAAAAAAAAAAAAATTATACGTGTGTTTTACATGTATTTGTGAATTCCTTTAAAATATTATAATATAAAACAGTTAAAAGTACATACAAAGTTTATTGACATTTATTGACGACTGACTACACCACCAATCATAATCATAAAATGATATTTCAAGTCAACGAAGCCAGTCGAATATTTAATTTGGAAATTATCAAAAATAAGAACTGATGTTATTGAAAAAACTGGCTGGTTCAATAACTCAATATAAATTTTTAAGGACATTCATTGATTTAGTTAATTTTCATGATGAAAAAATCTATTTAAACTCGTAAAATGATAATTTTTAAATGAAAAAAATGTTTAAAGTAAAAAATAATAATATTGGAAAAATAATCAAAATTCGGAGGAAGGATATAAATTTAATTTATGTAAAATATAGGTGAATTTTATGGTAAATTTAATCAAATTGATTTGAGTAATGAAAATGTATTAATTTGAATATTTAAATTTTTTGAGATTATAATTTGGTAATAATCTAATTATGCTTAACTTCTTAATTTTGTGAAGAAAACATATTGATAACAATAGTTTTATTTCTCAGCATTCAGTTAAATTGATGTACTGGAAAATTTATAAATTAATATAAATAATTATATAATTACTTATCTGTGTTGATACTCGCATACAGTACACATTTCGGACAGTATACACATATCATTTTATGTAGTAAAAATTGTAATTAATTACTTAATGTATACGAAAAGGTAATTTAACGTAAGTTACTGATAAGAATGTAACAAAAAAAAAAAAAAATCGGTATTTGTTAACTTTTTATAACTCGTATCGATTTCATCACATGGTTCAGTATTTTTCTGTTTTAAATCAGTTTTTGTTTCGAATCTTACAAATTTTATTTATTTTATTTATTTCATAAAATCTCATGAGAGCTTAAAGCTCATATAGAGTGTAACATATATAAATTAAAACTTAAATATGGTCAAAATAATTAAACAAAAAAATTATCAAGTTTAGTACAAATATAAAAGTATCTTCATATACATATATAAGCCAATATATTCAAAATATAATATATATTATAGGAATTGAAGAAAAAAAAATGAGAAAAAAACAAATTACAAAAGATAGTTTAGTTTATAAATTCAAAGTAAAATAATGATTCAACAACAGATTAAATAGAATTAATCTGTTACTAAACAGATCAGAAATAGATTTTTTTAGATTTATTTTTAATTTTGAAGTACACAGATTTTTCATAGAATCTGGTAATTTGTTGAAGGCAGAAGAAGCTGTATTAATTATAGGTTCTAACTAATCCTTTCAAATTGTGACTGGCGATAAATCTTAGATGGCTGGCTGATCTCGTATTATGGCTGTGTATGTCTACATTTGTAACTAGTTTTGTATTCGATTTTATGTTGCTTGTTCTTATACTGTTAATGTGTAGAATCTGGATCATTTCCTTAAAGTCTTTTACTTTTAAGATCTTGTAATTCTTATGTATTGTGTCAGTTGGTGTTCTAGCATGAAGCATAAATAAATTTTTTATGGCTTTATTTTGAATGATTTGTAAAGCATTTAGATTTTTTGTAAACGTATTACCCCATAAGCCAATACCATATGTTATTTTGCTATGGAAAAGACTGTAAAATATAGATATTTTTGTAGCTTCAGGAACTCTAAATCTAATTTTTTTAAAAACGCCAGCTATTCTACGTGTTTTGGTTATAACATCATTTATATGCTCATTCCAATTCAAGTTTTCATCTATTATGATACCAAGGTATTTGTATTTCGTTACTCGTTCTACAATTTCATTGTTGTTGTATGTAACGGATATCGTCTTTCCTATGGCTTTAAACAACATAGTTTTGGTTTTTGTTGTGTTGACTATGAGTTTGTGTAGACACATCCATTTGTACACATTTCTAATGTCTTCGTTTATTATTAATTCTAAGTTAATGTAACTGATGTCTGTGTACACTATAGCTAAGTTGTCTGCAAATAGAAAGGCTTTTCCATATAAGTCTAATTTTGAGAAGCTACTTTCGTAGCATGAGAACAAAACTGGTGCAAGTGAGCTTCCTGGAATTACTCCATAATCTACATTATTTTGTTTACTTGCAAGACTTTCACATTCAGAATATTGCTTTCTATTTTTGAAATAATTTTCGAACCATTGATGTTCTCTACCTTGTACACCGCACTCAAACAGAATTCGAAGTAAAATACCTCTATCTACAGAATCGAAAGCTTTCGTTAAGTCGAAAAAAACCACAGCCACCTTACTTACTTCGGTTTGAATATGTGATATAATGTCAAATAGAGTTGAATTTGTATTCGATTGTTTGGTAAAGTCAACGTCTTGTCAACGATTAGACAGAAGACAAGAAGAAGAAGAGGATATGAGTTAAAAATAAAAGCGAAAAATTGTACTAAAAGCAATCTAATTGTATTGAAAAAATTGTGGTACCAAAAAATTTATCAATTTACGCTCTTTTAATACCATTATTGTTCATTACAGAAATGTTTTTTATACTGAAAAGCTTATAAGAAAAAAAATTTTCTTTTATTTTCATTTCAAATTTTATTAAAATAATTGGAAAAAATAAAATAAAAACGTTTAATATAATAAAATTAACAAATTCCTTTTTCTCAAACATAAAGACAAAACAATTTCTAAACTAAAATATATATATATTTTTTTTTCAAAAAAAGTATTACAAAATATAAAAAAAGTTAACTAACAAAAAATAAATCCATGTTTTAAGTCAACTCCAAAATTAATAATAATTATCCTAAACTAATAAATTAATTATATTATTTTTTAAAAATTACGTACACATGTAACTAATCCAATAATTCGTATTTGTTAATGTTTTCTGTGTTTATGGTTTTTGGTAAAACATGTTTTGGTGCTTGATAGTTGTAGGAACAATCAGAATTTGATTTCTATAAATTTCTTGTTTGAATTAAGGCGGATACCGTGTTTATCGCTAAACGGTTTCGTAATTTGATTTTAATAATATTTTGAATGGAAAACATTCTTTCCACGGCCGCTGATGAATGTGGTATTGATAAAATACCCTTAGCTATTCGATATATATATCTAAAAACAAATACTATCCACAAAGTCGAATATTAATCCTTTACAAAAAATTTAATAGAACTTAATAACATCTAATTTAAATTTTTTTATATATTCTTTGAGTACAATTAAATTGTATTGAAATTTAATCAAATGTATTTGATGTATTTTAACTGCCTTGATTGTATTGAATTTAGTACAATTGTATTGAAAATTCCATCACTAAAACTGTCGCTAATTTTTTTAATTTTTAGTTTCTACTGAGATCCGAACTTAAAAACAACGGGATTGTGGTATATTTTCTAGTTATTGATATTGTGAAAATATGATGGGTAATTATAGTATAAGGTAAGCAGTTCGTTTGTTTGCACTCGTGGATATTATAATAATAGTAGCTTGGTAACCCGCCATAAATGACGGAAGCAAAATAAATTCTAGCATTTCTTTCCTTCATTAGAGTTTTCATTTCAAGTTTAAAAAAAATACGTATTCGCTTACTAATTTAACCTACCTTTATTTTTGTATTATAACGTTTTAATTACCATATAAACAGAATATTTGTAGAAAGGGTCATTTACTCGATCATTTTAGCGACATCCTTTTTGCCAACATTGAAAATTTATCGTATAATTCAGAATTAAGTTAATCCTGTTAACATTCAATAACATTCGCAGCGTAAGCTTAGCGTCATAGTTTATAGCAAACAAATAATATTTTATAATTAGCCACAACTTTGAACGAAAACAATTTTAAAAACAAAAATAAATAAAATTGTAAATATAAAAAACAATAATACCTACAATATAATACACATAATATTTATTTTGATGAATAAAATAAAAACTCGTATTGCAGAAAAAATTAAAATAAAAAAATTTACTGCAAATAAATAGGTATTTACAAAACTGTTTATAACTTGTGAACCATTGATTGGTTATTTAAAATTTCATTTCATTTCAAAAAATTCATTATCGAACTGTTCGTGTTAAAATTCAAACATAACTATTATTTATAACATACATTAAAAAGAAGATCAACAATCAATATGGTTTAACCGATACCTAAATATACCTAACTACTATATTAAAAAAAATTCTTCACTCTTTACAACATACATTTCTACACACTTGAAGAAAACAAATATACCTAAAAATTATAAATTTACAAAGATAAGAAATAAAAAATAATAGTATAAAATTTCATTTAATTTCCTTAAAAATGTATAGGTTGTTATTGCTTTTATGTGTAAATTAGCAAAACTAAAACCTAACCCCATAATATATACTAAATATTATATACGATCATAAATTTATATATCATATTGATATATATATATATAGATATTAAAAAAAAAAAACAATAAACAAAAAAAAATATATAACAATTTTAACTCTCCAGCGCATCACATTTCTGGCTAGAGTATATATACCTATAGTACTATAGTACAGGCAATGCATACGGTAGCAAAACTATGATGCTATGATCATTATCATAACAACAAAAAAAAATATGTGGACACATGTGCATATTGGGTATAATTTTAAGTAATAAGAATAGCCTTTTTAAGTGCATTATGTTTTTTTTTGTATTAAATGCTGTTTGCCTTTTGGTTATTATACGATATTAAACTATTGATAAAATTTCTATTAGTCCTTCTTATTGTAAATCAAAAAAATTGTTTGTTTTATTTATATTATTATTATTATTTTTTATTTTTCCTTATTGTTTGCATATCCATGCAATGGTATTTTTTCCACAAAGATTCAGCATGGTAGACAGGGGTTAAAAATAGTACCAAAGCAATTTGTATACATATTGCAATTTGTATATGGGTTGGAGTATTCCGTCGGACTTACAAACATCCAGATAAATGCAGAATAAAATATATATAATTACAAGCTACAGAATTTAATTTCTAAATTTAATTTGTCACAAATTTGATTAGAAGAGTACTTATTAAACCAAAATTATACTGTGAGTGGGTATTGTAGTTCTGAACTACTTAGATTTTATTAGTTTAATTTTGAATTCATATTAATTTAAAATAAAATCATATGTGAGTTATTACAACTAAACAAAACTCCATTTGGAAAACTTAATTGTTGAATTTTTTTATTTTTTTTGTTTATTTTCTTTACAATTTATAATGCTTTAACCTACAAAAAATTTTATAAAACTGGTTTTTTATTACTTTTTATGTTATTAACGTAAAAATCGGTTTGCTCTTTGTTTGATAATTTGTCATCTTAAGTTTAGTTTGAAAATGTATTAATTATTGTTATTTATACATTTCATGTATTGTGTTATTGCAAGTTTTGGTAAAAATTATTGAAAAAACTAAATTAATTATTATGTTTGAATGTAAAACTTAACCTACCTTAATCTAATTTAATCTACAAAAACTATTTACTAGGCCTTGTCTTTTGACAATAAGAAATTCTAGCTGTTGTTTAGCCACCAAAACTCTCGTTTTGTAAATGTATCTTTAAAAGGAGTGCACATGCCGTATTTCATTGAGTATCTGTTAATATTGTCTATAGTAAATTCTATTTTTTTATTCGTAGCCCGTCTATTATAATGAAATAATATAGGGACGAATTTTTGGCTTTGGATATAGCCTTTGCTATCTAGATAAATAAAGTGTTCGAGTGCTATATAAAACCCGTTTTTAATGTGCTTTCTATGTATTCCTAGTTATGGTAAAATACATGAGATATTAAATCATTTTCTGAGATTTGTTGAGCTCTATTGAAATGATTCCTAATCAATTTTATAATAAAATTGTCGATCCTGTTTATTTTAGATTCATTATAGATATATCTATTTAAATAATAATGGATATATCCAGTTTCAGGCTTATGGGATTTGTTTATGCAAATCCTAATGCATTTTCTTTCAAATTTGTGTAATTGTTCCATTAGATTACCACTGATATTGAACCAGATACAATAGAGTAGATCTGAGTAGAAATGCGGCTGCGTACGTTAGAGTAGATCTTATTAGTGTTTGATAGGCTATCACTTTAATTCTTGTTTGTATAGTTTTATTTTAAAATAGTTTTTTGGAAGCCATGAATGCTTTGTTACCTTTTAAGACGGCGTTTTTAACTTGATCTGCAAATTTCAGGTTTTTATTAAGAAGCACTCCCAAATACTTTACTGTTTTTTTATTTTTAATTGTTGAAAAATTATAGCATAAAATATCTTTTAAAAAATTAATAAAATTAATTTCTCACGTACTATTTGTGTTCTAAACATTTTATTAATTTTATACTAAAAAATTTTGTTTAACTGTTCCTATTTGCATTTGTTGAGTTCTTTAAAAAAAAAACTGAAAGAAAAAAATAATATAAAGTATGAGTACACAGAATAATTTATTTCATTTCGCAATACAATATAAATAAAGTCATTATACAGTTATAAACATTTATTCAATGCTTTCTATTCAAAGATAAATAATAATCAATTCTCAAAAAAGTCCTTTGTCATTTTTACTGACAAGTTTGGTTTTAAAATTTTTTAAATTCTTACATCTAAAATAAAATAAAATCTTAAAATTTTTTTATCAATTTTCAAAATAAAATTGTAAAATGAATAAAGATGAGTTGATTTTTTATAACCTTGAGACATTCCATCTCTTTTTATTACTGTGTAAAATTTCAAGGATATGCCTGGTAATGAATATTAAAAGTCTATAAATTATGTAGGCATATACTTAGTGCATACAGTCTGTGACAATTATTTAGAATCAATTTTTTTTGCACATGTTCTAAGGTTTGAGTTTTTCATTATTTTTTTTGAAGATTTTTCTGTTATGCCTTCCTAACTTCATTCGAAAAACAATGAAAAATCGTATTCCAAATTTTATTAAATAAAACTTTCCACATATTTTAATTATTAAATTGTTTGAATAGGCTCAGGCTGTTAAATCATTTTTAAAGTTAATGATTATGATTTTTTTGAAAACATAAAGTCAATTTAAATAACTGTCGCTAACTGTATGCAGATAAATATAAAATATATATTATTGACTTTAGTAGGAAATTTGTTTACGAAGTTGTTTTTTTGCTATACAACTGTTAATGGCAACTAGAGGTGGGTGTATATTTTTGTAATTATTTCAGATTAATTTCTGAAATTAAAAGAAAAAAACGAAATATAATATGCCGATAAGTATATCTGTAAGGTATATTTATTAATTGTATCCGTATTTTTTTTTCTTCTTGTTGACGCATGTAATAAATTACAATTAAATTTGTTATTCACGTTGTTAGTTCTGTAATTTCGAAAAGCTTTATTTAGATTTATGCTATAGAGGTTCAATTAATATTGTAAAAATGTTGAATTTATACATAACGTTATACATAATTGTGTAGCTGTCGCATTTCTAACAAAAAAAACACTGTTAAATGTTTATCTTTACTGTCGGCAGTTTATATCAAAAACTGATACAAAATTTTCAAACCTCTTTGATTTAATTCATTTAGGAATTATTTAAATGATATGGATTTACTTGTTAAAATGTTGTCACGTCAACTAATCTACAAGTGTATTTGTTGCGTATAACTATCATAGTGTGTTATTCATGGTAATTGTTTTCCATTTCATACTGTAAAAAAAAATGTATGTAAATTATAAATTATTTTTATTCTTATTATTTCCATATTATAAATTTAATTTCAGCTTAACTATTCATTATAGATGAATTACAATTTTATAATGAAAATAGTTAAGCTGAAATTAAATGGTGATGGACTGGTACATACCAACAACTATAAATTAGGGTAGATTTGAATAAATATTTGATTCATTTAATACATTCAAACGTTGCTGCTTAATAGTAAAACATTTCGTGTGGTGCAATATATTAGTGAAAATGTTCAATCGAATTTATTATAAATATTTCATTTTAGTATGGTTAACAACTTTTTTTTACCGAATCTGAACATATTTATCACCTATATCATATAATAAAACCTTTTCACAAACGCATTATGCAATACATTAATCTCGTCATGTTCTCATGTTCAAAATTGATTTATACATTCAACACAAAATTCATTAGCAAAGCAAAGTCAGCTACACATTATAAAATTTCATACTGCACAACACTTTTTCTCTTGTTAGTTTTATTTTTTAGAGCTTTATTTTTTAGAGATAGATTTGTTTAAGATTTTAAAATAGCTGAAAGTGAAGTACAAGGTATTATCAAAATAAATTGCTCCATTTTTATTGTAGGTATTATTTATTTATTTTAATTTTGCAACAAAATTAAAACCAATGTAATTTTAAAACGTGGGTTCATAAACGTCAATAAATTATTGTAGTGTACCGTTATAAACTAATATGATCATATGATTTTAGTTTATAACGGTAAGATAAGTCAGCCATGTATAATGCAATTGTCAAGCCATATTGCGTTTATGAAAAAGCCTGTAGATAGACTAGTCACTAGACGATGCGATTCACATGAGAATAATCATGTTAATTAGCTACTTGAGTATGAAATTGGTATAATAATCGATTGGAGCTATAACGAATAAATTGAACCGGTAGCACTTATATGTTAATTAATACAGTACAAATTTTTAAATGTCAGTTTCTTTATCCGGTACTTATGTTTATATTCTGGATTGAAATTTTTTAAACCAAGTTAATAAAATTAAAATAAACATTTGTACATCTGCATTTTATTTTTATTTCAGGATTAAAACATCGAAAATATAACTGCAAAATTTATTGAAGAAGAATGAAATTTCAAATTTAAAACATGTTTTTTTTTTGTTAGTATATCACATTTATTGAATGTTTAATTTAATATCAATAAAAAAATGTTTAAAATATAATAAAAGAGACATAACTTCAATAACTATAAAATAAAATAAATTATATTTCCAACTTCTGAATTCATTAAACAAAAAAAAAAATCTAATTATAACAAAATATTCATATTTTTAGTAACGTTAAAATTAAGTTATATTTATTTATGTATATTCATATAAAAAAAATAACAATTATACAACACAAGAATTAAAAGTAAATTCATATGAAAAATAAATAACAATTATAGTAAAAGTGGGTAATCGTGACCTAGTGGGTATTTGTGATCTAGTCAGCCTAAAATTGATTTAAAATGTATTTCCTAACAGAATACTTTTTGGGAATTTATTTAAAAAATTTAATTATTTTATTCTACTATAGTTGTACTAGCACTTTAATATGATAATAGAAAATTTTGTGCCAAAAAACCAATTTGTCAATAAGCACCTTACTTTTTCTCGTAATTTCAGGTTTTGAAGTGAGAAATTGATAAAAATGTTTTTAATTTATAGCAAAAGGTTGGTATTATTATAAAATTAAATACATTGCTAATAATAAAGTTCTAGAGATTTTTTAACTTAAAATGATCGAAAAATGTGATTATTTTGTAAATAAGGTGAGTAATTAAATAATTAAAAGCGGTCCGAATTATAAGCCATAATTTTTTTCTATTGAGCTATTTGTGACAATTAGAGTTTTGAAGTGAGTTTTCGTATAACCAAATAGTTAACTTTTTAATACTCTTTATAAATTTAAAGTACTTTATTTGGAAAGTATTAAGTTCTTGCTAAATAAAATTCAATTTGTGACCTACAATATCTTTCAATTAAAGCCTCATTATCGTCACATTACTGCAACGGTCACAAATTCAAGCATTATTGGAGTCAAATTACCCGCAAAATATATCCGAATTACATGTTTCAAATTGTAACGGCTTTTTAGAATTAATTTAATTAATTTTATATTGGTCATGTCTATTTATTTACTGTTAATTAAATAAGGAATCATCGCTCATTTTGTGACCTACACAAAATTTAATAAAATAAGCTAAAAATCATTAAACATTACAGCGGTCATAATTATATTCAAAACGGTCACAAATATGCCACCTATCTTTTTATATAAAACAAAAAAATTTAAGAGCACGAAAAAAGTAGTATGTATAAGTAGTAAGTAATAAGTAGTAGGTACTTATAGTATATTAATTTTATCATTTAAAAAGTCTATATTTTGGCCCACAAGTCATGAAGATAAAAAAAAACGAAAGAACAATTAAATGGCTTAAAGAAAGTTTTCCATCTGCAGCTAGAAGTGATTTATGGATTGCTTATTACAAAAAAAAAAAAAAAGATGAAGAAAAGATAAAGCTTTGGATAAAACATAGGACAACAACAAATGAAAGAACGACAACAAAAATTCAAAATGGTTTTATTTGAAAAGAACATAGAAAATAAACATAACGAAAGTTCTTCAATAGAATCAGAATCCGAGATTAAAGTTAATTCATACGTCATTGTGCAATATGAAGGTGAATATTTCCCCGGTGTAGTTTTAGAAAGAAAAAACGATGTATATAAAGTCAAGACTATGATCATGAGCGGTCATAATTGGAAGTGACCAGAACAAGATAATATATTGTGGCATAAGATCGGTGACATTGTTAATAAAAATGTTGAACCAGTTTTAGTGAATGCAAAGATAATCTATTTCGTTAACGAAATAGATTTTCGCAGATCAATGAAAAAATAATTATATCAAACGTGTGATATAAGAATATGTTTTTCTGTTATAAAGTTTAATTTATATTTTGTTTAATTATTTTTATAATTTAGTATTATTAACTATTATTAATTCTAATTATTTTTTATGATTTTCACTAACTGAATTTATGGAATAATATGTGACAGATTATGTTTTATTAATTGATAAACATAGCTATTAAGGTTTTGAGTTTAGTATTATTTTTCATATTCACAAATACCAACACTAAATAGTCACAATTTGGAGCACCCTAGGTCACAAATTGGTGCGAGGCTGAGATTTTGAGTTTTTATGTAATTTAATTTTTTTTCTAGAAACTATTAATAAAAAGTCAAATAAATTACAATTTATTAGCAAAGAATTAAATAAAGTAAATTAAAATTATAGTTTAAGAAAGTTATCTTGAATATTGGATTTTTAGCGCATCGCAAAAGTCAAAATTTAGTTGACATAGGTCACCAATACCCACTTTTACTATACCGAACATAAAATATAAAAAGTAAATTATAACAAAATATCATGCAAAAAATTCAAGTTAAATAAAATATAAAATTTAATTAGCAATTTGTTTTATTTAAGGATTGAAAAATGTACAGATATAAAATAAATAAAAAATTAAATCAAAATATTAAATAATCAATTTTTTCACAATCTAATTCATTACATAGGTAAAATATACATTTGTCAAAATTTCTATATAATTTTCTATAAATTTTATATCTCTTTCCACATTTATAATTTCAATAAAATTTTAAAACATGCTATAAATTACTAAATCACAAGTATTTAAATTGATTATAGCCAAATTTAATTGAATTTGACCAAAGTAAAGACGTTTGTTGTTTAAACCATATATCTTATTTACATTTTTTAAATACTTTCATTTAGATAGTAACTAAAACTGCTAACTAGCTACTAAAATAGGTAAATCTGACGATAGCACCAAGCCGGCTTCAAAATTATTCTTAATCTTTATTAATGATATACATAAGTTGCCACTCATAGGCAAATTATTTTTATTTGCTGATGATTGCAGTCTATTTTTCCTTAGTATTGGTACCTTAAGTGTCCAGTCACAAATAGAGCATGACTTGTTGATTCTAGAACATTATTTTAAAATAAATAGAATAGCTATGAATACACTGAAAACTAAAGTTATAAATTTTAGATCTCGTCAAAGAGATTTAAGCCGTATTCGTATTTATTCTAGTAATAATTATTTAGAGGAAATCGATGAAGTAAAATTTATAGGCGTTATATTTGACAAAAATCTTACTTGGCTTCCACATATAGAAAATATAAACACTAAGTTAAGTGTTTTTAATGGTGTTATGTATAAGTATAAAAATGAAATAACTATTATTATAAAAATTAATATGTATTTTTCTTTAATTCATTCTGTTCTGTCCTATGGTACTGTTATTTGGGGTAATGCTAACACTAAAAAATTTAAGACTTCTCAAAATAAAATAATTAAAAATATTTTGAACTTACCATTATTATATAGTACATATAATCTATATTTAAATAGAAAGATTTTACCGATCAAAGGAATCTATCAATTTCAACAAATACAAGGTATATATATAAAATCCTAAATAACATAGGTTACAGCAATATCACAACGATAGGAAGATTTACACACAATTTTAACACTAAGTATAGAAATGATGTTCGCATTGGTTTAGGTCGAAGCTTACTTTGCTCTCAAAGAATTTCTGTCATGGGCTCAAGATTGTATAACCAATTACCACGTAATATAAAAAATATAACAAACTTCGGAAGCTTTAAAAATGAATTTAAGAGACATTTACTATCACCATGTTACTTGAATCAAATCATTCAGTAGTACTAAATAAAGTTTTTTAGTTTTATAGTTTTTATTAATTTTTTATTTTTTGAATTGTTACTATATAATACTTATAATTTAGATTTAAGATTTATACTATATTATTATATCAGATTAAATTTTATTTTATATTATAATTGCCAGAATCATTAAGTTCCTATAATGCCAAATAGGCGAGGGAACATATTATTGTTATTATTAAAACCATATAATTATCTGAAATAAAAAAAAAAAAAAAAAGTAAACAATATTTTTTTAAAATTGTCTCTGCAAGTTTCTCTCCTTCGCATTCATGTTGAGTTGCAGCATTTTCTTGAAATCTATTTTTCTAGATCGACTTGACATTCTTCTTGCAATCTGTTTTTTTTTTTTTAAAAACGAGGCACTTATAAAATAGGCTGTACGATGTCCGTGATTCGCTTTTTTCGTTCCCCAAAACCACATTGAGTTATTCTGTTTCATTGTGGCTTTGCAATAGATATGGCTTCATCTACTGTTACTGCTACTTCCGTAAGAAATTTATTTCTCTTTACATTTTCAGCTATATAAGATTCCGGTAACATTAGAAACACTTTTTTTTTAAATTCCCATGATCAATACTAAATTTGAAAAATTCCCTATAGCTGGTATGATTGTTATTCGTGTCTGTTATTTTCATGATCATATTGTCACTAACATTTAAAGAAGTCAATAGGCGTTTTCGTTTTTTAGTTCAGAGCATATATCTGAGCGCGCTCTGACTTACATGAGCACGTTCTGAGCAGAGCATGAACAGATAAGCTCCGAGCGCTCAGATTTAATAAAAAAACAAGATTTGAGTAAACCGTCATTTTTATTTTATTGTTGTTTCAAATTGTCATTTGTCATAATATATCGAATTTAAACTTTAGATTTTGAAATTTACAAAACTTAAGATTTCCAAAAAGTCTAAACTAAAAAATATTTATTTTTATTAAATAATAATTATTTACTATCACAGCTTATATCATCGTCCATTATTTCTTAAATTCTAAACATCACTGTTGATATTTATTTTAAATTTTAAAATGGTTTATTTTTTTACTATCGTACAATAGCGTCATCTATTTTGTTTTAAATCCCTTTTTGTCATTTAATATTCAAGCGCTCTACGTGCTCTGTGAATTTAAATCGAGCATATAGAGCACGCTCTGAGCGCGCTCTGAACGCATAAAAAATACGGATTTCAAGCTCCGAACGCTCTGAGCATATCGAATCTGTTTTTGACAGTTCGTGCTCTGCTCTGAACTAAAAAACGAAAACGCCGATTATGATACACGTTTAAATCTGTTTAAAAATTTGTTTCGAAATTTGTGAAATTTAATCGTGTGTGTTTCGAAACAATTTCTTACAGTTTACAAAATCAAAATTTTTTGACTTGTAATGAGCACAGTCATAAGATTCTGAAATTGTTTCAACGTGTATGGTGTAGTTTCGAAACCAAAATATGAATAAAATCAGTTGTTTATGTTTTTTTGTTTGAAGTAGTTTATATTTTTCATAATATGTATTTGTAACCAATCGTTTATATCATTTTTTTTTATAAATTTCCACAATTATTATTAATGTGATAATTTTACCCGCATTTTTATCTTAAATATATCTTGTATTGACTTAACTATAAAAATAGTGAAGCTTTTCTGTTTGTTTAAGTAAAGGTTTAATAGTGTGTGGGTGAAGAGAGAAATTAGTTTCGAAACAAATTTCTAACCAGATTTAATAGTGTATTGGGCCTATAAGAAAACCGTCATTTTTGAGTCTATTATGATAGAGGTGTATATTTTAAAATATGAAGATTTCTTTTATCCTTAAAACATTCTGAGCACAAAAATGTCATGCAATTGCTTATGCTCTTGAAATATAGAGAATCCGTTACTTACTATTTATGTTTGAGACTCGTTGGATTTAAATCTTTGTTATAGTAAAGTATACTTTTCGCTATTCTTATTTATTTAAATGCTCTTAAAGCTTAATCAACCGTTTAAATTGTTGAAATTCACTGCTTTCAACAATAGGTTGAACTCCAGTCTTCAACCAATTCAATCAATAAATGTTAAATCTTCTCTGGAAAAAATATTCCTGCAAATAAATTTAATTGTGATGATTGAATATATTTAATTTAATTTTTTTAAATACAATTCAAATTTTGATTGTTGAAAATACCAAAAATAACTTCAAGGGAAATTCTTTCTTTAAAATGCATTATAAAAATTCTTTTTTTGTAAATACATTTTTGTAAGAGTACTGACCAACAAACAATTTAATATCAA
The DNA here is from genome assembly GCA_963942445.1 of Argyra leucocephala. Classification (NCBI taxonomy): domain Eukaryota; kingdom Metazoa; phylum Arthropoda; class Insecta; order Diptera; family Dolichopodidae; genus Argyra; species Argyra leucocephala. Next base: position 27,558,002 of record OZ012678.1, on the reverse strand, counting down.
TAACCTTATAAATTTGTTTTTGAATTTTATTACGGTAAATAGACATATTAAATTAAAACTTATTAATTTATTTTGTTTCTTAAACTATATTTAATTTTATATATAAGATTTAATAGCATAACTTTACCATTTTTATTATTCTGTTTATTAAACTTGACCCGAAATATCAGTTATTTAATATTTTTTATGAATAATAATAACAAACCATTATACTAAATTTTAAGTATCATAACCAACAAAGAAACAAAGATTTAAATTTAATAAGAAAACAAACAAATAAAAAAATAAAATAAAAGCAACTTTTCAGCTCGGCATTTTTATGAGTGTAAACAATAATAATAATAATAAGAAGAAAAACAAAAAAAAAATAAAAAAAATAAAAGGATATCCTTTTAGAAATATAAAAAGTTGAACCATCTGAAAAAACCCTTACAAATAAAATAACTTTAATTAATGTCAGTTTATTACGCTGACCTTTTCGTTTTTGGCTTTTCTGTTTTTTTTCATTTCTCACTCTGTTCAGTATTCCTCTGTAGTAAACAGTACTTTCTAGAAGCGAAATGATTTATATGTAAGTGTTAAACATTATATATATAGTAAGTAAATATATGGTCCAGATGATTTGTAATCATAAATTGATATGCAGTAAGTGTTAAAAATGAGTGAAGGCTTAAATTATATTTAACTTTTAGACTCAAACCAAACAGTTTTAATTAATAAGAGTTTAATTTAATTTAATTGGTATCATTAATTAGGCCCAACACGTGGCTTTTTTTCTTATGTGTGTGTAAAGTGTATATGGCACCATTTCTATTTTCTTGAATAAACTGTGAATTTAACAAAAATTATTTTTCTTATTTAAAAAAAATTTACATTTTCTAAAAGACCTTTAAGGAGCATGTAGGAAAGTGATAAGACCTTTTCACAAACGCATAAAGCAATACATTAATTTCGTTATGTGTTCATAAATGATTTATACATTGTTTTCAGTTCATAAACTACATTGCAACAATCATATGACATAAAATTCATTAGCAAACTTTATTTTCATATTCAGCCACGCATTATGAAATTTCATACTGCACAAACATTTTTTTCTAGTCAGTTTTGTTTTATAGAGCTTTGTTTAAATTTTTAAAATGGCTTAGGGTGAAGTACAAGGTATTATCAAAATAAATTGCTCCATTTTTATTGTAGGTATTATTTATTTATTTTAAATTTCCAACAAAATTAATTTGAAATAGTTAACAAAATTAAAAACGAATGAAAACTAAATTTTTAAATGTGTGTTCATAAACGTCAATAAATTAATGTAGTGTTACCGTTATAAACTAAAATCATATGATTATAAGTCAGCCATGTATAATACAATTGGCACATCATACTGTGTTTATGAAAAGCCAATATTCTATTTACTAAATGCCTAAAACACGATATTTTATTAAAACTATTCTATGTTCATGAAACTAAACTATTAGGTCAGGGGTTGAATTCCGCAAGGGTGACATTTTTATCTGTGTAAATTTAAAAAAAAAAAACAATTCAATCTAATCTTTCAATCCGCAAGGGTTAGTACAAAAATGTGGAGCTGAATGTATTTGAATGTTTTTAATGAAAGCTTATTATGTACATATTTATACAAATTTTAAAAAAATTCTTTATTCTAATCTATTGCATTCGATTAACATATTATTTACTATATTATCTATAATTATAATTGACAAACATTTAAGGTCCTGCGCAGTAGACACCTTTTTATTTTATTTCGATTCTTCTACTCCTTAATGGACTTCTGATATAAAATATAAGATGTATATATAAAACAAAAATGCGCACACAGTTGAAAATTTTGTACTCATATGATTTTATTATTCAGCAAATACATTATGCATATGGGAGTTCTTATTAAAATAATTAACAAAAGCAAACAAATCAGTTATTATAATTTACATTATGTACTTGCAAATGAATCTATGTACATATGCAAAAAAAAACAAAAAACAAATTCATCTAAAATAAAAAATATAAAAACAACAAAAAAACAAATCACTTGAGTTCTCATTTTTATCTTTTTAAGTAACTGTTTCTAAATTTTGGTTATTTGTAGTAATAATATAGTTTTTATTAAAATTATGTATTATGTATATATATATATATATATATACGTACCTCTTTAATGACAAATTTTTTTATTTTTAGTAATTTTATCCACTAAATACCACTTACTATAGGGAATATATCGGAAACGAAGCAGTATATGAGGGACGTGTATTTATGTGTCCTAAATAAAACTTACTAAATACGAGTGCAGTAAGTTCTTTTCGTGCGAAGTCTATGTCAGTATGTAAATTACTGTTTTTTTAAAAACTTTAAATTTGACTTCAACTTGAAATATAATTACTCAACAGGGGCCCCTAGTAATTATATAATCTAAATTAATACACTCTGTACGAGCTAACAGCTCTTTTAGAGATACTGAAAAATAAAAATAAAAATAAAAAAAATAAAATAGATTATAACTTTGAAGTGTTCCACAACCTGTCTTTTTTTTGACAAAATGGGAATTTGGTTGTTGCATATACGATTATACGATATACGGTTGCAATAATGAATACCAGTATAAATATACGATTACAGTTAGCTTATAAAAGTTCCGTATTTTGATGATTGAATGTATTGTACTAATGTCTTCTAGTTTTTTAATTTTGATTATATTCTTATATCTTTCAAAATCTTCACTTTTTGAGATCCAAATCCAAAAACAAAAAATTGAAAATCTTACATTTAATCAACATTAATTGCAAGTTATACTGTCTTGATATTTATAAGTAAAACTCTTTAACTATGGGTTAGTAAGTTAAATACTATTTGAAAAGAATATGATAATGCAGAATATTTAAAACTAAAAATATTGCTAAACTGGTACTTAGTTACTGGAAATTTTAATAATATAAAAAAATGTCAAGAAAATATTCTGTACTATAAATTGTTTTCGATTTTATATAAATTTAAATATTTTCAGTATAGTATGTACTAGAACTACCGTTAGAGACTCAAATATGATCATTTTTTTTAACTTTCAAAAATGCTTTTAGGGCTATAAAATCTGTCGTTTATGTTTTCATATTATCTTCCGTTTCAAATTAAATAATTTTATTTTAATGTTTTTTTTTGAAAATCGTTAAAGTACTTTGGACAGGGTCCGGAAAAATAATATGAAAGCTTGTTATGACCCAGAAATTTGTTCATGTCATTGTAATTTTACAATATACAAACATTGATACTTTTTGTATTATTTTTTTGGCATTAAGTATGACGTTTATTGAAATATTTCTCTGATCGTTTTCAAGTGGCTTTAAATTTAGATTTTTACTTAGACAAATAGAATTTGATAATAGGTTTTGTTTTTTTTCTAAATTACATAGCCCGATTTATTATATCTATTTATTATATTTATTATTATTTGTTTTTATTTAATAAATACATTATTATTTTTTAATTTTTAAAATTATTAACTGTATAATTTTACATTCATATTTATCAGCTCTTACTAATGTATTGACGGTTACTATAGTGGCTACCAGTACTAGTAATTTTATTGGTTACTGGAAATTTTAAGTAAATCATTTTGATATTCATATTTAATAAATCTATTTTACTGGTACTGATACTGAAAAATTTTCTAGTAACTATTTTCCAGTAAAACAGTGCCAGTTTTTCGGAGGTTGACATACGACAATATAAATAATTTCATTTAGCAATCAAAAATAGAATTTCCTTCCTTTTTCTAATTAATTAATTTTAATTTTGCAAATATTGATATTTTGGTATAAAAATTATTTATGAACTGGTCTAACTGTATATCAGCGTATTACCGGCAGCCAGCATTACTTATACCTACCTACTTCCTTTATCAGTGCTTGCAAGTTAGCAATACAAGTGTATATTATTAAAAACGATATACTAGTTCTCAGGCTGATGTTAACCGTTTGTTTTTATTTAAACTCTTATACGAAATTTTTAAAATAATGTTGTAAATAATATAGAATATTTTTTAATTATACCAATTCGAAACAAGTATCTAGTACTCATGATATTCATAAGAAAAACAGTTTAAAACATAATAAGTATATTTTATGTATATTGAAAATTATGTCAGTACTGAATTAAATTAAATTATTAGTAAATTAATAAATAAATTTCAACTTAAAAATAATTTACAATATTTATTGAATTGTTTTCATTCACTTTTATAGTTCACTGTATTCACAATTATTATTGTCCTGACACACATAAAATAATTTATGTACATATGTATGTATAATTATAATTCTACATTATTTCAATATCACATCATTATTAATAGCTTTAAATTATACATATTGGATTTAATATGAAATTATAGAGTGATGGAATCGTATTTATTTTTGGCTTCTAATAAAAATTAACATCTGCGTTAATGATTTTTATTGCGATTTATAACAAAAACAAAAAATCAAAAAAAAAAGGGTACTCAAATATCATTTCGTGTTTAATGATTTCAATTAGTGTTGTTAATTCATATGCGGATAGGTATATGTACATCTTTTTAATTTGTTATACACATCCATATACATATTTATAAATATGATGATAAAAATAATGTTAAAATAATTTTATTTCAAAAAATGTTTACTGAAATAACATAAATAAATTATTTTTTTTTATGTTTTTTTTTTTTTTGTAAAAATTTTTCATAATAAAATTTTGTTATACCAGATTCCTTGTGGATTTTCTAGTAACTTCATTTGGGGTCATGTAATTTTAATGTAATTATTGAAATTTATAATTTATTCGACCTGATATTTTTTGAATTAGGAACATTTTTGTGATGCAAGTGAGGTATATTTTTGGTTTAAAAAAAAAATAAAAATTTTATTTAAAATTAGTGAAAATATTAATTTTAAATTTCCTTATAATTTATAGCCTAAAAATTGATTGAAATAAATTATGTGCTCGAATTATTTTTGAATTTAATCACATGTCATATGATCTACTATGATCTAAACTTAATTGTAATTGCTACGGAGTCGACTTTAATAAAACATTTACTACCCAACCTAAATTGAAGCCTATGGCATACGGCGTGTAATACATCAATAATCTACCTACCTACTCAATAGCCTATCCCTTCCGTGGCCTAATCGGTTGGAGCACAAAAATGTGTTTCAATTACGATGTGGTAGTCAGGGGTTCGATTCCCGTGGGTGGTATAAAATGTAACTAAGAGAAATGGCAAAATAATATATATAAAATTTATAATCAATAAAAAATAATTGATAATTAATACTTTATAACTAAAAACATTACCTATATCAATATCTATATCAATACTCATATATCTCATACAACACAATAAATAAATATTGAACAAACACTAATAATAGTTACACAATTGTCAACAACTGACAAAAAATATGTGATATGACGTACCCAGTAAACATAGTAACGTCAGGCATCATAGTAAAGTCAAAGATGGATAAAATCGCAGCGACAACTTGCAGAAAAATATGACATCGTCTTACCATGTAGGTGCAGATAGAGTTATCAAAGTGGTCTTCTAAAGTAGGAAATTAGACATTGCCTATGAAATACAAGTGAAATTAGCAGCTAGAAATCGAGTATGATGGAAATGTCAAGTGGAAGCCCTATGCTCCCAAGAGGAGTAAGCAAAAAAAAAGAAAAACGTCTACCTACACGATTTCTTCACCCGAAATTAAAAGGCCGCATTTATGTAATTTACAAAAATTAAGAAATTAATGATGAAATAAATATTAAATCTTACCATCAAAAATATAAATAAACGACAAAATGTCATGAAAACGAAAATACGCTTCTTAAAATTGAATATTCTAATATCGAATAGGCGTAGCGTATATCAGACATTTTCATTTAAAATGTATTATTATGAGCTGATTTTTATACACGTCGTGCGCTCTAATCTAGGTTAGGCACTTAAGCTATCAATAATTACATTTATTATGAACAGATGTGCAAGAAAGAAATCAGCTGGTAATATTTTTGTAATCGACAAGAAACATGTAAGTCTAGATGAAACATTTTTATAAATAAATATATCCATAGTTTAAATTTATTTAAAATAATTAAAAAATTTAAATCAAGCTTATTTTTAGAAAGTTGATTTTAATTGTCTGATCTATGTAAATAATTTTTTATATTCATATAGTGCTTTAAAGTTTAGTGAAATATTAGGTTTCAAACGATAGGGTTGTCAATAATGATATAATGTCGACAATTCTAAACATCACAAGTTTGTCAAGAAAATTTATACATGATGTAAGTTTTTGAGGTGTTAAACTCCATTCTATTTTTCATCAGTTGGAAATATCCAACTGGCCAAATAGCCAAGTCGTGCTAACTATCATGTTACGTTTAGTATCATTAATCACATTAAAAAAATGTTACAAAATGTACTCGATTGAATTAAGAAGATTTTCAATCTATTGAACGAAAACAGAAACAAACCATACAGCTTGGCTCTTAGATAAAATTCGACGAACTTATCTGCATATAACTTATGCTTTCCCTTTCGGGATGTGGGCCTTTCTTATAAAAAAGAAACTTTTCAAATAAAATGAAAAATTAGTTACAATTCAATGTTAAACTTAAGAGCTATCTTATGTACTACAAAATAAAATTAAAGTCGTATTTCAATTATTTAATATCTAAATTCTTATTGGCTAACTTGGTCCTAAAAATTTATTCAAAAAATGTTATCTTACATCCCAACAAACCATGAGAATCGCATAATTATCGCGGAAGTATCCCCTAGAAGAATGTATTTGTTCGCCGCGAATTCATATTTTATTCTTCTGCGATTCATTAGTATTATGAAAAGGTTGACATCGCCTTGACAATCGTAAATTGAATCGCATTAGCTTCCCCGGGAAGAAGAAAATACGAATGCTTAGAAGAATAAGAAGCGAATGTTAAGAAGAAGATAATTATGAGTTCATATATGAAAGAAATACGAATGTTTAGAAGAATAAAAATAGAATTTTTAGAAGAAGATAATATCTGTTTCAGGGACTTAAAATAATTTTCAATAAAATTCATCAAAATTTAATTATATTATAATATTATATATATATTATTCTGCATTTATCTGGATGTTTGTAAGTTCGACGGAACGTTCCAACACATATACAAATTGCATATGTATACAAATGCATATGTATACAAATTGCTTTGGTGCTTTTTTTTAACTCCTGTCTACTATGCTGAACCTTTGCAGGAAAAATTGATTGCATGAACTATATTTTTTTAATTTAATGTTAGTGTTCTTCGCAAATAATAAGTAAAAATAATAAATAATAATAATAATATAAATAAAACAAACAATTTTTTTGATTTATAATAATAAGGACTAATAGAAATTTAATCAATAGTTTAATATGGTATAATAACCAAAAGGCAAACAGCATTTAACACAAAAAAAAAACATAATTCACTCAAAGGTTATTCTTATTACTTAAAATTATACACAATAATATACATGTGTATCAGCATATTTGTATTGTATAATATTATACATTATACTACTTTATTGCTTATACCTTTTATTTTTGTCATTATTGTGTGCGTAACTCACTTCACTCAAAAAAAATTATTTTTGTTTTTTTTTGTTTTTTTTATTATTTGCTGTATCTGTATTCTGTATGTTCTATATGCTCCATTCTAAAAATATTATTTTATTTTCAGTGTTAAGTGTTCACTTTTCACTTCACTGTTCAGGTTCACTGTTCAATCAATAGAACTTGATAGAAGTAGAGTAGGATAATTAACTCTACTTCTACGCCGGATAATAAAACATTGTTTTTTTTAAATTGAAAATTATTGATGAAAATGTTTTTGTATTTTTTGTAAATTTTACCAATTTAGATACAAAATTTTGAACATTTTCTTAAAAATAACACAATACCATAATAACAGTTTATTCATATAGCAAAATAAGATCCCTATACATTATACAAAAGACAAAATTTATATGAAAATAAGATCCCATTTTTAAATTTGCTCTCCCAGAGGCCACAAAAACGCTAATACGGTATAATTTATACTAAATGGAACCCAACTAACGAATTATAACTAAATGGAAGTGAGTACGAGTATACCATACAAAAATACGAACATTTTATACAAATTTGTTGGTATTGTACTTTTTTTTCTGTTATATAAAAAAAAAAAAGATTAGTGTTAGGCCAATATAAACATAAATAAAAATAAATAAAAAGTGATATAAACATAAGTACTGAAATTTTGGAATAAAGAATTTAATGAAAGAAAAAAAGAAACTAGGATTTATTTTGCTACCATCATTTATGACGGGTTACAAAGCTAGTATTATAATATTTATTATAAATTTATTTATAAATTATTATAATTTTATTTTTATTTTTTAATTTAATTATTATTTAAAATTTTTATAATTCAATACATTAACAAATTTTGAAGTTTGTACTTAACACGTGCGCTTTAAAAAATAACTGAAAATATTTTCATATATATTATACATATATATGTATGAAAAATATATTCAAAATGGAGAAAACAAAAATAAACATTCTTTTAATGAAACGTAATTAACTCGCTTTTAATTTTTCCAGGCAAACATTCGCATAAAGTTCATCCGGAGGATTTGTATATGTTTCTCCTTGAAGAACACGTTCTTATTATGGTTTGTTGGGATATTATATAAAAAGAAAAGACAGAAAAAAAATAAAAAGATTAAATTGTGTTATAAACTAGGTGTAGATGAAGTTGAGATGATTATATGAAGTTGATCAGAAGGTAAATCTGTAAGTAAGTTCACTATATTTTATCCCAGATGATGTGGTGGGTTAGGAGTGCTTTAATAAGGGTTATGTGGTATGTTTTGGAAAATTGTAGGACTTTTAACGGGGTAAAAGTGTATTGGAATGTGATTGGATTATTGGATGAGCATTCTGTAAGGATGTGTTTAATCATCATTAATTTTTTAATCAACAGTTTATTTCATTTACTTAAGTAACGTTCATTGTAATACATACTTGACGTTTTTCCTTTCCAATGTGAACTTAAGATTCCGAAATTCAAGAGCAAGGAAGTAAATAATGAAATAAAATTAAAATGATAAAATTTCTTTCAAAATAAAATAAACTTAATTTTTACGAGTAATTTTTAAGCTTAAGCTTAAGAATTTTTTTTCTTATTTAGATAGTGTTAATGTTTTAAGACAGTATGATTTTTAGGCTATATGTAGGCTATATAGATAGCATTAGTGATGAAAAAACGAAGAAAACTTTTGAATTGCAATAAAATAAAAATTTTATTACATTCACGTCGGTGTCACCAATGTAGATTAAGATATGTCTTGTTTTCATAAACGCAGAACATGCGTAGATTTGCAGATTTTGTGTTCATAAACAAAGTCATGCGATAAATTTGCTAAAGTTAAAAAGCAGGTGCAATCATCAGTATTGCGTCAGCGTCGGTAAGATTTTGCAGGTAAAAAAAAATTGCTGCAATTTCTGCAATACTAATAAAACAAACTAAAATGGACTTGCAATATATTTTGTTAGCACATATTAAAATTGAATTTATTATTATTTATTAAAAACAATAATTATTATATTTAATAATTGCTAAAATATTTTGATAAATATTAAAATAATGTGAAATATTTTGGTATTTATGTATGTTGTCCACATATTTGGTTAAGATGCAGAAGTGAAAGTCTTAATTTCGGTGAAGCTTCAGATAGAATCCGAGTTCATTTCCGGAAAGAGGAAAAAAAGTATTTTGTGGGCCAAGGTGCTAAACGAAATTTTAAAAGTTTGTAATGGTTTTCTTTTTAATGCAACTAAATACAAAACTCGTAAGTTAAAAACTTTTTCTGACGTTTCTGAACACAAAAGCCTGCGTAGATTTTTTCTGCTCAAATGCAGATAATTTCGTGGTCATAAACATCAGAAAAAAAAAATCTGCACAGTAGCGGCACATTTTTTCTACGTTTATGCAAACAAGAATGATGTTAATAAAATGATAGACGTCTGTTTTCTTTTGTTGTCTGAGCATTAAGAGGACGTTATCTGCTTAACTTAAAGCTAATTTAGTGTGGCCGACTTTATTTACATTAAGCCATTAAGCTACACATGTACGACTGTTCACTAATAATATTTTAAATTAATTTAACTGAATGAGCATATTCTAATGGAGAGCTGATATAGCCTGTAACAAAAATTAGTAATAAAACAATTAAATAATTTTTTAGAATATTACGTAAAACCTGTGTTCGCTTATATTCAAAACAATTCTATTATTTTCAAAATCACAATAAGCCCATTTGCAGCTATGGTGATATAGAGGACAGATTCCCTCCCGAAATTACACAATCTAATATTTAGAACTGGAATAACATAACAAAAATGTGTGCCTTTTTGATTAAATTTATACTTCACTGTCAATGTTTTTACTGGTTATTTGGTATAAGACAAAAATTTTCTATTTTTTCTATTTTTAACATTTCTCATAATCTAATTTTTGTAACACATTTATTTGCAATTTTTCTAAAAATAAGTATAGAGTTCTGAATAAAATTTATATAATTTTCAATTTTGAAAAAATTATTTAAAATTTTTCTGCTAATGCATTTTTTGATTTCATAGTAGGAGTTCCTAATAAAATTTTTATATTATATTTTGGAATAGTTTAATTTTTACTTTTAATACAAAATATTTAATTTAATTAACATTACATTTTTAGAATTGAATATGTATTGTAAAATGTGATTATTTTGCGAAGGATGAATTTAATGATTAGCAATAAATATAAAAAACAGAAATCCAATAAAAATAGTAAAATAAAAGTTAAATAATTAATTTTTATAGTTTATTTTTGTTTTCAATAAAAATTTATTTAAATATCAAATTACAAAATTTTAAATTATCGGAAATTATTATGTTGCGGTTTTAATGGATAAATATTACATTATCTTCAATTCTTTGTTTTCCATATTTTTGGGGAAACAAATGGCAGAAAAATAAATGAAAATTTTGTTTGTTGCAAATAGGGAACATTATAAATGAAACGAGTACAATTATTACTGGAAAACTCAAATTATTGGACTAACGTCAAAGTGCAAAGCAACTTAAGGTTAATTATATCCATCTTAAGTTACGCCTGGTAAAACTTCATTTTCTGAATTCAGAAAATTCGCTGATAAGAGCGATTGTAGATAAAGTTTTTACCAATTAGGTTTTTTTTTCTTTTATTTGTTTTCTTATTTATAATTAAGTTAGTTTTTAAGTTTTAGGATACAAATAAATTGATTAAAAAGGTTTTACCTTGCCACTTAAAAAATATATCTATTATTAATAGAAAAGCTAGGTACTATTTACCACTATTATTTTATTTTTTCTTATTCTTCTAAGTACAACTCGATCGCAAAAATTGGTTTACACTTTTGTTCTAGCTTTGGCTCTCTATATACAAATATATTTACTTAATGGTTCAGGTTAGTCTAAGTATATTAAAAGTCATAGGTGTGAATACATTAGTATAAGCTCTTGTTTATTGAAATTAGAAATAAGAAAAATTGTGCAGTAAAATTAAGTTATAACGTCATTCAAATGTCATTTTACTTAAGTAACCAACTAAGTGAATTGTACCTTAAGATTAAGTTCAACGAAAAGTAAAATTTTTTAACTAAACTGAAACTTAAGTTAAGTTAAGTATGGCCAGTTACGCCTTAGCTTATATTTGAAAAAATGTTCAAAATCATTTTTATAACATTCGTGGTTTATCAACGAATTTCCACGCTGTCGAAGCTCATATTATACATGCTGAAAGTTTAGCTATCTTAGCATTAAGTGAAACCCAAGTAAACAGTAAAAATAATTTCAACATTTACAAATTTTCCCTCGTTCCACTTTTTGCTCCTCAGGGGTTGCTCTATATATACACGGTGGTCCGGTTTAGAGCAAAAAGTTTTTAAGGGATGATTCCTTGGAGTATTTTAGGAAACAAATTGTTCTAGAACAGAGGTCTATCTTTAAATTTACCTGGGCTACAGAAGGTTAAAGAAAATCGGATTAGAAAAATGATGTCTAAAGAATATCCACTACAGCTCAGAAGAAATTGAATTTAGAGCAACATCTTCTTCATAGCTTTTTTTTAGAATTAATATCTTAATCGTTGGATTGGTCGAAACGGACCCATACATTGGCCTTCACGATCTCCTGATCTTACAATTATGGATTTCTATGTATGGGGAACTATGAAAGATCTCGTTTATGCAACCGAAATAACATCTTTGGAAGAACTAGAGCGACGAATAGGAACAGCAGTCCAAACTATTAGAGAGCAATTGTCAACTATAAATACAACAAGAATGATTTGTAAACGTGTCCTAGCTTGTTTTCAGGCAAATGGCGCTCACTTTGAGCATTTATTGTGATTTATTACCCATCATTGTTCATTATTTTTAATAACTATTTTTGTTTATAAATACTTTTGGCTAATAAAATAAAATTATGTTACAAAATTCAAAGCTCAGTTTTTATTTTTCTTATATAGCAGAAGGTAGGCCAAATATTACTAAAATTTTATATGACTTTACCTGAAAAACGGCAAGTCTGATATGAAAGTTGTGTATGAAAAAGTTGTAGGGGATGATGTAGTAGCGCGTCAACACAATAAACAAAAAGGAAAAAAAATAGCGAATTTTTTCGAGATAATCAACGTTTTTTTTACAAAATTTTCAGTTTTTAAAAGCAAAATTTTAAGTTTATGCAGTTATTATTATTCAAAAACGGTAAGTCTGATACTCATTCCACATATACCGTTAATTAGGTGTACTAATTCTAAAAAAAAGCTTTGAAGAAGATGCTGCTCTAGTTTCAATTTCTTCTGAGCTGTAGTTGATATTCTTTAGACATAATTTTTCTAATCCGATTTTCTTTAACCCTCTGTAGCCCAGGTAAATTTAAAGATAGACCCCTCTTCTAGAACAATTTTTTTCCTAAAACACTCCAAGGAATCACCCCTTAAAAACTTTTTGCTCTAAACCGGACCCCCCTGTGTATATGATCTGATGTTGCGTACAACACTCTTCACAACTACAAGAACTCCAACCAACTGTTCCATTACATTTGGGTAAAAATCAATGTTGAAAAGTACATAATTCACTGCTGATTTCTATACAGATCACAACAATTAAGTGGGCTTGAGACTATTGCGTAATATAACTGCATTTTTATAACTATAAAATAAATTTATGTAATTATAAATTTAATTAGAAATTGTTAAAATTTCCATAGCATTTTACTTTTAATAAAAAGAACAAGTTCGATTTATTAATATTCAATATTTGAACATTGATACATAGATATAAATTTATACCACCATTGTATCTATAAAAATTACTTACTTGTATTAAGGTTTTATAATAAACAAATTATTTTTAGGAATTGTTTCGTTCATCATAACACTACTAGAACTCATGAGTAGGTATTTAAGGTATATAACTTATTATAAGATGTCATTAGTTATAAAATCAATAAAAATAAAAATCAGGAGTTGTATAGGTAGTCTAACATTATAAATACCTACTGATGAGTTCTAGTAGTGTTATGATGAACGAAACAATTCCTAAAAATAATTTGAGCATTTTTTATGTTTAAATTAATTTTTATTTAATTTTGCTTTATGAATTTATGTTTTTTTTGTTTTGAAAAGGTGTATCAGACCCTAAATTTTTAATTTGAAGATAGTTTCATAATTATTTTTCTTTTAGTAATGATGAAAAATTTGTAGTTTAAAATTTTTTTTTTTGTTATTATCATACTTTCAGAATTGGAATAAAAATAATACCAAAAAATTACTAACTAGCGAATGGACCAGAGCATAATCATAATTTTGTCAACCAACTGATAATGCATCATAATGGTTCAACTATCCTGACTTATCTTACGTAAATTTTGTAAATCTTTTTTCACAATATTAATGCTTTGCATTTTCTGTTCACTGTCTAGTTATAGAAGTAATCGCATTTTTGTGTTTATGATTCGAAAAATCAAACATTGTGCTGTTGACTAAATTTAAAAAAAAAATGCTTTGATACAGCAAAAAATCAAATTTTTTATCTGTGTTTTTTTAAACAATAATTAAAATTTAAAATAATCGTTATTTGATGTTTATGCCAGTCTAGTTTTATTTCAAATAATTCTGCCTGCTCTCTAACCCAATTTATCATTATTTCAGCAAAATTTTAAAGGTAATTTGACTGCATTTGCGGATGATACCGCCTTTTCTTATAATAGTAATAGCCTACTAAATACCTTTATAGATCTTAATTATGATTTAGATTTGATTAGGAAATGGTTCTTTTGTCATAACCTCGTTGTTAGTCACAAAACTAAGTACATCTTATTCAACCTAAGCGGTAATATTCCAGTTGATTGTAAATTATTCTATCACTCTCCAAGTTGCTGTAAATTTTCTCTTAGCTTATATGATAATAATACTTATTCTTATAATGACTCAATGGCCTGCGACAAACAATGTTTTGAGCTTGAACTTGTTGAATCGTTTAAATATCTGGGTATTGTTCTAGATAATAGATTAAACTGGTCTATCCATTCACGTAATATGAAGAATTATTGTACTAAGATATATGTACCATCTAAGTCTGTATTGTTCAACTAAAGTTTTGAGAATGGTTTACTATAGGAATGTGCATGCTCATTACTTTTTAGTAATCATTACTACTCGATACTTTCATCATCAATACTCGATACTTTCTACTCGATACTTTTTAACCGATACTTCTAGATTCGTTAACTGAAAATTTTATTAAGGAAAAATGAAAAGCAATTTATTTGTATAGTGTATGCATTTTTTCAGTCTTTTTAGTTACTTCAGTTCATTTAATTTTTTGTTTGTATATTTTGGGTTTTTTTTTTTGTATGAATAAAATAGTTTTTATATTAAATAATGAATAAAAATATTAAATTATGAAAAAAATAACATTAAATAAAACATTATTCATAATAATTATTTTAGTTTAAAAAATTAATATCTTTGGTGTTATATTATACTAGGGGCCCCTGTTGAGTAATTATATTTCAAGTTGAAGTCAAATTTAAAGTTTAAAAAAAAAAAACAGTAATTTACGTACTGACATAGACTTCGCACGATATAGCAGAAATCACTCGTGTTTAATAAAAAGTTTTGTGGTTAGTAAGTTTTATTTTTTATTTAGGACACATAAATACACGTCTCTCATATACTGCTTCGTTTCCGATATATTCCCTATAGTAAGTGGCATTTAGTGGATAAAATTACTAAAAATAAAAAAATTTGTCATTAAAGAGGTATGTATATATATACCTACATAATACATAATTTTAATAAAAACTATATTATTACTACAAATATCCAAAATTTAGAGACAGTTACTTAAAAAGATAAAAAGGAAAAATTCAAGTGATTTGTTTTTTTGTTGTTTTTATATTTGTTATTTTAGATGAATTTGTTTTTTTGTTTTTTTTTTTTGGCATATGTACATAAATTCATTTGCAAGTAAATATATAAATTATAATAACTGATTTGCTTGCTTTTGTTTATTATTTTAATAAGATTTCACATATGCATAATGCTGAATAATAAAATCTTATGATTACAAAATTTTCAACTGTGTGCGCATTTTTGTTTTATATACAATATTGTATATTGGAGAATCGAAATAAAATAAAAAGGTGTCTACTGCGCAGGTCCTTAAATGCTTATCAATTATAATTATATTATATACTAGTGGCCCCTGTTGAGTAATTATATTTCAAGTTGAAGTCAAATTTAAAGTTTTTAAAAAAACAATAATTTACGTACTCACATAGACTTCGCACGATATAGCAGAAACCACTCGTGTTTAATAAAAAGTTTTGTGGTTAGTAAGTTTTATTTAGGACACATAAATACACGTCCCTCATATACTGCTTCGTTTCCGATATATTCCTTATAGTAAGTGGCATTTAGTGGATAAAATTACTAAAAATAAAAAATTTTGTCATTAAAGATGAAAAGGTGTCTACTGCGCAGGACCTTAAATGCTTGTCAATTATAATTATAGATGATTAACATATAGTACAATAAAAATTGGCGGTTAGTTATGAATGTTATGTATTCAAACAAAAATAATAAAATATTGCCTGGTACCTATATACATATTATGGTATGTAAAAATAAAAAAATTGATTTAAAAGTTTAAATCAAAAATTTTCAATTTACATTTATTATTGCACATCTAATAAATGCTGTTTCTTCTACTGCAAATGTACATATACTATATATTATGTATTTATATATGAGTGAAGTAGATTTATGTAGATACGTAATTTCATAAAAGTAAAAAAAAATAATTTTGGTCAAAATTGTAGGTATATAAATATGTATGGATTATGTATGATTGCAATTCTGAAACAGATTAAGCTCACAATTCTGCAAGAGAATTAATAGAATTTGGGTCTATATTTTCATTAACCAAAACCGTGTTTATTTATAAATTAAGAATATTTTTGGTAAATTGAAAAAATAATATAAAGTTAAAATGCTTGTCAATTATAATTATAGATAGCTACTTTGACTCTATTATGTAAAGATGAAATTGCCCGTCATATGATTTTTTTTTTGTTTTTGTCTTTTTATATTTTTGTTTGTTTTTGTTTTTTATTTTAATAAGAACTCACGAATAATGTATTTGGTGAATAATAAAACCATATGATTAAAAAATTTTCAACTGTGTGAGCATTATTGTTTTATATACAACTACTATATATTAGAAGTTCATTAAGGATAATTATATATACTCTAACTCTACTATATAAAAATGAATTTGCTAGTCATATGAACAATTCAACTGATTTTTTTTGTTTTTGCTTTTTTATATTTTTTATTTTAGATGAATTTGTTTTTTTGTTTTTTTTTTTGGCATATGTACATAAATTCATTTGCAAGTATATAATATAAAATATAGTAACTGATTTGTTTACTTTTGTTTATTATTTTCATAAGATCTCACTTATGCATAATGTATTTGCTGAATAATAAAATCATATGAGTACAAAATGTTCAACTGTGTGCGCATTTTTGTTTTATATATAATCTTATATATTATATATATTAGAAGTTCATTAAGGAGTAGGAGAATCGAAATAAAATATAAAGGTGTCTACTGCGCAGGACCTTAAATGCTTGTCAATTATAATTATAGATTTCAGTTTTTTTCTTTATCTCAGTTCAGTTTTTTAATTAACAAAAAAAAAGATCTTAACTTAAAAAACTGATATTTAATTTTTCCTAACGAACTCGATATCTATTAATCTCGAGTACCACTAAAGTATTGATCAAAAAACTCGGTATCGAGTATCGACTACACTATCAATCTCGATTACCTATAAAGTATTGATCAACGAACACAATAAAAGCATTAATACAATATTAACCATTTGTATTTGTTTTGATATTCAGCAGCAGAGTATACATATTTTTATATCTTTATTTTTTAGTCTATTCTACATGTGGTGTAGTAGTCACATTAATATGTATACATACACTATACACATTTTTAGTTTTTCAATTCCCTATTCCCTTTTTTGAACAAGAAAATTTTTTTTTATTGTTAGTACTCTTATCCTTATAGATACTTCGAGTTGAAACAATACCAATACTCAATAGTAACAGTAGAGATTTTTATTCTTGATCAATATTCAATTCTCGATATTTTTTTACAGAAAAGTAACCGATACTCTTATTCTGGGTCAATACTCGATACTAAGTATCGAGTAGATACTTTTCGCACATTACTAGTTTACTTTTTAACTCAAAACTTCAGTATGGTATCACCTGTTGGGTAGGTGTTTATTTCAATAAAATTTCCCCACTTCTTGTTTCACAAAAGCATGTAGTATGGATTATTCTCAAGAAAAATCGTCTTACTCCTAGCTTCCCTTTATTTGTTAACCTTGGAATTTTACACCTTCGCCATTTATATTTTTATAAGTCTTTGAAAGTATTTTTTATTAGGTCGGGCTATTTCTTTATCAGCGATTTGTATTAAATTATAATCTTAGAATCAATAACAGGAATTTAGTATTGTTACCTAGAGCTCATACCGCTCATTTTCAACATTTCTATACTTCTTTGGCTCCCAGAATGTTTAACAGCCTCCCTGAAAGTTTAAAATTGGAACGTTGCTTTTCATCCTTTTCTAAAAATCTTAAGAATTGGTTATTTCAATTTGACAATTCTCGAATTGAATTATTTATTAACTAAATTTTAATTTCTCTCAGACTTCTAACTTCTTGCTAACTTTTTTCTATCAATTTTTATTTCATTAATTTATTTGTTAAATTTAATTTTTTGTGAAAAATTTTTGTTACTTTAAAAAAAAAAATTGTATTGTTGTGAAACTTGAATATAATTATGTTTTAATTTTTTTTAAAGATCATTGGAACTGTATATAAGGTCATTTAACTCTTGCTTATTATTAATCTTGCTACAACTGAATGATCGCAACTTATTTCTAATACTTTACATACTTGATTCTTATATTTAATAAAAATAAAAATTTTGGGAGTGTAATTAAATAAACCGTTTAAATAATTAATTTATTAGTATGTATATTTCGAATGATTTTCTTGGAATCTAATAATTTGTTTATTAATTTATTAATTATAAGTACTACATTATGTAAATAATATTTGAAATAAATAGATTATTTTAATAATAATAATAATATAATAGGTTATAATTGCAATATCTTACTTTTATAATTAATAAGTGAAACACATGAAAATTGATTATGTGATTGTTAGTATGGCAACATTCTATAACGTAAAGTAGTTAGGATGCTCATTTCTTAAACTTGGCGATTTTAAAAAAGGAAAGGACGTAATAAGCAAATATTCACACATCCATAGTTGAATTAACTACAAAATTTATGGTTTTATAAAAATAGAGTTGCCTTAGAGAATAAACAAAAATATGTAATCCTTGAACTTTGAACTTAACAAAAATTTGTCAAACAATGAAATTTTAAAATTTTACTGCTTCATTTGAATATATTTTTACAAGTTTTTCAATTAAAAATCCTTTTTATTTTATTAAATAATATAGTTAAATATGCATATATTTACATATATATTTATATATGTATAAAATATATGGAAGGAAAAAATTTAATTATTTGAAAGACTTGAAAGTTTTATGAATAAACATAAAAAATATCTATTTTTAAAATTTTCTTCAATTTAATCTTTAAGAAGAACTCAAGATTATTTTTTTTTTTGTTATGAAAACTATTTTCAGAATTTTTTATTATTTTCTAAACCCTATAATATTTACATCTATAACAAAAAATTTGAGATTATTAAATATTGAGAATTTTATTATATAGGGTGATCCAAATAATGACACAGCACGATTTGAGGCATAATTCATCATCATCATCATTGTTCTGTATCCCCATCCGTTGGACATAGGGCAGAAGAAGCACCATTAGCTTTTTTTAATTGCTTTTTATTTTATTTTTAGATTGCTTTGGAATTATTTTTAATTTGCATGCTTAATAGAATAACTTGTCAAAATGATAATTTTCCGAAATCTTCTAAAAACAAGAAAAACTGTAAAACACTTTTACTCTGACGATGTGTTTTTTGAGTTATTTATTGTGAGATTAACTGCTCAAAAGGCTTGTCAACCATATGGGGTATTCTGAAATATTAAATTGCCTGATATATTTTTCAATTGTGGCATTTATGATGACATTCATGAAAATTCAGTTATTTTAGCATTGAGTGAAACCCAAGTAAACAGTAAAAATAATTGCAACATTAACAAATATTCACTAGTTCCACTACATTTCAAATACTAGAAATATAGAGTTGTGAGTCAAGTACAAAAGACTGAAAAAGTCTGCAAGTGGTTATTAAAAGACGTGTGTCTGTATTATAAGCGACTAACCTCCAAGTCCATAAAGAACAAAATCCATAATGACTTTTTTTGTTTTTATTCATTTCACTTTGTTATCTACGTTACTGCTAGTTTTTTCTACAGTGTTTATTTTCGTGTAATTTATTTTATCAAATTTCTGGCTTATCAACAGAAGCATATCGTAATCTCGATAGTTAAAACTTGAGCGGGATTTCATCGTTTTATATGTTTTAAGTAAAATTAAATATTTAGGTATTCATTTCATTGTTCTTAGAATATTTATCTAAATCATTTTTATGCCGCTGTTGGATAAAAAAAAATGATTAGTCTTGCCACCATTTTATAGATTTTGAATTTATGGATTTTTACCTATGAATTTTGGTTTGTGAATTTGCTCACTAATCCTGAAATAAGCATATTTGGTGACATTAAAATGAAAATATTCGACAAAAGAAATATATACCAGCCATACTAATATAAAAGGAAATACACAAGCAACTGTCATCAACTTAAGAAGTTTTCCGTACATCGCGTAAATTAAAAATCTTCCCATGATCAAAAAAACATTCAACCAATATTTTTTAAAATAATTGAAGCTTTATTATTCTACATCAAAAACATTTTATTTTCCAATAAATAATTATAGTTAAATTCCATAACAATATAACAAATTTAAGAATCCAACAATAAAAAAAAACATAACAATTAATATTATGGTTGTCGAGGAGGAGTTAGACAGGAGCTGCTACATTTATGTGTTCGATAATGCTTTCCGCACGGCTTTTAGCTAATCTTTCAATGTTTTGCTTTACTGATTTTATTAAGACTACTTCGTTGAGAGAATATCATTGTTTCAGGCCGCAGTTTCTCTAATTACATTGTTTTAAAATCTTTGAAAAAAATTTTGTATTGATTTTTTTTTACTCACTTTCCAACTTTACTCTCTTTACGAGCAATTGAGCTCTTTTAAAGATAAGTAAATGCTTAATTAAAAAAAATTAACCCCTATTTTAATATATTCAAACTAATTTAGAATGATTTAAAATAAGAAACCTATTTCCGCCCTATGCCCCACAGATGGGTTTACAGGACAATGATGAAGCTTATTTCAGTATTTGATTATATAAAACAAATTTTGCATGAGTGCTACGCCTCTCAAGAATTCCTTTAGATTGTAAATAATTAATTTTTTCAAATATTTAATTATTTCAGAATTCAATGAATACAATGTTTGGATCTTAATAACCTAACAGAATAATCTAACCAGTGATAAGATAAGAACAAAAAATTTAACGAAACATTCCTTTAAGGGCCGTTTTTCAGGTAAATACTTAAGTGCTAACTATAATGACATAGAACTACATATGTCGTGGCATATGTCATATTCCGTATATGGAAAATACATGTAACTGCCTATAATCGACATATGCGGCAATTATGTTGAATTTAACATTTCGTTAAGTTTTCCTTAAACATAGAATTCTTATGTTAAATTTCATCCAAACCGAATTCGACATATGTAATATTTTGTTGTTGTTGTTTTTCTAAGAAATATTTTCTCATGTTACTATGTCATTATGGGTCGACATATGCTTTGACAAATACCTATGTCAGCTTTGTTAAGCAATTTGACATTTACATATGTAGTTCTATGTCATTATACTTAGCGTAGTAAACTACATTTAAGTTTAAGTAGCATTCGACACTTAAGCTTCATTTTAAAAAAAATTAAGTTTTTTAATGAAAACATAATAGTTAAAACATAATGGCCGCACTTGTTAAAATACAATACTAATGCAGAAAATAAAGATTTTTTTACTTTGTAAACAAAGAATGTTTAGATTATGTTTGTTCATGCGGGTAAAAAAGTAGAAATCCACCAGGATTTATTGGTAAGGAGTGATTTCGGTAACAAGTAAGCAAACCCCACTAACATTCAAAATTTCTAGTAGATTTTTGACGTTTGAATTTTTTTTTTCTGGGAATGGTATGTCAGTGTCAAAATATTTTGAATTTTTTTTTATACACCAAAATGCAAGGAAATTGTTGTCGAATATTGATAAAATAAAAAAAATTATAAATAATACAAATAATATTGTTGGATTGGCATTATAATACTTAATAATAAAAATTTATTTATTTATTTTTTTGCCAATAATTTCATTTTCGGCCATCTTAATATTTCAATAATCTGACGGCAAAAGTAACAGAAATCTATCAGTTTTTTTGCGTATGAATATGAAAATAGATTTGTGCCTCGTATAAACATGGACATTGAAAACGTATGTTTTATTTAATACCTTAAATTTTTAATGAAGAATTAAATTATTAATTTGAAAATTGACAATTGTCAAATCTATATGTAAAAAATTTAATTGGAGCTTAAGCGGTCATTTTACAAAACTTATAGGCCAAGCCAATTAAATATTTTTTAAGTACCAACTGAAATACACAATATTTTAGGTTAAGTTTGATTTAATGCTTAAGTGCACACCTGAAAACTGGCTCTAAATAAAATATAATAATGAACTTAACATAATCAAAATACTTAAATTTCCGATTTTTTTTCAAATTTATTTCTAAAAATTTTAAATATGTATTAAAAATTTGTGATTTTTCCAATTGAAATTTTATTATTCAAATTGGGAAATCTTTAATAAATTTTCTTTCTCTTAAGTTAAAAAGTTACCGTTATTGATTATATACATATATATATATATGTAGTTGTAGCATATTTATAGGTCAATGGCGATATTGTTTTTAATTTAAATTAACTTCTCTCTTTCTTTAATTTATTTATGCACCATAATTTTTCTTTTAATTTCCGTTTATTTTTGCTACGACTTATGAGCATTACCATTTTTGTTGTTATAGTAATTCTTTGATATAATATGGTATAGCATAGTATAAATATATATACATATATATATTAAAGGCCTTTGTTGTTGTTTCTCTTACCACCTTTACAATTTCTAGTACAACATCGTACCATTCCAATTGATGTAGTAAAAAAAAAAGTAAATTTGTTTTTAATCCAAAAACAAATAATTTCCACATGACAAGATGAACCATGAAAAAAAAATAACAAAAAAGGGAATAAAAAAAAAATAAAACAAAAACTCATATCCATTTTCTATATAAAAACAAAAACAAAAAATTAAATAAATAATAATGAAAATAAAATAAACTTTCAGGATTTGAGTACAAATACTAACTTGTTCTCTAACATCAATTCTACATTGTACATGCAAACACACACATGTATATGTAGTATAGAGAGTATCCGTTTTTGAATGCTTCAAGGAATTTCATGTCAAAAATAATAAAAATATGTAATAACAACAATAACAAAAAAAAAAAAAAAAAAAAAATGAATAAATAAAAATTGAAATGGGCAAAATATCCTTGTTATACTTTTTAAAAAACAAAAGTTTTTTGATTTAAAGTCGGAAGAAGATTTACTCTCTAACCTTTGAAGTTTTTTTTTTTGTTTGTTTTTCTTTGCTAATAAATATTTACAAATTACATGTATTCAGAAATAGATAATACACTATAATGTAACGAATAAAGTGTTCTTAGCTTTAGGCATGTTTTGTTATATCGAGTAGATTATTTCTATCAAAATTTTTATACACAATGATGAGAAAAATTAATACTTTGCGTCCCTTTAAAATTTAATAATATTATGAGAAATATGTGTTAGTGTGCGATGGTAGGCTTGCTTAAAAAATTGATTTTTACAAAATTAATTACATTTGTATTTTCTGATAGATTTTAAATTTCGGGAGGGAATCTGCCATCTACATCACCGCAGTCGCAAATAGGCTTATTGTGATAACCAGTGTTTTTTAGTTAATCTTTGAGTCCTTAAGGATACCTGATTTTGTGATAGCTCAACAAACAAGAGTTAATTATTATTGGTTGGCTTTTGTAAATAGATTATCATACAAATGAGCTTATTTTGTTTACTACTTGCAGACTTCTTCAGTATTTTGTATTCGACTGTTATTTATATTGAACAGATAGCAATTTGGCGTTTATAGTAGAGCTGGATGATTGTTTATTATCAAATGAAATAGCACAGGTAGAAGGTTTAGTATCCCTTCCGTGGCCGAGCATCGATTGGAGCACAGAAATGTGTTTCAATTACGATATGGTAGTCATGGGTTCGATTCCCGTTGGGGATAAAAAATATAATTTAAAAAAAAATTAAAAAATATTTTATATAAACTTATAATCAATAAAAAATAATAAATAATTAATAGCTTATAACTAAAAATATTACCTATATCAATATCTATATCAATACCCATATATCTCATACAACATAATAAAAAAAATAACCGCACAATAATTACACAATTGTCAACAACTGACAAAAGTATGTGCAATGAAGTACCTAGTAAATATATAGTAACGTCAAGCATTTTAACGTCAAAAATGGATAAAATCGCAACGACAACTTGCAGAAAATATGACGTCGTCTTACCATGTAGGCGCAGATAGAGTTATGAAAGTGGTCTTCTACAGTAGCCCAATCCCCTTCTTAGACAGAATGAACGGATTAAAAATGAAATTAAACATTGCGTCGGAAATAGAAATGATGATGCCACAGTAGCAACTAGAAATCGAGTACGATGGAAATGTCAAGTGGAAGCCCTATGAACCCAAGAGGAGTAAGGGGGGAAAAAAACGGAGGAGTTAATATTTTTATATTTATTATTTATAATATTATTAATTATTTCATTGTTAGTATTTAAAATATGATTTTCGACGTTAGTGTGACAGGTAGGGGTTGTTTTATTCGTTCTATTATATTTAACTAAAAATTTAAATAAATGAGAATATCCTTGGCCTTTATTTAGGAGTGAGTCTCTTTTAGTTTTGTTAATTTCAATGCTTTGAGCTGAATCTAGTTTCCTAGAATCTCTAACTTAATTTACCATTACTATGTCTTCTTTCGAAATATTATGATTCTCCTGGATAATGTGTTCTGTTACTTTGGATCTGAATTCTGTTGAATTCTTCTTTTTAGCTAGTTCTGCTTCTTTCAGGTGTTCATTGAGTTATGTTTGCATGTTTCTCCTAGTTTACTCAATATAACCTTTGTTGCAATGACTGCAAGTGATCTATATCTGATTTTCGCATTTGCTCGATTGGGTCTTTGAACATAGAATAGTCTTGAGGTGATTGGTTCTGCTGCTATATACGATATCTAACCCGTTTTTTTTTTTAATTTCGCTCTGAGTGGGAAAGAAATATGGCTAAAACCCAATGCTAGTCTTCTTTTGGATTGTTAAGCAGTGAGTTCGCTAGTGATGGAATTCCGTTTTAAACTTCTTTTCCGTTTACTGAGTCAAGTGAGTGATGGTTTTTTTTCTGAATATCCGTTTATTCTCGAAATTGCAAATATGTGTTTAGTCTCTTTTACTAAACTTTTTTGGGAGATGGGAAGTGTTAATAGTCAATGGATCATGTGGTTGAAAGCGGCCATCTTATGTTGATAGGAGTGGTTGGAGATATTCGGGATGACCCTGGCAGTATCCGTAGGCTTCCTGTAGATATCTAGTTCTAGCAACGTTCTTATTTTGCTTAGCAGTAAAATCTCAGAACCATAGTTTACCTTCTTTTTCTACCTCCACACTAAACTGTATATTCCTGTGAAGTCCGTTAAGAGTAGTTAGTGTTGATTCTAAGTCACTTTATCTTATTACAGCAAAAATACCATCGACGTACCTCTTCTAAAATCTTGGTGACCATTTTTCTGCTGCTGAATCTGACTCCAATTTGGCTATGAAAATTCCACTGATGAATGGAGAGAGGGGGTCTTCCTATGCTGTATAATAAGCATATTAGTAAAATTAAAAGGAAAATATTCGACTATTTTCGACAATTAATTTATTTATTATTGACTACAAATTAAATTTATTTATATTTATTTATTTTTTCTATTTATTTTAATCTTGGTTTTAAACTAACTTTTTATATTATTTTATTTTTTTTGTATTTTAAACATTTTTCATTTTCAGAGTAGGAGTTTTCATGTCTGTAACATATTTACTTTTTGAACAATGGTTGGCGGGTGTCAGGAGTTGTATGGCAGGTACACAGAATTATTCGAAATTTTTTTAATCGGTATATCAAAGATTTGAACCCTAATTTGTGTTGTTGTCGAACATACTTATATCTTCTATTTTTCTTCAGATGGTGAAGTATATGTCGTTCAAAGTAGAACAAAATAATTTACTCTGTAAAAGGAACAGACACATTTATGAAATCTGGTTATCAGTCACTAAGTTGTTTGTATATGGCATGGATGTACAAATGATAAAAGTCTAAACCCATGTAAGAAAAAATATATGCAAATAAAACACTATTGTAATTAACCCTTTACCGCCGGTTGTACTATATAATACAGCAAAACAGGGTGTACGAATTAATTTTTTTTTTCTGAAACTAATTTGATTTTAAAGCCAACTTGTTGTGAATTCTATTCTTAAAGAATGTGCCAACACTTTTATTTGCATAACACTTGCTTTGAGTTTGATTAAGTGTCAATTTTATTCATTAGAAAATGAATGTTTTTTAGAAATTGCAAAATAATGTACCATTGACCATAAAATTATTAAAAAATGTTATTAAAATTTTAAATTATTTTATAAATTAAATAAAAACTAAAATAACGTGAATGTTAATTAAAAATTATTAATAAATTTAATCAGTTTTTTTTGTGTGAAAAGTTTGGTGTACTATATAAAGTACAACCGGCAGATATGGGATCAAAATAATATGAATAATTTCATTTTATTACATATATCAATATTTCAAAATTAATTATTGTTGTTTTTATGTGTTTAAGACTAATTAAAAGATTTACACTATTTATTACTACGTTTTACTAAAACTATTATACGTCTAAGCACTATTTCAACAATAATTTTGGGAATTGGATTGGGAATAGTAAGTCATATAAATGACAGACTTAATAATGACTTAGGTAGCGGGTTCTATTTAAAAGTGGACGCAGATGTTTTATTTAAAAGTGGAAACATTCAGTTAAGCAGTTCATTCGAGGAAAACCTGTTCGATTTGGATATAAGAATTGGATGTTATGCAGTTCTTCTGGTTATTGCTACAATTTTGATGTATATTGCGGAAAAAATTATGAAAATAAGCGGTTGATTCCGCTTGGTCCAAAAACAGTAACTGATGTTTTGAAAACGATACCACAACCAACAGAAGCAACAGGTACCATTCGAGAAAATCGTTTAAAAAATTGCCCATTTGAAAAAAATAAAACATTTAAAATTAAATCTCGTGGCACATTTGATTATAGATATGATAGTACAACCGAGTTACTTGCTGTGCAATGGATAGATAATAGCGTATGTTCAATTTTAATAAATTTTGTAACCGTGATCCCGTTGCATCACGTAAAACGTTGGTCCAAAGTAGACCCTAAAAAAGTACAAATTGGTCAACCAAAAGTGTATGCAACATAATGCACACTCAACTTAGATGTGTCTTGTGTCATTTAAGAAGTATGTACTCTTGTAAAATATATAGAAAAACATTATGTATAAAAAGAAAATGCGTTGCAGAATATCATATGCCAAATTTTTAAAGAATTTACGTTTATGTTTTATGATGGTTATGTTCTTCTCAATAAAAATAAATAAAGTTAACATAAATATTAGATTTTTATTTTTTCATTCTTATATATTTTTTTCATATTGATTTTTGCACCCATATCCGCCGGTTGTACTATATATAGTACAGGTTACAACTCCGGATCCGGCGGGATTATCACCACAAAATTTTAAGTTTGTAATTCTTGGACTAAAAATAGACTACTCTCAAAAATTCATCACGATCGTACAACGGAAACTGGTAGCCGGCGGTAAAGGGTTAAAATAGTTTTTTGTGTCCCATTATTAGGGTCTAGTCAGTTATAATAATCTAAAGTCTAAATAGTCGATTTAAGATTTATATTGTTTCAGTTAAATCAGAATGCCTGTTCTTAAGGAGAGGAAAAACAGTACAGTGATGCGTGTTAAAATAAATAAAATTTAACAATTCAAAGTTGATTAATGACTAGTTAGATCTCTAGGGTAACTGCTGTTTCAGATATATTTTTATTAAAGGTAGAAATTGTATAAAATAATTGATTTTTCAAGTAATTTATGGTGGGTAGGTATGTAGTAGTGATTGCCAAACCCGGTGAAATTATAGATTGAAGTGTTCTGGATTAAAATTCTTCGCTCTAAGCCAAATTGAGTTTTTTATGAAAGTTGATTAATGATTAGTTAGATCTCTTGTAAGGTAACTGCTATTTCAGATATATTTCTGTTAAAGATAGAAATTGTAATGGTATAAAATAATTGCTTTTTCAAATTACTTATGGTAGGTAGGTATATGTAGTAGTGATTGCCCAATCCGGTGCAATTAAATCAAGTATTCTGGATCAAAATTCTTCACTCTAAGCCAAATTCCGGTTTTTGTAAAGCGATACAGGTTTTCATTGTTATTATAACTGCGTAATCACCAGTTCTCTTCCATCATCATTTCTGCAGTCGGCAGTGTGTGCACAAATTATTTAAGGGGGTCTTAAAGTCTTTAATGAGATGCTGTCTGGTAGCAATTTATACTCCTGATATCTAATTTTTTTTTTAACGATAAATATTTTTGCATAAAGAGGACAATGTTTTTCTTTGTGATATTAAAAATGTATTTGGGACTTAATTTTTAATATTTCTTTGATTTAAAAAATTTAATAGATAAAATGGCAACACTATTTTTCAATTTATTTACCCAAGTGTGTACATATATTTATTTGAAATTTTAAAATTATAAGTTAAATGTTTTTTTTTAAAAAACCTTTTAAATTTTTGGATATTATTTTAAAAGTTTAAAATTTCTTATGTAAGCATAACAAAAGATATGACATCCTGTTAAACATCCTCGTTTTTCTTCACATTCTTCTTTTAAGAAACATTCTATCACTGATAGTGAAATGCATGTCAAAAAAATTATATAAAGATATTAGAGATAATTACTGGGGTATTAAAAATGAAAAATAGTTAAGAAAAGTTTTTTTATTATCTTTAACCAACATAAAAGGAAGAGAACTAATTAACATGCAAAAAAAAAATAAGTTTTGGAAGGATTTTCTTTGTTTTGCTGTGTCATAATAAATTTCATATTTTTTCTGCTCCGATGTTGATAAAGTAAGAATGCATTCATTACCGAAGGGGAAAATTTTATCTCATATCCCGTTTACTTTAGAATTATGAATTTTTGGAAAATTTTAATAGTTTTCGTCAAAAAAAAAAAAAAAACACATATTCTAGAAAATTTTGTAATTTAATGGGGTGTTAAATAACGGGTAGTGAATTATTATGAAAATTTTAAATTCCAGTTCCAATTAATTTATAAAAAAAAAGAAAAAAAATTATAATTTGTCTCCTTATCTTTTAAAACTCAACATTAATTTTATTATTACGACTCTGTCCTTGCCGACTTTTATTTGTCTACCGTGTCATTACTGTTTATAGATTATCTAAAAATGAAAAGTTAAAAAAACATAAGTAGGTATCGTTAAAATTTAATTATTTTAAAAGTTTTTCACCATTTTAGGTTTAATTTGTGAAATTTTTTTGAATGATTTAATTTAAGAAAATTTAATCGCATGCACAATAATAGTGTTTTGTTGAGTTTTACTGTTAATTATCTATTCTTATACTTGGGAAGGGGTTAGGCGGAGGTTATAGTGATAAGTAAAATTAATACATAAAATTTTTAATTTTAATTTTACTGCCGCTTTACATATACTTTTGAAATTTTAATATAAAGTTGTAGGAATTGTCAGAAATGTTGTAAAAAGAATTCGGTTTGAAATTTTAGCAAATTTAATTTTAATTTTTCATATACAACCAATTTCCTCATTTCACGGTTCAATTTTACATTTTTTCTCAACTGGTGAAAGAAAATTTTACTGAAGTATATGTATTTCATTTTTTCACATTGTTCTTTTGTATTTTATTGAAGTTATATTTCATTTTTTCACTGTTTCATTTGGTCAGAAAACGAAATTCTGGGGCAATCTAACCAAAATGACAAAAAATTATACTGATCGCGATTATAACCATCTCACAATAAAATCAAAATATGTTTTCACTGTCTCATTTTTACGTATTCATTTTACTATAACCGTTAACCGCAGCCTTGAACAAATTTTTAATTCAAAATTCACTAGGTAGGATATATACAGCGGTTCCCAAACTTTTCGGATCGTAGAACACTTCGCAAAACTAAAAATTCCAGAGGAACTCATGTTTATTTATATAAGTTATAAGTTTGTGTATTTAAAAATATACATATATATAAGAGTTACAAACAAAATATTAATAATAACAGTATATTTTTGTGAAATTCAATTACACATATATACGAAATAGATAAAAATAATAAAATGAATAAGTAAAAAAAAA
Organism: Argyra leucocephala; assembly: GCA_963942445.1. Classification (NCBI taxonomy): domain Eukaryota; kingdom Metazoa; phylum Arthropoda; class Insecta; order Diptera; family Dolichopodidae; genus Argyra; species Argyra leucocephala. The sequence goes on along the minus strand of OZ012678.1, from coordinate 27,527,484 downwards.
TCATTTTTATTATTAATGACTGCGGTGTTTTTCATTCTTTGCATTACATATTTTTTTTTATATTAGGCTCAATATTAGAAAGCTGAATTCTTATGTCTGGTGTAGCATTCAGTCGGTTTCTGTATTTCGATTTTGTTGCAGCTTAATATGAAAATCCAGCCTCGCAGAAATATGTAGTTGTGAAAGGAATTAAAACATGAATAGCTAGTTTGGACAAGTTGGAATACTCTTCTGTTAAACTTAACCAAAATTCATTTAGTGGAAGTTCAAAGCATTTTTGTTTTAAACTAGAGTCAGTAATTAAATCAATTAGGTTTTCATAATTACTTGCGCTAAAACCCACTGGCTTATTTGTTACTACAAAAGGATTTTTAATCCAAGAGTTATTTTCAGGGGAATTTGGAAAATATTGTAATAGGCTCGACTGTAAGTTATGCAAATGTTCTAAAATTTCTTTGGAGGCATTATCATTTACTTTACAATTTATTTCAATTAAAAACTCTTCTAATGTGGGAAAACAATCAAAATTATTTTGTTCAACTTCAGAAATCCAGTAGTTTAATTTTTTATTAAAAGATGCAATCTTATCTTGTAGGTTAAAAATTGTACTATTTCTTCCTTGTAATGATCAGTTAATTTCATTGCACTTAACAAAAATATCTGCTAAATACGCAATAATTATCAACCATGAAGGAGTGTCGATGTTCAAAAAGTCTCACCAATGCTTTTCCTCTGGACAGCCACCTAACTTCGGTGTGTAATAAAAGTGCTCTGTGGTCACTACCCATTTCATCGCATAACATTTTAAATAATCTCAATCGAAGTGGTCGTGTTAGTAGTTTTTAAATAAGGCGACATTTTTTTGTTTACCAATGCTTGTCTATGCAAAACGCAGTGGCTTTTTGTGGCACTTGTTGCTACTTGCAGAATACGTTTTACAACTCCCTTCATCTTTCTTACCATGGCTTGTGGTGGAAAGATGCACTAATATACGTGCATTTCTTCCATTCGATTTCGTGTTTTGTAATGTAATTGTTAATACAATTAAATATATCTTCTCCAGTCCTTTTTTATTGCAGATATTCGCACATTAGTAAATCTTCTTTAATACTATTATTATTATGTACATACCGCACGAATACTAATAAAACAGTGAGGCCGATAATGTCTGTTGATTCATCCATTTGCAATATTGACGAAACTCCCAACGACTTTCCCAAATACTTTCCGCAAGCAACCTGAGAAAAAGTTTTTTCGTTCCCAAAAACCAAAGTAACACTTATTTAATGAAAAATATGTCTCAAATGCTCAATAATACTGTTAGGATGTTCTATCACAATTGCAGTGGTTTAAGAAGTAAAATAAAAAATCTCTTCATCGACGCCAAATCATGCAACTTTAATATCCTAATAATTACAGAAACCTGGTTGAACGACTCCTTTAAGAATGAGGAAATTCTTGACAACAATTGGTCAATTTATAGAAATGATCGTAATTATATCTCGACAGGCCTCTCTGGAGGCGGTGGTGTATTAATTGCTGTTAATAACAGTTTGCCAAGCGAATTAGTACATTCCAGTACTTCCTTATCCTTTGAACACAAATTCGTAAAAGTGCCTACCGGTAGCAAAAATATTTACCTATTTTAAATATTTTTGGACATATGCAATTATATTATTACATCTATGAATGAGGAAGATAGTATTTTCGTTTTTATCAGTGGCGCTATGTTAAATTGGATAAAATCTTATAATACCAAAAGAGTTCAATTGGTTAAGTTTCAAGGTATTACGTCTAAAGCCATTTATGTCTACTCTGGGGTACCCCAAGGTAGCCACTTAGGACCACTTCTCTTCAATATATACATTAGAGACCTTATCTGGCATATCTCACCTTTTTCATTAATTGCTTATCTGGCATATCTCACCTTTTTTATGCTGATGATCTCAAATTATACCACATTATAAATAATTTTAGTTATTTTTGCTTCCTCCAGTCTAAACTTAAATGCTTAGAAAAATGGTGCTCTGAAAACATGCTAGACCTCAACGTTAGTAAGTGTTACGTCATGAGCTTCACTCGTAAAATATCTACATTTTCATACAACTATACTTTGCATAGCCTCAACTTAGAGCGTGTAGATCATTTTAATGATTTAGGAATCATCTTGGATAATAAATTAAATTTTTATCTCCACTATGAAACAATGATATCAAAGGCCAACAAAATGCTAGGTTTTATCAAAAGAAGGGCAAGAGAATTTAATAATATATGGGTAACAAGAACTTTATTCTGCTCCCTAGTGCGTTCAATCTTAGAATATGGTTGTATTATCTGGAATCCCACCTTTCTAATCCATAGTACAAGAATTGAATAAATCCAAAAACAATTCCTTCTCTTCGCCCTAAGACATCTATATAATCCCAGAGACTTTAATAACCTTCCACCTTACACTGAAAGGCTCCATTCTATAAATTTACTGAGCTTAAACTCGCGTAGAATTTTACTTTCAAACTGCTTTACATTCGACGTTTTATCTGATAAGGTTGATGTTGACCTTATTAAATTAAGAATCAGAATCAATAACGATGTTAGACCTACAAGACACAACAAATTTCTAATCGAAACAACACATAGAACTGAATATGGGAAAAATGAACCCATCAACAGGTGTTGCATACTATTTAATCAGGTCAGCTCCCTTTTCCATGACACACTTTCAAAAAATGCTTTCAAATCTAAATTAATTAACAGTCTCAAACAATTGTAGATAATGTATCAAATCCTAAATTAAAATATAATTATAACTAACATTAACTTAATAATTAATTGTCTCATATTAAAAATTAACTAAAATAAAATGTAATATTAATTTCTAAATTTTTTTCTCTCTCTCTTTCTATCTAATATATTAAAACTAGCTTTGTAACCCGTCATAAATGACGGAAGCAAAATAAATCTTAGTTTCTTTTTTTCTTTCATTAGATTCTTTATTCCGAAATTACAGTACTTATGTTTATATCACTTTTTATTTATTTTTATTTATGTTTATATTGGCCTAACACTAATCTTTTTTTTTTTTATATAACAGAAAAAGAAGTACCATACCAACAAATTTGTATAAAATGTTTGTATTTTTGTATGGTATACTCGTACTCACTTCCATTTAGTTATAATTCGTTAGTTGGGTTCCATTTAGTATAAATTATACCGTATTAGCGTTATTGAGTCCTCCGGGAGAGCAAATTAAAAAATGGGATCTTATTTTCATATAAATTTTGTCTTTTGTATAATGTATAGGGATCTTATTTTGCTATATGAATAAACTGTTATTATGGTATTGTGTTATTTTTAAGAAAATGTTCAAAATTTTGTATCTAAATTGGTAAAATTTACAAAAAATACAAAAACATTTTCATCAATAATTTTCAATTTAAAAAAAACAATGTTTTATTAGCCGGCCTAGAAGTAGAGTTAATTATCCTACTCTACTTCTATCAAGTTCTATTGATTGAACAGTTAACCTGAACAGTGAAGTGAAATGTGAACACTTAACACTGAAAATAAAATAATATTTTTGGAATGGAGCATGCAGAACATACAGAATACAGATACAGCAAATAATAAAAAAAAACAAAAATAAACAAAAAAAAATTTTTTATTTGAGTGAAGTGAGTTACGCACACAATAATGACAAAAATAAAAGGTATAAGCAATAAAGTAGTATAATGTATAATATTATACAATACAAATATGCTGTTACACATGTGTATTATTATGTATAATTTTAAGTAATAAGAATAACCTTTGAGTGAATTATGTTTTTTTTTGTGTTAAATGCTGTTTGCCTTTTGCTTATTATACCATATTAAGCTATTGATTAAATTTCTATTAGTCCTTATTATTATAAATCAAAAAAATTGTTTGTTTTATTTATATTATTATTATTATTTTTATTTTTCCTTATTATTTGCGAAGAAGACTAACATTAAAATTAAAAAAATATAGTTCATGCAATTAATTTTTCCTGCAAAGGTTCAGCATGGTAGATAAGGGATAAAAAAAGCACCAAAGCAATTTGTATATGTATGCATTTGTATACATATGCAATTTGTATATGTGTTGGAGCGTTCCGTCGAACTTACAAACATTCAGATAAATGCAGAATAATATATATATAATCATCAATAAAGCTAATTCAATGTTAGGTTTTATAAAACGTTGGTCTAAGGAATTCAAATATCCACATATATCCTAAAATCCCTTTTTACATGTCTTGTTAGGCCCCAATTAGAATATGCCAGTCAGGTATGGTCTCCATATTATGAAATTCACATACATAGGATTGAGGCAATCCAAAAAAATTTCTTAAGATTTGCACTACGTCACCTTCCGTGGTCTGACCCCTTAATTTTGTCACCATATGAACATAGACTAAATTTAATTCATATTGCTACTCTAAAAAAGACGCGAAATTGCCGATGTCACCTTCATCACTTAAATAGTTAAAGGAAATATTAACTCTCCTTATATTTTAAACGTAACCCAGATTAATACTACTAATCATTTCCGCTCTGCTAACCTATTTATCCCCACATTTCATCGAACCAACTATGGAATGAACGAGCCTATCCATAGAATGATGATTATGGGTAACAAATATAAGAACCGTATTGATTTCTCTCTCTCTCTCCAAAGACACCCTAAAGAAGCTTTTATATTCCTCTTAGTTAATTCTGATCTCATCACTCTGTCTTCAATATTCTTATAGCTGCTAATTTTTTTCTTTAAGTACTAACTTTAACCCATAACTACACTTACTAATTCTCAAATATAATAATACTAGGGGCCCCTGTTGAGTAATTATATTTCAAGTTGAAGTCAAATTTAAAGTTTTTAAAAAAACAGTAATTTACGTACTGACATAGACTTCGCACAGATATAGCAGAAACCACTCGTGTTTAATAAAAAGAACTTACTATACTCGTGGTTAGTAAGTTTTATTTAGGACACATAAATACACGTCCCTCATATACTGCTTCGTTTCCGATATATTCCTTATAGTAAGTGGCATTTAGTGATAAAATTACTAAAATAAAAAATTTTGTCATTAAAGAGGTATGTATATATATACCTACATAATACATAATTTTAATAAAAACTATATTATTACTACAAATAAAAAAAATTTAGAAACAGTTACTTAAAAAGATAAAAATGAAGAATTTAAGTGACCTACTATATCAAAATAAATTTGCTAGTCATATGAACAATTCAACTGATTTTTTTTGTTTTTGCTTTTTTATATTTTTTATTTGAGATGAATTTGTTTTTTTGTTTTTTTTTTGCATATGTACATAGATTCATTTGCAAGTATATAATGTAAATTATAAAAACTGAATTGTTTGCTTTTGTTTATTATTTTAATAAGTTCTCACTTATGCATAATGTATTTGCTGAATAATAAAATCATATGAGTACAAAATTTTCAACTGTGTGCGCATTTTTGTTTTATATACAATCTTATATATTATGTATATTAGAAGTTCATTAAGGAGTAGGAGAATCGAAATAAAATGAAAAGGTGTCTACTGCGCAGGACCTTAAATGCTTGTCAATTATAATTATAGATTTTTATTGATTATATTTTGCAGATTGTTCAATTTTTTTTCTTTTTTTAATTCATTAATAATTTTTGGTAACCATTAATTTACATTTTAATTATTCCACAATTTTTGCAATTAGTTTTTTAGTTTTGATTTTTTGATATTTATATTGTTAATTTTAAAATTTGTTTAAATTCATATAAATGTAATACATTAAACTTGCTTGAATTAAGGCTGTAAATAAAATAAAATAAAAAATAAAATAAAAATAACGCTTAGAATATTTAATTCGAGTTTTGAAAATAAATAAATAAAATGATGACTAAAATATGAAGCAGAAACTAAAATCCAGGAGGAAAACAATCTCCTATGAGATTAAAAAACTTAGTTTTGAAATATACTTGAAATTATCAGAAGGTGACATTCTCATTAATCTTATTTACACTGTCGTTTTTATATTATTAAGTATTTCATTTTTTATTATAAATTTCAAAATGATTTCAAATTGAAAAAGATCCTTGAAAAGTCAAGTAGAATAAATTTAAGTTTATGTAAACTACTACACCAATATGTATGTACTTGATTCAATTGGGGTATTATGAGTATATGAAAGTTTTGAATTACATAAATTTAAGGAAATTGCCACAAAAAACTTTGCTAGTGAATATTTTAATAATTGAATTGTTGAAATTCAACTGTAATTTCTTTGATATCTCTTAGTGATATTTTAAATGAGTGGGGGATGGATGATAGTATGATGAAATTTAAATAATATTTTATTTTTCAATAGTTTGCCAATTTATTGAGTTTATAAATAATAAATTTATATCGTTGAATGGAAAATGTTAATAGTGGAGGTTGGAAATTTATTGAATTTCGAATATAGTACAAATTGTACTAAATATTCTTGAATTGTAATTTTATTCAAGTGTGAAATATGAAGTGAAAGATTTTTACAGTTCGTTCGGGCAGATCTATGTAGTGGAGTGGATTTGAATTTTTTTTTTTTTAAATTTTAAAAATTATAATACTTGTGTGTAATGATGAGAAATCTTGATTTACTTAAAGTATTTTTTTTTGTTGGTTTTAATTTATATTAAATTTTGGTTCTAATATCTAGCTTTTTTGTTTTTGGTTTGTACAATTTTCAAGGCTATGAAATATGGTGACCCCAACTGCTTTATGTAAAGTTTTGGCATTCTGAAAATCAAACAAAATAAGGTTATTTCAGACGTTTTTGTTTCTTAGTTCAGAGCATAGATTTGAGCGCCTGACTCAAATGAGCACGCTCTGAGCAGAGCATATACAGATAAGCTCGAAGCGCTCAGCTTTTTATTGTTTAAATTCTTTTCTCTGGTATATAGTTTAACTAATTTATGAAATCCATATAATCTTTTAATATACCCATATATTCGTTTGAGGCATTTTCGTTTTTTAGTTCAGAGCATAGCTCTGAGCGCGATCTAACTCAAATGAGCACGCTCTGAGCAGAGCATGAACAGATAAGCTGAGAGCGCTCAGGTTTAATAAAGAAACACGATTTGAGTAAGCCGTCATTTTTATTTTATTGTTGTTTAAAATTGGCATTTGTCCATAATCGTTAAGATTTACAAAATGCTTCACTTTGTAATTACAATATGTAAATAGAGAAGCTTTTAATTTTGAGTACAGAGGTTTTCGAAATTCTTTATAAAGAAATACATTTAATTTCTCAACATCATGCGGTCGGAGGAAATGCCATTGATATTCCAAAGCAATTGATTACGTTGTGGCATCTAGGAAACCAGAAATGTGTGAGGTATATTTTTTTTCATTGAATTCGTGTTAAGTAGGCAAGTTGTCATATCCATTTTATTCATTACTATTCTAGAAAATTTTTTCTTAATTAAATCTTAAATTTCAAAAATCACTGTTGATATTTATTTTAAATTTCAATATGGTTTACTTTTTTACTATCGTACAGTAGCGTCATCTATTTTGTTTTAAAATAAAAATCACTTTTTGGCATTTAATATTCAAGCGCACTACGTGCTCTGTTAATTTAAATCGAGCACATTAGAGTACGCTCTGAGCACGCTCTGAACTCATAAAAAAAAACACGAACCTTTTTTTTGATAGTTCGGGCTCTGCTCTGAACTAAAAAACGAAAACGCCTTTAGTTGTATCGTGTGATATTTTTCTATTTTGACAGATATTTTTCTATTCTGATATAAAGTGACAAGATGACAAAAATAGGTACCAGTGTTACATATTTGCTAACATAACAATATTTTCATGCATAACAATATTTTCTATCAATCGTTTTAAATTGTCTTGCGCAAAGATATTAAGCTGGAATAATTTTTTGTCGTGTCATGTCAGTGATAAGCATAAGACTTCTAAGAGAATAGTGGTGAAGAGTGTTTTATCAGCATATATCATTTTGACACCTCTTTTTTTTAGATACAAAAATCAAGTTTCTAATGAAATCCACCGAAAGCATGTCAATTTTAATTTTTCAATTGGTTTGAATGATCTTCATATATTTAACAAAATTATTTTGAAAAACGACCAAACAACACCAAATAATTTTAAAATTCATTTTCAGCAATTAACTATTCATCTTTTATTTATTTATTTCTATTAATTTTTTTACAATTATTACTGAAATTCTATTAAATCACTTTCTTATTAAGCTCTAGCTGCTTGGGTTATTATCCATCTTTTATCCTTCACCATATTTTCAATTTACAAAGTTATTTCTCTGTTCCTTTGTTCAGTTAATTCATCATCCATAATCAGTTAATAATGTCTGTCATATTATTAGTTTAAAAAATTATAAATAAGTAGATGTATTGGTAAATGTATTTATATAAAAACTTTCATAAAAACTATTTTTAATTGTCTTATTTTAATTTTTCAATAAAATTTTCAAGTTTCTTAATTATAAGATTTTAACGAAACTTTCAAGTTTCATCAAAGTTCAAGTCAGCAGACAAACAACATCAATATTTTTTCATTAATTAAAAATTAAACACTATTTACACATACTTTTAAATTATTTATTTAAAAATTGAGAAAAAAAACATAACAAAATAAATTATAATAATTTGAAAGTATAACTAAAAAGTTTTTCAATAAATAACGAATATCAGCCCTACATTGTTAAAAGTGGGATTTTCATTTTAATTTAGTCTAGCCCTTATGAATCTACACAGTTATTATTAAATTTTTTTATTTGCTTTAAAAAGTTAAAAAAAAAATAAAAATAAAAATTGAAGTACTCTTAATCTTTAATCATTTTACCTGTATATTAAATAACTTTCTACTTTCAAAATTCACTTTTGTAAAGAAATTCTTTTCAAATTAACGATTTTTTGTCCTTTCCTTTCACTTTATTTATTTTTATATGTTTTGAATTTGACATTTTTATTTTGTTGTCAATTTCAATGTTATTTCCCTTGAAACATCTTCTTTTATCCATGTTATTTGTATTTCATTTTGCATTTGAGAAATAAATAATAAAAGGATGACATGAAATAAAATCATATTTCTAAAGCCAGTTTTGGGGTATGAAACCAATGATTGTGATGAAAATGTGAATAATTTATTTTATTTCTGTCTTCAAGTTAGAAACTATATAATACGTCGTTAGCTTTGATATGTTATAAAATATTTCCAAATTATTTTATTAATGTGAAAAATAATAAAAGCCAACAAAATTAGTTTGAATATCAAGAAAAATTTGGGGGACCACAGTCTTTGCAAAGTGCGGAAAAAAAATCTGTCCTATGCCTCACTGAAGAGGTTTAAAAACAGTTATATTGACGATGTAAATGTTACTGTATTTTCATCCGGATTGAGTGTTTTTGTAGTCTCAATAGTATTTCGTATTTCAATATATTTCAACAGTACAATAACTCTCAATATGTCTTAGGTTTCGCTTACTCACTTACTTCATTTTATTTTATATAAGTATAGCTCTTTATCCTGGGTTCAGGCAAGTTCAATCCAGGTACTATTCCAGTTGCTTCTGTAAACCCAGTTATAAGTTAATTGTGCCTTTTTGATGCCACGATTGGACAAATTTGTTGTTGTTGTTGTTTTAGGTGCTTACTTACCCAAAGAGTTTAGTACTACTGGATTGAACAAGATCACTAATTTTGATTTTAATTGCTTTAAATTAGATCACTAATTTTGCTTACCGCAATAAACCTACTATTGTTAGGGAAGGCTTCATTTAAAGTCAGAAATTTGACTGGACAGTTGCAGAGGATATTTTCAAGCTTTTAGGGTTCAAATCATTTTTTTTGGTTATTTTTGTATTGATCCTATATTAATCTGGAAGTTGGTTCTGATTCATTTAAAATTTTTTTTTAACAAAACCGTGAAGTAATTTCTTGTATTTAATTTCGTTTCAGGACTTCTCTAGTTGATTATATTTCTCATAAAAATAATTTGTGAAAAATTGTGGTATTTTGTTTTATTAAAAAATTTTGAGAAATTTATTTTGTTTTTTTACACAAATCTATTTTTCTGCAATAATTTTGTGAGTTTATTTTTTTAAGCTTGATACCTAAATAATGATTTTATTTATTACTCTTTTGAGCCAAGCTCAAGGTCGATTATTCTCACATGATAAAACAAGCATTCAGTAAGGTAAGATATAAGTTGAAACTCAGTTTTATGAATTGGAAATATTGTGAAAAGTGTTATGCAATGGAAATGGACAAGAAAGATTAAGTTGAACAGATAAATTAAAAAAAATATTAAAAAATTAAAAAAAGAACTTGTTTTGCTCAAGAAATAGTGTTTAATATTGAAAACATATTGAATTGAATTAAAACGGTATTGACTTGCTTGATTTTTAATTTTGATATTATGCCATTTAAACATTGTAAATCGGTAATGTTTATCTAGGATCAGTCAGCTGCTTCGAATTTGCTATATGATTTAAAATTAAATGTATAATACATGTTCATACGGATAGAAAAGTGGTAGAAATCTACCAAAATTTGTCGGTAAGGTAATCTATCAAAATTTAAAATTTCTAGTAGATTTTTGACGTCTGAATTTTTCTACTGGCATTATGTATCAGTAGTAGCGTTCCGTTATGCTGTGTAAACTAACCATTTTTTCACATTTTTGAACGTAGACACAACACCTCTTGTTATTGTGTAGAAAATGGTTAGTGACGATCTACTTATCGCTTGTGCTAGGTGCTGAATAAATTTTTTTTCTGCTGAATAATTATTTAATTTCAATAAAAAAATAATTTAAATATTACATTTCAAACTAAATTTAATGAATAAGACTAGACAACACCAAGCAAAGAAGTGAATTTTTTGATAAATTATTTTTGATAAATAAATTTCCAAAACAAAACAAACTAACATCAATGTGTTTGGGTTATGTTTTGATCATGAGCATAAAATGAGTGTTTGTTTTACAAACTACTCATGAGTAGTTTACACTGCTTAATTGAAAGCTACTTACTTTCAAAATATTTTTAATTTTTTTTATATTAACAAAGTGTAAGGATATTGTTGTTGATAACGTAATTTTCTGATCGAATGTTGATAAAATATAAAATTATATATTATATAAATAATATTGTTGGATTTTTTTTGATCATTTATTTATTTTTTTGTCAATAATTTAATTTTCGGCCATCTTGACATATTAATCTGACATCAACAATGGCGGAAATCTACCAGTTTCTTTTAAGTGTGCACATAAAGGTAGATTTCTGAGGCAGATCGATCCAATAAACTTTTACAATTATTCATTGGCACCATAATACTTACTTACTTGCTGGGCGCTACAGACCTTGAAGGTCAAAATTGTCCTCCACTGATTTCGGTTACGAGCGGAATCTCTCCAGTTGGTGATTTGAAGTTTTTTCATATTTGCCGATACTTCAACTCTCCAACGAAGGTGTGGCCTCCTTCGACGACGCGTTCCCTGGGACTTGGATTCGAAGAGTTTTCTAGCCGGAGTATTTTCATCCATACGCTCTACATGGCCTAGTCGATGAAGCCGACTTATTTTGACTTTTTTTTAGCTAGGTACATGTCGTTGAACAGCTTGTATAATTCGGCATTGTATCTTCTTCTCCAAACCCTTTCGTCAGACACAGGACCATAAATGCGGCGAAGAATTTTTCTCTCAAAGATATCAAGTGCATGGTCGCTTGCTTTTGGTAATGTCCACGATTCAGAACTTTATAGCAGCACCGGAAGGATGAGCGTTTTGTGTAATTGTGCCTTGGTATTTTGGGGTAGCAGCTTTGAACCCAGTAGTTTGGACAAACCGAAGTAGCAACGGTTTGCAAGGGTAATTCTTCGCCTTACTTCAACATCGATGTTATTGGTGGAGTTGATGTTGATTCCAAGGTAGATAAACTCCTGAACTACCTCAAAATTATATGAGCCGACGGTGATGTTGTGCCCTATATGATGTTGTGATGACATTTTATTTGTCGACAGCATATATTTAGTTTTATTAGAAAGAAATGTGCCTCCCAATCACCACAGCACACCGGGTGTTTTCCAGGGTAATTTTTGACAAACGGAGCTTGGCTGGGAAACCAAATTTCGACATTGATTCGTAAAGCATCATAATACATGCATATATTTTTTTGATATTATTACCTATGCCTTTTTTTTCACACCATCTAAGTAAAATGATTTTATTTGCTTACATAAAGTAAAATTTTTCTCTAATATTCTTTAAAGGGTTCGTAAGCGGATTTTTATTTTCTTTTTTTTTAATGACATTTTCTTTCGAACTTACACTCAAATTAAATATTTATTTCGGATTTAAACTTAAAATTATATAAACTTTTAGAGGCAAATTTACAAAAAGGAAAATAATAACAAAAAAAAACAAAAAACAAAAAATATTATGTGATCATTGGGAATAGTGAATTCTGTTTTGTTTGTTGAGCATAACAAATTTGAAAAGGAGAAAACCAGAATGGAAATTGGTTAAAACCTTAAGACCACAAAAACAAATATTTCTGAAATAGAGGAAGGTTAGTTATAGGTAGCTTATAACAAATAATTTTAAAAAATGTTTTTATTTTTGCTATAGGGGTTATGAATCAACATGAAATTTTTTTTTAAAAATAAAGTGTTTGGATAATTTGGAATTTATCAAATCAGAATGGTATTAAGTACAGTGTAGTCTTTAAATTTGAACAGCTCAGGTTAAATATAACTTCCTTATATACCATAATCATTAGGGATTATAAAAAGGTTAAAAAAAATGTTTTCGAGTCTATTTCTGTTTTGGAAAACTGTCAAAAAATATTGTATTTCTTTGTAAAATAACGGTAATACTCTAGTGATATTAAAATATAATAGAATCTGTCTTAAAAACGTTTAAAAAAATAATTCATTTATTGCATAATAATTTTGGGATTATTTTCGCTTTATATTGTTTTAATTTTTTTATGATTTTTATATTATTTAATTTTCATGAATGCAGATGTTCATAGTACGGATTTAAAAAATTTTTTTAACTTATATTATATTAAATCATAACCCGGTGTTTTAATAACAGTATAAACGTACTAGGGGTACCTGCTGAATAACTATAATTTAAGTTGAAGGCAAATTTAAAGTTTTTAACAGAACAGCAATTTACGTAGTGACATACACTTCTCACGTTATAGTAGAAACCAATCATGTTTTCATAAAAATTTAGAGGTTAGGAAGTTTTATTTAGGAAACATAAATACTGCTCCCTCATATACTATTTTGTTTCGACATATTCCTATACTAAGTGGGTTTTAATGGATAAAATCACTAAAAATAAAATATTTTTGTAATTAAAGAGGCATTATACTTCATGTACATATTTTTAACCAAAAACATAAGATTACTACAAATGACTAAAATGTATAAAATAATTATAATAATTCGAGACAGTTACTTAAAAAAATTAATAGAATAAATTTCTTTTAATTATGTATAAAAATAATAAGATGTTGAATGACACAAAATGGCTATATTTTATTTAAAAGTTTGAATATTATAAAACCAAATAGAATTTTTTTTGACCCGTTTGTGCATTTCGGTCGTATATACAACTTATTTACATATCAAAAGTTCATTAAGAAGAAGCGAAATAAAATGAACTGCGCAGGTCCATAAATCCTTGTCAATTATAATTATAGATTAACCTAAATCTAACAAAGCTTTGGAAAACGATATAGGCCCGTTCGACCAATGGATTTTTTCAAATCAAATATTGTTGATTAGATTTTGTAGATTTATATGGATTTTTTTTGGTACAGATCATCTCATATCAGATTAATATCTTTAATAGGTTAGAAAAGAAACGGTAATAAATATCCAACTTTGATACTTAATTGATTATATTCAGTTTGAGTAAATCATAAATAAGAAATTTTGAATATTTAGATACAATATTAGATTATATTTGACATCTTAACGGTGAATAAATTTACTTCACGTACTTTGTGTCAATTAAGTGTGTAATTAATTATTGATATGACTATAGAGTATATAAGTAAGTGTATAGATTTCATTAATAAAAGGTGGTATCATTGTATGATATGAACGTAAGATATAGAACAATAATATAATACAGGTTATGTTGTGAAAATATTAAAATAGTTCGTATATAGAATTTTACATATGTGTATATATGATTATAATTACAACAATTTCTCATTTACATATGTGCTTATTTAAAAAATGCTTAAGCAGCAGTACTACAAAACCATTCGTTTTTGAAAATTGGTGTTGTTTGTTCACATGTAATATTTAATTGTCTACACTTTGAAGTAGACTTTAGTGTCGACAAGCAATTTACTATAATGAAAATGTAAACTATGCTGTATACAATAAACATTACGTGTGAACATAATAGCTGAGTACTTTTCTTCAATTCTTGCTGAAATTTTAAGCTGTGTATTTAATAAACCAGTGGCTGTCAGCTCGAAAATAGCTTGAGATTAATTTAAATGTATTTTTGTTGACATTAATTTTCACTACCAAAATTTTCTAATTCAACTCAAGCTTTCAATAAAAATTTAAATATTAAACAAAACATAAAATATAAAATTAATTTTTTTTTATTTATTTACTCTTTTAATTTTTTTCTTTTTTATATTGACGCTAAACATTAAACAATTAATAAATTTTTAACATTAATTATTAACTCAAGGTCATAAGCTTTCAAGCTGCGTACTATCCGGTCAATTGAGTAAATTTTTAGGATTGACTTGAGTGAAGCTGATTTCAAAAAATTAGCTTATACATGAGGTTGAAACAGTGATGTTAAACAATTTACTCAAGTACTTCATTAAAATAAATTTGGTGATTTAAAGTTTCTGGTAACTAAGTATTGTCAACAGCTTGGCATAAAGCATATAAAAATTTTATTATATAAGCAAAGGCTATAATAAGTTTAAAATCAGTTTTATTAATTGATGGGTGAAAAAATTGTTCCATCAATGCTAAAACGGTGAGAAGGCTATTTTACATCCTTAGGACTTACCTGCAGATTTTGAAACAGCAGATATATTCTATGAAATTGTTGTGGTGTCTGTTGATATTACAAAAGATCTGTATATTGTTTTTTTTTATAAAAGGTGTTCTAGATAAAAAAATTAACGGATCAAGTGAGAGATCTTTAAAATAATTTAAGCAAGTTGAATTTCAAAAATTTTTTGTTGATAAAGGTGAAATAAGGGTCGAACTCAAATGTGATACTAGAACAGTCGAATTAGTACATAAGAAAATTTTATAATATGTTAAAGAAAATACAAAGCTTTCTGGACCAGTATGTGAATTGATTAATACTTGTACATACAACAGTTGCAGTGTTTCAAGAAACAGAAAATCTCAGGTTGACTCGGATTAAGTTTCTGTTATGTAATATATTTTTTTTTTTGTAAAAAATCAGTATGTATTTTTATTTAACTTAAAGGTTAATTAATTATTATTTAACTAGGGACCCCTGCTGAATAATTATAATTTAAGTTGAAGCCAAATTTAAAGTTTTTAACAGAACAGCAATTTATGTACTGAAATACAATTCTCACGTTATAGTAGAAACGACTCATGTTTTTGTAAAAATTTAGAGGTTAGTAATTTTTATTTTGGAAACATAAATACTGTTTCGTTTCAACATATTTCTATACTAAGTAGCATTCAATAGATAAAATCACTAAAAATAAAATATTTTTGTAATTAAAGAGGCATTATACTTCATGTACATATTTTTAAACAAAACTATACGATTACTACAAATGACCAAAATATAGAAAACAATAATTTGAGACAGTTACTTAAAAAAATTAATAGAATATCTTGCATAAAAGTATGAATATTATAAAACAAAATAGAAATTTTTTCAACCCGTATGCGCATTTCTGTTGTATACACAACTTATTTATATATTAAGAGTTCATTAAGGAGAAGCGAGATAAAGTGAGAAGGTGGTTACTGCGCAGGTCCTTAAATGCTTGTCAATTATAATTATAGATGTTATAACTCTATTATATAAAGATGAATTTGCCAATCATATGTCCTATTCAACTGATTTTTTTTTGTTTTTGTTGTTTTTATATTTTTTATTTCAGATGAATTTGTTTTTTTTTTTGTTTTTATTTGACATTATGTACAATTTACATTATGTTCACTGCAAGTAATTTTATAATAACTGATTTGTTTGCTTTTGTTTATTATTTTAATAAGTTCTCACATATGCATAATGTATTTGCTGACAAATAAAACCATATGAGTAAAAATTTTCTGTGTGTACATTATTGTTTTATATACAACTTATTTATATATTAGGAGTTCATTAAAGATAATCGAAACAAAATGAAAAGGTGTCTACTGCGCAGGTCCTTAAATGACTGTCAATTATAATTATAGATTATATGTCTACGCAATGAAGTAGACATAATGGTATTGTCTACAAAGTATTGCCGAAGTGTAGAAAATAACGTAGTCTACATAATTTAGTGTACGTCGCACAACACTGATGAAAATTGTTTATTCATTTACAATAACAAAAATATGAGTATAAGTAGACCATAGCATAAATATGACTTATTATAACAGAGTATGACTTGAATTTAAACATTTCTTAAAAAATGTTATATTTTAAAGTTTACTATTTTTTAATTAATGCGTGTATATATTACTAAAATGCTTAGATTTTCTCTGATACCGTAATTGCAACTTATTATGTTGAAATATTAAAGCGGCAATCGTAAAAGAAGATTTTGTATGCTAACTGATATGATGTAGTGGTCATAATTTTGGCTATACAACATGTCGTATTTAAGTTTGGAAAATAATTGATTATTCTTACCATCGTAGAAGGTGCTTTCATAAAATCAGAACAAGATGATGTATATAAGTAATATTATACACCCATTTGGGACACATATTTTTGAGAAAATTTAATTTCCATTGCTAAGAAGTAAAATTTGATTCTGGAATGAGTGTAATTGCTTATGTCATAATTGGGATTGTAGTATACCATGTTCATTTAATACAGAGGTATAATTAAGTGTTTCTCATAATTTGTTGTCATAACTATTCTTATAGGTCAAAGCAAAAATTATATTATACAATTTAACTGATAATAATTAAAGTAATCAGATCGTAGTATATTAAACTTAGTTGTTTTTAATATACATAAAACTTATTTATTCAAATTGTAAAAATGAAAATCTTATTCTTAACTTTCCAATATGCTTTTTTTCACTATTGCTTCATTCATACTTTCAATGTTTTCAATCAGTCGTACTACAACTACTTATAAACAATTTCTGTTAATTTTATTCCATTTTTATAATACCGTTTATTTATTCTTTATTTATCCTGATTTCAAATTCATTATTTCCATGCCAGTCTGTAAATATTTGACTGGAAGAATGAAAATGGAATAACACAATAATTACTGTTAAATAGATAATAACAAAAAAAAAAAACAAAAACAGACAAAATAAAGAAAAATAAAAATAATAACCAAAATTAATGACACTACCTATCGAGAAACATTTAAAAATATTTTGGGGTTTTTTAAAATCAAGATTTTTCAGCATTAAATGAGACATACAGAAAAGGAATTTCGTAATCATTAAAAATTATATTAGAAAGGTATTGGTACTGTTTTGTTTTCCTTTAATAGGATATAGATACAAGGTAAAAGTTTTTATGTTCACTTTTTCTTCTTCAGTTTAAGTGAAGACTAAATAATTTTTTTTTTTTGGTAGAGTTATTATAAAAGGCAATAATCTTGAAATTAACATGAAAAATGTCAACAGGGGTGAAAATACATGACCCATGGTCCATGGACAACTTGAATTGTTTAAAAATTAAAACTATTGAATTTTGTTGTAACTAATCTGTCTAATGAACTTTGGTTATTGTAGATAGAGTCAAAAACATAGTTTTTCAGAAACTAGAACAATTTATTTGTTTAAATGGACTAAATTAGTCTAAATGTAACTGAAATTAAATTGTATGGTATTAGGGTAAAATAGCCTATAAAATTGATGTAAATTACAACAAAGTGTACGGATTAGTTGTTTTAGTAATAAATAAATTTGATTAGTTTGCAAATACTGATGAAAAAAGCGTGTTATTTCCGTTGTTATTTTTGTATAATTATAAATATATAAATAGTATCTTAGAATCTATACCATTGATGAACGCTTTTAATGCTTTGATGTCAATTTCAGAATCAGGCGATGTGTATTCCTTGAAATGTTTATGTCGTTTGCAACCTATGGCTTCGCAAACATGAGACATGAGAGGAGATTTCCCATTCTTCTAAGCAAAATCTGCATCTGTCTGTGTTCGATCTACCCAATTTTGAACAAATACTTGTTAAATGAACCATGGCCTGTGACAAACCATATCACCGTTCTGACATTAGATCTAGTCTCTATAATTACCTGACTCAATCGTTGTATACTTAGTTTGAAACAGGTTTTAGACTGCATAACTCCTTGGCAACTATCCCATAGGTTTCGGGTTTCTGTATAGTTTCCCACTTGGAGACAATTCTTTGTAGGTACGCGTTTGAACTAGCAATACTTGACTCGGGTCCTAAAAATTAACTTTTCACGCTTGTTTTTGCAAGAACATCTGTTTCTTCATTACCTTGTATTCTTTCATGCCCAGGAATCCACATAAGGGTAAGTTTGTTTTCTTCGGCTAGCTTTATTAAACTTCTGTAACAGCTATAGATAAGCTTTGATTTAAAGATTGGGGAAGCCAAAGCTTTTAAAGCTATCAGAAATTATGTATATGTTGGCAGCTTTGTGCCATCTTTCACTGCATTGTAATGTCGATACCCCGATGACATAGGTTTCAACTTGAAAAACACTGGGATATTTGCCAAGGGTGGCGCTAAACTTGAACTTTAGTCGAAATGCGCTGGCGCCGGTTTCTCCCGGATTTTTTAGCCATAAGTATACCACAATAAAGCTATACGTATAGCTATGTATAGGTAAAGCTCATATTAAACCTTCGACTTCTTCCCTTTTAAGTATTTCATTGCAGGTAATTAATTGTTTTTGTCATATAGTTTGACATTGCAATTGCTTCGGTTTCTAGTTTAATTTTCTGCTGGATCTTGCTATGTTCTGGTCTTTTGTGTTTGAAGTTATTTTTTAGATGCAGCCTTGTTTCTGTCATGCCTGTCATCAGGTATAGATGAATCGGTTGGAGTTCTAGAATTTTTCTAATGCTAGAGTAGCACGTTTTGACTGCTGCAGTAGCTCCAAGGCATGCTATTTTTTGTATTTTCGTAAGTTTGGTACATGCTTTGTTCTGTTCCATTTTTGACCACAATACAAGTAAAATATTACAGGTTTTCTTATTATACAAATTTCAATTAACATTTTATATGAATGATCGAAAATTTTTCAAAATTAGTCTGATATTATTAACAATGGCCTCACTCTACTGTCAAGTTAATATCAATGAAAGTGAACGTAGCAATTTCTATGTAAATTTTTTTGATCGAGAAAAATAATAAATGTTATGTTCCTGTTTTCAAAACAATGAACATATTTTTATAACTTTGTTGATGACAAAAGATTAAAACCATATTCGAAATATTGAAATATTATGCTATAGAAGAATCATGTTACATAAAGCTCAATTTCAATAATAATTGTCAAAAATGGTCCAAAGCACCCACACGATATTATTAACGTTAATTTTTTTCTAAGGTTATTTATATAAGATAGAGAAATTAAAAATAATTTCAAATTGGTTTCTTTTTCAGGAGTTTTTGGATAAATCGGATGTAATTTGATATTTTAATTGAAAAAACAAAATTAGAAAAAAGGTAAATTTAAATAAAAGTTTCGGAAAAAATAATTAAATTTATCAACAAAAATAAAACAAAAAAAAAAAAGTATATTAATGTTCAAAAATGACAGTTTTTAACAAATTAAAGCGGTAGGCATAAAATTAATATATAGTATAGATAGAAGGACATTTTTTACTGTTGCGGATCATTTATTTTTATAATTATTTTTTTTGTTAATAACATTTTGTCACTACATACAAAATATCTATATATGTTTCATTGTACAGTTTTTGTATTTTGAAATGATTGGATTGTGATTTGATGTTTTTGATGTTATTTACAAAAATTTGTCCTATCAGAATGTATTAAGATATAAAATGAGATTTTATAGAACTTTGTCTTTTTAATAATTCTTTTCCGGCATTTCAGAAGGGTTTAAAAGATTTGTAATTCGATTTAAAATAGTTTCGATTAGAATTTTTAACGGAATTTTTTTTAAGAGGTATTTTAATGTATTTAGCATTGGATATAGTCTTTGCAATACTTCTTTCACGGATAAATCAAAAATTGTTTTATATTTTAATAATTATCAATTTGAGTTGGTGCGGCCCGCTTTTCAGAAAAACTTCTCGTATCAGAACACATTATTAGGCTTTGTAAAAATACCGGATTTTTTTATACCGGAATTGTTATATTGTTTTTTTCACGAATACCGGTGTATCGATAAAATACTGGTATTAAAAAAAATAAATAAAAGAAAGAGCTATACGTATACAAACCTTTGTCACAAATATAAAAATAATTAAGTAAAACAATAAGCATTAAATTCAATAATCATATTTTATTGCCAAAAATTTTATTTTACTTATTTGTAATGAAATAGACGTTTAAAAAACATAATATGTCTAGAGCTTGGTCGCGCAAACGTGACCTTATTTTCGTACAAAACATCTTGGCTGTAGGAAATGCTCTTTCGGAATCCCCACTTGTTGGCCGAATAGATTTGCGACTTTAAAAAACCACCATTAAATATTTCATTACCGCATACCGGTATTGCAATCCCCAGTTGTACTTAAGAGAATGAGTTAGTTGAACACAGCTTTGTGCTTACATTACAAAAAAAAATATTATGCTAAGGTCTTTTGATTCAAAATTAAAGAACATTTTGGATTACACGCTTTCATTAAATTTAGATATTTCAATTTAACTTGACCTAGGTGAGCCTACAGCATATTTTATAAAATAAATGTACTCATTAAAATAATTGATATTTTGATATTTGAACAGAAAAAACTCCTATAGGACGACTTACATACAAGTATTCGAACTTAGTCTGAATAAGCTGAATTCCATCAATGAAATAAAACTGTTTGAAGTATGATTAAAATGTAACGCACACACTATTGATATGATATGCTGAAATGGGTCCACAGAAGTTTTTACAAGAATCCGTCATTACTTATTCAAAATTTCTGACTGGGGTAAAACAAACAGAGTTGATTTTAATACCTCCAAAACTCAACTCAACTAACCAGTTACGCAAAAACTAACGCCATTCGTACCTATTCTCAAATTTATAGATGAAGGCTTACAGAGACTAGAAAACTTAAATATTCTCGAAATACGAATAAATCAAAATATCTTCTGGAATGTATCTACAAAGCCTAAATACGACCAAAAATGGAGTATAACTCACATCTATGGACGGGCAGATCAAAGCTTTCTTGACGGATGATGTAAATACACAATATTTGGAAAATGTCCAAAACTATATTGCTAAAAAAATCTAGCAAAGATTCTACTAACCCTAGCAACTACGGACAGATAAGTATGCAGCCAAACATAAGCAAAATATTTGAAACCCTTTTTTTGATTTTGTCATGTAAACATTCCTTACCTCGTTTCAGAACCCCTTAAAATATGCAATTTAAATTGAATATGATTATATTGTTTTATATGGCAAATTTCAGATTTATTACCAACAAAATTCATGAGTTAACATATTCCCAATCCAAAACGGGTTATAATAATGAATTGTTAACACACCAATCATTTTTTCAAATCTTAATTCTAAATAACAAATTTGCTTCACTTATTAGATAGTGTAAAAGGTAATAATTTTGCATTAGCCTTTGCGGACGATATAATAGTTTATTCTGCAGGTAGCAAAGTTAGTAATATACAATCCAAAGTTCAAAAAATGTTTAATATTATTTTGGAGCACCGCAAGATATGGATACTAAAACCCTCATTAATGATATAATTTTATATTTTTCAAATTAAAAAAAAATCATCCCTGAAAACTAATTTGGGGTTAGACATAGACATGGCACGGTAAGTATCATAACCAAAGGCCTCCGATATATTATGCTGTTTTATTAATAAAAAATATGGTGCAAACACCAATTGTCTAATTGCCCTAGAATAGGCATTCAACTCCATTTGGTTGGACAGTTTAATTTATAAACTAATAGAATTTCAATTCCCCACACATCTTATTATATACTTATTAAAAATATGTTGCACAATAACAAATTTGTAGTATATAGTTGAGAAAATACGTGAGAAAAGCTATTTATATTTCTATTTGTAATAGCAAATGGTCTGCAACAAGGAATTGTAAACGGACCTATTCTTTTCTCTATCTATATAGTAGACCTTTTACATTTATTATATGGCGTTAAAGAAAATAATTACACACTGGAATATTATAATTTGTTCTGTGAACGATACTGTGGTTAGCATACATTACAAAGTCCAAAAAATGTTCAACATTGTATTAGATACTAAAACTAAATTTCAACAAATTCGAAACCATTCTGTTTCGCAATACTGTGAATAAAACAAGCTCAGACATTAAGAAAAATTTGTAAACAATTTAGTATTAAACCTATTTCAATACGCGAGAACAAAAAAGTAATAAAATATCTTGAAGTTCATTTACATCGAAAGTTAAACTTCATTGATAATGTAAAACGTGCAATAGCTAATGGAAATAAATCTTTTATGGCAGCAAAAAAACCCTCTTCTACAATAAAAATATTAGTAAAAGAGTTAAAGTAATACGGTACCAAACACTAATAAGGCGACGCTTGTCTATGCTGTACCGATTTGGTACAACATTAACGCGAGCTTAATGGAAAAAATACGGAAGTTTTGAAAGAAAGTACATTAGGGTTAACATTAATAAATATAGAAAGCCTGAGTCTGAATACAAACATATTTATTATAAAATTAATTCGAAACCATTACAACAATGGTTTAATATAAACATACTAGCTTTGTAACCCGCCATAAATGACGGAAAAAAAATAAATTCTAGCATTTCTTTCACTAATTAGAGTTTTCATTTCAAGTTTAAGAAAAATACGTATTTGCTTATTAATTTATCATACTTTTATTTTTGTATTATAACGCTTTTAATTACCATATAAACAGAATATTTGTAGTAAGGTGCAAAATTTTCTATCCCTAAGGGTCATTTACTCGATCATTTTAGCGACATACCTTTTGCCAATATTGAAAATTTGTCGTATAATTCAGAATCAAGTTAATCCTGTTAACATTCAATAACATTCGCTGCGTAAGCTTAGCGTCATAGTTTATAGCAAACAAATAATATTTTATAATGAGCCACAACTTTGAATGTAAACAATTTTAAAAACAAAAATAAATAAAATTGTAAATATAAAAAAACAATAATATTGTAGGTACACATAATATTTATTTTGATAAATAAAATAAAAACTCATGTTGGAGAAAAAATTAAAATAAAAAAATTTACTGCAAATAAATAGGGTATGTATTTAGAAAACTGTTCATAATTTGTGAACCATTGATCGGTTATTTAAAATTTCATTACATTTCAAAAAATTCATTATCGAACTGTTCATGTTAAAATTCATACATAATTATTATTTATAACATACATTAAAAAGAAGAACAACAATCAATATGGTTTAACCGATACCTATATATACCTACCTACTATATTTAAAAAAATTCATCACTCCCTAAGTCTCTACAACATACATTTCTACACACTTGAAGAAAACAAATATACCTAAAAATTATAAATTTACAAAGATAAGAAATAAAAAATAATAGTACAAAATTTCATTTAATTTCTTTACAAATTTATAGGTTTGTTATTGTTTTTATGTGTAAATCAGCAGAACCAAAAGTAAACCCATAATACATAATAAATATTATATACGATCATAAATTTATATATCATATAGATATATATACATATATATTAAAAAAAAAAAATAGACAAAAAAAATAAAAATAAATAAAAATTTTAACTCTTCATCGCATCACATTTCTGGCTAGAGTATATATTTATACCTATAGTACTATACAGACTATGCATACGGTATGGCAAAACTATGATGCTATGATCATTATCATAAGAACAAAAAACAACAAAAAACATAAAAATAAATAACAATTTAACTCTTCATCACATCACATTTCTGGCTAGAGTATATATATCTATATATAGTACTATACAGGCTATGCATACGGTAGCAAAACTATGATGCTATGATCATTATCATAACAACATAAAAAAAAACAAAAAAAAATTTGTCGACACATACGCATATTGTGTATAATTTTAAGTAATAAGATTAACCTTTTTAAGTGCATTATGTTTTTTTTTGTGTTAAATGCTGTTTGCCTTTTCGTTATTATACCATATTAAACTATTTCTATTAGTCCTTCTTATTATAAATCAAAAAAATTGTTTGTTTTATTTATATTATTATTATTATTTTTTATTTTTTCTTATTATTTGCGAAGAAGACTAACATTAAATTAAAAAAATATATTTCATGCAATGATACTTTTTCCTGCAAAGGTTCAACATGGTAGACAGGGGTTAAAAAAAGAGCACCAAAGCAATTTGTATGCATATTGCAATTTGTATATGTGTTGGAGTATTCCGTCGGACTTACAAACATCCAGATAAATGCAGAAAATTTTATATATAATATTTTACAGCAATGAGGAGTACGTCAATAAAATTATGTTTTCATATAGCTCCTGAGCATTTCATCTTTTTAGACAAAAATAGTTACATCCAAAACCAAAATCATGCTCTTTTATGATAGTAGACGGGGCCAAATGTAAAAAAATTTAATACAATCCAGGACATATCGATATAGAGATAAAATGAAATACATGTCTATACCGGATAAAGACAAAACTATAAGAGATAATAATTGATGGCCAATACCTTTGTAAAATAGGAAAATTTTAGAAAAGTGAGCTAAAATTAAAATAACTGAATAACTTTTGTAAATTCTTTAGTTTCTAAGGTTAATTTAAGTAGTTTTGAGAGTAGATTAGGACGTTTTTATTATAATAAACATATTAACATTGTTTTTTTTTTCATATTTTTACAATGAATTAAATTGAAGATTAGGTACATACCGAGATACATACTGAGCATTCCGAAGAATGGATAGTTTTTAAATGTTTAATTTACAAAAGCTCAAAGTAAACCTCAATAACATAGTTCGTTCAATTTTCCGCCGAACATTTCTTCTATTTTTATACATCGTCAGCATATTTTAATTTATGGATAAAATTTGTTCACGAATATTTTATATAAAATTTATTAAAATAAATTAAATATATAAGTTTATATTTTCAAATAACTGAACATGTGTAAGATGTCAGCAACCCAAAAATCATCGTAAGTCAAAAACAAGTTTAGTATAAATTAGTTTAAAACAAAAAAGTTTTCAAATTAAATTATGGTACTAAGATATTTTAAAAATAAAATTTGTCAACTATGGAACATTGACTTACTATCGATTTAATAATAAATATTTCGAATGGTTGACATTCCTTTTTTTAGCACCTCAATTCATTTTCTTTATAATTTAAAAATAAAAAAAATACTTATAAGAAAATGTTTGAAGATGAAGGTCATCACTTTTTCTGCGGTCAATTCATTTTTCGAATGTCTTTCAAAATAGAATGCAATTTATTTGTCAATTTTAAATTTACATGCATGTCATTGCGTACATTATTTTTTTTTTTTTTGAAAATATCAAATTTGTTGTCCTCTCTGTCACAAAAGAAAAACTCGTAAATTTTCATCAAATTTCCATATATACTTGTTAAAAAGTTGTATGCTAAAAAATTAAAAAAAAAAAAAAACAAAATCTGTACCTTAATAAAATTATTCAACATGATTTCACCACCACTTCAATTCATTTCTTGAAAATTGTTTTGTTATTTAGGGTTCGTTTCGTTGAACTAGGAGAGGAGAGTAGAATTGTTGTATAAAATTTTTATTTTTATTTTTGGCTACATATACACGTATACTTAACTTTATTTAGCATAGGGTAAATTGTATTTTTTAGTTTTGTTTTTATTATTTTAAGCTTTAAATAATCTCCAGAGGTCAGAAGGAGTCAACAATAATTTATAAATTTTTTTTTTCTTATTTCATTAGAAAATTTGGATTTCAGTGAATTTTAAATAGCTTTGAATAACTTTATTTTTTTTGTTTTTATTGTTTTTTTTTTGGTTATTCAATATTCTTCTATAATAATTATCATTTAGTTTGGTTTTGGTTTATATTTAAAACTGATTTGTGTTTATTTTGGCTATAACAGCTATATATATATATATATGTATATATATTTATTTTATGTAGCATTAAATTACATAAAATAGTCCAAAATGTAGAAGAGAAAAGTAAAGAGAGATAGAGAGAGAGAGAGAGAGAGGGATATAATGCAAATTTTATTGGTCTCAAGTTTCTCAATAAAAATAATGAATGTGAATTAAGCACGCAATAAATGTCTGGACTTTTCTAATAATTTCCATTTTAATTTTTTTTTTACATTATTTTTTCGGTTTTATTTTACGTTGATCTGGAATTGAATTATAAAAGGAAAATTATATACCAAATCTCAAGTTTTTCATTACTGTTTTCTAATTTCTATTTTGTGTCAATAAAATTGTCCTAAATTTTAATGAATATTCTTTTTTTTTTCTTCTTTAATAGAACTCTACTAATGATTAATGTATGAGAGTATGTTTGTAGGTATTTAGAAAAAAAAAATATTAAATAAAATTTTTATGAAAAACTCTAAATTTGGAAAATCGAAAGTTTTTGTCTATGATTAGGAAATTTAGTTGAAATATACGTATTAGGTAGATTTTGAAGTTTTACGACTAGACGATTTGTAATATGTAATTAAAGAACGATCTTATAGAAATAAAATGAACATTTTTTTTGTGTGTTATAAATTGATCTTAGAGATTGGAAAATATTTTATATTAAAAAGTAATATTGACTATCATCTAAAAAGACTTGAATATTTTAGAAACTGTGCTATTTTTTGTATTGAAATTGAATTGAATTTTGCAGGATTATAATGGGCTGCATCAGAATCATGGAAGTATAAACTTTGAATAACTTTTTTTTTTTTTTTTTTTTGTCTTTATTCTAGACAACTATCTACATAAAATATAAAAGATATTGAGTATAATGTTGGAATTAAAATTGACGTGATGTAATTGACATGTAATCTAAGTCAAGAATCAATTGATTCTTGACTTAATATTCAAATTTATATTTATGGAGTTTCCAGGAAAAGAGAATCTAGTAAATAAATCCAACGGTCTGAAGCGTCTTAATCTGCGCTCGCTTGTCCGTTCATTATTGATGAGTTGAGGAGCAAGTAAATTTGGATGGTTTTCCAGTCGAACATAGTATTTTTCAGCTTTCTTTTTAATAAATTGCTTAACAGATGGGATATTTAAATCTGACCTAATTGTGTCATTTCGGACATACCAAGGCGCATTGAATGTAGACCTTAATACTTTGGACTGGAAGCGTTCTATTATTTCGATGTTGGAGTTACTAGTTGTTCCCCATAGTTCCAACCCGTAGCTTCAGATTGGTCTGATGATAGCTTTGTACACTGCAACTTTACATTCTACGGATAAATTGGAGAAACGACCTATTAGCCAAATTAATTGGTTGAATTTTAATCGTAGTTGTATTTTAGCTGATGATGTGACTTTTCCAAGTGAGGCGTCTATCCAAGTGCATACCTAAGTACTTAACCGACTCTAGGTGACTTAATTCCATGTCGTTAAGGTGAACAGCGGGGCAATTTCCCTTGCGATTAGTAAAGGTAATATGAAGGGATTTCGATTTATTGGCCTTTATTTTCCACTTTTTCAGCCAGTTTTGTATGTCCAATAAGTAGTTCTGAAGAATTTCTGAAGCTAATCTCGGATTAGTATGAGACACTAAGACCGCTGTGTCATCAGCAAAGGTAGCAGTGAGTACCCTCGGTGATGTTGTGATGTCCGCTGTAACTTTGAATAACTGATTTAAATTATAATTTCCTTGAAGTGAGTGAATTTGGGCTTATTAAGCCAAAAGGGATGTTATATTAATTTACAAAAGCGGTTTGAAAGTAATTTTAGGATAATATCTTGGTTTTCGTTAGTGTATGGATAATGTTTTTAAATATACATATTGTTTATAAGGGCTATTTTATAAAGTAAATATGCTCCGAGCACTGTCAAACCATATAAAGTGTAATCTGATTTAAAGCTAAAGTTGCTATAAATGTCATTAACATAATGTATTTGTTTTAGTCATTCATATTAACATTAACATATTGGTTGTGTTTGTAAATAAATCGAAATAGTTAAAATAAGTATTAGAAAAAAAAAATTAAATCAAGTATTATGGATAAAGCAATTATATTAAAACAAGCGAACAATATATTTTATTAAAACTATCAAATTTATTACACATTTTTGCACCACCTAAATGCTAAAAGGGAAATTATTTCAATCAATCAGCTTTATCTAAAAATTTATTATGTTATACTATATACTTAACATTCATCCACCATAAAAATAATTTTTTTTTTTTATTTTTTTTTATTTTATACGCAGGCTGGTTAGAATATTCAAAAGACATAATGAGCACCGTAGCTTGACATTGTGTGTGGGATTCTTACGCACTAAACCACACCCTTCCTATATTGCGATATAGTCTTACAGGACTAATTAGCAATTTTTTCTTGGCTTTATTTTATTTTTCAATGTAGACTACATCCAGCGATGTCTATCTAACTTTTCCTTTGACGTATTCATCCATAACCTTGAAGATCCATAGCATCAGCGACAAAAAACCAACCAGCTCTCCAAACGAATTTATAATTATGGAAGACTTGTGAAAAATCGTTTCGTTGCCAGTCAACACAACGAAATTCTTCACAAATCCAACCTTCGATCACCAGCGCGACGAGTTCTCAAGAATGTGGGTGATTATTGTTGCACTAACTCAAAAGGTCTTACTCTTTTGAGTCGTCTGGCTATATATTATCGTGCCAGGCTATATATTCGTGACTACTTGCAAATTTCTGTATTTCTTTATCGACAGATTCTATTTGCCAATCACTATGTAGCTCATAGTTTCTGATGAACAAGGGCGCGTTCACAATGTTTCTTAGAACCTTATTCTGGAACCTCTGAATAATATCTCTATTACTTTTTTTGCTGCATTCCCATAGCTGGATGCCATATGACCATACTGGTTTCAGTATTTGATTGTAGAGCAGAAGTATGTTTTGTATTGTGAAGGTAGAAAGAACTCTTACCTATGAGTCAGTTCATTTTTCTATAGCGGATTATATAATTTTTTAGTGCAGGAAATAAAAATAAATTAATTAACAAAAAACAAATAATTTTTTTTTTAAATTAACAAACGCCAACAATTTAACAATTTTTATTACGCCAGATAGTAATTTGATATGCATTATTGTCGGCAATTTTATAACGAGTATAGAGATTACGCTCTGTTCGCTCTGACTTCACTCTATTTTGGTTTTGGTCTATAATGGACTTTATAAGTCTAAGCTGCAGTATGGTTTGATTTGTTGTAGTGGTATCTACCTAAATAATTTACGACCGTCGCATATTAAACAAAAACATGTAATTCGTTTAATCTGTAAGGTAAATAGCCGTACCTCTAGCTTTAATTTGTTTAAAGAACTTGGAATCCTTTCTTTCCGTCATTTTTATTTTTATAAAGCTTTAAGAAAGTTTTTTATGGACTCTGGCACTAGTATTTCCTTGAGAGTTGACGACAGTTACAATCTATGTCTATCAATGAAATTAGGAGGTACAGTTTTTATTATTAATCCAGTACCATAGTTTTGACTACTTCAAATTTCCTATTAGTGCTATTGGAGCGGTTATTTTTAATTCTTTAATTAATGAGTAAATAATGAGTTAAAATTTCAGCTGGTGAATTTGAAAAGGTATCTGATAATAAATCATCATGGTATAATCCATCAGTACCACAATTATTGAATCCATCTGAAACAGTAACAAAATAATTATTAAATAAATTTGCTATACCTGAAGAGAATCATTAATATTTATACTATCATAATTAATAAAATAATCATCCAAATTAAAATTATTATATTAAGAATTTAATTTACTATCTGCCAACCTTTCTTCATATTGCCCATACTATCCCTTAATTTATTACTAAAACAATTATCTTTACATCTAACAATATCTAATTTAACTTCTACACTTATTTTATCATACAGTTTTTTTAATCTAGGGTTAGTCAAATGTTTTTTTTTTTAATCTAGAGTTAGCCAATAAGGATTCAGAAAAAACAGGAAATATTGTTTGCAAAGAATTATTGGTTGTAGTATTGTTGATTTTGTTATCGTATAGCGAAAAAAATATATTAGAACATTTTTGATAAACGAATTTATTTTAATTCGGTTCATAAATCAAACTTTATTGAAGTAAATTCAATACATTTATTTTCGTCCCGAACAACGTTGGGTAATTTTGAGAATAATTTATAAACAGTACTTATTTCTATATAAATAGTACGGTTTGTAAGGGCAAATAAACAATAATTGCATTAATAACAATAGCTTTATGAAATAAATAACATAATATTAACTATAGTATAACTGTTTATTTTTTTTATAATTTTTTTTGATAATTTTCATACTTCTGCTCTACATTTTGAATATAATATAAACTTTGTATTCTGAAAATCATTTTGTTATACTTAAATAGAGGTACTATTAATAATCATAACTATAAACAATTGCAAATTATCTTTTATACATTTAATTACCATTTATTTATTATGTATCTATCTGCAGGCTCGTTTATCACAAGTTTTCATACTACCATTGCACTGCACCGCATTAAAACGTAATTGAAATGAAAATGTATTTTCATTGAATATTCACCCAGAACATATAGGAAAGAGAAAAATTATGTTAATTAAAATTCTGATTCATCATAATTATTTTTCAATCATTTCATCCTTATTCAAAAATAATATTTATATATACATAATAACAATTATATAAAAGGAAATTATCGGATCATAAAACAAATGTTAAATTTTGTTAATCATTGCAAATCGAATTCAAATTCTTTGATATCCTTAACGCCTATACAATTTGAACAAGTCATTGAAATAAGAAAATTTCACTCTTTAATATTCAACAACAACAACAACAACAACAAATATTTTATTCAATAATCCTTAAAAGAAAATATAACGGTTTTTATTTTCGGAAAATAAATTATTATTAATTAAATTATTATATACTAATGTTGGGAAATTCAAATTTATTTTCTGCTCTGTGCAATATACCTTGTATCATTTTTGGTAAAATTTCGTTAAAATAATATATATATAAAAATAAAAAACAAACTCCTTTTCAAAAAATAAGAAAATCAAAAATAAATAACCTGAAAAGAAAATTAATAATTTTCTGAATTTTCTGAAAATCTATTTTTACTGTTTTTATATACTCTAGTAAACAAGAAAATTTTCTATTAAGTAAATGATGGTCAGTAATACGATAAGAATAAAATTAAATATTGGATCTGTTATTCCCGAACTGTAAATTAATTATGACTAGGTCATAACATTATAAAGCTTAAGGATACAAAAATTTTAGCAATAAATTTCATTTTCTTGAAGAACGATTTTTTTTGTTTTTTTTATTTTTTTTTTGTTTTACCATGATGCTAAAAATAATTTTATTTAATTAAAAATTTATCGATAAGTAGTTTTACGCCATTTTGTTTTTAGATATTTCTATTTTGTTTACCTATGTATAAATTTGGAAATTTAAATTTCTTAAATCTGATATTCAGTAAAGAATTTTTTGAGTGAGGAAATTTTGTTCTGAAATCGATTGTAGTGGTAAATCATTCTCTAATGCTAATTATAATATGATTCCGTTATTATGGTAAATTTTTTATCCTGTAACTATATTGGGCTAACATTTCTGCTTATTTCACCATTTAATCCAAAGTTCTTTTGAACATATTTCTTAATAGAATTCAGATAAATTAAAAGAAAAAATTTGCAAAAAAGAAGCTCGTTTTATCTCGAAAAGCTCATACATTGCGGAAGGTGTTGCCGTGTTGGTGAAGGTTAACATTAACTGTCCTGACTTCACCTGACTTTATATCCTTTTGAAAATGACATAAAATCAAAATAAATAGTTCAGTCACTTTTTATATTCGATAAAATAAATTGATCTCAAGACTTGTTTTCTGGGGTTTGGCTGCGTAATTTCGTTCTTAAAAAATCTCATGATCTAAAATGGTGAGTTTATAAAAATTATTTTTCAAAGTCACATGTCTTACAACCTGCGCTTCAATATTTCAAGCTTTATTTTTGAAAAAGGGTGATCTTTAAGGTTTTATTAGGTAGGTAGGTAGGTAGTAGTGGCTGACGACAATACGCCGGCACACTTAGACCGGTGAGGTTCATTGTGATACCACGAAAACTTTCCTCGCGTAGGACCCTACTCGTTGAACCAATTTGAGCTTTTAACGAAGCGGCGGAGGTATTTGATATTAGTGTTTTCAAGATCACCCAGCGAGTCGAGAGAAAAGGCTCCTAAATGTGTAGAGACTAGGGCAGGAACAGAGTAGGTGTTGGACAGTTTCATCCTCCTCCTCCGCTCTACACGTTCTGCAGAAGTCGTTTGAGGGGAGTCCCAGTCTTCTGGTATGTTTACCAATCAGACAATGACCCGTAATGACCCCTACCAAAGTGCTAATGTAACACCTTTTTATAGCTTGTAGGTTAAGGTATCACTTCAGGTTCAACATAGGCCAGATTTGCTTGGTGATGCTGCAGTCTGGTCTAACTGACCATATGAAGTTTGAAACTTTTATTGCATCATTGCGAAGCAATAAATTGCAGGTGGCAAGAGGTGCACTCAGATCGCTCCTTTCCGGAAGGATTTCTAATATAGTACCCTCTTTAGCAAGATGATCTGCCATGTAGTTACCCGGAATATCACTCTGTCCTGGCACCCATCATAACAATATGTTGAACCTGTCCGCTAGTTCGTCCAAAGAACTGCGACGTTTTTTGAGTTGATGGTTACCGACTCCAGTGCTTTAATTGCGGCATGGCTGTCTGTGAGTACACAGATAATACGCTGGATCTCAGCCAAACTGAGACTTCTTTTATTGCCATCACCTCCGCCTGAAACACACTACAATAACTTGGTAGGCTGAAGGATAGACTTAAAATCTGGATTCCAAAATTGAAAAAAAATTGATTCTATGTCGCTTTCAAAGTAAGTGATATAAAGCCAATTGACTTTACGACCTTACGGTCTGTTGACCTACTTTTAGACATTCACTATTTTGTATAATCATGGAACAGGTGAATGGATGATTGTCAATAATTGATATTTTTTTGTTGTTAATTTCTCGACAGTAGCTTAGGTAGTTATAGCTTACTGAAGTACACGGTACTGCAAGTTTTTACTATAATGCTTTTCGAGTATTTATTTATCAAATTTCTGGCTTTTCCACACATTAAAAATATTAAAATTGTCTTACATTGATTAAAAGTCTGCATGCGATAGCTTCTGCCATGATCATATATGTTATTTAGAGTTCACACAATACCAGTTAAATTCATAAAGCTTATCCGGGCAACATACGAAACATTTCAAATGTTGGGTTTCACATCAAGTACTACTATCTGAGTTATTGTCACAATTTTTATTTTTGATGAAGCTCGATAAGATACTAAGTAATAATATTTAGAATTAGAATAGATGCAGAAAAACTGATTTCATCTGAAAAATGCCTAGAGAAGAACTGTAAATTCATCGATTTAAAAGATAAGGGGAAGCCAAAGGCCATCGTACCGGATTTTATTGAACGGCATATTTTCTTTGTAGCTATTTTTTACACATGAATCTGCAGAAATCAGTAGAAATTATCAATTAGCTTTACCTGAGCTCGTAGCTTGTCATTTATCTTCAATTTATATCAAAAGTATGAGTTAATTGCAATTTTCTCAAAAATAAAATTTTTGTTAATTAAACTAATTAAATTCGTGTGCCATCTTTAAAAATGAATTTGAATAAAATTGTAAGAATAATTTTTAAAAAAAGAATTGTTTGTTTTTTATTTGAAATTTGTGTAAATGTTGTATTGTTCCTATCAATAGGTCAGGTCATCTTTTTTAAAACACATAAATTTTTTATATTTCATTTTAGAGGTTCCGCGCCTTATATTTCATTTAAATTGAGTTATAAACTTTTAATTTGTTTAATATTTTGTCCCTCAGGATTATAAAAATAACAAAATAATAATGTGTTTTTCAATTAAGCGATTTCACTTTTCTCGTTATTTAAAAAAAAAAAAAAGTTTGTTAATTTAATAAATATGGCTCCTAAAATTTTTATTTTTTATGATTTTTGTATTTTTTTTGGGTATTTAAATGTTGGCTATTTATTATACAAAGAAAAAAACTTTTATTAAATTTTTATTTTATAAAGAGAATTGTTAAAAAAATAAATATAATAAATTCAATTGTTCAATTGTAAAGCTAATAAAAAAATGTAGCAAAAATAGAATTACGTTTTGATATTTCTGTTTCCGATATTAGTGTTGGCAACATTTATAATAATGTCAAGATATTAGTCTAAGGTGAAAATGATGGTAAAGTGGTAAACCAAAAATAATAAAAGTGCTTATGAATACCTTATGTTCAATAGTTAGGCATAATGCTTGGTTTACGTTTTGCTAATTACTAGCTGCTGATTTATCATCGGCAACACGTATCAACATAATGTAAACAGATTATCAGCATAATGTAAACCAGGCATAAACAATGAAAAGACAGGAATTGTGAATTTTTTGATTCATTCAGTAAACATAGGAACCCAAAATTAATGAATTTAGGTGCTGCACTGCTGTACTACTATTCGAATTCAATGTAATTAAAACCAAACTTGAAATTAATTCTTGCAAAACCTAGACATTTTCAACCAAGAAATTGCATAAATTTGCTAATATAAACGCCATATTACAATAAATTGAAAATATGACACCTACTTTCCTGGAAAGTTGCTACAACTCAAAAAATCAGCTCATAAGAGCAATTCTAGAATAGGTTTTAATTTAGTTTTATTTCTTAGTATGTAAGTAGTGGTAAGTTTTATTAAAAAACATAAGTGTTCAAAAATGTTTTTTGTCCAATTTTCCTTTAAATAATAAATTAGTTAATAAATAAATTAGTCAGCTAGCCTAAGTAGTAATTAAGAATAGTCATAGGTGTAAATGCAATAGTATAAGCTCTAAAAAATTTAATATTGTTAAAAAAAATTATGAACATGTATCGTGGCAATAAATAAATAAATAAATAAAAACAAAATAAAACATTATACGAGTATTACGTACTTATTTTACGAATCGAGAAATAATGATAGTTTTCATTTTCAGTTATGTGCAAAAAGTAAAAGATGACTTGACCAAATTAATCTTTTTTTTCGATATTTTTTCGCAATAGATAGGTGGGAGTGATAGTAGTTCCAGTTGATTCTGCAAAACCAAGTACCACTTGATTGTGTTTTTTTGATGTCATGATTCCATGTGACGTTTATGTTGTTGTTGGTTGTTTTTGGGATTCAACACTAGAGGCAACATATGTGAGTGAGAAAATTTATCACGTCACCATTTTTTCTTACCGCAATTATTGCTATATATTATCAGGAAAAGTCTAACGCAAAATGCGCAGTATGGCTCAAGCTAAGGCTGAGCAGCTGCAAAGGAAGTTTTCAAGAGTTTTTGGGAATAATTTGAGGTACTGTATTTGTATAGGCTCTATTGAGTATGATGAGTACCTATTAAATTAGTTGCCACAATTTGCGAATAAAATATGATATCAAAAATGCTGTTTGCTGTTTCGTTGTGGTTTTAAAAATTAAATTTTTAATTACTAAAAAGTGATTTTCTTAGTTTAATTAAAAATTAATTTTTGTTGTGTCTTGAAAAATACAAAATAAAAATTTTTAAAACAGGAAATGAAAAATGCATGGTATTATTATTTTAGGTCTTATTTATAAGTAAAGAGCACATATATTTAATTTTATAAGTATGGGATCTTTGTTATCATCATAGCTAACATTATAAATAAAATCAACCGATTTAAAATCGGACCGGGAGTGAATTTTATATTTCAATTTTATTGCCGTAATGTTTATATAAAATTCATTTATAATTAAAATAAAAAAAAATCAAAAGGACAAATACAATAAGTAAAAAAAGTAATACTAAGATCAGAATAAAGTGATGCTGCCAAAATATAAATGAAATTAGTTTACTTAAAATATATTGTTGTTGAATCGTTTATTTAAAAAATCATCTACAGCAACAAAAATCATGAGTAAAAAATTTTATGTGAGATCTGAAACATTTAAATACCCCATGCTTAATAATATATGTATTTCATGAATAATATAACATCTATAATTCCATTGAAAAATTATAAGAATACTTAATCCTTATATATTTATAACATAAACAAATAATATTACAGAAGAATATGTCGATTAAACTGAACTGTGATCATTTTGTGAACTCTTTGTTCTCAATTAGTTTAAGTCCACGTCGTGATGTTGCTAAGAAACGTTTACGATCAAATGTTACAAAAACAGATATAGTTAAACCGCTAAAAATTTTTAAAATAGTTAATAAATTATAATTGAAGAAGAAATCTTTGAATTTTGAAATACAGCAATGTGAAACAACTCAAATATTTTATAACTCGAAAAATGAAATCACTAAATAATACTACCAAAACTGTAGTTGATGGTAATAAGCTTAAAATAAATAGTATTTCAACATCAATATCCCAACATTGTACATCAATTTAAAAATTTTATTTATCACAACAACATATCTCAATATTAGAGAAAAATCAATGCGAAAACCTATTGAAAAGCTGTACTAAAAATGAACAAAATCAATGCACAAATATTTATCGAACTGAAAAATTGAATCAACAAATATGTTTGAATGCAAAGAAAGAAATGCTTACTTAGGTGGCCAACAGACCATGTAGGTCCTGGGCCTGACTCATCAACATCCTCCATTTTTACCGGTCAGGAGCGGATTCTCTCCAGTTGAAGATTCGAAATTGCTTTAAATCCGCCGATATTTCGTCTCTCCAACGAAGGTTTGGTCTGCCCCGACGTCTTGTACCTTCGGGTCTGGAATCGAAGATTCTCTTGGCTGGAGCATTTTCGTCCATCCGCTCTAGGTGTCCGAGCCACTGTAGTCTCTTGACTTTAATTTTTGTGACTACGTCCACCTCATTGTACAGCTCATAGAGTTCGGCATTATATCTTCTCCTCCAGACCCCATCGTCGTTTTCAGGACCATATATCCGACGAAGAATTTTCTTCTCGAAGACACCAAGTGCATGCTCACTTGGCTTAGGCAGTGTCCATGATTCTGATCCGTAAAGCAAAACTGGGAGTATGAGCGTTTTGTAGATTTGTACTTTGGTGTTTCGAGAGAGAAGCTTTGACCCGAGATGTTTTGACAAACCGAAGCAGCAACGGTTTGCAAGGGTTATTCTTCGCCGTACCTCCACATTGATGTCGTTTGTGGGATTAACACTGGTAGGTAAACTCCTGAACTACCTCGAAATTATATGTGCCGACAGTGATGTTTTGACCAATATGATGTTCAGAGGTCTTTTTATTTGTCGACAACATATATTTTGTTTTATCCTCATTTACTTTGAGACCCATTCGTTTCGCCTTTTCTTCAATCTGGGTAAAGGCCTCGACGACCGCCCGTTGTGATCTGGCGATGATGTCAATGTCGTCGGCATACCCTAGTAGTTGAAGAAATCTGAAAAATATAGTACCGGCCGTGTTTACTTCCGCTCGTCGCACTATACGTTCCAGTACTAGATTGAAGAAGTCGCATGATAGTGCATCTCCTTGTCGAAATCCGGTACACGTCTGGAAATAGTCAGAAGTGTTATTTCCAATCACCCGAGCACATCTTGTGATTTCCAGTGTCATTTTTGACAATTGGATGAGCTTGGCTGGTACACCGAATTCCGACATAGCAGCATACAGCTCGCTGCGGTATATGCTATCGTACGCAGAATTGAAATCGATGAATAGGTGGTGTGTATCGATTTGAAACTCATGGGTCTTCTCCAGGATTTGTCTAAGTACGAACATCTGGTCGCTTGTTGATTTTCCAGGGCGAAAGCTGCATTGATAACTGCCAATAACAGCGTCACAATAGGGCTTCAGACATTCGCACAAAATGTTGGACAGGATCTTATATGCGATATTTAAGAGGGATATTCCTCTACAGTTTTTACAGGACATGGCGTCGCCCTTTTTGAAAATGGGGCATATAGAGCTGGTACTCCAGTCATTAGGCAAGGCCTTTCTTCCTTTCAGATGTTGCCAATGATTTGGTGCATGCAGTTAACCAAAACATCGCCTCCAGCTTTAAATAGTTCAGCTGGGAGTCCATCAGGTCCAGCAGCTTTGTTGTTTTTCAGCTTGCTGATGGCTTGGCCAACAACCTCTACAGTGGGTGGCGGGGGGTTGTTGGTGTTGCTAGCTCTTGTTGTTGTTGTGGCTCTCCATTTAGCAGCTGCTGAAAGTTATAAGTTATAATAATAGTAGTAATAATAATCATAATAACACAGACATTAACAATAATGATCTTAATTTTAATAAAAATAATATAAAATTTGAAAAAATCAAAGAAAAATTTGATAACTAGTGTTGATGTCTAACTCCTGGAATTAAAATTAAGAAAGATTTTGAATTCCGCGAGAATGCACATTCTGGCACATTTCCTTCGGCAGATATTATTCTGGAATATTAATTTACTCTATTGTATAAATTATGTACTACAATGCCACGCAATTATAATTACGCTTAATTTTAAAACTAAATTTTTTCATTGAGGAAGTACAAAATATACAATGAACAAGTACGATAGTATTAAAATACCAGAGGCCCCTGTTTTGTAATTATAATTTAAGTTGAAGCCAAATTTAAAATTTTTAACAGAACATAATAATAACATTATACAGAATAGTATAAAAATGATAAGATGTTGAATGACACAAAATGGCTCTATTTTACTTAAAAGTTTGAATATCGTAAAACCAAATAGAAATTTGTTTAACCCGTATGCGCATTTCGGCCATATATACAACTTATTAACATATTAAGAGTTCATTAAGAAGAATCGAGATAAAATGAGAAAGTGCTTACTGCGCATGTCCTTAAATGCATGGCTATTATAATTATAGATCCTCTATTTTTGTTTTTGTTGTTTTTATATTTTTTTTATTTTAGATGAACTTGTTTTTTTTTGTTTTTATTTGACGTATTATTTAAATAGGTTTATTGCAAACAAAGAATTTCTAAACAATAAGAAGTCAAGCTCGAATATGTATTTTTGCTAACACACCCAAACATTTAGAAAAAAAATTGTTAGAAATAGACGGTAATAAGAATTGTATGTTCACGAATGAAATGAAATATAGGAAACAAAAAGGTGTCGCGAAATTAATAAGATAAAATTTAAATAGAATGTGTGTAAATAATAATTTTTTCGTATTAAAATGAAACTATTCAAAGTTAAATTTTAACATAAAAAAAATTTACTTTTTGTTGTCTGTGGGAATTTA
The DNA here is from genome assembly GCA_963942445.1 of Argyra leucocephala. Lineage (NCBI taxonomy): Eukaryota > Metazoa > Arthropoda > Insecta > Diptera > Dolichopodidae > Argyra > Argyra leucocephala. The sequence continues at coordinate 27,487,527 of OZ012678.1, read as the reverse complement.
CTTTTTGTTGTCTTTGTTTAAAATTTCAATATAAAATCTTTAATTATTGTCCGAACTTTTTTTCTCACTATGTACTTAATAAATAATCCCGCATATAAAAATTTCATAAGCATTTTCAAAACTTTTGTCAGCCCAATAAAAGTTTGTATATAAAAATTTGGGCAAGCATATTCTGTGTTCTCTTTCTTTCTCATTTATACGGCAATGCTAAAGTGGGTATAGTATGATAGCTTTTACTTGTTTCAACTAATCAGGAAATATTTTGTTGTGGGTTATGTAAAAAATTGCATTAGATTTACGTAAATGAAGAGTTTCCCGGCTAATATGAGTTGAGTTTATTAAAGAGAAGCGAGATAAAATGAAAAGGTGTCTACTGCGCAGATTCCTAAATGCTTGTCAATTATAATCATAGATTAAATTGGTATGTATCCTAACGGTTATGCAATGTTTCTCTTTGATGTAAAATATCTATGAAATGGATTGAATTGTTTGGATAGAAAATTTCAATTGCTGTAAAACTGAACTTTTTTGTACCGTTGTGTTGTTAACAGTTATATACCGTTAAATTTTGATCATTTAGATATAACAATTTTACACTGTAAACACAAGGACAAATAATTTTAATTATTTTATTCTTATTTCATCTCCTTCTAAATTGTAACATTGAACTCCATTGTGAATATTTTTAGACAATACATTTCAGTTAGATTTGTAAAAGCTTAATTAAGATATTGTATTCCTAATATATGTTTTATTATTTATTTAACGAATTCGTAACACCAAATTTTTTAATAAATAATGATATTAGTTTCCCAACGACGTAAATGCGATCTAAATTACAATTATTATGATTTAGGTTGAGTTTTCGGATTATGTACACAGTTTTGACAGTTATTAAAACTCTCAAGTCTGACTAAAAAGAAAATCAATGTTAAGGTTCATTTGAGAATCCTTAACTACCCAAGAGAGAAAGAAATGTATATATAAATTGCATATAAAAATATTTATTTAAAAAATTCATATCACTTTTATTATCCTGGTCTTAATTTTTTTTTTTTTGTACTGAAAAACATAACATTTTTTTTAGTGGAAAACATAATAGTTAAGTATAAAATTTTAAAAGTAAAAAAAAAAAAAAATCGATCGTATAAAGTTATAAAATTTTTTATTGGGAGATATTCGTACATGTTCAAATCAAAAAATTGTAGCTAAAAAAAAAAAAAATTAAATAGAAAATAAAGAAAAGGGAAAAAATATGGGTCAAGAAATTAATGGAACTATAAAAAACCAACACAAATATAAATTGATATGAATTTGAAATATTGAAAATATAGGGTGATATTTTTTTTATACCTAAAATAATGGTGTATTTTCTACCGTTTTGTAGATATTTTTATGTATTCGGAAATAGAGTTGCAGAACAATTGAACCAATTTGGTATTCATCACCATTATTTAGTAGCCTTTAACCTCATTCAGCGGATTATATAGAAAGGAGATCAATAGCTTCCAAAGCTTTATTTTTAACGATTAAATATTTCATTTGTGGCAATATTCTTTGTAGGGTATTTGTTTCGACTAACTTCGTCTTCTGACATGATTTATACCCAAAGGATTCTATTCGAAAGTTGTTTTCGATTTTGTTGTTAGTTTTTCGTACAGTATATCCGATCCAACTACACTTGTATTGCATATACATCCGTAAACGTAAACTATCATTCGTTTTTCTTCGTCAGTACAGTTACAAATGATTTGTATACCATCGCTCACAATTATTGATGTACATTTAAATTTTGCTCTTGATGTTAGCAACTATTGTCTAGGTTTTACAAGCGTTCAAGATGATTAAATTTGACAGAAATAAATTTATTTTAGCAAGCAGGAATATCTTATTTGATTCCCAGGATTTCAAAAGTATAGTTCAAATGTTGCTTACCCTTTGATTCTATAGAAAAAGTTTTTTTTTTATTGTTTTTAAAGATTAAAATGAATATTAAAAATTTTAAACTAATTTAGCACCCTGTTGTGACAGAAGATACCGGATACGTTATAATAATGTATTTATATAGATTTTTTTTATTAGACTAATAATTATCGATACTCTCTTTTATTATATAATAATATATGATATAATATTTGAGGTTATAAGACTTAAAAGGGCAATAATTTTTATATGACTTAAACTTAAAACGAAAATTTATCGATAAAAATTGCATCCTTAAAGCGGGTTTTTTTTTTGTGGGGGTATTTAATTATCTCATTCAAAATACATATTAGGTGTATATAGAATTAAAAGTAGAATAAAAGATTCAATTAAAGTTTAAAAGATATTATTTTAAAATTGCATTTTTTTTTGGAGGAATTAAAAAAAAAATAAATATTAAAAATTTATTGTTATTGAAAGTATGCAATATTTTTAATCGGTAACGGTAGTTTAAATGCCATCCATATAAGTTTTATGTAAAGAGTATAATATATATAAATTTTGTAGTTTTTGATCTTCATTTTTATTATTTCTTTCATTATAATTCAAAAATTTCCATTTAATATGCATTTTGAAAGGAGAAAACTAATGGTGTACTTTTTTTTTGTCATATAACGGATTATTTTTTCATTCTTAGATGCGTATAGCATTATTTTCAGTACCTATTGTGTGTATAAGATTAACGGAATCACAATCGGTCCATATGTTACGTAATGTTGCCATATATGATGGTTGAGCAAGGAACATATTATTCGTAAGCACATAATTCGTATAAAATTGGAAGGAAAAAATTATTGTTTTAAAGAGCAAATTAGTTTTAAGATAAAATGAGAGAGTGGGTTATAATGTGGTGACCCACTATATAACAATAATATTTTAAAAATTTGTATGGGATGAGACTTCTTTTTATTATATGTTCTTTGGTTTAAGCTAACTGAAAGCTTAGAAGCTATTTATTAATGGAATCGATATATGAAACTGCAGCGTTCATCATGATTCAAAGTAATGTGCTTTAAAACGGAGAGAGTGTTTTCTTACATTAGATTTTTCGCTTTCTAAATCATTCTTTTTCCAAAATTTTTCGTTCATGTACAATGTCTTTTGTGGTGTCTTTGTCAATGTCTTCTGTTCCATTATGGAATTCTGGCTAAGACATTCTTTTATATTGCATGTTATTTTTTATATTTAGGATAATTTACTCAAAATAATTATAATTTATCAGATTTAATCATTTTAACCAGATCAATTGAAACGATTGTGCAGTTACGAATATCTTGGTTATTACTTACATAAGAACTGTTGGATACGGAAAAAGAGATAATTTTTTTTTGGAATCAAGATAACTACATTAAATTCGGAATGCAATGTAGTACGTGTGTATCTCATTCTACTATGTATATGGTATGGAAGCATTGACATTGAAAAAATTATAAATAAATAAAATAGAATCCTTTGAAATGTTTGCTTTACAGAAGAATATACGAATTGAAATACAAGTCGTGCAAAACGGAGTTAAGCATCAAAAAACTTCTTATTTTTGGCAAATTTATGAGTAATGAAAAATACGAACTGGTTCAGTTAAGCAATTTTAGAATTTAAGATTGAGATAATCGGTAACATCAAAATGAGTGGTACTATATATAACTAGAAAACAAAATGAAAGTGAGTATGCTTTATCATCTTTTTAATACGGAAAAGAGTCATCATTATTTTTAAATTAAAAAAAAATTTATTATTGATTTGAAGATTCCGTGAAGGACAAGGTAAATTGATTTTTTAGACCGAAAATTCGCCGAATTCAAGATTCTCAAATTGTTAGGAGGTAATTTTTGATGCAAATTTCGATTCTACGTCAATTAAAATTTTTCTACTTTCTTAATGCTATTTTTAATGGGTTGGAGTCTAAGTCCCCAAAATCAAAATTCCCAAACACAAAATCCCCAAATAAAATTTTTAAAAATCTTCAATTTTATTTTTAAAGTCGAAGGCTGTTGCCCCCAAACCCTCGCTACTTATTTATTGAAACCCTATTTTTTGCCGACGGCAAGTAAACGCGTAGTTTTAGTAAAAAATATAAGAAAAAAATTATTTTATTTGTAATTTTGCCGATATAAATTAAAACATATTTTTTGGGGATTTTTTTGTGTTTGTGGATTTTGGTTTTGGGGTTTTTTAAAAGTCTGGGGATTTTGTGTCATGGCGATTTTGATTTCGGGGATTTTGTGTGGCTCCCATTTGTAATGTGTCTCATTTTTAAAAATTGTATAATCCCATTTTGACCATAATTCATTTAAATTAGTTGATACTCGATCTAAAATTATTGATTCCACAACCTATACTTCGTCGAGCAAAATAAATACAACGTGGCTTTGGATGCCGAATTGATGTCAACACAAATCTATATTTCGAATCCTCTGGTCTTTTCTCTTCTTTAGATTCTCATGGCCAGTTTCCATAAATTATAAGATGTTTATGGTATTCACAATTTTTATTACGTCCAAATGCACACGGGCCTTCATCTTCAGTATCTGATAAATTACCACCATTGTTAAATGGAGTTCCATGATTACCGGAATTAATAATACCAGTTATGTGTATCTTCTTTAATTTTAAGATTTGATTCTATAATAGCAATCGGTTAGCTTTGTAAATGTGTATAATGTTTTCCTTTTGTATTTTGTGTTTTCGTTTTTTATACTATCACTTTTCTCACAGCACTGCCATCGAAATCAGTCTTATTTGACGAAACACCAATGCCTGTTACACTGCTACCGGATAATTCAGGTACTATGAATGGAAGTAGCCTTTGATTTTAAGGCGGAAAATTAAATGTCTTCTTTTGTGAGATCAAATGAATTAATTAAAAAAAAAAATGCATTGTCTGTATATTTATTTCCAAATACATATTCAGGTTTGTGCAGTAGAAGAGATACAATAAACATTATAAATGTTTGACAATATTGAAAATAAAGAATCAAAGTCGTACAATTTGATGAAGCTTTTGAATTTGGAAAAAGAACTTGAAGAAGAAAGCGCTGCCGTTCTTGGCGGATCAGATGACAAATGTTGCACTTATGATATTGGATACATAAAAAGACAAGTATTATATTCATGTTTAACTTGCTGCCCAGAGTCTAAAGATGACAGCTGGTATTTGCTTGGCTTGTAGCTATAAATGCAATGAAAATCATGAACTAATTGAATTGTATGAAAAAAGAAGCTTTAAGTATGATTGTGCCACAAAATATATTCCAGAAGCTAAAAGTTATTTTGCTATTAGCTCTGAAAGTACTTGAAAAAAAATATAACCACAATTTTTCGGGAACTTATTGTATTTGTAAGAGACCTTATCCCGATCCTGAAGATCCTGTAGCTGATGAAATGATTCAATGCATTATTTGTGAAGATTGGTATCATACTAGACATCTTAAAAGTGAAGTTATACCTAAAACAAATGAATATTCCGAAATGATTTGTGGTGATTGTATCAATAAAAATGAAGTTTTGAAGTGTTATGTTGGTATAGCTGTAAATAAGTTAACAAACATAGGGAATTGTAATGATTCAACCAATTCACTAGATATATCTGATAAAAATAAAATATCTTGTGAGGCAGTTTTTGAAAATAAAACTGAAAATACTGGTTCAAGTAATAACGTCGAAACTACTAAAAGACCTCATGAAATCGAAACAAATATTGAAAATTTTGAAATTCCCCCAAAAAAGCCAAAGGTTGATGAAAGTATGAATACCAGTGAATTTATAAAACCAGTCAATATCATCGATTGTTAAAAAGAAGGTGCTGGGTTTTCTGGCCAGATGATTGGCGTAAATCTCTATGTGCATGTGTTAACTGTAAAAAAAATGTATGCTGAAAATAAATTATCATTTCTATTGGATCCCGAAGATACAATAGCTGCTTATGAAGAAAAGGGTATGCAAAAATACGATTCATATTATGATTGGGCCGCAAATTCGCTTTCATCTTTAGGTCATACTCAAAAAATTGATTTGATTGTTGGGTTTAATCACTTAAAAGGTAAATTAAAAGAATTTTTTGATGGATTTGCTAAAGAGGAAAAAGTTATAACAGAGAGTGATACAAAAAATTTCTTTCAAAAATTGAATAAAGAAAAAATGGAAAACAAACAAAATCAGCAATTCTTTTGCCGTTAAATAAATTTGAAAAGTTTTTAAGTAGCTATAAGTTTTTTTTTCTCTGTAACTGTCTTGAATTGAAAATTAAAACAGTACATATTGAATTGTCACTATCGATATTTTGTAATTGATTATTTAAATGTCCGCTACTAAACCACCCGAACTTGATGATTTTATGTTCGAACTAAGGATATCTTTTTTCAAATATTTCAATTGTTAAATGCACATGTTCACATTTTAACTTTCTCTCTTCGCTTAATCATTTCAAGCAATGTGACAGTTCTGCTTAAATCTCTACTTAATTTTAACATTTTTTCATATAAGATGTTTCGTTATTCTTTCGATTCTTTCTAGTTTGCATTTTTTTAGTTCGTCGACGAAATGCTAAATATGGATTATTTGTAGCCTGACCAGATCGATTTTCAGTTTTGACTGATAAAATCAAAGGATGTTGCATTTTCAGTTTTTTTTTTCAACAAATAATCATAAGAATTAATAATTTATATCTTGTAAATGTTCCACGAGACCGTACCAATCATTTTTGCCACTTTTATGATTATTTAGCTCCAACAATTTTTAATATGTTAATATTAACGTAAATGTACCTATCACCGCCCTAGTATATTATGCCGCCCGAACCCTTTTTTTTTGGAAATACAATACTTCCACGCTTTATATTCCAAATTTATTTTTGAAATAAAAAAAGAATATTATTTCCTCGTTTTAATGCAAAATAATGCACATTTGTATTCATTTTAATAAATAAGTTATTGATAGAAAACTAAGCTAGGTAGACATTTTAGCGAAAATATAGGTTCAAACGTTTAAAATTTTTTTTATTTTGTTAAGACCATAATAATATTAAACTATGATGTTCACTTATTTATTTTATTCAAATAATTGTAAAAGATATATTATTAAATATATTATAATACATACTTTCTTCAATTTGTAAATAAAAAATATTTAAAATTGCTAATTAGTTTTGGGCGCGAATTAGGGACACGTAAATTTATGTTGTATGTATTTACGATCGACCGGGCGGAATTAGGAAAATGATATATCGAAATAATTAATTAAGTTATTTACCTATTTTTGATTATATAAGGATGCAACTGGACAATTTTAAATTGAAATTGAACAAACTAAGCTGGACCTAATTACGACCTATAAATTTAATTTCGCATATGTGTTTTTTGTTACAATTAAATTTTGAGTTTTTATTAAATATTGTACGAAAAAGCGGGTCGGTAATACGTGCAATATGTCCTAATTCCGAACTAAATATGCAGGTGTAAGCTATTTTCACTAAATTCATACCAAGTCTTATATTTAAAGAAAAAATTATATTTTAATTGTTCAAAATAAGAGAATATTTGCCTTTTATTAGTAGACGAAGTACACGTATCTGTATGATAAGCATATTTGGTAAAATTATAAGGAAAATATTCGACTATTTTTAATAATTAGATAAATTATACTCTAACGCCAACCCTAAAGAATAAGTTCTTCCAAAACTATGTTTTACTTATATTATATTTTGTATAATTTAAAAAATCTGTGGAATTATCTCTCCTTGCCACCAAAATTTTATTAAGGCGTCCATTATTTAAATTACCAAAATAATTTCTTTGTACACATTTCACAATAAGTTTAATAGAGGAGTGAAAACCATGACCATGTGTGGCACATTTTGGAGATGGCCTGTAAAAGAAGATATTCTAATATATATTCATTCAGACAGTGACATAGTCAGCAAAATTGAGCCTCCAGTTTTAATGTACATCAGAGGACAATATAATGTACTCGAAATCATACAAATAAAAAATGCCAAAACTAAGAATTAGTAAATGTGATTTTTACTTTGTATGTATATGAAATATTTTGTATTTTTATTTATTTATTTTAAATGTGCATTGTTATAATATTTAAGTTAATTATGTTATATTGAATTATTTTTTCTTGCTTGAAATACTCAATCTTTGCATTGTTTAATTTTTTCAATTTTCACATTGAAATAAATGTATATTTTTATGTGCAACAAATAATTTTACTTACATTATAACTATTTTTTTTCTTTTCAAACTACTTATAGTAATATTGATTTTTTATTATAATAAATATTTTGTATAATTTTACTACTAGTTAATTATTTTAAAAATTAATTATTAACTTTACTCTTAATAATTATTTTAAATAGATTTTTTGAATAAAATCGTAAATAGGTACTGCGAATCGCAAATAGGTTCAAAAAGCGGAATTGAGTTCATATAAGGGCGGAATTAGTTCAGATTGAAATTGTCGAGCGGAAATACGTACAATCAATTTTTTTTGGCAGTTATAATATTTTATTATTTATTTAGAAAAAATTAAATTATAATTAGATGAAAATATTTTATTTTTAATTAAAAAATACTAATTATTGTGATTTAAAAAAAAAAATTAAAAAAAACTTATATATTGTTTATTTTGTCAACTTAAACTAGTTTTTCCTTAAGGGGGCGGAAATTGGTACATTTACGTTATATCTTTTCAAATATTTCAATTGTTAAATGCACATGTTCACGTTTAGCTTTTTCTCGTCGCTTAATCATTTCAAGCAATGTGACAGTTCTGCTTAAATCTCTCCTTAATTTTAACATTTTTTCAAAGGATGTTTCATCATTTTTTCGATTCTTTTTAGTTCGTCAACGAAATGCTAAATATGGATTATTTGTAGCCTGACCAAATCGAATTTCAGTTTTGACTGATAAAATCAAAGGATGTTGCATTTTAAATTTTTTTTTTTCAACCAATAATCATAAGACTTAATAATTTATATCTTGTGAATGTTCCAAGAGACCGTACCAATCATTTTTCCCACTTTTTTGATTATATAGCTCCAAAAAATTTTTAATATGTTAATATTATTCTTTAAAACCTGTTTCATTTTGCAAAAATCTTCGATTTTGGCTTTTTCAACTGGATTGAACCTTCAAATCGAATCTGTTTTTAATGTGATTTAGTTTTAACTTCAATTTAGTTTTTTTCCTAACTATAATTTTTTTAATTTTCTTTCAGTCTTCTAGTTATTTCTTAACTTTTTATTCTTGCTATAATTTTGTATTTAATTCTGCTTAGTCTCGTTTATTATATTTTTTCATTATATAATTTTAATTTTAAGCTATTTTAGTTTTTTCCATATTTAGCTTTAATTTTCTACTTTACTATGTATGTACCCAACAATATTTTATATTTTTATGCCTGTATTTTTATTTGTAGTTTCATTCATCATAATATGTTCTAATGAATATCTGAATGATCCTATATTTATTCTTATTATTTTTTATTTAGTAAATGTATATTTTAAGTAATGTATTTTATTATAATATGAATAAATGAATTAAAAATCTAATCTAATATACTGCTATACTAATTTCATCATCTTATTTTAATAATGCGCTCGCTTCATTTAATGTTACAATCGTTTGGCCAGAACTTTTTTCTAATTTATTCATTATTACTGTTTCACATATCATAACATAATGAAGGTATTTAGTACCGTTAATAGAAGAGGTTAAACTAGGCAATCTTCACTATGCAAATTTGGAAATTTTTTATTAAAATAATAAGTATTGAAAATGTCTCGCAATTTCAGTTACAACATTTTCAACTAAAACGATTACTTTAAAATATAAAGAGGTACCCGATTACCTTGTTAGTAACATAAAGGTTAAATATATGTATTTTGAAACTGGAACAAATTTTTATTTATTATTTTTCGTACTCTTAAATTAATTTTTATTCATAGTCCTTGAACAAGTAATTATTTTTATAACAAACGTTTTATTAAACTATCAAAAATTATTTAAAACAAACCGTTTTGTAAAATTAAACCTAATTTTTTCATTTATTTTTTATTTACAGGTATTAAAAAGGCGACTAGTATATGAGCACTATTTGGTAAATTTAGTACTATACATATTTTATTTATATCACCATATAAATTGTAATATATGATGTCCATTTAATTGACCGTAACGAAAATGGGTACCAAAATTTAAACAAAAACTTTTAAGTAGGTAAAAAACATAAAATTAGTTTTTATTTTTATAAAATTAAAAATACCATTTTTTGTTATTATTTTGGTTTTAAGTTTTGCTATTTGATTTTTATGATATAATTAAATTTTCAATTTCGAATTCACTGGTCGAAAATATGACTCTATTGTATATTTTTTAAATAAAAATGTTTTATGAAAAATAAATATAAAATTTTAAAATTTAGTATTTGAATTGATGTTCATTGAAATTATTTAAAATTTTTATTTTAATTGGCAAAATTTATGAACCAGATAAATAAAAGAATATTATTTGTGTTTATATAGTTCGTTTTTGATTCATTATTACTTAATTTAAAGGATTTGCATTTAAAAAGTTTTATTTGTATTTATTTTGATTAGAAATTATTTTGGGTCAGATTTTATAAAAATATTACAGTTGTGCTACAATTACTGGTACAAATATTTTTTAATTTTTTGGGCCTAATCTAATTTTATTTTTCCGTTCTCACGCCAGGTAAAGAAACAAAACGTTCGTTAATTTGTCTTAACTATTTGTCTTTAACCAGTAGTTTCGGACAGTCCTTTTATGTTTCGTTTGATTGATTACAAAAAGCGACGAATGAAAAAATTTTATAAAAAGTGACGAATGAAAAAATTTGATAAAGTGAATTGTTTTTGTTTTTGCAAAGGTTTAAAAAAAGAAAAAAAAAGAGTTGAAATTGTAATAAGTTTAAGTTTAAGCTTGTTTATTTCACGATATGACATTTACATTTCGGTCTAATTTCATTACATTTATAAATAGCTAGTTCAGATGTAGTTATTTATATCTACACAACAGAAATATTTGGTTATTTTATTTTTCTTACTCCGTTCTTAATTAATTTATTTATAGAGTTTTATGATGGACCCATCAACGTCCCATCAACGTTTTACAAAACAAAATGCTTCTTGAGATATTCAATCGTTTTATATCTGACCTTCTTATATTTAGAAATTGATACAAAATTTATTTATTTATTAAAATTTAATTAAATTAAATAAAACATTTGTTGTTGTTTCACTGATTAAGAAATGTATTAAAATTTTTCTTATATAATTTATTTTAACATTTTAAAAAACAAAAATAAATTTTGAGTCGAAATGTTTTGTCCTTCTAAGACATTATCAAGACTAAAGTAATACGATAACATTTAAATTTAAAAGATGAAAATTAAAATGTAACTAAGAAAAATACATATTCAATTTAACGTTAATATACTATTTTATGTTAGTAGGTAAACAATAATCAATTTATATTTTTTGAGAAAAATTATATATACCAGTATAATAAATAGTAACTGGTAAATTAATAGTAAAATTTAGAGATTTCAAATTAATCGTTTTTATAATAATCGATTAGTCGATTATTCTTTTTGCCACTAATCGGTTAATCGGTTCAAAAATGTACAAATGTTCTATTTAAAAAAGGAAGCCTGAAAAAGAGTAGCTACTACAACAAAAGAATAATTTTATACCACAATTCAAATTTAATCTTTATTGAAGTAAAATTTGAAAAAAACAAGAGCATTCAAAGTATCAGTATTCAAACGATTTCTAATTTTGGTCATAAAATTTCCGGAAATAGAAAAGACTCGTTCACTATTTGTCGAAGATGGCTGAATAGTCAATAGGGCTTGATAAAGATTTTCCAATTGTTTGCTTCTTTGACTAGTTCTTTCTCCAATTTTGAAATCTTTTTTGATATTGTACGACTTATTAGGCTTCGGAACCATCAGAATCAATAGTTTTTTGCATTTTTTTAAATTCAGATTCAGGTTTAGATTCACCATCAGATACTTCTTCAACATTTAATATTTCTTCTTTTGTTATGTTATTTTCTCCAAATGTAAATAATGTTTCGTATATTTCACTGGCCAATAAAGTTATATCAGATTTCGAAGTATATGACAAAAATTCATTGGCTTGGGATAAGTACAATTTTTCAAAAAATACATGAGAGAAATTGGACCCTTATTTCGACGCTCTTCGATACGTCTTTTTAATATTGCAAACAAATTAAGCGACATTTCTGTATTTATATTCTTCAGCTTTTCGAAAATGTACATAAGAACTGCTTCTGCCTTTAATAAATTCGTATTATTTTTTCCCAATTCATTTACACCAAGTTCCATGGGTTCAAGAATCAAAAACATTTCTTGTAATATTTTGATGTTTTCATCATTGATTTTGGTGGTACCAATTTCATCTAATGCTTTATTAATGTAATCTTTTACTCTTAAAAAGCGCTTGATCATTGCAACCTGAGAATTCCATCTGGTTCTGCAAACTATAATTGTTAAACTAAAAAACAGAGGAGAGTAAATGGAATTTTCTTCATTAATATAATCGGATATAATCGATAATTTTTTTGCGATTAGTCGATTAATCGAATCATTGGAAAAGGACCGATTATTGATTAACCGATTAATCGGAATGAAATCTCTGGTAAAATTATAAATTTATGAAAAAACACACATATGATTTTTATATTCACAAAGCTTGACATGTTGTAAGCGACAAAATTTACAAAATACACAATTTGATTTAAGGTGTAAAAAATTTACTATTAAGTAGCGGGCTCTCATTAGTTAAGTCTTGCTGGTTTTTTTAATTTTAATTTATTAATATGAAAAATTTCATATTTATTCAAAAATCTGCTACCTGTTATTTTTTTTACCAATTCTAATTTGTCTATATCGGTAAAGTGATTTTAAATGTTGAGCTAAGCCTGATGACGGATAAGGAGAAGATATCGATTTTATATGTTTGGTAAATCTAGTTTGGAGGGTTCGTTTTGTTACATATACTCCATCACATCCTCCACATCCTCCTCCACATTGAGTTTTATAAAATCCACTTTTTGTTAAAATATTTTCTGGCCTCGGTTGGTTGTCTTACTTTATTATTAACAAAAATATTTTTTAAAGTTTAGTTATTAAAAAATACCGGTTGTATATTAGCAGCCCTAAGTGGTTTCTTTAAATATTCGGAGATGTTTTTGATATACGGTATTTTTCTATAATTAATTATTTCCTTATCATCGTTAGTTTTTGGAGATATCAAATTAACAAAGTAAATTTCTAGATTTAGATTTTAAAATTTTTAAACCAAGCCTTTTTTATATCCATTATTTCTTGCAATGTCAACTATAAGTCAATGCTATATGTCAATGCTAAGCTCCTTTTTAAATTTATCGTCAGTTAATGGTATGCTAATTAATCGGAATAGAAATTATGGAAAGATGACATTTGTGGATGATTTTCAAGGATGATCTGATGACAAAGGAATAACTGCATCGAAAAAAGTCCCTTTTCGATAAGTGTTAAAAAACAACTTGTCGTTAGAAATGTTTATTATCAAGTTCAGGAAATTAATTTGTTTTTAATCAATTGTTGTAATGTTTTGATCCAATTTGTTTAGACATTTTTCAACACAAACATGTAATTATCTCTCCGTGCCTGTCAATAGACATGACACATCAGGCATGTTCGTAGTGGTCGCGCCTGCGCAACAAAAAAGATTTTTTGTTCGTAGTTGCATATCATCAAAAATTCTGCGCAGATAAAATGCAGACGCTTGTGTTCATAGTAATCATATATTATCCAACTATATATTATCCAAAATATAGTATTCTTCATCAAGTAATAGACGAGATTAAATAAAGTATTTTCAAAAGTAGTATCTTTTATTTGATTTTGCTATATTTTTCATGTGAAAACAATTTTAACTTTTTACAATTTTACTCGACCGTCCAAATAACTCCTGATTTCTGAATACTCTTTTAATTAACTAATTTAATATCGTACTAATATCGTAATTACAAATCCTATTTTTTGAATAAGTGAATATTATATGAGAGTATTAAAATGAATAAATCAGATCAGCTACGGCACTTAGGGACCGTTTAATGACCGTATCGCGAAACACTGTCAATATTATGCACTAAAAGGTAAGAAAAAAAAAATATTTAAAAACGTAATTTATCTAACATCACCACAATATCATAAGCCTCAATCATAAAAGATAAAGAAAATTAGTTTTACAAATGAAAATAAACCATAGGTACAATTTTTTTTTAAAATTAGATATTTCAAATTTTCCTGTCACATACATAAAAAATATCTAAAATAAGAAAAAAAAAAAAATGATTGAAAAAAAGGTTTTCAATAATATTTCACATTTTTCAAAATAATAAAAAGAAAATGTCCTTGTAAATATCGAATTTTTTTTTTTGTATCAAAGCATACAATTTCCATTGTTATTCTTCTTATTATTTTTGAATTTGAAAAGTTTTTTTTGTTATTCGTGATAAAAATTCTCAATAATTTCTTTGTCATTACAATTCCTTCCAATTTTTCAAATCTCTTTTTATTATTGATGGTTGGTTGGTATTGCGTTGTTAAAGAGTTTTAAAAAATTTTACAATATTATAAAAAGAAAATTGTTTGTAAGAAGTTTAGTAAATAAATAACATTATCACAACAGTAATTATTGTACTCATGAAGGGAATAAAGTTCAAAACAAAAAAAAAAACGAAATAATAAAACCACAAAATAAAAAGGTTCTCATTCAAAATATAACGACAGCTATCAACAGGGAATCATTTCATTCAATTTTAATAAAACCGTTAAAAAAATTGATTTTCCAGAGGGTATTTAGATTTAAGGTTAGAACATAAATGTCATATAATGAATCAATCGATTCATGAAATGTAAATATTGATATAATTGTTTGGTTATTTTTAATTTTTAAAAATGACTGAAATTTATTCAGACGCGCAATGGCTCAGATGATCATTCAGGATATATGGTGAGGATGAATATAATCAAAATGATGGCAAAGTGAATACTGGATTTAGTTTACCGTACAATACTAGAGGTAGAGATAAACCATGTTATTTCACTTTCGACTGGTCGGGGTATTTGAATTTGAGCTTAGAATAGGATTTTTGTATTTTCCTATATGTCTTAATTGGCCTTATTATACTTTTGTATAGATTTTGCAGTATAATTTCCCCTAATGACTTGTATTTCAATTGAAATTAATTTTAGCTATTTTGATTTTGTTTTAATGTATTTTCTGAGTCTAAGATTCTGTTATTGCATTTTTAATAAGGATTTAAAATTAAATTTTTCGGTCCGAATTACATTTTTCCTGTTTTTTTCATATTCATATGGTTATATGAGATTTTCAGAATATTTAATTCAATATTACCTTCTTCCTCAGTTATTATTTTAGCTAACTTCAGATGGATATACTATATGCTTTTAGCGGAATATTGTTGAATTTCTAATATTGATATTTTATTTCGAATGATTGAAGGAAAAAAGTAAGAGGTTATAACACTTTAGTTTCAATATGCATGAATGAAAGCTATTTTACATTTAGAGGCGAATATTACAAAACAACAAGATACAAATAAATAATTAAATAAATAAATATCATCATATTAGATCACCTGATCAAAATATATGGAAACTGAACGTTTATTATGGACATATGGACGTTTCTTGACATAAAAATAATATCTTAATGCAAATAGATAGTTTAAGATTATGTTGTTGGTTCATGAAACGAAACTAACAGGAGAGCAGTGGAAAACAAGCAAACTAATTCACAAAATTGAAAAAAATAATTTTTTACTACTCATTTTTATTTTTTTTTTAAATTTGAAAGGCTATACAGCGATTAATGCTTCAGAAGTTATGACCTATTTTGTAATTTTTTTTCATTTATTTTTAATACACAAATTTTTATATTTCGTTTAGTAGGTGTAGGTACACATCATATTATGTGTATGGTTTTCTTTATAATTTACTTTATTTTTGTACTTGATTTGTTTTTGCTTTTTCTAATGAACATGCAAAATCGAATTTTTTTTGTATGTGTTAGAAGAATGAACCACAGATTTTTAAACTGTGTAGGTATTTCAATTTTATCATAATCATATCGCGTATTATAATTTCACTCTTTCTACTATGCTAATACTAAAAAAAAATTGTTGCAAGATTTTCAACTAAAATTTAGCTGTTGTACAAATTGTAGCTCATCTCATCCACTTACTTAAAATAGGCATAAAATGTTTTAACAGGTCAGAAAATTGCTTATGTTACATGCAAAATTAGACATGTTGCCATTTATTAAATTTATGATTTTTTTTTATGTTCTTGACAGTAACTTAGGTAGAATAACCTTTTCGGGCTTAATTAAGTACGGTACTGCAAGTTCATACTACAATATTTACAACGTTTTTCGAGCATTTATTTATCAAATTACTGGCTTATCAACTCATTAAAATGTGGAAAACTAGTGCTATTGTCAGGAATTAAGCTTAAATAGAATATAGTTTTATTTTATTGGTTACCAGATTGTACTCTCAATTATTTTTTGTTATTTATTCAATCCCAATGAGAAAGGGTACTGGACCAGGTCGTAAAACCCATAAACCATTTTTTTTACTTTATCGGGAATCGAACCAGGGACTTTTCAAGTGCTCTACCTACTGCGCCATCCAGCGTGTATGATGTAAAATTATTTAATTGGAGGGTAACTAAATGATTTCAAATAAACGCAGGAATGTAAGATTAAATAAAACAGTAAATATTTTTTTCAAAATTCACAAAATTGTCAAAATGTGTACATATATATATTGTTTTTGACCTTCTAAGCACATAGTATTCAAACTGATGATAAACCGATGATGAATCAATTTTTTTTTTTTTTTTTTCGAAAGATAGGAGGTAATTCCCGAAGGACATCAAGAGCTCTAGCCGCGTGTGCGTCTTGATAGTGTAGGAATCGAACCCACTAAAGCCCACCTATCTTTTTTCCGTTATAACCAATCTACGTTAGATCGACTAATGACTTTTTTCTTCGTAAATTTTCGGTCGCGTGTTTAGGAAATTATTATAGTGATAGTTTCCCGTGAAGGAGATAGCCACAGCAATAGTTCCGCGTGGGAAGATTATTTAGATTTTTTCGCATGTGCAAGTCACGGTGGAGATCTTTGTTACGTACGTACCATGGTGCATTTACTATACCACGGAGCACTTTGTTTTGAAATTTTTGCAACATTTCGATGTTGGTTTTCTTTGCACAGCCCCATAATTGGATACCGTACGTCCACACAGGTTTTAATATCTGCTTATATATCAATATTTTGTTCTGTACTGATAACTCAGAACCACGCCCAAGTAACCAGTAAAATTTTCTTAGTCTGATGTTTAGCTCTTCTTTTTTCTTTCTTATATGTTCCTACTATTTTAGTTAAGCATCGAGTGTTATTCCTAGATACTTTGCTGTATTGGCATATGGCAATCTTATTTTATTCACTGCATTTTGAAGTCTTGCTGTGTGGAGTTTTCGACATATACGTCAACTGCAAGAATCGCAGTGTCGTCTGCAAAAGTAGCCATAAAAATGTTGTCAATTTGAGGGATATCTCCTGTATATAGCAGGTAAAGTATTGGACCAAGAACACTTCCCTTTTTTTTTTTTTTTTTTTTTTTTTATATTATAGCCAAAACTTAGGTTTTGAACCTTTTAGTACTTGCGTACCGTTGACCATTTGAAAAAGGAAAGGATAGCTAAAGGAAAGGAAAGAAAAAGGAAGAAGAATAGTTTTGTGGGAAAGAGCGAACAATGTTGTTAATATTCGTCTTAAATTTCTGTAAATCATAAATAAAAAATCCTTCTCTCATTGGGAATGCTTCGATTGGGACGCGATTCAACAATCGAGATGTTCTTACTATAAAAGAATTTCCATAGCCGGACTTAAACCATCTCGGAATTTCCACTGTGAAAGGGTGTGCACTTGATGCCTCTCGTGTTATGCGACAGAATTGCTTGAGAGGAGGAAGAAGTGACTTTAGTTCCTCGGAACAAGTGCCAACACCAAGTAGATATCTATAAAATAGAGAAAGTGCTCCAACAATACGACGATGACCAAGTGGTATAAGGGATGAGGTCACATTTATGTCGCCTATAAGACGAATGGCGCGGTTTTGAACTTTGTCCAAAAAATTTAAAGCAGCTTTTGGTGCACCTGCCCATAAATGTGAGTTATACTCGAGCTTGGGTCGTATATATGCTTTATAGATTTTTAAGAGGTCTGGAGATGAAAAATAAGCTTTGCAGCGACTTAAAAAGCCCAAACATTTGGCGGCGCTTTTCGCAATATCGAAAATATGCTCATTCCAGTGCATATTTTGATTCACTCGCATCCCGAGAATGTTCAAGTCTTTGAGTCGCTGAATAACTTCATTTTGAAGTCGGAGAATTGGTTCGAATGTTGTTAGCTTGTTACTAACAAGACAGCTTTGAGTTTTTGAAGTGTTAAACTCGACTCTGTTTGCTCTACCCCAGTCGACAATTTTGGCTAGGTCGTGATTGAGTGCACCAGCCATCATTGTTCTTTTGGAGTTGACTGCTGAAGTTGTAGCATTATTTGTTTTAAGAAAATCATATGATGCTACTAGAGTGCTGTCATCAGCAAAACTATGGATTGGATTGAAAGTTAATTTGAGAAGGTCATTAATGAAAATGAGAAATAGGGTGGGTGAAAGGACGGAGCCTTGTGGAACACCAGCATTGATTTGAAGTTGGTCGGAAAAACTACCGTCAACTGAAACTATGATAGATCGATTTAGGAGAAAGCTTTCAATCCATTTAGAAAAGGTTGGACCGAGGCCTACAGCATTGCATTTTGCTATAAGAGCAGAATGCCAGACTCGATCAAAAGCCTTAGATATATCCAGAGCTACAACAGCAGCTTCACCAGATTGATGAAGACTGGTGTTAAGCTTTTCGCAGAGGCATGTCATGAGATCACCGGTGGAACGCTGAGCTCGAAAGCCGTATTGACTATCATGAATTATACCTCTACTATCAAGATATTTCTTCAACTTTTGATTGACTAAGATTTCCATCGTTTTGGAAATAATGGAAGTAATAGCTATGGGCCTATAGTTCGAAGGATTGCTTTTGTCACCTTTTTTAGGAATAGGATAAACTTGGGCAACTTTCCAATTGGACGGGTAAGTTCCTGAAGAAAAGGACAAATAGAATAAGTTGCGCAGAGGTTTAGAAATGGCGAGGCAATGTGTCGCAGCACAATCGCAGGTATACCATCGGGACCGGTAGATTTTTTTATATCAAGATTCTTCAAGACTTTTACTACAGCTCTTGTTCTGAAGTATATCCTTCCAAGCGAAGAATTAACAACAGGGATTGTTGGCGGAACTTGGGCTGTATTAGGGAGTGTGGAATTGGCTGCAAATAATTTTGCAAAAAGGTTAGCTTTTCCAACAGAATCTGATATAATTGTACTATTATCAATCATAGGTGGAAATGAAGATTGGCAAAAATTTTGCCCAACGCTTTTAGCAAACGTCCAGAAGGACCTGCTGTTGTTAGGGAGATTAAAGATTTCTCGTCTCAACCTTTGGTTGTGCAGGAATTTTTGCTGATTGATAATTTTTTTACATTTATTCCTAACCACTTTATAACTCTCATATGTGTTGACAGTTTTATTATTCTTGTATTTTTTATAGGCTTCTTCTTTGGATTTCAGAGCTTTGCTGCAGATATCATTAAACCAAGCTGAGGGATTTCGTTTTATACTTTTAAGGCTATTTGGAATGAAGGTTTTCATTCCTAATAGAATCCTTTTGGTAATCACCTCTGCAGCAAAGTTGACATTTTTATATTGGAAACACAACGACCAGTTCGATGCATTTAAAAAGTTGTTGAAGCCTTCCCAGTCAGCTTGGTGATAATGCCAGACTAGTCTTTTGGGAGACTTAGAAGAACTGGTTGTTGTGCCTACTTCGAAGCTTGTGCTTACAAGACAGTGGTCGGAACCACCTAGCGGAGAGTTAACAGATATTGCATATTTCTCTGGATGGGTAGTTAGGAATAAATCCAGGAGATGTCCGTTCTGGTCGCGTCGGTCTGGTATCCTCGTAGGGCTTTTTACAAGTTGAGAAAGGTTGAAAAAGTTGGAAAAAAGTTCAACTTGTTTGCCTTCGGGACTGTTGTGACTAGAAAAGTGAAGCCAGTCCCTGTTATGAATATTAAAGTCTCCCGCCAAAACAATCTCAGATTCGGGAGTGGTTTCCAGAACTGAGTTTATCTGATTAGATAGACTTTCTATAAGCATATCAGTTTCTAGCTGGTTCGCTTGAGGCGATCTGTAAATAAAACAGAAGTGAATGATGCGCTTATCGACGTGTATTTTCATCCAATTATATTGATAAATTGGGTTGGAGCACTCAAAATTTTGAAGTGTCTTATAAGCTACATCATTTCGTATATACAAAGCAATCCCTCTATGGGGTATAAAAAGTGGCACAAGCGAATAATTATTGATATTAAAATTAATATCATTATTCACAACTTGTGTTTCACTTAGTGCTAAAATTGCTGGATTTTGAAGCCGTAGATGGCTTTCGACGGAATGGAAATTCGTTGATAGACCGCGGATGTTACAAAAATCTATCTTAAACATTATAGGGAACAATTTACAAGAGAGAAGGTAAATAAATTAAAATTGACAGAAGTAATCCAAAAATAAAAAACAACACAACAAAAAAAAAAAAAAAAAAAAAAAAAAAAAAAAGATAAATAAATAATTAAAATTTTTAAAATCTTTTTTCCCTTTAAATTTTTAAATTTTTTTCTTTCTTTTTGGCCCACATTACCACTTACTTATACCACCCCTGTAATGAATGCAACTGAGACAAATATCTACACACAACAGTTTTTAATACCTTATTGAGTGTAGAAATATTCTCAGAGACATTCACTGCAGGTTAGAACACTGAGAAAATTACGGAATAAAAACAAAAATAAAAATAAAAATTATAATGAATTAATGAGAGATTTACAAAAAAAAAGAAATTTATTAAAGAAAAACAAAAAAAAAAAAATAAAAAAAAATTTTTGTGGCTTAAGATAATGTATTTGGGTACGGTTTGAATTTGAACAAGAAAGAGTGTGTTAAGTACGTGTGCGTCATGATTTAACTATTGTCAGCTAAGACGAAGAGTTAACAACATTTATAATATAATAAAATAATAGGAGAGAATGGAAGAAAATTTAAGTTTTGGCTATTGTTAATTTTAGGTAAATATTTTGATTAATGAAATTATTATAATTTAATTTTCCGTTTTAATAATTATATTGTTATTGACACTGATTAGATATTTAATATTTTTTTTTGTTTTTTTTCTCTTGTTGTTTATTTAAAGCACTATTTCAATTTATTTTGTTTATCTCTTTTTTTTTTTTTATTTTAATTTTATAATTTTAAATTTTAAATTTTTTCTTTTTGTATTGATTACACCGCACAAATTCACGTGCACTTAGGTTGAAGTACAGTGGTAAACTTGTGGAACTCCAGCAGATATTTCTTTTACTTCTGAATATTCTTTGGCATAACGTACACGAAAGCATCTATTGGCCATATATGATTTTAATATTTCATAAAATTGTCTTGGTAAATCACGATGTAGTTTAAATACAAGGCCTTGGTGCCGCATTTTGTCGAAAGCCTGAGCAACATCTAAGAAGATTGCTGAGCAGACTTTTTTTTCTTTGAACGCTTTTTCCACTGTATTTGTGATCCGGTGCGCTTGATCAATTGCAGAATGTTTGTTTCTGAATCCAAATTGATGGTTCGGGATCAGATCTCTTTCTTCAATAATCGGGGCAAATCTTTTGAGGAGCAGTTTCTCAAATAGTTTTGATATAATAGGTAACAACGATATTGGTCGATATGATGTGTGCTCATAATGAACCGATGTAAAAATTTGAATGATAACATTTGCACACACATATGACATACACACCAGAAGCAATTGCAATTGATGACATAATTTAAATTATTTGATGAAAAAGATCTGATTTAGTTTAGTTAAAATATAATTTGAGATCTAAAGAAAAGATTGCAGCATAATAAATTGTGAAGTGTTTTAATTTTTTTAGCCCCTTAAGGGTAAAAATTACCGGTAGTAGAAAGAAAGTTGTAGTATAAAATTAATTGAAAATCGAAGGCTGAAGCTTTTCGGATCTATTCACGAATTTTTTCATATTAAATAATGTAGTACGGGAAAATTTATATTCAGTTTTTAAATTTTTAATTTTTAATATTTCGTAGTAAATTATTTAAAATAATAAGTAATTTAAAGCCATATTATTGTTAGTATAAGTAAGCCATAAAAGTTTTGAACTTAATTAAAAATAAATTTTAATTACGATCTAATCTTTATGTTTACGTAGAAAATATAATTTTACTTCTGGCTAATTTACTATACTGAATACAATATAAATAATTAGTTTACACTTAGGACCCACAAGATCTTAAAAAAATCACTATGGAAAATCATTGTTTTTTTTCCAGCCAATAAAGAATTCTTAGAACTGATGTAAATAACAATAATTATTAAATTAATGAAGTGTTTTCTGATGAAGATGGGGCGAAGACAAAAAATAAAATAAAATTGGTGGATAATTTAACAAATTTCTATTAATAATTCATTTTTTAGAATGTGAAAATATTTTTTTAATAAAATTTATTGTGTTTGAATTTTAAAAAATAATTTTAGGAACAGTCGGAATCAAATTCGTTTCTTTTGTTTTGTAATTAAATAAACTAATATATACCGGGTGTTCCAGAGCATGCGTATCAGCTTTTTAAGTGAGGAAGGAGCCGATTTTTTAAAGGTAAAAAAATCATTTGCAAATATCGATTTCTGTGAATTTCCGGTTTAAAAAACCTATTTCCAGTCTTTTTCAATCAAGATTGCCAATCGATAGAGCACCCTCAATTTAGTTAATCATTTTTATTTTTATTTAAAGATAACGATCCATTTTAAAAAGCTAATACGCATGCTCTGGATCAATTGGTATTAACTACATTTTGATTTGTGTGATCAGGAACCAGAAATTTTTTTCTCAGCACGTCTAATTTGCTAGTTGAATCAACAGTTGGAACTTTTGGTAGTAAGTTATTTAAAAAATAGAAAATAAATTTCTGTTTCCATGCCTAATGACCCTCGTATAGCGTACGTATTTATTTTTCACTACGTATCACTACTGAGAAAATATTACAATTAGCATAGTCTGATTACCAAGATATTTCGTTCCCTTAAGCTCTACCTATTCTATTGTTCCCACCTATATTATTCGCAATAAAATCTCAGACGAGTAACATGTCACAACTTTAGTTTCACACAAATGCAAAAATTTAGTACTTATTTGTGTGACACAACTATTAAATTCATACGGTACAACTGGAATCCTGCTAAAAGAAAGAATTATATAGGTACCAACGGGAACGGGACATTTGTTCGAAGGCATTATTAAATATATTGCTAATTTAAATATGTGCAGCTAAATATGTGCTGCCATTTGTTATTTTGAAAATGAATATAGGCTTACGTAATCGAGCAATTTGTCACAACCGGTCAATTTGCCACAACCGATGATTCTGCAAAGGTTTTCACACCAGTTATTTCGATCGATAATGAACACACTACGACATGTTTATAAAAATTAAATTGAATAAGAAAATACTTGAAACTGTTGCCAATTAAAGAAACAATAGTATAAGTTCTGAATAAAATAATAGATTCAAATTTAGCGCTGAACTTGGCACACACCATATTGTCTTTGAAGCTGAAACCATCCACGTATTGGCATCACAATGCATTAAAAGAGGGCATGGAACCAAAAATATATAATTTCAGATAGCGAAGCTGCCTTAAAAACTCTGACTTCTCCGGTTTTTAAATCAAATGTTGACTGTTATAAATGCTTAATAAAGCTGGCAGAAGAAAACAGAA
Organism: Argyra leucocephala; assembly: GCA_963942445.1. Classification (NCBI taxonomy): domain Eukaryota; kingdom Metazoa; phylum Arthropoda; class Insecta; order Diptera; family Dolichopodidae; genus Argyra; species Argyra leucocephala. Next base: position 27,463,461 of record OZ012678.1, on the reverse strand, counting down.
TCACTATTATCTGGACTCCTGAACATGAAGAGAATACAAGGTGACAAAGAAGTATATTACTCGCTCAAACGGATGTCTACAAATAATTATTTCCAAGTGGGGAATTACGAAAATTAAAAACATATTGGATAATTAGTAAGGACTATTGCAGTCTACAGACTTTTTCAAACTCAATATTAACCGATTAAATAAAGTAAACAAGGAGAGTTGCTCTGATGTCAAAGTACTGACATGGTTTATTACTGATCGTGGACCATTAAACAATCATTCTAGACCGACACAGATTCTGTCTTAGACTAAAAAGAATGCTCCTTTAACATTCTTTGAATGTGAAGAAGAATCCTCCTCTTCGAATGCGAGATAAATATTTCTAGGCATTAACATTACCCAATTATCAAATTGCTATTAGGGCAATAACAGTCTTCATACCATCAATGACAGAGAACTGCAATTTTAAGCAATCAACCATAGATAGGTCGCGTCTATATAGAGCTCGAATGATAGGCATTATTAACCAGAAGTATTTTGGTAGATTTGTAATTACATTTTAATTCCCTAATAATGAATGCATGATTTACCTTTAAGATGCTAGGTAATCAAATATAAATAATAACCCATACAATTTGGTTGGCATCTCTCTTACTTCCTAATTGTCCTACTTTTGAATTATATTGCAGTATATTGAATTCAACTCAGGTGAAATTCGTCAAAAATTGAAGCTTACATAATTCTAAGAATCGGTATGAACACTTTTTTTCAAACCGTTTTTATTTAAAAAGTCAATAACAGTGAAGGTTATTTAAAAAAAATTTGTTCTATTATTTATTTTTTCTGTAGATTTCGTCTTCAGACCTACATCCCACATCCAAAACAAAATAGACTCCTACATTCGACATTCGACGTATTTATTTATAATTTTTGTTATACAGACATCAAATATTGTCCCACACAAAAATTTAACTCGATCATATTATTTTTAGTTTTAATCAAACCCAATAAAATTGTTAAAACAAAAGTTTCTAAAATATATTATTTAAGTATTTCAGATTAAATTATTTCACAAAATTTAGCAAATATCCAAATCAGAATCTTGTCAAGTAATAAATATGTAGGTTTTTAATGCTCATTCAGAGTATGAAAGCTATACAGTATGTATGTACAAACAAACCATACTATTTTTTGTTTCATTATTCTATCCCAATACCATCGATGATAGTATATAAAATTTATAATAGCCTCTGGAATATTTTTCTTACATGCCTTAAGTAATTTCCTAGTAAATTCCTAAAAAAATTTTTTAAGCCTTACGAAAAATTTGTTGCTCAGAAAATTTTTTTATTTCTTTATTTTATTAATTCTGTTCAAGTACAGTGAAGGAAAATAAATTTATTGTGAAATTTTTTTTATATTTTGGGGTCAATCGCGGATCTCTATTGAAATTAAATAGAAAATACTTTAAAAAGTCTATAAAAAACAATTTTGGTATCGTAGAAGTCTTGAAACTAATAGAGTCGTCAAAAAAGTTATAAATTTGTTTTGTAAATTCATTTTACTTTGATATTTTTTTTAAAGTTGAGTTGAAATATTTTTGTGTGTGATTTAATTACGGATTTTGAATAAATAATTGTGAAAATAGATTTTGACCGATTTATCGCAATAGACTTTTGCGATTGGCTCCTTTAATTTTTAATAATCATAGGTTAAAAATATTTTTTTCCTGATGTATTTTAGATTTAATTTAATTTAATTTTATTATTTCAACTGCACATAAATGTATGGCCAAAATTTAGATTTAAACATTTCATAAAACAAATCAGCATGAATTTGACATTTTCTTCAAATGCTTCATCAAACTAGAGATTCATCTGAACAAGTTTGAATAAGAAAATATTAAAATGTCGAACTATGTAAGTTGTACAATAATTAACTTGGGTGGTTTGATCAAGCGAAATAATAGAAAACATTAAGAAAACGAAAGAAATTCTACGAATCTCAGTTTTCAGAAACATTTCATAAACATATGATTACGAAATGGCTTCCAATATAAGACGCACTTCCGCCAGTTGCATAATATACATTTTTATGAGTATAAAGATTCTTTTCAGTATAAAAACAATCATTTTGTTGTAATAGAGAGAACTAAGAAGAAAGTATACGTCAAATAAAAATATTTGTCCAATTTTTATTATTAGTAGTAAGTTTAATTAGTAATTATTAGTTAGGTGTTCTGTCCACTTCATTATTGTACTAGATGATTATAAGCAAATTTCCCGAACTGAAAACTATGTGCATATGTGAATCTGAAAAAATGTGCGTAATATGTGAGTCTAATAAATCAAAAAATAAATTCAAAAATGATCCCAGTTCGCAATAAATTTTCTGGTTCGTAACAAAGTAAACTTGTTAATTAGAGAACAAAGGATTAAATGTACTAGCTATAACCGAAGTAACATTCACTGGTCAAGCATTTAAAAAAAAACATTTCTTTCCTCTTCATTTAAATATTTAATTCTAAACAGAGTTTTTAAAACAAATTTTTCTTAGCATGTCGTTCATTTTGAATTGTAGTGATATACTAAGTACTTACATACTACAAAAATGTTTGATAAAATAAAATTGTAACATTATGTATAGCCTATAACGAGATTCATTCTCTCTTGGCATTAAAATTGAAATAAATAAATAAATAAAAATAAATTATAGTTTTGTTATATATTGTAGTTTTTTCTTTTTCTAATCTCATTGTTATTATTTCCGTGGTGTAATCAATGTAAACAACTGTCCATTCTGGTTTGACACTTTCTTTTGCATACAACGGAGACAACATGTGGAGATGACGAAGATGGTAATTTTGTAATCTTAGCAGCAATTGAAGAAATAGTAAAATATTCCCCTTGATATGTTCTCTATAATATCTTGGTTCTGGTGTTTTTCCTGTAAGAAGGGTTTTTAGCAAATCTAGTGAGTTTTTAAGGGTGCCAAAGCAAGATTTACCATCATGGCAACAATTGAAATATTTTTTTTTTGCTTGTCAATTTTTGGCTTTACAAAATAAACATTCATTTGAACTTGAAAATGTGCCTGCATTGGTCAATTAGAAATTGATCGAGGTGGTTAATTCAAAGACACAAACCAGGGAATTTTACGATTTTTTAATTGGTAGATACTTTATTTTTTTGGATAATTTTAATAGTTTTGATGCTTTTAAAAATACTTCTAATTTGAAAAAGGTTCATATGTTATTGATTTTACGTTGTTTTGCTATTATTCAGATGATCTTATTTGGTCTTGTATTAAATATATAATTTTTTTATATGGGTTTAAAACTTGGATATTTGTTTTATATAAATGATTTATTTGAAAGATAGGCACACAAATTAGTATCGACTTTTGAATGTTTCAAATTTCGGAATCGGTAATATTTTGAAAAAGCTTCATACATTTAATATTTTGGGTTCCTGTCATTGCTTTTTTGCTTTAATTCATCGAGGTGGAAGGTTTCATAGACATTATTAGCGTATTAATTCATTAAATGGGACTGTTGCAGGACTAAATTTTTTTAATAATTAATATACGAGTATATACATATTTGTATTAAGTATATTTGTAGAAAATCATTAAGTTAACAGTAAAAAAGCCATTTTAAACCAGATTGTTTAGTGCCATCATAAATAAAAACTGAATATATTAAACTATCATGCTATGCTCAGAACTTATGGTTGGTTGTGGTGAATTGTTTGAAAAATACTGACGTCTTTTTTGGTTCTATAGTAGCTATGCCGACCGAAATGGGGTAATTGCCATATCATCTTGAGTACCAAATAGAAAGTTTAAATACTTCTCATGGGCACGGTTGTAAACAAAGAACACGTACACCTCTACACTGATGGTTCAAAATTGAATGACAGAGTGGGGGGTGGAGTCTACTCGGAAAACCTGAATATTAGTCTATCCTTCAGCCTACCAAGACATTGTAGTGTGTTTCAGGCGGAGGTGATGGCAATAAAAGAAGCTTCAGACTGGCTGAGATCCAGCGTATTATCTGTGTACTCACAGACAGTCAGGCCGCAATTAAAGCACTGGAGTCGGTAGCCATCAACTCAAAAACCGTGTTGGCCTGTCGCAGTGCTTTGAACGAACTAGCGGATAGGTTCAACATATTATTACGATGGGTGCCAGGACACAGTGATATTCGACACGGCGATCTGGGTGCACCTCTTGCCACCTGTAATTTATTGCTTCGCATTGATGCAATAAAAGCTTCAAACTTCACAGACTACAACATCACCAAGCAAATCTGTCCTATGTTGAACCTGAAGCGATCCCTTAACCTACTAACCATGAAAAGGTGTGACATTAGCACTATGGTAGGGGTCATTACGGGTCATTGTCTGATTGATAAACATGCCAGAAGACTGGGACTCCCCTCAAACGACTTCTGCAGAACTTGTAGAGAGGTGGAGGAGGATGAAACTGTCCAACATCTACTCTGTTTCTGCCCTGGTCTCTACCATAAAAGGAAAACCCATTTAGGAGCCTTCTTTCTGGACTCGTTGGGTGATCTTGAAAACACTGGTATCAAAAACCTCCGCCGCTTCGTTAAGAGCTCAAATTGGTTCAACGAGTAGGGTACTACGCGAGGAAAGTTCCCGTGGTATCACAATGGACCTCACCGGTCTAAGTGTGTCGATGTACTGTCGGCAGCCACTACTACCTACCTACCTACCTACCTCTCATGACATGGGTGCTGAATTGATATTTTTCTTTCATTCATTATTATTCTAATGTAATGAAATTTTTTAGAATTGATAATAGCTTAGGCAACAATCATTAATCAATGTTTCCTGACAATAGTATCTAGTAGTTTTTTATATTCAGTTAGTAGATATATGTACCTGAAAATAATTAATAAATCAATAAATGATTTAAAAAAAAATTACACGTTCCCCTTTATGTAGGAAACATTAGAGTAGTATACTTAGTATATGAAAAGTTAATTCTACCTTAGTTATTTACAATAAGAAAGTAACCAAAAGATGAAATTAAATATAGTAGGTTTCAGTAAATGGAAGAAGTTGGGTTACTATCACATGCCTCAATTTCATTTGCCCGTAGGCGTGTTCGTAGTTGCAGTAAAATATGCGTCGGTGTCTTGCAGATTTTTTTCTCTGTCACTATGAACAAAAAAACTTGCGCAGGCGCGCAGAAAATTGTTTAGCAGTCATTCTTGTTCATAGAAGCAGCACATGCACAATTCGTTTATATAGTCATATTATATTATTTAAAATTATATTATTATATATTTTTAATATATATATATTTAATGTAAAATATTTTTTAAATATATTTTATAAATATTTTTTTAAATATATTTTATTTTAAATATTTAATATATTTTAATATATATTACTTATATATTAAAATATATTAAAATTATTATATATTTTTTGCATATATTGATTTTATTATATTTATATATTATTATTATAAACACATTTATTTTATTTTAATAATTAATTTTAATTTTTTACCTAAATATTAAATGTCAAATAACATGCACTTTAAAAATCATTCTAAAACAGGCGCACTAAAATATTTGCACAATCTGCCCGACGCTGACGCGACACCGATTACTATGAACACAAGCGCCCGCTTTTTATTTGCGCAGAATTTTTGATGATCTGCAACTACGAACAAAAAATCTTTTTTGTTGCGCAGGCGTGACCACTACGAGCACGCTTTGTATGTCGTTTTCCTGTATTTATATTGATCGTTTATGCTTTGGCCACGAGATCCGAAATATCAAATATTAAACGCCAAAATACCAAAATTTAAAATCTCAAAATTCCAAAGTCCGACTTTAATTCATTTAGCGTTTTCTAATTCAATAATTTTGTTTGTATCCACAAGCAGCTACGCATTAAAATAATTTATATTAATATTCTGTAAAAGACGTACAACTTTGATTTTGAATTCATATCCAGTCAATTGAAATACAGGTAATAATGACATTCAGGCAAATAAAATATAGGCAAATGCAACGCAGGTATATGAATGAGGCCCCCGATGAATTTATTACGAATTATGCAACATGTTAAATATAAAGGAACAACATGTTAAATATACTGATAAATATGATACGCAACGCAATACAACTATCTGTGGGAAAGGTTTAGGAAACGCTGAACATCATGATACCATAGTTCACACTTATGCTAAGTGATTTTTTTTTTTCAAATTGAATTAAGTACAGTTTTGAGTTTTCCCAGTTGTTCTTTTTTTAGTGTAGAAATATTAAAAGGGTAGAATAAAAATTTTGGCTGTTATAATGAGTTCATAAACAGGATAAGTACATGTTTTGTCAAACCTAAAATGCATAGATATGCTAAGTGCGCTTATCCTATCTGGTTTTTATAATAACAGTGACCATTAATTACAATTTTGTTAGACCTTAAATACACAGATATGATAAGGGCAATTAACATATCTGTGTCTTAACAAAACAGTTACTTGTAAATACAATAATATAACTAGTGTTTACTTCAAAAGAGAAAAATTGGGTCAATCAAAATGAAAGAAAATGACAAAGAAAAATGAATAGAAAATGAAGGAATTCAATTTTTGGAAGTATTAGTTTCGATATTTTGCTTTGTTTTATTTTGTGCACAATTATGCTAAGTACATTTAATTAAGTGTAAAACATGCTAAGTGCATACTTACTTTCGAAACTACCTATATTTTCAACCATCAAAATAATATAACATTAAAATTTTAATTAAATACGATAGAGTAGACATAATATGCAACAAAATAAAAGACGTTTTGTCCATCTACAGCATTGCATTGAGTTTTTGGGTTGCTGTAAACTTTGAAAACGCTCTCCTGTAAAATTTAATTTTTGCTACTTAGCATATGTGTGCACTATTGTATCGGCCATAGAAACTTTTGAATTAGAGATTAGAAAAATTCAAATAGAAATGAATAATGAATATTTTTTTTTTGTATCTGACATTGTCAAAATAATGGAATAAGCACTCTAATTGCTTCCGCAGAATTTTTCAAACGGTTTGTGAAGAAGTATCGACTTGTAGAGGAATTTAAATATTATGAAAAAATCCAGGCTTGTAATTTATTATGGAAATTACATTCTTGACCATAGTATTTAGTGAAAATTATCAAATATATATATACCTATACAGAAGTAACATAATTTTTTATACAAGAATGTTTTACAATTAAAATTTTCAATTTTAGTTAATTTTTAATAAAGTAAACAAACATTATAAAACTTTTGGTTTAAAGTTTTTTTTTTTCAATAATTCTATTTCAATAAAGTTTCATATTATTATGCTCGTGTATTTAACCTATCAGAAAAATAATTGCCAATAGGTAGGTAGGTAAGTACCTAATAATTTCTTTGAATTATAATATGAAAAAAAAAAACAATTTTCATCAGTTGTGCCACCCTTAGCAATTCCTTGTCGGAAATTTGTTTTAAAATTTCATTTATTGTGTTCTATCTCTTTCTCTTATTCTTTAAGAGTTTATTTTAACAAAAAAAAAAAAATGGCCTTTAGCAAACAACATTAATACAACATAACGTGAATTGTTTTCATAACATTTTATAAATAATAGATTGACATTTCTAATATGGCAGTTAACAGAAATTTAAAATATTTTTTTTTTTCATTTCCTACTTGTCATTTTTGATAAAAATATTTAAAAAAAAAAACAAAATTTGAAGCTTTCAGAAAATTTTGGCATATTTTTATTTTTTTTTAAATGTATATATATAAATATATACCTATATATATATTAAAAATAATATAAAATGAATAGAGAGTGAATAATTCTCTTTTTAGAATCACAACAAAAATGAAAATGGTATTGAGAAAAAAAAATAAGCTACGCTTATGGACATTATTAGAAACCGTTTAAAAATCCCTATGAACATTAATGTGAATTTATTTTTGATCATTCAAACTGGATAGGGTATCAAAGTATTTATACCAAAAGGTATTTAAAACAATTCAAAACAAATTTGGTTCTTTAAACTACTTAAGTTGAATAAATTATTAAGAATTAGCCTCAGAGCATGAGAGGAAAATTGGTTTGTAGGTAGTCGACTGGTCGATACACACGATTATAGAAACTACCTACTGAAAAAGAATGAATATTTAAATTCTACTATTCACAATTATTTTTTTTTCAGATGGGAAATTCCTGCACAAGTAATCTTCTATTAACATCATACGCAATCAATCTGTGTTAGTGTTTTATTTGTTATTTTACACCCTGAGCAGAATGTTTTATTCTTACACTTCAATTAAGGATTTATACTTTATTCTAATAAATATAAAAATGAATATACAAAACAACTGATAAATGGATAATCCACCAACAACAAACAATAGAAATTAATTGTTATTTTTATATGTGGGACCAGAGACAAGGCTCTTCTGCTAATATATTTCAACTATAGAAGCAACTAGAATAAATTATCACCTTAACTACATCAAACCCTTCAGATTTAAATTTAACCCTTTCGCTATCGAATTATTACTATGTATACATTATGGCTTGAGTACTTGACTTGAATTCTTCTTTTGAAATTTCAAATTCTGTATTCGATTGATCAGCTTGAGTGGCTGTTTCAATATCAAAATTGCTTGAGTGTGACATACGTATTTTTGTTGACATAAATTCTGAAGCCTAGCATTTGTAAAACTTTTTATAAACTAAAAGATTAAACAAAACACTGATGGTGGATTTCCTGTTCATGGACGAACGTCCGGACAATTTTATTTAACACTATAATTGAAACACAAATACCATTAAAGAAAATTTTATGATTTCCTCTCAATGCGCGAAAGACTGACATTTGTTATGTAGTCAAAAAAGATTGACGTTTGAAAAATTGTTTACATGCGTTGATATTATTTGTATTAAAAAAATTTAAAATTTTGTTAAGAGTAAAAATGGATAATAACATTTTAATATTCGAAAAAATAAAATATAGCGCTTTGCTTTTATCTTAAAATACAAATAATTTTTTAGAAACAAAATAATCTACACTAAAAAACAAAAAACAAAAAAAATTACACTTCATGTCTTTTTCTTAAAAAACATTTGAAATTCTATATGTGAATGCGTTAATTCATAAATCGAGATAGCAATATATATTTATCAAATAATTATATATCTATCCTTTTCTTTTACTTCGTCCTTCAGCCAAAAGTTAAAAATATTTTAACTAAGAAATTGGATGAAGAAAATTGCCCGGAGAGGATTTTTTGTATATGTGTTGGTAAAATAAAATTTTTTGATTGGTCCGGACGTTTGTCCATTAAGACCTTAAGTATAAAATTAAAAAATTTTAAATTATTTTTTAAATTCTCTCTAAATATTGAACAAAAATTCGTAAATTGTTGACTTGACATTGTTAATTGTCAACTCAAGCTCTCAAGCTTTCAAGCTGCGTATTTAGTTAAAAATTTTCAAATCAAGCAAGTAAATTTTTGTTATTGACTTGAGTGAAGCTGATTTCGATGAAATTAACGTACATATGACTTGAAGGTTTCTTTAAACTATCGAGTATACGTAGTATATTGGGAAAAATTATTTAAAATTACGGCACCTGGAAAAAAATAGGTATAATGCTGGGAGATTCGTTTACAATTTCTTATCATGTAAGCGATCTACGTAGGTATGAAAAATAATGAAAAGCATGTGTTCAATGAACCTCTTTACATCTCCATCATATAATATTAACAAGTCTTAAAAACCTAATACCAGTAAATATTCCTTTAGATGATTCAATTGGAAATTCACAAAATAAAAAAAAATAAGATAATTTAATTGTTGACGGGTGCTGCCGCTCTTAAACACCCGCTCAAATTTATTTGAATTACTAATTTTCTGATGGCAAAACTTTAAAAATAAATAATTGTTTCTTGTCAATTTTGTTTAAATTTGTGCGATCAATACTCAATCGTCACAATGCTTTAAAGGTTAATTTAACTTTTTCATAATTTTCTAAAGATATCAGATTTAGAAATTCGGGATTTAAACAAGAGGCAAAATAAAAAATGTAAAGATTAATTAATATATAAAAAAACAAGTTTAGGTAAAGTTAGATAGTATGACAGTGTTATTGAAATTAAAGACAATTTTTGATAATCCACAATGAACCATATTAAAATAATATATGAAACGGGACACGGCGACCTTTTGTCGGTCGATTAAAAATTGCCACTTCATCACAATAACTGAGTTCGTGCACGAAGAATTACCATTTAGGCTTAAAACAGCCAATTTGTTTTTAATTAGTTTTGGCTGTTTGGTTGTTTTTATTTAAATTTGACTAGTTTTGTTTTATCATGAAATTTCTTAATAAAACCAAAAATAGATTTTTTTCTTTAATGTATTAAAATGTGAGATAACCTAATCATATTGCCCGCTCTTTCATATATTTTATTATGTTTGATTTTAAGCGATTAAAAATCGTCTATGCACGTCTAACTGAAAACAGAAGAAAAGTTAAATTAAAAAATTCATAGAATTATATTTGGAGGCGTCTACAGTTCAAATGTGTACCTAAATACTTAGATGCAATCGAAAATGTTAAACTAAGATCAAATGTAAAACCATTTTGACATCACAAGTTTGGAAATTTTTATAAAAATACTTTTGTTTTGATTGCATTGCAAGTGATTTGGTAAAGTGAGACAATTTGGACATTTGATATTTGTCATAATTTTTTTACAGAAATTTACTTTAAAAAAATGAAAACCTTTACATCTGTTTACCAAGAAATTTTTTTTTGTGTACGAATAAAAAAAAAAAAAAGAAAAATAATGAAAATGCAAAATTTAGAATTAATAAATTTAGTATTTAGAATTTTCAACTTCATTAATGTGATTCGTTAGTTTAATACTAAAACATTTAAATCGAATTCGAATGAGTAAAAAAATATTCATGGTAATTTATTGTTTTATTTATTGTTATGCTCTTAAGTATTTCTGATCAAAATATTTAATTAAAGTTACAAAATTAACTCCAACTATTTGATGTTAAATATATAAGAGGTAAGCCTATCTCAGATTTCTAATAATAATTTGACTTTAAGGTTCTTCCTTCGAATCAATATATTCACTAAAAATTGTGAACCGCTAAATTTAAAACAGAAATAAAATTGTAATAAAATTGTTATAGCGTCAAAAACTGTGTTTCTAATTACTTAACTGTTTTAGTCATTTTCTATTTTAAATACCATGATTTTCATTTCAGTCATCATCGGGACATAGATATTGTACAGCTTAGTATTCAATTACACAATTTATATTAAAATAAATTTCTAATTAAAAATGAAATCATTCATTGCTCTAATTTTAGTTGCCTTAATTGTTACTGCTGTCAATGCATATATGCAACATCTGGATTAAAAGTACCACCATGTTCAAAAAAGCTCCATTAGTACAAAGTGTACCACGCAAAGGTGGTTCTTCTTTACATAAAGATGCCTATTCAGAACAATATTCACAATATCTTAGATTATATTAGATTTAAACTTTTCCGGGAGGGGGTCGCTCCCCTATATCACCGCAGCTGCAAATGGGCTTATTATGATAGCCCGTGCTTATTAGTTATTGAAACTAGTGTTTGAGTTATAAAGAATACCTGATTTTGTGATAACACTCAGAATGTTCTTCAATGGTACGCTGGGTAGCTCTTATTGTTTGAGGAACGCTGTTACCAGGTGGCTAAGTCTACTGCGAGTGAGCCTTTCGCATTTACAGAGCAGATGTTCAATAGATTCTTCCTCTATTTCGAATATTCTGCACAAGTTCTTGTCTATTAGACTCATTTTAAAAAGGTGTTTCTTTATTTGGCAATGGTCTGTTATTATCCCTGATTTCTATTGAGGCCTAGAAGAGTTTTGGGTTTCTTGAGCGAAATCCTCAGCTTTTTGCTCTACCCATCTTTTTGCATTTTCGCTGTGCTCAAGGGAATCCCACAGAACGGACTTGACCCTATGAAGGGTGTATCCGCTGCTTTCCTTGCTAGGTAATCTGCAGCTTCGTTTGCTGCTATGCCAGAATGTCCTGGTACCCACATTATTGTGACATTATTTGTTTTCGCCAGTATTTTAAGTATTTCTACACAATCCCATACTAACTTTGACGTGATGGTATATGAATTAATAGCTAGTATGGCTACTTTGCTGTCCGAGTGAATGTTGATTTTATGTTTTTTGTAATTTCTTCTTAAATTCTCTCGCACACAGAGTTCTATAGCATATACTTCGGCTTGGAAGACTGTGTTTGTAGAATCTAGGCTTGAATAGATATGGGCCTTGGGGCTTTTTCCATACACTCTCGATCCTACTCCATTTATCTTCTTGGAGCCATCCGTATACCATATTATTGAACCTTTATCGAAAGAGGGTGAGCAGGTTTCCCACGTCTCCTTGCTTGGCAAGATTATATTAAAAAGTTTCTCAAAATTATTTCTTGGTAAACAGTAGTCCGATAACGCAATCGAAAGCATATCATCCTTCTGGAATACCCGAACTAGTTCTGGGCGTACCATGTTTTTGATTTGTTGATCATCGCCAGTATTACATTGTAATACAATATCTTGCACCAGGTGCTGCTGTCGGTGAACCTAGAGAAAAATTAGTTTCCGTTTCATCTGAATATGCTCCAAGATATGTTATACCAAGATCTTCACCATATCTTAGATATTATCAAGTTAAAAGAATAAATGCAAAATTTGTTTCTACCAATACATAATTTGAGTTCATAAAGTTTAAACACATGCAATAACTAATTAATTTTCATAAAATATTTAATAAAATTAAAATTTAGTCATATAATATGTATATGTATATAAAGATATACCCCCATCAATAATGAAAATTTAACTGGTCTTTATAGGTACGTATTTCAAATCTGCAAATTCCTTAATTCGTTAATTTCAAATTCGAATTTTTTACTAAATTTCAAGTGCACAAGACGCAAATAACGTGTAAATGACATTTTCGATTAGTTGATTTTTGTCTCACTAAATAATCGATTACACTATCTAAATAGTCATCTAATATTAACATTAAAAATTGCATGACTTAAATTAAACTGCCTACCCGAACAGTCAAATGTCACAAAAAGTTGGCAATATGTTAACAAATTTTGGTGAATTGTATTTTAGAACAATATTTTGTGACAATATTTGTTGAAAAAAGGTCGGTAGGGTTGACCCCATTTGTCTCAGTTTAGATGACAATTTTGTCAACATTTGGTTGATAATATGTCGTCATTTTGTGGGATATTTTGTCGACAATTTGTGAAGAATTTGTTATCAATTTTTCACCAAATATGTCAACAATTTGTGAATGACTTATCGTCAACAGTTTTTTTCAGTAATTCAGGAGAATTTTTAATAATTGCTTTTTATATATTCATGCATGCTCTGTAAACCATTCGGAATGGATTCGGAATGAAATTTCATTTTCACTCGGAATGAAATGTGGTGTTCTGTATTTCATGTGATTTCGAAAATTTTCGAATTAAATTTGTGAAATGTCAAAAAATCTGATGTGTTTCAATTCAATTCAATTCAGTTGTTTTTATATTTAAAATAAATATTTGAAAAGTAAACAAAAATGGATGCTATATTAATAGAAAACCAAAGAAAGAAAAGAATTAATAGAGAAAATATTAGAAGAAGAATTAAATTAAATTTTTAGAAGAAATAAAAACTATTTTATAAAAAATTCAATTCAGTCTTTTTATTAAGTAAAATAAAGTTTTTTAAATTAAATATAATAAATAACATGTAATATGAGTAACGTTATGAGAGGTGTAATATATTGACATGTGTACCAATAAATTACATACTACTAAATTTTAAAATTAAACATTAAAACAAAAAATAATCAAATTGTAATTCAACAGTTAAAAATTATTAAATTTATCACTTCAATCATTTCGCTATCACCATCAATCTAATGGTAATTTAATGCAGCATTTTTAGTTTAAGTTCTTCTATTTCTAATTTTTTTTTTTATACAAATTTTTCTTACATGAGCTTTTCCATTTCCAAATTGTGCCTCTTTCTTTCAACATTTTGATCTTTAACAGCATCACGTATTTCTTTTGCTACTACGATAGCTTCACTTATTTTGCTACATATCTCTATCATTGTTTTTTTTTTGTTCATCTAAATATGTTTCTACATGATCTTTTCTTCTTTTTCGGTTTTGATTACTTCTTATATCATCAGTGGTTATTACATTTTGAATTCTCAATGTTTGTGAATCTGCTGACGTTTGTAATTCTTCGGTATTACTGACTATTTCTACTCCAAAAATTCATCACTAATGCCATCAACAACTGTGTATATGCCAGTCTAACTGTGTATATGCCAGTCAATATGGCAATAGTATCTTCTGTATCAGATATTGTCAGTCTGTTATTTGGTCCATCACCTGTTTGTTTGTTCTCTTTTTTATTATGTGATAGCTTTTTTTTAATATACACATATACAATATACACTGACACATTTTTTTGTGGCGGCTCTTCAATATACAAATTTTTAGTAAATTCTTGCCACAAAATTTCTATTATATGTTTTTCTTTTTTTGTGTACCATACCCTCCTGTTATATCTCGTTTTTTTTCCATAAAATTTAAAAAAAAATTTTCTTGTCTGTTGATTTTGTTTTTCCCCCAATATACGATTATGATATTTCATATATATTATATAAATTTAAGAAAAAATTCTAAAAACTCTATATTTAATACCTAAATTGTTTAATTTTTGAAATAAAAATTTCAAACGGCTTTAATTTCACAAAATTTTTGCAAAAAAACTACAAATTCACTTTTTCCCTACCAAATCACAACTGAAAATACGAGTGAATTGAATCCGACACAAATTGAACGAATTCGGATTGCAGAACACCAAATTTAACCTTCGAAATTTTATTTCACAAATTTCATTTCAATTCATTTCACTCGGATTGCAGAACACCAAATTTCACTATCACCATTTCATTTCACAAAAAGTGAATTACAGAACACACACGATTATATATTTTATTCTATCTATAATTTATTCTATAAAAATAATTAAAAAACAAGTTCTATTTAAATTGTTTGTTAATTACAAAATTCATTCATATTATATATATATTATTCTGCATTTATCTGGATGTTTGTAAGTTCGACGGAACGCTCCAACACATATACAAATTGCATATGTATACAAATGCATATGTATACAAATTGCTTTGGTGCTTTTTTTTAACCCCTGTCTACCATGCTGAACCTTTGCAGGAAAAATTGATTGCATGAACTATATTTTTTTAATTTAATGTTAGTCTTCTTCGCAAATAATAAGGAAAAATAATAAATAATAATAATAATATAAATAAAACAAACAATTTTTTTGATTTATAATAATAAGGACTAATAGAAATTTAATCAATAGTTTAATATGGTATAATAACCAAAAGGCAAACAGCATTTAACACAAAAAAAAAACATAATTCACTCAAAGGTTATTCTTATTACTTAAAATTATACATAATAATACACATGTGTATCAGCATATTTGTATTGTATAATATTATACATTATACTACTTTATTACTTCTACCTTTTATTTTTCTCATTATTGTGTGCGTAATTCACTTCACTCAAAAAAAATTATTTATGTTTTTTTTTTTGTTTTTTTTTATTATTTGCTGTATCTGTATTCTGTATGTTCTGCATGCTCCATTCCAAAAATATTATTTTATTTTCAGTGTTAAGTGTTCACATTTCACTTCACTGTTCAGGTTAACTGTTCAATCAATAGAACTTGATAGAAGTAGAGTAGGATAATTAACTCTACTTCCACGCCGGATAATAAAACATTGTTTTTTTTAAATTGAAAATTATTGATGAAAATGTTTTTGTATTTTTTGTAAATTTTACCAATTTAGATACAAAATTTTGAATATTTTTTTAAAAATAACACAATACCATAATAACAGTTTATTCATATAGCAAAATTAGATCCCTATACAGCATACAAAAGACAAAATTTATATGAAAATTAGATACCATTTTTAAATTTTCTCTCCCGGAGGACTCAATAACGCTAATACGGTATAATTTATACTAAATGGAACCCAACTAACGAATTATAACTAAATGGAAGTGAGTACGAGTATACCATACAAAAATACAAACATTTTATACAAATTTGTTGGTATGGTACTTCTTTTTCTGTTATATAAAAAAATAAAAAAGATTAATGTTAGGCCAATATAAACATAAATAAAAATAAATAAAAAGTGATATAAACATAAGTACTGTAATTTCGGAATAAAGAATCTAATGAAAGAAAAAAAGAAACTAGGATTTATTTTGCTTCCGTCATTTATGACGGGTTACAAAGCTAGTTTTTAAATAAACTTGTTGTATTTTTCAAAATACAAATGTCAAAACAATACCGATTCTCAAATAATGTTGAATAGACTGATGAATAAAATAATCCATATAAAAATCACCCAATTGTCACACATTGTTGACCAAAAATTGTCATAACAAATATTTGTCAACATTTTGTCGGAAAAATTTGAGGTACACTTTTGTAACAAATTTTGTCGACAAATTGTCACCATAATTTTGATGACAAAATGTGCCAAAAATTTTCTGACAATATTATGACAAAAACTTATCATGGCATTTTTGGTTACTGATGTATAGTTTATTAGAATGCAAATGCATTTGATTTTAGTTTGACTTTTTCGATTACACTCCTTTACTAACTCAAAATGTACAATACAAATTCTAAAAAGTCTTCTGAAGATGGTGTAATAATCAAAATTGATCAAAATATTAATTAAAACTAGCGAAACATATCTTGAATTTTAATAGTTATTATTAAAAATATATTTCACCTAGAGCCTACATTACTTATTTATAAAATATATTAAAATCAATTCTAAAATATTGACATGGTACTTAAACAAAATGATTTCATTCTAAATTTATATACAAATTTAGATTGAAATCATTAGGTTTAGATACCTTGTCAATATTCTAGAACGAACTTCAATTAAATTATTTTGGGAATATTTTTTTTTTCTTTTTATTTATGTTTTTTTTGTCTATTTTTAATGTATTTTCTGTGATAGGATTCAGTCAGTAGGAGGACATCTTTTAAAATTCAATGAATGTTCAACAGTAGAATTTCTTTGTATTAATTGAAATGTATTTTAAGAAAAATAAAATATTCTTTTGAAGTTGGAAATAAATTAAACTGATTTCGCGAAGGATATTTAAAATTTTGTTTAAATTACTGAAGTTTATAGACTTATTTCTGAAAGTGTTAGAAAAAAGGTGTAGTACCATTGTTTTGTTACATCAAAGAATATTATTAAGGTTATATTTACAAAGAAAGCAAAAAAAAAAAATCTTCAACTAATTGAATATTTAAATTTAGAGATTCGATTTTAGTTTATGTGGTTTTGTATTCCATAAAAGAACAATTTTTCATTATTTGTTTTTTTTAAAGAGTTTCTGTTTTTACTTTGAATTTTTGATCGATTCGAAATAATTTGATACAATCAAAAATTATTTGTATTAATTTAAGCCTACAATACAATTTTAATTATTTTTAATTATTTTTTAATTAGATAACCCTAAAAAGTATATTTAAAATTTTATTAATTATAAATTTTGTAACTCGCAACTTGAAATAAATATTAATTTTATGGAAATCTATTTTCAATTTTATTTTGGAAATCTATTTTCAATTTAATTTACAGAATAACTAAAAATGGATGGAAATTTATTTTCTGAACTTTTTACCTTATTGAAGAGGGGGTGTATTTTTTCATTTAATTTGATATTCGAAAAAGTATTGTAATACGAGTTTATTCTTTGCAATATCAGTAATTTATATATATGGGAATGTCAGTATTTAATTAGAATTGTAATAGCTAATAGTATTTAATTATAGTATTTAAACACTTATCGGGTCGAAACATGTCATAACTATGTGTAATTTTTATTTTTAATTACAAGCTGGGTGGCGCTGTAGGCAGAGCGCCTATTTTCCAACCGAAAGGTTACAGGTTCGATTCTCGACGAAGGCAAAAAAATGCTTTCTTGATTTTTCGACCTGATCCAGTACCCTTTGTCATTGGGATAAAATAAATGATAAAAAATAGTGTAGAGTTTAGGTTATCACTAAAAATAAAATGGAACTATGTTATTATTGTAATCAAATAAATGTAATTACGACAATGTTAAAATAAATTTCTAATTAAAAATGAAATCATTGGGTTCGTTCAGTAGCATTAACCGGTAGATCTGTAATCCATTTTGGATCCATGTACCATATATCTGGCCACTGAACGCAATTCACCACAAAAATTTACCGCAATACTAGCGCCATCACCGGAAAATATAATGAGTACTTTTAAAAATAAATTAAATTTGATTGGAATAATATTTATTATCATACATATAATTTATTTTTTATAACTCTTAATTTAAGTTTTATGTACATAAATCTTCCTTAAGAATTTAAATTTTCACACTAATTCAAAAAATAATGGCGATTTAAATTTAAAAACTTTCATAAAAAATATAAACATTTAATTTTTCTTACGGTAGATGTCACAACACTCAACATAAAAATTGTTGTTGTTGTTTTTACATATAAAAAGTCAGATCCATGAAATGTATCTAGAATTTTTTCAGATCCATTTTCATTAACCGCGATACATTAACCGGTACATTTACCACACAGTTCAGTAAACAGATCCATGGATCTGTGGATTTCAGATCCAATGGTTAATTTCATTTTCAATGATTAATGCTATTATTTCTAATGAAATTTTTAATGAAATCATTCATTGCTATATTAACGTAGTTAACGTAATGTAGTCAATAGTGCAATCAATGAAAAAAAAAGATATTTTATGTTATTCCTTTAAGTAATATTTATTGTTTATGTTATGTTATGTTATGTTATGTTAATGTTATGTTAATGTTAATGTTATTTATTTAAGTAATCTATAATTATTACATTTAAGGACTTACGCAGTAGACACCTTTTAATTTTGTCTCGTTTCTCCTTAATGAACTCTTAATATATAAATAAGTTGTATAATATACAACAATAATGCGCACACATTTGAAAAAATTTCTAATCATATGGATTTATTATTCCCCAAATACATTACGCATATAAATAAATGCATCTTATTAAAATAAAAAACAAAAACAAACAAATCAGTTATATCATAATTCCATATGTACTTGCAAATGAATCTATGTACATATTATGTCAAATATAAACAAAAAAAAAAATCCCTTGAATTCATTTCATTTTTAATATTTTTAAGTAACTGAATACTTTTTATTAAACATTGTGTGTGTTTTTTGCTGAAACATGAGTGGTTTTTGCTTTATCGTGAGAAGTTCATGTCAGTACGTAAATTACTTTTCTTATAAAAAACTTTAAATTTAGCTTCAATTTGAATTATAATTACTCAACAGGGGCCCCTAGTGTTTACGTAATGTATGTGACAAAGATAAAAATATGTTTTATATTGCTGTTGATTAGTAAAGTATTACTTAGATTTTCTATGAAAAATGTACATGTGGTCAGAAGAAATAAAGTGCTTGACTAGAAAGGCTTAAAACTGTATTATTTTAATTCACAAAAAAAAAACCCTACATTATGAAGGTGAAGTACTATATGGATATAGTTTCCACCCTTAAAATTAGTAGATATGCCATAAAAGTTCTAAATATTGTATGTAGTTGTGACTCCAATCTCTTTGTAAAAGCAATTAGGGTGTTCATTACATAAACTTGGAATTATATATAAAAAAAAACGAAGAAATGTTTTGTTCATCAACAGTACTAGTACTCATCATATCAGTAGTTAGTATAGTGCTGGACTACTTAAGATAATTCCTAGTTTGATTCTGATTATAGTTTGATATTTCATACAATATATATGAAAATAAATGCATTTATAGAAGCTATAAAAGGGTTGTTAAAATTAGATGTGATATTTAAATCCAAGCTTTATTCTGTGACTTAAAACTTAGCATGATGTATTAACAAAATATCTTATGATTGGGAATTGGTCAACTGTATTAGTGTTGGAGATAATAAATTCCCCGATTATTTCAGCTCGTAGCTCTAGAATAATCTGCTGATTCTATAAACCCCGTTTTCATGCTGTTTTTAATGTACTCTTTATTATGGTAATATGTATGAGATATTAAACCATTTGGCACTGTGGTAAGAGATTTATTAAAATTATTACGAATTGTTTTTATCAACAAATTATCGAATCTTACGATACTAGCTTTTTGGTACAAGCACTTATTGCAATAAAAATGTTTGTAGTCCGTTTCGGCTTTTCTGTGTATAGATTTACGCATAAGGTTTTAAAGGATTACGACTCTTATGCATTTTCGTTAAAAATTTTTAATTTTTTCCATTAGACTTGCATTTATATCTTGAACCAAATGGGTCCAGCATATGAAATAACCGGTCTAATGAGAGTTTGATATGATAACATTTTTACTCTTTAATTGATCATTTTATTATAGAAAAGTTTTTTGGGTGCCATAAATCCCTTTGTCCCCTTTTCCAAATTTTTTTTTAACACTATCGATGTAATTTAAATGTTGATTCAAAACAACACCCAAGTATTTGACTGATTTTTTCCTGTCAATTATGGTGTCGTTCAAAAGTTTTTGATATTACTGTTGATTTTAGGTAGGTAGGTAGAAGTGACCATTCCAGTTACTTCTGGAAAACCAATTAGCACTTAGTTTTGTTAACAGTGTTTCGAAATAGAATTGCTTCACAATTATCTACGTTAATTTTCAGTAACCATACCTTGTCAATAATCTGTTAAATACAATTAGAAAAGAATTGGTGAGTTAACGGTAAATCATTTTTAATCACAAACTTGTTTATTGCTTGTAGCTCCATAGGTTTGAATTGGCAGCTGGTGTATATAGAAATTAGACATCACTTGTATGCCTATAACTTCCGCAATTATATTTAAGCTCTCCTATTTAACTTCTTAGTCCACCTAATCAATTTAATTTAAAAAAAAATTTACCAATTTTCCTAATATTACACAGAATGAAATTTTTTTTGTCGGTTTCAAATTTTTATTTATAAAATATTGTTGAATTTATTGAAGGGCTTCTTATTTTATCATTTTCTTATAGTTGATTATGTAAAGTAAATCTACACAAAAATTAAATTTTGAAATTTTTTAATTTATTTTAAGAGTAATTAAAAAAAATTTCAAGGAAAGTTTATATTTCATTATTTATATTTAGCTTTTGTGAAATTGAAGAAAACAAAATTTTTAAAATGGAAATTTCCAGGAACAAACAATGAGCCAAATGAATATTTAAATAATTGAAAAAGTTTTTTTTTTATATTTAAAAATATTTAATACGTAGGTATTCGTTCTCAAAAAAAAAAAAATTGTAATGGATAACAAATGGAAATTTTTAACTTTTAAAGGCAATTTTATAAATTGAAAATGTGAATTATTGAATTACATATATTTTAATAATTTATTAAAACTCTAGTATTATGAATTGGAAAATTTTGAATTGTGTATCAAGACCAAAATTTTGTTTTTAAGTTGAAAACAAAAAATTTCAAATTACCTACTCAGAGTACCAGTTAAGATTTTTGAAAAATTACCTTTCAATCCTTGAATAAAACAGGAAGGTAAGAATTCGTAAGCGTGCGTATTCAAAATAAAACCACTTTATTTAATGATATTTTTTTTTAGAAAAATTAGGGGGACTCAAACCCATTAAAGCCCACTAATTTCTTTTCCGTCATAACCAATGTACGTTTAATCAATTAATAAGTTTTTCTTCGTAATTTTTTTCCGTTTTATGTTTAGGGATTTATTACATTAATAATTTCCGTGGAGGATTGCTATCAACATAATAATTTCTATGTAAGAACCTTATCACTGTGATATTTATCGTGAAGCAAATAGTCAGAGCACCAGCTTTGGGAAAGATTATTTAAATATATTTTTTTTATACAGAGGAAAATTATTGATGTAATAATTTCTGTGAAGGAAACATGAGTTTCAAGAAGATCATCTCCAATCAACTTTCAATCCTGTCTATAGTTTTGCAGACGACAGCACTCTAGTAGAATTCTTCGATTTTCTTCGAAAATTAAATGCTTCAAATGCAGTTACTGATACTAAACTTAACATAATGGTCAGCACGGTTAACCATGACTTAGCCATTATTTTTAACTGGGGAAAAAGTAATAGAGTTCCATTTGTCATACATTTAGGATCCATAATTATGACCGAAAGGTCGAAACACGTGGCGGAATAAAATAATTTTGTAAAATTAACAAGAGTCTTTTATTTTTTAAAAAATAGAGTTGAGTTTAACATCTTCAAAACTGAAAGCTGTCTACTCTCGCACAAAACCACACAGTTCAACCCCTTCTATTATTCGGGGGTGTGCATATTCAGCGAACAAGAGAAACAAGAGAGACATCAAGTGCACATCCCTGCTCAGTGAAAATTCCAATGTGGCTCAAAACTGACTATGGGAATTCGTTTGTAGTCAAATTTTCCCGAATGTGGAATCGTGTTCCATATTCCCTAATGCAAAAATATACCTATGTACAATCTACAAAAGTTCAAGAGTAATATTGACAAATTTATTCAAAATGTCCCTACTGATGTCCCTCTAGAATCCGCAATTAGTCCAAGCCGTACATTCGTGTATAAAAGTATCGTTTAAAACCTGATGTTTGAATTAACTTACAAAAAAAAAAAAAAAAATAGTAGTAGAATTTTCTGTATGGTTTCGTTCTCTTCAATTGACGGACATTATTATCGACATCAAGAGCTGCTCATATGATAGGGTTCACATGAATTTGCAGTGCACTGCTCGTGTTTTATCGCATTTTTTTTACTTCATCTATTCATTTATTTGATCAGCTGTTTCAGTGTGCAATTTAAGGGGTTTGGATCTTTGATATGTACACGGTGCATTACTTATACCTTAATTGTATACATTATACAATACGTTCACACAGATTTTAATATCTGCTTATATATTAGAAATTTTGTTTTGTACTGATAACTTCGAATTACGACCAAGTGACCAGTATAAGTTATTGCATATCTGATGTTTACTTCTTCGTTTTTCTTTCTTTAATTTTCCTTTCACCCTATTTAGTTCAGGGTTAAATACGTATACTACCAGTTTAGCATATACGTCATTCACAAATTTTTTACTGTATTTTGGCAAATGTTACAAGTTTGTTTTTAAATTGGGATGCGAATGGTGGCAATCTTCTATAATTATAGTTGACATGCATTTAAGGATCTGCGCAGTAGACACCTTTTCATTTTATTATCATACAAATAAAACCTTTTTTTACCGAAGCAAAAATTAGTTTTGGGGCTTTTTAAATATAGAGGCATTGATAATCATATAATCAAAATCGTAATAACAATAAAAAAATTTTTTGTTGGTTTTCTTTTTAGTTATATTCGTCAATTCATAATATGAATGATTAATGAATAAAAAACAAAGAACAATAAAAACATTTCAATCGTTGCTGTGTCCGACATATATTCTCCTATTATAAAATATCAGTTACAACTGATAATGAAAATAAATGTATTTTTTCCTTCTCTCAAATTTTGTCTCTTTTCTATCTTTTTATTTCATATTCATATGCATTGCATATGTATTTGTGGATTTGTACATGAACGAGAAATGGAACTATTGATTTTCTTATAAATCGTTAATTTTATCTTCATACAAATATTTTATAATGTGGAATTGTGCTTCTGTATATTTATTTTTCTATGATAAAACTTACTAACCACAAAACTTTTTATTAAACACGAGTGATCGTATATCAGTACGTAAGCTACTGTTTTTTTAAAAATTTTAAATTTGGCTTCAACTTGAATTATAATTACTCAACAGGGGCCCATAGTCTTTTTAATTTATATCCAAAATTTATATACATATATTGTTCTGCTTTCGTTATTGTATACGTCGTCATTGCATCCATAATTTTATTTAATACCACTTTTGAAATTTTTTTGTAGAGTTTCGTATAAATGTGTAAACTGTAAGAACTGAATTATAGTCTGCAAAGGAAGCCATTAAAGAGTTATCGCAATTAAGGGAATGGAATATATCTTGTAGCAGGTAAGGTATTGAAACAATTCTAGCTATCTACTGAATATTCTTTGCTATAAAATAAAATGTGTTGCACATTCAAATTCGATATTTGATTTAATACAGAATGTTAAGTCCCTGCGGTAGCTTATTATTATAATTCGGGCACATCGTTTATTGTCTTTGTTTATGAAATATAGTTTGTACATGAATAATAAGTTTGGTTGGTTCAGTAAACTGTTATAGAATGTTCTAGAGTAAAAAAGAACCCTTTTTTCGGTTCAGTAATTGCCGTTAATTGAACTTTTTTGTCCAACAGTGTTCTGATCGATGTTCAGTAAATTGTCCAAAACTGTTCTAAATTAATATTTTTTGTTCTGAATTTTTTTTGAAAAAAATGTGGACAACTTTTTTTGTTGTTGTTTTATAATTAAATTTTTACAGTTAAACAAAGAAATTTGTGAGTAATGATAGTAAAGAAATTATAGAACAAAAAATAAAAAAAGTGTTCAGTAGATCTGTTTTAAGTAATCCTAAAATGCGTCCTTTAATTGTTATTGTCCAAGCAGCTCTGTCCGCTTCTCTCCTAAATTTACTGAAAAAACTTATTATCAAATGGTTAACACTATCTTTCGCCACTTATCCTTGGATAACAGATTGAACTCAACTTTTTAATTTAATCAACTAGGCTAGTTCTAGATTTTTATTTTACTATATTTAATATTTTTTGTTTTTATTTTTTGTATTTAATGTAAGCTAGCTTTTGGTTTTGATGAAATAAAGTCTTTATTGTATATTATATTATATTATTATTATATATTACTTCCACATTGTGTATTCTAAGACATGGGTATTGATTCTTCATTGATGCTTCATATCGGCCAGGCGCATCGGTGATGCGATTTGTCTTATATATAGGCCGGTTATTGTGAGTACAAACACTTTTTCGAACCAAGATGCTGGTTATACCGTTACGAAAATTATGTTTAAATTTAATCTGTGGAAGTAGCTCAATTCCGGGAATGGATCATCTGTCTTCAGTTGATACTCACACTCTATGCTTCATTTGGTTTTTTATTTTCTGCTTTGCTTACATCACCAGGAACAATAAAGAAGATGAAAAATCGTTTACACCATTAAAGTGGATGTTGTGGCGGTATATTTAATGACCATATTTTATCACAGTGGAACGTTGTTCTGATTTGGGAATGAGTTTTTGATGAAAAATCAAAAAATTCATTAATTTAAACGATTTTTTCATGGCAATATTTTTATACTCATTTTTCTGAAATTTTATTTTCAAATTCTGAACTTGAACATGTATTTTTTTTCTTTGGTAGATCTAATCATCCTACGGAAATGAGTAGATCCAAAATAGATTTTTTAATATAATGCAATGCAATATAAAAAAATAATTTTTTTTTTAACTGGCTTTACATTTTTATTATTAAACTAATTTTTTTTTTAAATAAATATATTTTTTTGAAGGCTGTCTCAAAACGTTTTTTTTTGTTAAAGCACAACAAAAGACTGCAAGAAAATATTTTAATAAAGTTAAATCTCATAGTTACAGTCTTTGAATAAATTTAATATAATAATTGAAATATTTTAGATTCACTATAAAAATGAAAATTGAAATTTTCAAATTTTACAATGTATTCAAAATTTTATATTAATAAAAGTTCAACATAATAAAAAAAAGGATCTTCAAAGATTTATTTGGAATGGGCTTATATTTGAATTTAAATTGTTTCTTTTTATTGGAAAATTGAATATTGAAAATTTATTAACAAAAGTCTCACCACAATAATAACGTTATAAATTTATTCGGTTTTCGTACCTACTACAAAATTTCAAAATTTTGAATAATTAATAAAAATAAATATTTTAAAACATAGTCTCGTAAAAAACTTGTATTATTAAAGATGCCTGAAACTGAATAGGCCTGTTTACACGAGTATTCACAATGACTATTATCACTTCTTATTGTTGCTCCGAGGTATGTAAAGCTTGTAACTCCTTCAAAGTTGTACTCTCCAATTGTTATATTCTGATTATTTCTTATTTGATCATTTCTTGATATTTTTAGGTACTTTGTTTTGTCTTCGATGATTTTTAAGCCTACTTTTTGGGCCTCCTTTTCTAGTTGTACAAATACTTCTGCCATATATCTGTAATTTTTTGGCATAATTAATATCTAATCAGGTAACTTTTGTTTTTTTCATATAATGGACAAATTCGTGCCCAAATCGCTTTTAACAGGGTTTATCATCCACAGCATATGGATAGTACTTTAGGCACTTCATCACCATCATATGAAATCATTCGTTTTTGGGTAGCTGAGTTTAAACGATTAACAACGAAGTGGGAGACCAAAAACAGCTACATTCATTGAAATTATAAGAAAACTATATGATGTAGTGACAAACGATCGCCAAGTAAAAATTCGTAATCTGGCATATATATTAAAAATTATTTCAAGAGGTAGCGGTGGACGCATTTTACATGAAAAAGATATCAGCAAGATGGGTGCATTTATTTATTGACATTGCCACAAAAAATAATTCATTGGAGACGTTGTAAGGA
This sequence comes from Argyra leucocephala, assembly GCA_963942445.1. Taxonomy (NCBI): domain Eukaryota; kingdom Metazoa; phylum Arthropoda; class Insecta; order Diptera; family Dolichopodidae; genus Argyra; species Argyra leucocephala. The sequence goes on along the minus strand of OZ012678.1, from coordinate 27,436,641 downwards.
GCTTTTGTCAATATATCAGCGTAATCTAAATAAATTTTTAAGTCGATTTATAATTGTTTATGAGACTTGGGTCCATTAGTATATACTAGAAACAAAAAATTAGTCCAAACAATGGATAGAACCTGGTGGAAGTGCGCCGAAGAAAGCAAATTCAGAAAAATCACTAGGAAATATTATGGTAACTTTTCTTTGGGATACACAAGGTATCATCGACTATCTTGAAAAAGGAAAATCAATAAATGCAACATTGTGAATTATTGGATCGATTGAATGACGAAATCAAGTAAAAATAACCACATTTAGCAAAGAAGAATTGCTTTTTCATCAAGACAACGCACCTTTACTCACATCAGGTTTGGCAACAGTAAAATGGAATAATTTACGGTACGAAATTGATCCACATCCACCATATACAGTCCGGATTTAGCTCCAAGTGATTACTTTTTGTTTCCGAGTTAAAAAAAATGGGTTGTTGGAAAGAGATTCACATCAAATGAAATGGTTATAGCTAGGGATGGCAATCCGGATAATATTAGGATATTTTCTGATTTACGGATAATCAACTTGAATCAATTATCCGGATATTTGATTTTCGAGAAAGTAAATATTTATCATTTCCAAAATTTGAATTGTATACTATAATTATTACATTTACTGTTGGATTGCAAAAACAGGTGGAACTCATTCGTTCCGATGATTGAGCGACTTCTAAAGTTAAAAAAATGTATTAAACAATCTGACTTATTAGGAACGGAAAAAGAATATTACAATGAACAAAATTTCGTAGTCCTATTAAGTATGTTAAATATCTTAAAACCACTTGAATTAGCTGTAAAAGAGTTGAGTAACGAACATGCAACACTTTTATTTAGCGAAGGTGTTTTTGAATTTATATTTAAAAAATTGAACGATATTGATTCAGATTTGAGCAATGAAATGTTGACGTCATTAAAAACATTTAAAACGAAATAAAGAAGTAGTATCTTTGATGAAATTTCTACAAAATTCATTAATGACTCGAGATAATAATTTTGATGATATTACATATGCTTCGAAACATATTCGAAATCTATTGCTATATCCGGATACCAGAAAGTTCGGTTAATTGACATCTCTAGTTATAGCTGAAACTGAAGCATATTTCGAAAAATCGTATTTTTCAGACGGAATTAAAAAGTTAGATAAAGTGTATTAAGTGGAGAGGAGACTATATACATTCTATATACGAACATTCATAATGTGTTATGTTTAGGATATTTTTTAGAATATTTTTAAATTAGTGAGTTATTCGTGAATACTATGTGAAATTTGTTTTAAAATAAAATCATTAGAAATGTAATGTGTAACTAATATTGAAAAAAGTTTGAGAATCATTGTTTTAAAATATTACCTTATATAATATAATTTTTTTTTGTATAAATGTAAAACGGGTATAAAAAATATATAAAAAAAAATATAAATATATGTTGTACATACCGGTGAGTGATATAAGAATATCAATAAAAATATTCAAAATATTTTGGTACATTTTTCCAGGTATGATGGAAATACTTCATTTACCTAGATACCTACTTCATTTTCCAATTTTTATATTTTTTATTTTTATTTTTGGATGAAAATAAAAAAAAATGTTTTGATATGGAAATTTATCATTCTATTTTTACATAAAAAACACTGAATCGATATAACATATCGATATTCAATCATTTCAAGAATACCCGGTTCGCATTAGATTCAATTTAGATTGAATGTCAGTTAATTTTCAAATCTACAATTTTTTAGCAATAACAATAATATAAATAAAATTGAACAGTATACTAACTAGTTAGGTGTGTATTTTATATCTAGAAAGGATGTATTTATATCCTTGAATTTAATTCATATTATATAGAGACTGAACTGAAGATTTGTTCTTTTTTTTTTATAAAGTTATTTAACTCAAAATATTTTTAAGGGATTCGTTTTTTTTTTATTTATTTTGTTTTGTTTTTATTGTTTAACATTTTTACATAATATTGTGATTCTGGACTATAAACAAAACTATAAAATTAAATTCATATAAATAATTGGAACCAATCGTAATAAATTCTATAGAGTAATAAATTTTTGAATGACTCTTATAAAAAGAAGGAAAATCGAGAACAGAAACCATAGTTGAATATGTAATAAAGAGTATCTAGTATTTGTATTGGGAAAAACATTGAGTTCGAATAGAAATGTTTATTATGGTTTTTATGCAATTTTGAAGGTTTTTGTTTTGACAATAGTGGCGCTTGAGGTTTTTGAAAACCAATTTAATATTATTTGTTTTCATAATAATTGTATCGGTGTGTGTATAAATGTGGATATTTCTTTTTTATTTCTATATTTATCTCTATCCTACAGCTACTTTTTTATTTGGCAAATTCATATGTGTTGTATTTTAATGAGTAAAATGAAAAATAGAAATTTTATAATAAGTGTGTTAAATGATTTAAAACAATGGTAACAATTTTTGCAGTGATTTATTATGAATTTTGAATTACAATGGCGTACAACAAACTGTTTAATTGTTGAATTTTACTTTTTAAAGGTTATAGGTACTATTTTTTTATCTCATTAGAAGAGTCTGTTTCTCTTTGGTTATATATGAGCTTTTTTTAAAAAAAAATGATTTATTTTATATTGTTTTTATATAAAAAAAAATAATGTTGCGTCTTTTACAAAGTAATGTAATAATCTTAATTGTGTTACATTTACTTCAGAAGATTTTTATTTCGCAAAAGGCTCATTCCTAGTTTTATTTATAAAATTGGTAAAAAAAAAACAATTTTTTTTTTAATAAATGCTTATATCTTATAAACTATTCTTCTTAACTATACTTCTAAACTATTAAGTATGTATGTATGAGTTATAGGAAAAAGAGAGACCTTTCAAACAGTATTAGTAATATTGGGAAGGTGTTATGGTAAATTTTTGAGATATTTGTTGTTTAAAGAAAGATAATAAAGACTAGGGGTCCCTGTTGAGTAATTATGATTCAAGTTTAAAGTTTACAAAAAAAAAACAATTATTTACGTACTGACATAGACTTATCACGATTTAGCAGAAACCACTCGTGTTTAATAAAAAGTTTTGTGGTTAGTAAGTTTATTTGGACACATAAATAAACCTCCTTCATATACTGATTCATTTCCGATATATTTCCTATAGTAAGTGGTATTTAGTGGATTAAATTACCAAAAATAAAAATTTTGACATTAAAGAGAAGCGAAATAAAATGAATATGTGTCTACTGCGCAGGTCCTTAAATGCTTGTCAATTAGAATTATAGATAATCTATCTCTACTATATAAAAATGAATTTGCAAGTCATATGGACAATTCAACGTATTTTTTTTTTGTTTTGTTGTTTTTATATTTTTTATTTGAGATGAATTAGTTTTTTTGTTTTTGTTTTTATTTGGCATATGTACATAGATTCATTTGCAAGCATATAATTATAATAACTGATTTGTTTGCTTTAGTTTATTATTTTAATAAGATCTCACCTATGCATTATGTATTTGCTGAATAAAAAATCATATGAGTAAAAAAATTTTGAACATTATGAATCAACACATTATTGTTTTATATACAACTTATTTATTATATTAGGAGTTCATTAAAGAGAAGCGAAAAAAAATTAAAAGGTGTCTACTGCGCAGGTCCTTAAAGGCTTGTCAATTATAATTATAAATTATTTTTTTTTTTTTTTTAATTTTCTACTTTGAACTACAATATCTCCATAACGGCAGCACCAATCATCATCAAATACATGTTCAAATGTGCTCCAGACAGTTATACTTCTGAATATATATGTATATATATATCTAATAGATCAAAAGATATAACGATTTTTATACTACAACAAGGATACTTTCAAATGTCCTTTTCGTCCTTAAAGTATAAGATGCGCCAACAAAGATACATATTTGTGGAAAACCTAAGAATTTCAGCCATCCTTGAGATATAGTCATTAGGTCCTACGCCAATAAAACATCTCCTTCAGAATTCCCATTTTTTTAATATCTAAGTCATGTAACAGTCTTTATTAGTAAACATTTTTCTCTTTCAAATTTATTTATTAATATCTACAGATTACAGATGTAGTTTGCCAATACAACTTAACAAAGCCTCACATTATATTGATAGCAAACCTAAAAATATTGAATAAATATTTCCTGAAAAAAGTACATACCGTTCAAGCTTAATTATACTTAACTACTTACTAACTTTAAATATTAATACATACTTACCATATATACACATACATATAGAGATTTGCAAATAGAATATACAAAAATCCAGAGTTTTACTAGAAGTAACGAAAAAAGGTTCCAACATCATTTAATTAGTGTAGTAGTTGAGCTCCTGGACAATAGAAATATAGCCAGATGATTCAAAAGAGTAAAACTTTTTGAGTTTTTTTTTTCCTTACTCCTCTTGGGAACAATAGGACTTCCATTTGACATTTCCATCGTACTCGATTGCTAGCTGCTACTTTTCACTTGTTCTCAATTGTTATTTGTTACTACGATATCATTTCCATTTCCAAGGCAATGTCTAATTTCTTTTTTAATCTGTTTTATACTAAGTAGAGGATTGGCCTGCTGATGTAGAATACCACTTTGATAACCCTATCTTCGCATATGCACGTTAAGATGCCTGACGTTTACTGAGTACGGCATATCATTTTTTTGTGTCAAATATTACTGACAATTAATAGTGCAAGTATTATTAAAGATTATATCAGTATTAAGTTATTGTATTATTGATTATTGGGTTGTGTTGTATGAAATATATGAATATTGATATATAGGTAATTTTATTTGAATATTAATTGTTAATAATGTATCCCACGTAACATTTTATTGTTATAAAAACAAAATTAGTGCTATAAGACTCCTATATGGCTCCCGATAATCACTAAAGGTGTTATAATGATGCTTCTATGGGAATAATGTGATTAATATTACTATTACAATGTTCTTATAACAGTTGCGGGACTTGTTATAATGAGATTTTCAGCAAGTGTTACAGCAATGTCGTTTGAAGTCTAAAAGTGCGTAATTGATATAACAAAAGTTAAAGTGTTGTTATAAGAATAGAATTGCTAGAATAGCAGTAGTAATATTAATTTTGAACTGTATTCCTATAATTATACTAATAAACTTACTGTAGCTTTTGAATAACTATTTAGTACAAATATTTTGCGACGGCCAATACAAACATGGTAAACAAAAAAATTTTTGCTAAGTAAACAAAAACTGAAAAATTTTGTTTTGCATTCTTTTCGCAAAAATATCATTTTTGCTTAAAAGAATAATTATTTAAATATCAAATTTGATGTTATGCGTTAATTAACGTACATTATTTAACATTTTAACGATGCAATTCAAAAATATATTTTCTTTTATTTATTTATAAAATTGGTTATTTTTTTGAAGTACTTATTATAATAAATGTCAATAATGTTTCTTTCCCAGCCATTTGGATACTATAATTATAAATATTAATACAATATTTATTCTTAACAGCAAAATATTATTTATTAGTATAAAAAGGCATTTTTTATATTACAAGTAATTTACATAGAAATATCAAAATATGTAATTAATATTTATCTCCCTTCTTCATGAAATAAATATAAACTCCATAAAATTATTATTTTTTTTTTTTAAACTGCTAAGATATAAATTGTTCGTATATACTAGTTCGGCATGGAATTGCTTCCGTGTTTGGGGTTTGTTTATTATAAAATAAAAAATAAGACCTTTCTCGCTTTCACACAACATAAATTATTTCAAATAATTTTTATTTCAAACTAAAAACATATACACTAATACATATGTATACTAATCCTATAACAATATTACAGCAATTGTTCCGGTGCGTTATAGGATTCTCCATTTTAGTGCTACAGCGTATTTATAACGTTTCGCAACAATTGCGGAGCATTCAAATTAACACTAATACTGGTATAAGAGTGTTTATATAATAGCGTTGTAAGAGTGCTCAAGAGTCGTATAGCAATAAAATTGTTGCGTGGGTACATTTTCTTATTTTAGTTATAAATTTTATTTATTATAAATTTTATACCAGTTATATTTTTGATATTTCTTTTTTTTTTGTTATATTTTATAAATGTATATAGAAATACATTTCTATGCTTCAACCTATTAGGCCAGGGAAGATACAGTACATTTTAAGTTTTAGTACAGCAATAATATGCCAAAGGAAAACTTAGATAAACATCGCTTGAGGTGTAGTATATATTAAAGTTTTAGTAAAATAAAATCAGAAAAAAAAATTGCTCATTAGTCGTATACTAGTCGTATATTAGTCGCTCACTAGTTCGCTATATATGAAGGATGTATAGTGCGGGTAAAAATTTCACACACAATGTCCATCTACGAGGCTCATTGTGTCTCCTGAAGAATCCTAGCAGCTTACGTAAAAGAATAAAAAATAAAATCATAAAACGAAATTGTCTTGGCTAAAGATTAAAATTATTATTTCAGGAGGTCTCTGCAAAAATATAATATTTTTGATATAGTGATTGAGGTCTATAATTTAATTTATATTCTAAAGCACAACACAAATAAATAAATTCTATAAAATAATCTACCTCTATTTTATTTGTAAATGCCAAGTAAACATGTTACAATTCCTTCTAATCCTACTGTGTATACTCCTCATATTAAACCCTTATTAAAACGAAAAAAAAAAAATATGGAACATTTTTTTGAGACCGATAAAAAAATTATTTTTATTTGTTTTAAGATTTTTTTTAAACTTTTAACGGCTGTACAAAACAAATTACGTAAAAATAACTATACATTTTTGACTTTATTTTATTGCTATAACTTTTGAAATTTAAAACAATATAAAATAAAATTTTTGAAATCGATCGAAAAACTAGGTTTTTTTTTTTTAAAAATAAACTGTTTTGCTTTTTAAAAATTGTCTTAAAAATTTTGAAAATTGCAACGCAAATTTGTCGTTGTAATTTTAAGCATAGCATTATAAATCAGATTGTCTTAACATTGTCTTAACATTAACTGAAACACTCCTGAATCATGATTACATGATTTCAACTCAACTCACCCATTTAAATTCAAACTTGAATTTGAAAACTGATTTCAAATCTCTTTCCAAACCAATTTTAATTTATTTTTAATAACAACATTTTAATATCCTGAAGCAACAAAAATTGATGCGATCTCCTTTAAACTTAAAAAGTCCTTTATAATATTTTGTAAATGAAATTTTGAATAAATGAACTGTTTATATACAAATTGATGGCAAATCAGTTTGAAAAGAAAGTTTTGAAAACATTATCCTTTGAAAAATTCTTTATAATTTACGTAATTCAATATTTTATATTCTACAAAAAGTACTTTGCAGACATTTTGAATTTTATATGTTTTCTTGATGACATGGTTCTGAAGAATAAAATTTTTTGAGTCAGCAAAAATTCATTTTGAAAAATTTACTATAATATACCAATACACATTATTATAGTTTGGAAACAAACGCTCTTATAAAAATGTCCTCTTGTTAAAACGAATTGTACAATGAAAATCGTTTAAAAAAAATATTTTCATCTAAATTTGTTTTAATTTTTTTAATTTTTTCATTTGTTTTTGGTTTTGTTTGTACAATTTTTACAGTTTTTATATCTCAATATTTCAACTGGACAAATCTAATATTAAATCTTTTAGAATTTTGGATAACTGTAGGATATTTGTAAATGAGTCTCGTTTAACTTAAGGTCGTTACGGAATTGGTTTCTGCAATCGCACACATCAAATCGACATTTTTTAGTTAGAAATTGCTTTTTATATGTCTTTAATGGTATGACCTGATATTTCAATGTTTCTATCAGTATTTAACTATCTCAAGTATAGTGTGACCTTCACCTTTAAAAATTTAAATTTATTCGAATTGGTTTGCCACCGCATAGGCTGCAAAATATTCATACAAAAGTGATCAATTTTAAAGTTTGTGTTATCTTTTAATTTTTTGTTTAAGGTTAAATTAAAAGTGGATTCGGAACAAATTTTCTAAGTTTCTTTTATGCGTGTTTTGTGTTTCTGCGGCAATTGATGTTGTTGGTTCATTGTATTGAACGATTGAGTAGCTTGATTGCTTCATCAGAGGTTGAGATGTTTCATCAGCTAATTTCAAATTATTTAAATTAGAATTTATTTAAATTTAACTTTTATTGATCCCTTTAGAGGCTTAGTTGATTATGGGTCAGTTTTCATGTGAACACTTATGTATCAAATCAAACTTAAGCTACACTTAAATCAAAAATTGTGTTTTTCAGTTGGTACTTAAAACAATACTTAAGTGGAACTTAAGCTTGGTAAAATGACCGCTTAAGCTACACTTAAAATTTAAATATTTTGATATTCTTTCTTACACATCTTTCTTATACATTTACACTTTATTTGTCACTCGTATTGCATTTTAACAAGTGCTGCCAATGCAAATATCCGAAAATGACAGCTGAAAATACACACTTAAGTTTTAACTAGAAAACTCAATTTTTTTTAAGTAGAGCTTAAGTGTTGAATGATACTTAAACTTAAGTGTAACTTAAATACTCACCTGAAAGCTGGCCCTAAGTTTAATCCCATAGATGAATTGTACCCAATTTGAATAGTTTATTTGAAGGTATTTATATAATTAATAAACTGGAACTGTTTTATAATGATTTTTATTGATATACACTTGTAAAAGGTCATCGTTTTATGCACACTAATATCAAAATAAATAAATAAAGAAAACTGCAAAACGGAAATTAAAAATCCTGATAGACTGAATGTAGTTTAGAAAACTATATAATGCTTACTTATCCTAGGCTGGCACAATATATTATAATTATTTTTAAGACCGATCTAAGCTAATAAAAAAACCGAGAAAATGTTAGTTGACTAGTTTAGTAGTTAAAAAGAGCTGTGACAGTTGCTGTCACAATATTAATCCGTATTTTGGCTCCGATGCACTGATAAAACAAAAACGAAAACTAAAAATATGAAAACTTTAGTGCGGATTAAGTTATAATGTTCCCTATAAATTTCCTTCTGTGGCCTAATCGTTTGGAGCACATGATTGTGTTTCAATTCAATTACGATGTGGTAGTCACGGGTTCAATTCCCATTTGGGGGGGGGGGTTGTATAAAAAGATAACTAAAAAAAATAGCAAAATATTTTATATAAAATTTATAATCAATAAAAAATAATAATTCATACTTTATAACTAAAAATATTACCTATATCAATACCCATATATCTCATACAACACAATAAAAATAACACAATAAATAAATATTCGACAAACACTAATAATAATTACACAATTGTCAACAACTGAAAAAAGTATGTGACCTGACGTAGCCAGTAAAACATAGTAACGTCAGGCATCTCAAAGTCAAAGATGGATAAAATAGCAGCGACAACTTGTAGAAAATATAACGTCGTCTTACCATGTAGGTGCAGATAGAGTTATCAAACGTGGTCTTCTACAGTAGGCCAATCCCCTACTTAGACAGTATAAGATTAAAAATGAAATTAGACATTGTCCCGGAAATTTAGCAGCTAGAAATAGAGTATGATGGAAATATCAAGTGGAAGCCCTATGCTTGCAAGAGGAGTAAGGCAAAAAAAAAAGTTATAATTTTCAGATAGAAGAAATCCATCGAAAAAACATTAATTTATTGTCCTATTTTCCGTGGGAGAACGAAGTGAAGGACTGTGTCGACTTTAATGCACTAAAAAATTATAAATTAAAACTAGCCTTTTTAACTATTTTGGTCATGAGATATATTTAATCAAACAATATTCTATTAGAAATTATTGAGAGGTAAAAGATTTTATCCTAACGCAGTTTGAACAGTTTCATCTATTTAAGTCTTCTAACATAGTTTTGGCTGTCAACTAAGCGTACAATTTCCGTAATAAAATGTTGAGAAAGAGTTTCGTAGCGTGTTGCCAATTTTTTATTTTACCTTTTATGATCAGGATGTTGCGATCTCTCTGAATATAAGCATTGTGAACATTTATTTATTTATTTATTTATTAGTATGTATATATGAATATATACAATTTGTTGCCCGTTACCTTATGAGATGTGGACCATCATTACATTTTTATTTATTCTGTTAGGCAGCGTTTAAACTTCAATATATATTGACAGTATTTTTTGATGAGAGAGAATATTGAAGAAATATTGATGTGTAAACACATATTGATATCAACATAAATTGAAGAAAAAAATAGAATTTATCCTATTTTCTTAAATATTTATTGATAGAGACAAAATTAAATATGGCGAATAATGAAAAACCTAGCAATATTCATATGTTTTATTTATTTATTTATTTATTTATTTATTTTAACAGTTGATCGTACAGATAAATCTGTAGGCCAACTTTATAGGTCCTTTTCCCTTTCGAAATGTGGGCCTTTTTATTAAATTGTATTAATTATTTGGTATATATTTTTGTATATTACATATTTATATTAATTTTTTTTATTAGTTATATTATATCTTTATTAATTATTAAATTATATTTGAACCGATGTGGTTGTATTGAAAATTACTTTTTTCAGTAATTTTCACCATTTGAAAAATTTTTCGGTTCTCACGGGGTTTGAACCCGTGCTCCTTCGGTCGTTACATTACTACACTCGAGTGTTTTACCACTCGGCTACCGAGGCCACTCATATGTTTTTTTTTATTATAATTTTTGATTTCACATTTGTTTTGTATTCATTTTGTTATTTGTGTTTATATTAGTTTGGGTGCATATGTGAAATAAATAATAAGAAAAACTGACAAATATTTGAAACTGATGTGTAAACACAAATGTCTCTCTCTTCAATCTAAAATTGTCAATTAATATTTAAAAAAGCCTTAGTGTTTATTTTAATTTTTTTAATTTTTTTTATTTTATTTTATATTATTTTTTAATTCTAGGATTAGTGTTGTTAGACAATTTATTTCTCCATAGTCCAAAGTCATTTCGAACATGCAAATGAACATTGACAATGTTTCGTAACATTTTGTATTGGAAAGTTTAGATAGTTTGAATATAAAGTTGTTCAGCACAGCTCAATACCGTATGCTCCGACTGCCTTTACGATTTGATTGTAGATTAAAACTTTGTTATATGTCGAAAGCGTAGATGTCTACACAATTAGCCAATACAACTGATTGTATTTCAAATCTATTTCTTGCTTTATTTTTCTTAACGTGTTCTTTTCATCTGAGGTTGCATCAAGTGTCATACTAAGATATTTTGTAGAATTTTAGATAACGACATTGTTTATTGTGACTGGAATGGGCGGTCCTAGTTTTTATTTTTAAAATTAATATATGTAGATTTTGGCTCGTTTAATTCACCACCTTTGCCATCATAAGGCGATTTTGTTGTTTGTTTGCTGGATTTTATTTGTTGCCTCGTTTATATTAGTACCGTTAATACCGCAGTATCATCTGAAAATGTTGCCATTGTTATGTCTTTCATCTCTTGTATCTCACTGGTATACCTTAAATACAGGATGGAACCCAGAATAGTTCAAATTTAGATAGATATAATTTCCTAACATTTTTTGTTTTAGTTTTGAATACTTATAATGTAACAGTAGTTACAATTTCCAAATGTCACAACTTCATTTTTTTTTTTAATTTTATTAATTAATTAATCTTTTGAAACATGTGAAGCATTCTACTACGAATTTAAATGGTAAATTATTTAAAAATTTTCTTTTTATTTTAAAAATTAAAAAAAAAAAATTCAAATTAATAAAAATATTTTACTAGAATATGAATAATTTATAAATGTATGTATATGCAAAGGATATAATAGGTTAGGTCCCTATGTTTGTTAGCTTAAGGATATAAATGAAGTTTATAATATTTCGAAATTTTTTTTTAAAGCAATGTGTAAGTAAAAATTATTTGGAATTAAGTGAAACAAAAAAAAAAAAAAAATAAAAGGATTAATTGGATTATTGGGAATTTAATACAGTTATACATGTGTATTAATATTTAAAACAAATTACAATTTGTTCAACTGACTGTTAAAAACATAGAATAAAAATATAAAATATATTCAAAAAAAATATTTTTTTTTTAGTTGATTAATTAAAATAAATTGGAATAACTTTTTACTTTTGAATTTCTATTCATTAAATTCTATTTTTTTATTTGTCTTTAATTGCAGTATTTTATTTTAAGCGAGATCAAATAATTGGAAATTTGATAATTATTGTTTTTTTTTTCAGATTTTTTTTAACATCTCTGCCCATTCTAATATATCAAACAAATATTTTATACTGTCAAATTAATGCTTATAGTGAGCAAATCAAACGTCTATGGCTAGAAAAGATGCTGTTGCAATTGATTGTGCAAAATATTATTATCCTATAATGTGGCATTAAAATGGCTTTTCTCTCAATGACCGAACGTTAATTCAACTTTTTTAATTAATAAAAAACATTTATTTTACCAACACATACAGAAAATAAACTCTCCGAACATTTTCCTTGATCCAATTTATTTCTGGGTGTAGTAAAAGAAAAATAGATATATATGTATATATGTATATATTTGATAGATATTTATTGTTATCTCAGGTTTTTAATTTCAAATGTCAAAATATTTTTCATTAATCAAGCACACATCATAATAATAATTACACGTTAAAAAAGAACATATTAAATATTATTTAATTATTTTCGCATTTGTTTTTGAAATTTTAAATTTCAGTTAAAAACACTTTGAAGATTACAATGTCCTTCCATCCATTAATTACTTCTAAATTTTGTTAATAAAAATAAAATTTGCGCATGTAAACAATTTTGTGAACGTTAAACTTTATTGACTGATATATAAAACAAATGTCAGTTTCGCGCATTGCGAGAAAATCTTAAAATTTTCTTTTATTGTATTTGTATTTCAGTCATAGTGTAAAATAAAATTTTCGGGAGATTCGTCCATGAAGAGGAAATCTACCTTTATGGTAGTATTGCGGACAATTTTATTTTACACTATAATTGAAACACAAAATCTATTAAAGAAAATTTTATGATTTCCTCTCAATGCGCGAAGGTTTGTCATTTGTTATGTAGTCCAAAAAGGTTGACGTTTGAAAATATGTTTACATGAGTTGATAGTACTTTTATTAAAAAAATTTAAAATTTTGTTAAGAGTAATAATGGATAATAATATTGTAATATTCGAAAAAAATAAAATATAGCGCTTTGCTTTTATCTTAAAATAAAAATAATTTGTTAAAAACAAAATAATCTTACATTAAAAAGCAAAAAACAAAAAATCACACTTCATGTCTTTTTCTAAAAAACATTTGAAATTCTATATGTGAATGTTTCTATCTGAAACATGTGAATGCGTTCATACATAAATCGAGATAGCAATAAATATTTATCAAATAATTATATATCTATCCTTTTCTTTTACTTCGTCCTTCAGCCAAAAGTTAAAAATATTTTAATTAAGAAATTGGATGAAGAAAATGCCCGGAGAGCATTTTTTGTGTATGTGTTCGTAAAATAAAATTTTTTGATTGGTTAAAAAATTTGTCCGGACGTTCGTCCATTAAGAGGAAATCTACCTTAAGTAAACACCGCATTATCATTGTAAAAAAGGTTAATAAAATAAAATAAACCAATGTTTAAGCTGTCAGTAGAGATATAAAATAACAAAAATATAATTATATTAACTAAACGATAAAAGTTTAAAACAAATTGTATTCTATTTTTGAAATACTCTGTACATGGAACAATTTAAATTTTTTATTTTTTTTTACTTCTTATTTACACTCTGTATTTTCATTTCTATACAATTAACAAATATTTATGATGAAAATATGAGTTGAAGTAACCTATCCAGTGATAAGCTACACTAATTTACAAAATTTAATCTCTAGTTTATTTTACATTTAATTCAGTTAATTATTTATTTTATATTAAGTCGCTTGGCATTCACCTTTTTAGTCCTAGTGTTTCGTGTAACAAATTGCAGTCGACCTAGATTGTTTGGATGATCTTCCACTTTTCTTTTGTAATTATTTATGTATTTTTTTATTTCGTCTTGCACTGAAGAAGTTCCCAAGTATTTTGTAATGAAGTTATTTAGAACGTACCAGGGTGCGTTTACAATTTTCGGCAAAAAAGTATTCTGAAATCTCTGAAGCATACGGTACAATGTATACAGATTTTAATAACGAGTTATATACCAATATCTTGTTTTTTTAGAGACAATTGTGATTTATTTCCTAGTAGCCAATACATATTTCTTAATTTTATTCCAACCTGCTTTCGTTTGCTTTTAATATACTTTCTCTAGTTCAATCTTCTATCTAAATGTATTCCTAGATATTTTACTTCTTCTTTTTGAGGTATAGGAATATTGTTTAGGGAGACTGGTGGGCAAGTATCGTTTCTCAGCGTAAATGTAACGTACAATTATTTTTGCTTGAATTTTCCATTTATGTCATATTTAGATTTTATTCAGACACACTTGGGTAGTGGATGATATTACGTTTGCGTCATTATGTGTGGCTAATATGGCAATATCATCGGAAAAAGTTGTAAGTTGAACTCCTGCTGTTAGTGAGAGGTCCTGCTGTGTACAATAAGTATAAAATAGGTCCAAGGATACTACCTTGAGGAACTCCGGGATTAATATAATATAATTGACTATATTTGTTTTTTTATTTTCCAAACAATTTCAATGGAAAAATAAAAATTTTAATATATTTTCAACATCACCATAAGTTTAAAGGTCCATAAAAAAATTACTATAATATATACTAATACAAATCCACACATACACGGTTTGACTAGAACACTTCTTCAATATTTAAATAAAAAATCTACCCTAACCCGACCCTTTATAAAAAGTAATAAAAAATAATGTTTGCGATTTTAGTTTCATACTCGATTAAAAATTTTCAGGATACACGTGTACAAATACAGAACTATACGTCATAACATCGTTTTACATATATAAAATCTAGGCAAATTTTATAACACTCGCTTACAAATTACATTCGTGTAATAAATATTTCCTACCTATCTTAAAATATATTACAATTCAAATGTTATAACAATTTAATGGTTTTAGTGGATTCCTATAACGATTACTGAAGAAAATTTTAAAAGCTGAATTCTAATTTGTTGCAACTATTTTTAATTTATAGTTTTGTCGTCTTCAAGTGTAGTTTTGCTAAAAAAAATGTATTTGTAATTTATAATTATATTTGCAATATTGCAGTAACAATTTATTTATATTAAGATAGAATATTTTTGTTGTTTAGTACAAAATTCAGAATTTATTAAGGCAAATGATAATTCATTTTATTTTATTTAAACAAATTTCAACTACAGTATTTGCAAATAAATTATAAATTTACGGATGAGATATTCAAACCACAATAAGAAAAAAAAAATCAGACTTAAGGATTTGTATTCTTCAGTAGAATTCAGTAGAAAAATTCAGTAGAATTACATAATACTATTCAAAAACTATAATTAAATGATAAGAAATAAATTTATGAATTTATAAGGATTTGAATTAACAGAAAATATCCTTTTGTACAATAATTTTTATCAACATTAATGAATTTTAAGTGATCACTTAGAATTGCAATTGAGGGTTGAATAAAAACCAAAATGGTTGTATAATCTGATTAATTTTTCAAAAATTAAATTGTACTTTAATTGGTTTTAAATGGATGTAGGTGGTGTTCTTGAATTTGAGTCAAAATTACATTTTGGAAAATAAAAAAATAATTATAATTTCGTAATTATGTTTTAAAAATTACAGAAAAATTCTACTGACTTAACAGTAACTATCCTACTAATTTTACTATGACTTAATAATATTTGATTACATTTTTTTATTTTTTTATATATTCATTATTATATTACAAATTAATTTACTTAATAATGACTTAGTGTTGTCAAGCAGATGCAAACGAAGAAAACCACATTTTTATGTATAGTAATGGTGTATGGTGAATTTTCTGATGACACATTGAAATTTTCCATACAGTTTAATATTAAGTAATATCTGGCTTTGATTATATTCGAAAATATTTTTTTTTTGTATTTCTACTTGAGTAAAATACTTAATAATTATCACCCATAAGGATATTTTGACTTTGAAATAAATTATAGCCTTTTGGAATTATTTATATTATTTATTTTAATAGTAAAAGATTAATATGTAAAAAAATATATGTAGACAATTTTTTTGAATTCAATTAAATATATTATCATTGAAGGTGTTAAGTCACTTGTAGTGGACAATAAAAATATTACTGTCAAATTTGATTTTTTTTTTTTTTCCAGATAGTGGTAAATCATCGAAAGAGGCTTCAGGGACTACCTATTACCGGGGAAGGCAGTTTGAAGGACTGTGGGACTTTAGCCCACTAAAAACTCCTATCATTATTGCAACATTAAAACTAGTCTTATAGACTAACCATTAATTTAAATTTAACTCAAAGAAACTAAGATACCTTTGATCTACCAAAATCCATTAAGGTTTTAATAGATAAAAGGTTTTAACCTAACTCAAGTGGTCTTGTTCGTTTTAGTCGCTTAACAAAGTTTTGATTGTCAATTAAGCTAGAAGCTTCGGTATTGACATGTTGGATCAGACGAGTTTTATGCCGTGCAGCGCATTTCATTATTTCGTCTTTTATACATGAGATCTTCAGATCTCGATGAATATCGGCATTGCGAACATACCATGGAGCATTGACTATGTTGCGCAGTACCTTATTTGGGAACGTTTGGATAGTTTGAATTTGGATTTGTTTAGCACATCTCCATATTTGAATACCGTATGCCCAGACTGGCTTCAATATTTGATTATACATCAAAACTTTGTTAAAGGTCGAGACCGTAGAATTCCGCCCAATCAGTCAGTATATTTCTCTATATTTGAACTGGAGTTCTTGCTTTTTGATTTTCACATGCTCTTTCCATTTCAGTTTTGCATCCAAGGTCATGCCAAGATATTTAGCTTTATTCTCGTATGGAATCACGACATCATTAATTTTAACTGAGAGAGGAGTTACTATGTTTTTATAGGTGAAGTTTACATGACTAGATTTGGCTTAATTTAATTTAATTTTCCATTTTTTGCACCAGTTGGAAATTTCGTCATTAGCTTTTTGGAGTTTGTTTGTTGCTTCTTCTATAGTAGAACCAACTGCCATCAACGCTGTGTCAATCTGCAAAGGTTTTTATACTTTCTACTTCGGGTATATCACAGGTGTATAACAAATATAAAATTGGACCCAGTATACTACCTTGCGGTACTCCAGCTTTTATATCTCTTAGAGAGGAGTATTCATTCTCATTTTTAACTCGAAAAACTCTATTTGAGAGATATGATGAAAATAATTGAACATAATTTTTAGGGAGCAAATAACTTAGCTTTTTGATGAGACCTTCATGCCAAACTTTATCAAAAGCTTGGGCTACATCTAGAAATACTGAAGAACAAATTTGTTTATTTTCCAGTGCCCTTTCTATAATGTCTATTAGTCGATGTACTTGATCTATTGTTGAGTGTTTTTGCCTAAACACAAATTGGTGATTAGGTATTATATTCCTGTTTTCTATGAGGGGTTGAATCCTTCTCAATAGTAACTTTTCAAACAACTTCGATATTGTAGGGAGCAAAGATATCGGCCTGTAGGATTTGGTGTCGTTAGCAGGCTTTCCTGGTTTTTGGATCATTATTATCTCGGCAACTTTCCATATACTAGGTACGTGTTTAAGCTTAATACAGGCATTCATTATGTATACCAAGAGTGTGAGAACTTTGTTGGGTATATTTTTTAGCACATTTGAAGTTATTAAATCAAAACCTGGGGCTTTATTTAATTTTAGGTTTTTTATTTCCTTAATTACTTCTTTTCGACTTATTAAGGGAATATTTATATCTTCATGGTTATTTATTTCATTTAGATCAATAACAGTGTTCATTTCATTGGGCTTAAAAATTTCAGCGAGATGATCTGCAAAAGTGTCAGCTTTTTCTTTATCGCTCCTTGCCCATGAGCCATCATTTTTCCTCAGTGGTGCAGAATGCACAATAGACTTCTTCATTTTACTCGTAGCTTTCCATAAAGAATAATTTGTTTCTTTAGTAGCTGTTAAATTTTCTAGGTAATAATTCAGAGATCTATCATTCGATTTCTTTATTTCTCTCTTTAGCTCCTGACTTTTATTATTAAGATCCGTTTTGCTGGATGGGTCACGCGTTTGTTGCCACCTCCTTCTCGCTTTTCGTTTCTCTTTTAACATGTTAAGGATATACACCGGATATCTAGGGCTGATTTTTTTTGATTTTTTTGTCTTAGTACTACTCCAAGCTGCAAACTGGACAGCTTGCATAAGTTTTTTCGATTTTGATCACAATTTGAAAATTTGGTTTTGATCACAATTTAAAGTATCGGTTTTTCTAATCTTAGCTAATTTTTTATTTTATTTTATATTATGTAGCATTCAATTTTCTATCTTATTTAAATCGAATAATAATATGTCACTATTGATATGACTAGATGATATGTCACTATTAGATGATGTCGCACTAATGGCTAGTATGTCATAATTAGATGATATTAAGTAATTTGTTTTGACTTAATTTTTTTGATAAGTAGTGAGTTAGGGATTGACTCATCTCTGAATTTACATAGTTCTGATCCTCACTAGGTTTGTCATTAGACTATTCATAAGTCTTCAACGAATTATAATATGTATCATAATAATAAGAATTGTATTTTACTTAACTCTGAGCAGTACCAATAAATCGGTTTTTCTCAATAATTTAATTCATCTGTAATTATTGGCATCATGTGTCAATAATAGAAACATGAAAATTTTCCTATCATAATAAATTTATATATTACATAATAAATTAAATAAAAATCATATTCTTTCAAACTTTTTTTTGTTTTTACGCATAGCAGGAATGACCAGTGATATTTAAAGTGTTGCTAAGACAAATAAATCATTTCCAAATGTTTTGGCAAGAACCGTCATTTTTATAGATTTTCAAGAGGACACAGGAGAAAAAATAGATTTAGATTCATATTTATTATTAATCCATAAAAAAAGACTTATTTTTTAAGTTTTAGTTTTTAATAAGTTTTTCATACCCAAATATTTTTATGTCAAGTTCATAGTTTAATTTATACAAAAAGCTTAACCACCCAGTTCTGAGCTATAGAAAAGACAGTTACACACTAATTCAGACAACGACCAGGGAAAAAATTTACAGGTTAAAAAAAATGTTTAAGCTGAATAGTAAATACGATTTATGTACATATATAGGCAATATAATGTGGTATATTAAATGAATTGATTGTTTCACATTCCTACACAGGTTGTGTTACAAATATTTTCACAGATTTTCACTTTCATGGAGAAATTATATTGAATGAAAATTTAATAATGAGTATTTATAATTTCATTTTATTCTTAAATGCCAATAAATAATAAATTTAAATTTCATTAACTGGACCATATTAACCTCAAATAACTCTATACAACTGCAAATTATTTTGAATTATCATTCTAATTAACTCAAGTCTTTTGTTTCAATCATAACGTTTGAATGTACATTCCATATTAATAATTATTGTAAATCAAATGAATATTTAATTTTTTTTCTATATATAATATAAAATAATTTTTCAAGGACTCAAAAAATTTTCAGGATTATTCAATATCTTATATTTGTGGTATGAGTTTTAATGATATTTCACAGTATAATTTACATGCAATTTTTTTTTACACTGAATCATAATTAGTTTTAGATTTTGATTTACATAGAAATTGAAAATGACAAGTCATTGAAATTTAAAATAATAAAACAAAAAAATATGCAGTGAACTGCAAATAATTCCTTCAAGGAATTTATTATGTAATAGAATACTAAATAAAATTTAATTATATAACCACAAATTATTAAAAATTATTTGCATGAATTAACAACTGATTACTCAAAACTTCAAATAAATATTTCATTATAATAATTATGAGAATAAAATTTCAAAATAAATTCATTTTTCTTTATAAAATAATTCTTTTGAATTGAAATAGTGGTTTAAAAGAAATATCAAAATATTAGTATTATGCAAATGACTAACGGGATTAATATAAAATGACATGAATTACAAAAAAATTGTATTTATTTATTAATTTTGCTAATGTACATGAGAAGACAAGTGCCTTTGATTGATTATCTCGTAGAGACGACGGTATACATATGCTCAGTAGAAATTAAATCTGTATTGTACAATAAAAGTGTGCTTATCGTGTAAGTGTGCTCATCTCTACACCGTACAAATCCCTAGATGTTAGAACATAAGTTATCGAAATTCGTTTATAAGCAGAACATCTTGAATGTTGAACCGAATTCCATCCTATGGGCTCCGCAGACATGATCAATTCTGTATTTATGACCTACAAAAATTCAAGTCGAACATTAACTCTTCCGGTCGTAATTATCCACCTCTCCTAACTTCTTTTCCCTCCCTATCCAAACGTGTCAGGTTAAAAAGGCTCCAACATAATGTTTTGGTTTTTTATAGTCCGCACCCAGTTCTGTAATTCTGGAAAAAAAATTTATTAATTATTTTATCAGCGATAATCAATTAACAGCTTAGTCATGTAATTTCTTATCCAATTATGCAATGGTGGGTATTGATTCTTAGCCCATGATTTCGATTAAGTATGTCGTCATGCACGTTATATATACAAAATCAAAAATCAAATTTATAATAAAATGAAAAAACCTCAAAAACATATATAATAAAAGCCAGAGTTTGTCAAAACAGCTTCCTTTGGTCCATATCTTTATTAAATTTACACTGCAGATATTCCAACTAGTAATAAAACTTTTATATTAACATTACTGCTTAATAATACAGCTATGCTAAGCTCTCATTCGTATCGTAAAGTAGCAATCGAACATTTTAAAAACGATTTAGAAGAAGTCAAAGACTGGCTTGCACTCTGGAGAATAAAAGTTAACTGAGCAAAATGCACTCATTATAACTTCTATGTTACGGAGCGAAATTATTGAGAGTTTTATACAAAAAGTTCTGGATTAAAAAGCACATATATATCAAAATAGTATATCAGACATTCTAATTGTAGCCCAAATTTTTAAAGAACAATCTTTATAAGTGTAAAATGTCTGTCGAATTTTATTGTTTCATATCTTTGTAAATAAATTCATAATATTAAAATTTATTTCAGGTTATTATTAATTTACAACAAATAAATAATCATAATAAATTATTTCTATGACCGATACGAAATTTAGCATATGAAAGTATAGATCTAAAAATTGTTTAGTCCAACGGTTGACCCCCAAATAGAAAAATTTAACTGTTTTTAAAAGAAAATCACAATTATGGCATTTTTACACATGATTTTCATTCATTGACGTCAAGACAAAATTTTTACCAAAAATTTAATATATGAAAATAATGCCCAGTGTCAACATAACATTTAAATATTATGTCATGCTATTGTCAACGCTACAATATTAATAAATCTGTGAATGGAAAATATAGAGTAATACTAAACTAATATTAAGCGGTAAACACAACTGCGACCACCGACCACCGACCACCGACCACCGACCACCGACCACCGACCACCGACCACCGACCACCGACCACCGACCACCGACTACCGACCACCGACCACCGATCACCGACTACCAACGAAATTCGCTTCGCTCAACTATTTTTCGTCAAATGAAAAACAATTGTAGCGAAACGAAAAATAAAAATAAATAAACAAAACAGAAAAACAAATGGCGGAATTTCAAAGTAAAAAAATCATTTGAATAATTTATTAATTTATTTGTAGCATCATCAGATCCAAATACATCACTAATAAATGTGTAATTTTATATGTATATAATAAAAAAAATAAATAAGTGTAAGTTGCAGAACATATAAAACTGTAAAAAAAAACAGAACAAAAATATTCTAATGATTTCAGAATAATTGTTTGATGTGTAAAAAGGTTATCAGAAATTTCAACTCCGACTATCAGCGAAAAAAATTGGAAATATCCTTATTTCGACACCAACGAAAATGTGATTGAGCAATTGTAGTTGGAATTGTGAGCAGATACATAAGAGGGTATGTATTTTAATATTTTCGTCGGTAGTCGCAATTGTGTTTACCGCTTTAAAACCGAAATCATTTGTTGCCGTAGATGGATAAGCACGTAATCCGGGTTGGAATGAGCGGACTAATTTGTCAAATTAACTTATTGCTCAAATTAAAATAACTTAAACTTTGAGTTTGTGATCACTTTTGATTAAAGTATATGGGTAGTCAATATTTGAGTTACAGGGTCAGTTAAACAAAAATTTGAGCACTTTACAACCCAGGTTTGATTACAATTGCTAGATAAAATCTACTAATACCAATTTTTTGAATCATGTTTTTATAATCATTTTGATATTGATAGTGTTGCACCACAAATTTTATTTACTATAAAGAACCCATTCAAGAACCCATTACAACGGTAAATTACAATTTGTGTAAGTAAAAGGTTAAAAATATGGTACACAATAATAGCGTTCCTTTAAGCTGTGTAAATTACTCATGAGTAGATTATTAAAAGAACGCTCATTTTATGCTCATGAGCAAAACATAACCTAAAAAGATTGATGTTAGTTTGTTTTGTTTTGGAAATTTATCTATCAAAAACAATTTATCAAATAATTTTCTACTTTTCTTGCTGTTGTCTATTTTTATTCATTAAATTTAGTTTTATATGTAATTATTTTTAAAATAAAATGGTTATTTATAATATTTAAATTAGTTTTTTGTTGAAAAATATTTATTTTTATTTAATTTTGTTTATTTTAAAGTAAATATGAAACTTCAAATTATAAATATGACACTAAATAATTATTCAGCACAAAAAATGTTTATTCAGCACCTGGCGGAAAGTAGATCGTTACTAAGCATTTTCTACACAAAAACAAGAGGTAGTTTAGCTGTGTTCAAAAATGTGTAAAAATGGTTAGTTTACACAGGATAATCGAACGCTAGTAATAAATACAAAATAAATACAAATAAGTAGAAAATAACAAATAATAGAAGTTGTAACAAAAAATTTAACCGAGTATATATTTTTTTTTATTTTTTACATTCTTGAGAGTAAGTTAGGTAGAATCACCTATAGCTGTGTTTTTTTAATGATCCGGATCCATATAGATCTCAGATCATTAAAAAAACGAGTAGGGAAATTTTTTTTTGACATAATAAAACTTCAATTTTAAAGCTTTATAACAATTCAAAATCCTCTTAGTTAAAAAATTATAAATTGAGGGAAGAACAATATTAAAATTTATCATGTACAATATAATTTATTCCAATTAAAAATTATAAAAGAAAAAATGGGTTGGAGTGTATGACTTACTCTTTATTTTAAAAACAAGTTATATTAAAAAATTAATAATTTTAATAAAATTATTGAAGCCATAGAATTGCAAAAGATCTGCTGTCTTCTTCATCGTTTGGTAGTAGTTCTTCTTCGGAAAATTCAATAGAAAATGAACTTGAAAGAGTTAATAATTGCAACAAAACAGTTAATAATTTTTTTATGATTGTAAAAGAATATTCTGAAAATGACTAAGTCTCATTTTCGTAGCGTAGCACAGAAGGCAAATTCTTGTAAATTGGTGGATATCAAGCAATGTTTTAATAAAGAAAAATTAAAATAATAAAGGATCTTAATTTCATGAAATTCTAGTTTTTCAGTTCAGTTTTTTTTTCATATTCTTAATTCTCAATCATTTAAAGAACAATAATAATTTCACACTTACATCTAGAACAAAAATAATTATAAAATATAATAAAACTTCAAATAGAGCTTAAGTTTTAAAATCAATAAAACATTAAATATTAAAATAATAATATTCTAATATTTAACACACAAAGTAAAATGTAAGCAATAAACAATAAACAATTTACTTTGACGTTTTATTTGTCAAATATTATTGTCAAAAAAGGGAAATTTATAAATTTCCCATAATCTGTATAGAGATCCCGATAAAAAGTTAGATTAGCGATTTGTATGAAATTCAAAAAAGCTCTTTGATCTATATAGATCCGGATCATTAAAAAAATTCATTCTCATTCGTGCTTAATTAAGTACGGTACTGCAATTTTACACTATTATAAAACTGCAGAAGTCAAATGAATCACATTTTAGTCTGATTACAAAATTGTTAATTGTTAATTGTTGTTTTAATTAATATACATATATATTTTTCTGTTTGAATGTTTTTAAAGCATTTTTAAACACATTTTCAATAATTTTAAATACAAATTTTGTCACTTCGTTTGAATTTTGTAAATTTGTTTGGAAACTTCAGATCTATTAGCATTATAAAACAAAATTTAATACAATTCAATCTCACTTTAATTTTTGATTCTAGCAAAATTATGTCAGTTATACAACCCTTACTGAAATTTCAAGCAAAAAAAACAGAAGACAAGAATATTATATAAAATCGCTCTCTTTGGTTTAAATTTTGCCAATATTTCATTCTACGTTCATCTTTTTTGTTTCACTGCGATTTATTGCAATATCCGAAAGCAATATTTTTAAAATATTCATTGAATTTATTTATGAGTATACAATAATTTTGTGAAATTCCAATAAATTGATATAATGAAAAATCATAGACCGACAAAAAAAAATAAAATTTATGAGTGTATCAATTTCAGTGTAATTTTTTAAGATTGTATGAAATTTTCAATTTTGATTTACAAAATTAATAAACTTTCTTTGACTATGAAAATATATATTGCACAAAATATCGCCCAGTTAATTCAAAATATTCGTTAAAAATATATCATAAATTTGTATTATCAAAAATTCATATACGTACTATTTAAAACACGTAGTGTTTAAAATAAGTAAAAAAATAAGAGCAAAATTTTTTTGATAAAAGTTCAAAGAAATAATTTTCTCTATGGAATAAAAATTTATTTTAAAGTAGAATTTTAATAATTTAATATTTTTTAATATCTGAAATTTACTGAAATGAAATGAAACAAAACACAAGAAAAAAAAAAACTGTATTTCATAGAAAATTCATGAATCATTTTTGTTTTTTTTTTTTTTGTTCTTTGTTCCATTTAAAGAAACAAAAATAAATTTTCATAAAAAATGTATTAAAATCTCTTCTCTTCTACAAAAAAAAAAAGAAAAAAAAAAGTATATTTAAATATTGAAAACCCTTAAATGTGAAAAAAAAAATTCTTTTTCTTTGTTTCGGTTTTCTTTTTCTCTCTACAGTCTGAAATTGGCACTTTAATAATTTTTTGGTCAATTATAAAAACTTTGGTTTTTTTTTTCTTCAGTTCTCTTTGTTCATTTTGAAGGGTCCGATTTGAAAGCAATACATTTCAGTGTTTAAGAAAAAATAAATTTACTGTTACTGTTTATGCTCAAAATATAAAATCGATTGTTAGTAGGCCGGTTCTGTTATCAAACATTTTTTAAGTAATTTTATTCATTATGAAATTTTGGGGGATATTTTCTTAGCAGCATTCAAATTGTCTCATTTTATGAAGAGTAGTTTATGGAATTTTGCAGAGTCAATTCTCATCGTAACCTTAGCCTTCCTCGGTTCCAAATACCTTCTTAACTCAAAGTTTCAAACACTTGTAGGTAATGACAAACATTCACCTCTATATTCTCTTAGACGCATCCTATTAAATCACTATAAAGCGATATTTTATATATTCCTGTTCTAGACACAGGCACGACAGTTTTAAATTGACACGATGACAATAATGTCAAAATTGTCATGTGTATAATTTTTGTTAGGTGGCCTTTACACGTACGATTTAATCCATGGACTTGATTCAAATGTCAAAAAATCGTACGTGTTAAAGCTCATATGAATTAAATCGTATAAATTTCGTGTATCAAATTGGATAGCAATTCAATTTTCATTAAATCAAATTTGACAGTTCATGAATTAAATATGGCGAATTCGTAAATTTTTATTTCAATCCTATGTTTTCGATTGAATTTTGACATTGATTTATTTTTGTTATTTGTATACAGGTTGATTTTGATAGCAAAGTGTTTTTTTTTTATTTCAAGTCGGTTATTTGAAAACCCGGAATACTGATATTTTTTTTTTATTGAATTTGACTTTGTTTAGTTGAAAATATGTGTAATATTTTATATAGAAAGAAGTTAATAAAAAAAAAGAAGTTTTGTGGAAATTTGGTGTTAAAATACATTTTTAAGAACCGAAGCCAAGCGAAGACATTGCATTTAAATTTAATATAAGTACGCAAGAAGCGAAAATAAAACAAAACGTTTTGAGGACAATATTTTTTTGTGAAATTAAAAATGTATGTGGGTTTTATTTTTATTTTATACGAAACATTTTTTTGATTTTTTAAGAATGTAATGCACACTGTACTTTTGACATGAAGTTTTGGCATTTACTTCAAAAGAAATGCATGAATTTTGTTTAATGTGTGAACGTTAAATGGATTTTATCGTGAATTTTATTGTGAACTGCCGCACGTGTAAATCGTACGTGTAAGCCTTAGTTTTTTTCTTCGACGTGACACCCATTTTTGATAATTTCAAAATTTGTAATCGATTGAGATTGAGTCAAACTGTTTCCAGTTGTTTGGTAAATAAGTTAAATATAGATAGGATAACAGTTAAATAAGAAATAATAACAATTATTAATTATCTTTTTTAGCATTTTTATTAAATTTAAAAATTGTGACTTTATATTGAAAAGAAAAGACAAAAGAACTCATCTATCCTATTACTGATGTCTCTCAATACTTCTGTAATATAATTTTTACACTATTATGATGAATCATATTAATAATATTTATTATTTGAAAAAGTATAACAGTTTTATTTTAAATTATTTAAAAATATTAGATTGCACTTTTAGTTTATACCGGGTGTCCCACAGCATGCGTATCAGTTTTGTAGAATCCGAATTTGCATAAAAAACTACCTCTTCCAATTTGAAAAACTTGATTTCGGTGACTTTTTGGTTTAAAACATTTGTTTTCGCGGTCCTTTCCGATCGATATGGCAACCTCGATTAAGTTAATAATTTTTTTAAAATATTAAAATAACGCCTCCTTCCTCTCTTAAAAACTCATATTTATTATCTGGAACAACCGGTATACTAAAAAATATTCAATAATATTTTTTGAGAGTAAAAAATTGGTCAGTAGGTACTACGAATCTAATAATATTTTCTATTACCGACTTACAGCGTCTCATAGAAATACGTATTTAGTTAAACGTGACGTGTGTCAAGTTTGCTATCGGGTCAGTGATGCGTCTCAGACAATGGATGATTGTGAAAGGATTATAAAATAATTGGTAATGCCTAAAACAAAAATAGGTAAATTTACAATTTTTATCTTTGATTTATAAATTTTTTTCAATTAGAATTGAACTGTCATCTAAGATGGCTCATTCCAAAACGCAAATCAGGGAAATTTCAAATTAGTAAATTCGAAGGTCAATGAAAACAACATAACAATTACTACGTATTTGAATTCTTCTTGAAATCTCAAGCTGTGTATTAAGTTATCAAGCTTGAGTTGATGTCAGCTTGAAAATAGCTTGAGTTTGACGTAATGTATTTTTGGTAAAATAAATTTTCCACCTAAAATTTATAAAATTTTCTATAAATTTGAAGATATAAAATATAAAATTTAATTTTTTTTTTTTTTAATTTACTATTTTAAATCTTCTATTTTTGAAATTCACTCTAAACTTTAATAAAAATATTAAATGTCAATTCAGGCTCTCAAGTTGCGTATTCGGTTAAAATTTGCAAGTCCAGAAAGTAAATTTTTTTGATTGATTTGAGTGAACCTGATTTCAAGAAACTAGCGTATACGTAATGTTAAAGCTTTCTTGAAGCTTACTTGATTCTATCATGTACAACGGGGTATCATGTAGTTGTGGTTCTAAATTTTCGACATAGAAAATGTCGCATAGGAAGTCTAATGAATTCATTTTCAACAACAATTCAAAAACAACTAGAAAAATAATTTTTAATTTAATGATTTAGAACATTGTCAAAATGAATCTCCACAGTGCAACAACGGTAAAATTTGAATTTTGATAACATTTTTGTCGCCGACTTAGTTATGTCGTTATATTGACTTAGTTATGTCGTTAATATTAATTATTAGTTATTTTCTCGCCGACTATTTGCTATGATCCCTTTTAAACACATTTGTTTAAAACATAATTTTGTCCACATATTTTGTTTTTATTGGACTTCAGGTTTAATTCAAATTCTAATTTATATATGAAAATTTGTCATAATTAGAGTTTTAACCATCTGATTAAGTCATAATGTATCAGTATATCTCTAAGTTATAATAACTACTGTTATTACACAAACGGTATAAA
This sequence comes from Argyra leucocephala, assembly GCA_963942445.1. Classification (NCBI taxonomy): domain Eukaryota; kingdom Metazoa; phylum Arthropoda; class Insecta; order Diptera; family Dolichopodidae; genus Argyra; species Argyra leucocephala. The sequence continues at coordinate 27,408,091 of OZ012678.1, read as the reverse complement.
TTTTGTTTTCATTAATTTACTGGATTTTTTTTTTAGCATTGAGGTTGAAATAATGTTTTTGTTTTTGCCTAATTTTATGGATATTTTTAGGTTTTGATAATTCATTATTATGTATATACTATGAAAGGAAAATGCTACCTCAAAAATCAATTTTTAAAAATTAAGATTGAAAAAAAATATGTATAGGTATTAAAGTATACAATATACCTTTATAAATCAATTGAAAAATGTGAAATTACAAAAAACAAGAGGCAGTTTCCACAAATTTTTTACAGAACAAATAATAGAATATTTTTTGGTAAAGTAAATCGATAGATTCTTACCAATCGATGAACTGTAGGTTCAAATTGTATATCTAGCGATTAATTTACGGATAGAAAATTATTGAAAAATCTCTACATATATATTAATGAGTGCTATACGTTGGATAATACTCAATAAACTGGTAGTTTAACTTTTTCTTTGTATATAACACCAAGAATAATAACAATTATTTACTTTGATTTTCACTCATTCATGTTTAATAATGTTCAAAATTTGATATATTAATTATATATGTATCTACATTATTATCTGTAAATAAAACAAAAGTAAGGTACAAATATCTGAACCATTTCAAAACCGGTTTTCATTATTATTCTTTTAAATGATAGGTATTTAAAGAGAGACATGGCAATTTCCAATTGTTTTTCCAATTGTTTTTTAATTTTCAATATGAAATTTCAATCTAAATTTTCAACTCATGTATAAGTCATTTTAACATACAAAAATTTTAATTTATCAAATTGCCGCAACAACACCCTCGATTTAAATTTAATTTTTATTTTTTTAAATAAATGATTACGTGTAAGGTTGTTGTTTAAAATAATACAAATAAAAAAATATTGTCCACGATAAATTGAAATGATGGAAATTAATTCATAATGAAATATTGAGTACGATTTCTGATCAAACTTCCTCGAATTTCAAGTAGCAGATGCATACTAATATTTGCTATTCTAGAAAGTTTTAAAAATCTGGAAAGATCTATTATTCTAAAAACATATGTCATATTAGATTCTTTAATATTATATTCTAAGCTTTTCTAAGCATTTTTTGGAACAATTATGAATGCTCTCGAATATATTCGTAATAAAAATAAATAATATTTTATTTTAGAAATTAATAAAAAAATTATTTATTTATTAATATTTAATTAAATTACACTTGTTATAGTTTCACTGATTAATAAATTATTAAAATTTTCTTAAATATTTTATTTTATTGTAACATTTTTATAAAAATAAAATTCGAGCCGACATGTTTCGTCCTTTTTAGACATTATCAAGACTAAATTTTTTATTAATTTCTAAAAATTATGTTTCACCAAGTGCCAACCAAAAAATTTTTAGATTTTTTAATGATTTTATTTTATTTATTTAATTTTTTGATAAATGTTTTTAACGTTATTTTATTGTTTTATTTTTTTTTATTTAGTTCAGACTTTATTTGTTATTGTATAATTTCTACACACACAAATTGTTGCAGAATATTTAAATTCAGACACGTTGAATTCAACTGCACTTTCGAATCAACTTCATATCAGATTTTTGTTCTGATTAGTAGTTGAAGTTTATCACCAACTCGCAAGCGCATCCGTCATAATTTATTATAAAAAAGTCTATCGTCAACTCGCAGACTCATCAGTCTCCATTTTATTATAAAAGATGTATTGTCAACTCGCATACTCATCATTCAGCATTTTATTAATATAAAAAATAATGTACCTTAAAATACAAACTTATTATAATAATTATTGTTGAATTTTATTTAGTTTTAATTGTGTCCCATATTTCTATCAAGTTAAAATAAACTTGATCATTCATGCTCACGTGAATCAACTGTTGTAGATGGTATAACCGAATCGATACCGATAATAGTAAATAATAATAAATCTATCTGGGTTTTCTACTCCCGGCAATCACAATATTTTTCGGGATGGAAAATTATTATCTTAATACTATCTAGTAATTTTCTTTATTAATCGATAACCAGTTCATGGGATTTGTTTTGAGACGATTAAGGATGTTATTTACATTTCACGGTTGTCGGTTTATTGAAGGCTTTGATCATATCTTTTTGAAACTTTTTAAATATTTTTTTTTTTCATATTAAACTTTAAATCATAATTTAGGTCACTGCTTTTCTGAAGCACCAAAAAGCGTTGCTTATTCTACGAAGCATTTGATGTTGAAAAATTTGCATAATTTTCATATTTATTTTCATAATACAAGTCCACCGAATGTGATAGATACGTCGGAAACGGAAACGTCGTACGTACGGAAATAAATACGTCGTACGGAAAATATAGGTGTACGGAAAATATACACTAGGTGGGAAAGACCTTTTATGCCGTTTGGTACGTTACCGTTTGGTACCACAGCCCAAACACCTTTTATACGGAAAATTAGGAAAAGAGGATAGTAAAAGGGAAGGAGGACAATTACGAACGAAGGTGTTAATGTTCATTTTGAATTTATTTAGGTCATAAATATAGAATTTGTCATGTTTTGAGAACACATAAGATGTGATTAATCTTAACGTGAGACAAACCTAACTTTTTATCTTTAAAATTAATTTAATATGTGAACTTTTTTACATTTAATTTCATACACCATATTTTTTTTCTTTTTTTTTTATATATTATTAGCTAAAACTTAGGTCAAAGAAACCCTTATAGCTTCGTACCTTTGTCTTTTGGAAAAGAACAAAAAAATTGGAGAAATGAAATGGCGAATCAAGTAAAAGAAAGATTCATCTTTTAGTTGCCAGCTATGCTATTCATATTCACTTTCAATTTTTATAAATCAAACACATTAAAACTATCCCTTCTTGGGAATATGATTGGAGTGGAATTGTGATCTCACATTTTAGAAGTTCTGACTAAAAACGGATTTCCATAACCAGTCTGTAATCAGCTTGCTATTTCCACGGTGTACGCATGCGCATATTTAGCCTTTCGCATTCATCGACGGAGTAGTGATTTAAGTTGTTCTTTTTGAGAATGTGCCTACTTCTACAAGATATCTATAAAATTATTGCTCCAACGATACGACGATGACCAAGTGGAGTAAGTGTTTATGAGACATTTACATCATCTATCAGACGAATGGCGTATTTTGGTACTCTGTCAAGAAACCTTAGAGCAATATTTTAGGGGTCCTCCCATAGATGTGAATTATACTCTATTTTGGGTCGTATGTAGACGTTACAGATATTAAGTAGATCTTTAAGTGTAAAAAAAACGCAAACATTTGGCGGGGTTTCTTTCAAATCGGCCTAAGTCATATTTTACGCTTAAAGATCTGCTTAATATCTATAAAGTCTACGCTTTTTGCAATATCGCAAATATAGTCATTACAGAGCCTATTTTGATTTTTTCGCATTCTGAGAATATTCATGTTTTCTAGTCGCTATATAAGCCATTATTTTCAAATTTGAAAATAGGTTTGAAAGCGTTTGTTTTTGTGTAACCAAAAAGCTTTGGGCTTTGGAGGTGTTAAACTTAACTCTGCTTACTTTAACAATAAATTCGACAGTTTGGCCCTATATTTGTCATTTTAACAATTGAATTAATTAAATATTTTATGCCTAGGTGATACCATCCCGGTGACAATTATAAATGCTTAAGAGTTTTACAAATTAAGTCCAAAACAATAATTCGATATTAGTAAACAAACAATAAACAAGAAGTTAATAATAAATGAAAAATAAATAAAAAAATTTATTGTTTTAATTCAATCTAAGTATAAATACCTTAAAAATTCTTAAATTTAAATATTTTACTTTTAAATTATTTATTTTTATACAAAGTCCATTAAATCAAAAATGTTTAAATAAATTCTCTTTATTTATTTGTAAAAAATTCAAATCTCCTTTCAGTTTTAAATTAACAAAACCAAAAAAAAAAAAAAAAAAAACAAATAAATTTCTATAAATTTTTCAGCAAAATAATCTTTAAAAATAAACAATGTTCAATTTGTTTAACCAAAAAAAAAAAATAAAAATTCCATTATCAGCTCCATTATAAATTGATGTATTTTGAAAGGATTCCAATGTCAAAAATATCAAAAATATATCAGGAAACCATTTTTATTTTAAAATAATTCTAACGTTTTCATTATTCGATTTTTTGAAGTTCAAAGATGCTAACTCATTTTTATGGCATTGTCTATTATTAAAATTTATTTCAAGATACGAGTTAACAATTTTCTATTTTCATCATAATGGGATTTAAAATCGAAAATATCACGCACTAAAAGCAAATACCTACGCTTATCAATTCGATGGTACCCCTACAGCTTTACAAAAAAAAAAAAAAAAAAATGTAATTTAAAATTTTTTTTTTTTTTGTTATTTTTTTATTCAAAAATTTTGTTCTTGTTAAAACATTCAAATTCAAAAACAGGCAATATTTTTTTACCCCCATAAATTCAGAGATTCTTTTGAAAATAGGACTCAGGAAAATCAATATTTTCTTTTTGTATTTTTTATGTATTGGTATTTTTTTCATTGGTAGATTATAACCTCGTATTTTGCACGGCTTATTGCCTAACACGAATTTCTTCTATGCATAAAATAGGAAAAACAAAATAAAATTACTTTTCAAAATCTTTGATAAGAGGCTTAGAAAAAAGGAAAACCGAAAATTATTACATATTCGCGTATTTTATTTTTATTTTCTTCCTTTTTATTTATTTAACCATACAAATTTGCAAAAAAAAAAAATATAAAGCAACTGTTCACAAAATCGCAACTGTTTCAATTCCAACCTTTTTTTGTTTTTTTTTTTTTTTGTTTACAGTTACCCCTTCATTGTGTAGTACAACATGAATAATATTTTTTTACTATCACGATAATACAAATCAAAAATTGAACACAAATTAAGGTGTTTACTAAATAAGTACCTAATACTCGTAAATCTTCCGAATTTATGTAGAGCAACGGTTTAATAAGTTTTAAATATTTAAATACGAATAATAATAAAATAAGATGTCGCCGCATTAAAGTCAAAGTTTTGTTATTTATTTTGTCTTCAAATGTATGTAAATGCAGTGCAATCATTGTTAAATAGTTATTTAAAACATAATTTACGATTTTTGTGATAACAGTTATTTATATAAATTTTATTTTTATTGCTATGTTCTAGATTTTAGAGGAGATCTTAAAATAAGTTTTTTTTTACATTTTATAAATTTTAAATTTATTTAAAAGATGGTTCCGGAAGTAAGTCCCCATCAAATTTTAAAAGAAATAATGCTTTACCTTTAAATCATTCAATAAATTTAGTAGCCACAATAACTTTTGAAATCAATAACATACACAACGATTTGCGGGTGATATCTATAAAACTAGAAATCACTCATAAAACTGACTATGTTAAGAGAGTTGTCATTTAATTTAAATTTGTTTGAAAATGTTCATGTACAAGTTTTCAATAGACAGACGCGGTCGTCATAACTCACTCAAATTAATCATCCAGTAATGAAGAATTTATGAACAGACACTTATGGGGCAGAGAAAGAATTAGATGTAGCCATATAGTCGCTGTGCGAAGTCTATTCATACTCGCATCAACGCGCGTGTCTAATAGTGATACCCCTGCCTATACGATAACGGTATTCCACAAAGTCAACATAATTCTTCTCATTGTATCCATTCTTATAGCTATATAGCTAACCCATCATAACTATTGAATTTTGGACTTATTTACTGTGTATACGTATGTAACATATATTACCGTAGTACGGTGCCGTATTTGTTGACCAAATTATTCTATTTATAATCTTCTTTAAAAAATATTACGTTTTTCTTCGTCCGATTTTTTTAAATTCGATGCTTCGCATGCGTATGTAATAGTTGCCTGATCTAATCAAGTTATAATCGAAATTTTGAATTATAAGTGAATCTGTTGGAGAAGAAGAATCTATAAGAGAAGGAAATGTTGAACTTTTGGATTTTTATAAAAGCTACAAAATTCTTCTGTTGCGGTGTGAATCTTGTCTAAATCTATACGTCTAAAAATAAATGAAAAAAGTCTTAGAGCCTTCTTCGTTATATTCCTCCATGTAAGTCGATCTCCTGCAGAACTCTGTACTCCCCAGTTGTGTACGTTGCATAAAAATGCACCCTTTCTTATTTGAAAATCTCGATTTCGGACAATTTCGGCGATTTTTGGTCTTAAAAAAACCTTTTTCGGTCCTTCCTGGATGTTGAAAATATCACCACTCAATAGAGCACTCTCGATTTAGTTAAAAAAATATATTTTAAGTTTGGGAATAACGGCTCCTTCCCCTCTTAAAAATCTGATAAGCATGCTCTGTAATACCCGGTATATTGGTCTTGTTTTGAACTTTGTTTTATTGAGGTCGATTTTAGTTCATTCTTATCATATGCCCTCTCCATCTTGCCTTTACAAACTTTTATAATATCCTCAGGTTATATTATGTTATTAATTTCTTCGTATATAATACCTTTCTTTGATATTCTCCGTTTTGTAGCGTTTTTGGGCAAAAGATTTTTCGGAATATTTATACTGAAATATTCTTCGTCTATTAATGTAAGTGTCCAGCATTCACATCCATATGTTACTAGTGTTTGTCTAGTACGAATTTTGGATTGTAGTATTTTTTTAATAATATAGTAACATTATTTATTTCCGGCGCTTATTCGCTCCTGTATGAACTAGTCACTAGTGCATCATTGTTTATTAGTTCACCAAGAAGATAATTAGACACGTTCAAAATTAAAGTTGTTGATGGTAATATTTTGTGTTATTATTTGATCAATTTTTCTTATATTTTTCATATATTTTATCTTGTTTTCGTTAATTTCCAAAACTAGCTTCTCTTGTCTTTTGTCCTACTATAATAATGTTTCTAGCATTTTCCTATAATTTTCAGCTACAATCGCTATATCGTCAACGTAAGTGATAATTTGGAATAATTTTGTGATTTATCATTACCTCCTCCTCTGTGGCTTATTCTAAGACCATATTAATTAGCAAAGCTAAAATCGCCGCATCTTGTGTCGTACTCCCGATTTGATTACAAAATCTATCGAATTTTTATTTTGTATCACAACTTTTACTCGTGAGTTGAACATGGTTTACATGGCTAGGTAAGCTAGTTTGCAAGGGACATCTAGTCTTGTTAATGAGTATGCTATTTTATTCCTATTAATGCTATCGAAGGCTTGTTTGTAGTCAACAAATAAAATAAGTAAGTCTTAACCAAATTCGCAGCATTTTTCCATGTTTTGTTTTAATAAATATATTTGGTCAACAGCGGTTCTTTGAAACCCACACTGATATTCAATAAGCCTTTCTTCAGCATTCGGTTCGATTTGTTCATATACTATATATGTCTAAGCTATGGTTCACGTATGATTCACTTTTTAATTTGACATTTCAATAATTTCATCAAAATCAGCTTTGATAGTAGGTAAGACTACAATTGTACATTTTTATACCAATACATTTTTATTTTAATGTCTTGTTGTTTACTGTAAAATTATTTAGCATAATACAAAAAATTGTTTTAAAAAAACCTTTCAGTTTAACATTTTAAAATTTCACATCCTCCTTCAAATCTCAAAGTTCGTTTCAGATCGCATATTTATCTCTTAAATTGTAATGTTATTTAGGAATTTACTTTCTTTATCTCACACATAAATATATTATCCATTCTCTTTGATTTGTATTTTATTTTCTTTTTTCTATCTCTGTAATATTTTGATATTCTGGGTTGATTAGCGATAAGTAAATTCTATACTTAGGAATTCTATTTAAGAAAAGAAAGACATAAGAAAAATGGATGAAATGGCTATATTTTATGTGACTTTGGAAATATCAAGAAACTCAATATTGTATTTAGGTATACAGTGTTAATTTTAATTTGATTTGAAGAAAAATCCTTGAATTGTTTTTAAAATATATTTATAGTATTAAGAGTAATTTAAGCGACATTTTGGACATATCAAAAACTAGACTCAAGTGGTTATGAGTATTGGTTTAGGTTTGAATAAGAGACATCTCAAAATTACAAATTCTTGGTGTAAGTATAATAATTGTTCATGTCGTGCTGCATAGGATCACTATGGGTGTATACGTAATCTGATGTTGTAGCAGCAATGGATTACTCTGTCACTCTATTTTAAAATCACAAACAAGCTAAAGTAAAACTTTGCCATAGGTTTATTAATTTTTTTAGTAATGCAATAATTAAATACTAACTATATTCACCCTGATATCAAGTTCAATTGAATTATTGCTTTTTTTTCTCTGAATAATTCAATATGTAAATCATGAAGGATGTAAATGTGGTGTTTGGTACTTCTAATTCGTAAGTTCGTTGTTAGCATGTTTGTTTCAAGTTATCAGTAAAGTTACGTGTAGGAAGTTAGGTATAGGTGGCCATTCCAGTTGCTTGTGGAAACTAAATTAGCAGTTAATTGTGCTCTTTTGATACCACGACTCGAGTGACCTGTCCGTTGTTATTAGTTGTTATTATTCCCTCATCCTTAAGCTCCCCAGGAACTCAGCACTGTGTGATTGAGACGGCTGATCAGATCTCTGCTTTACTCGTTAAAATCTATATTGTTGGGGAAATCCTCAACATGAGCCTAACAAATGCTGGGCAACGGCAAAGAAAGTCTTCAAGAGTCTCTGTTTCATTCTCATCTTTGCAGCTGCGACGATTGGAATTGAACGGCTTGGCTTCATATCGGCATATGACCTGTACTGATGGCTAGTACTCTTGATATATCAGTACGGGACCTGTTCAACATCTTTCATTCGCTCTGGCCCAAAAGTATTTATGAATGCGCTCCTTGACGACTCTCATTGGAGTGTGAATGTCCTCTTCAAGGGGCCTGTTAAGATTGAAATCTTTCGTGGCCAGCTCATCGGCTCTCTCATCCCCTTCTATGTTACTACGATCAGGAACCCAGAGTAGAGAGATCAAAAAACGGCTATCTACGTTTCCAATTTCGGTTCGGCATTGTTCCACCAGCTTAGAGCAGGTAGTGTCCGATAGCAAAGCTTTGATAGCGGCTTGGCTATTCATAAAGATGGTGACTTTTGTTTTGGCTGAATGATATTGGGACTAAGGGCTTAAAGTGCTTCTCTAGGGTGTAGCTCTACTTGAAAGACACTAGAATGTTTAGGGAGATCATAGGACTTTGATATTTTTAGATCTACAGAGAAAGTTAATGCATCTACTTCGCAGTTCATTTTCGATCCATCAGTGAAAATTACTATACTATTTTCTCTTTTCTTCAAACCATATTTCCAATCGACTCCAGCAGGAAAACCTACCTCGGGTTTTTGTTGAAGTTAAGTTTAGGAGTGATATAATCCGTTGTGTCTGGCAGCGGTTCATTTGTAAACTGACCTATGATATTACCGTGTCTATATGGTCTGAAATACCAAACGCCAGTTTCCCTTAGTTTGACTGTACTGCAGGATGCAACATATTTTATGTATAAATCGGGAGGAAGGAGATTGAGGATCAAATTTAGAGCATCAGTAGGGCTCGAGCGCAAAGCTTCTGTGATTCCACCGCTGCGCTCTTTGTATTCTCCCAAGTTTGGTAATGTAGCAAACTTACGTCTCTGTTTATAAACATCATCATAGACAATGTATTCCGACAATGTTATCATGATATGACAAATGAATTAATTAACACCAGAAAAGAATGTCAAATTTACTTTGGCGAAGAAAGGTAGTGGTAAAGGTGTAGCATTGGCATATGCAATGACTAAAATTCATCGTTCTACATATTTTATGGGCTTTAATATTGACATCTCATCTCTTATATTATGACTTATCATTAACTAGACCTCTTCTAGAATATCTTTTGAATTGTCTGTAAATTTTATGTGGTACTAACTATTTTATTATTATATACTAATTTTGTTTTGCTGTCTGAAGCCTTATTAAAATGTATAGCAAACAATAATAACTAACACAATTATAACAACAATAATAATAATGAACAAGCAGTTCTTTATAAATGAAGGAATAAGAATTGAGAGAATAAATCAATTTTTTCTATATGTATTATGGAAGTAGGTATAGTTAGAATGTTATGAGAAATATTAATCCATTATGATAAGCGATAATACATATATTTACTGTTGGTATTTGCTGTTGGTGTTTTATGCTAATAATTTAATAATGTGTGTAACATAAAAGCTGTATGAAAAAGTACAAATATAGCCCAATTATGATAACTTCTTCAATAGCAAAGTTCTAAATTTATGTTTATTATGGTTTTTACTCTATTCATGTATGAAGACTCTGAAGCAGCTATTTGATAAGTAAATATTATCATCTACAATACAGCGGTGTGTATTTTTTTAAGCTGCTCATAAACTTAACTATAACTGGTTAATAGTGGTATTCATACTATTTCCATCCTATTTATTTTGTATTCTTTAACAATTTTATTTTTTATTAATCTTTAAAATGGCTTAAATTGCAGGTAGGGTATTTTTGCCTCAATTAAAAAATATATATACATACATGGATAGTATGCCAAGTTCAAAAATTTGCAATTATTTTTTTTCTATAATTAGTTTTGCACTTAGCAATTATTTTGTTGGCATAATATTCTAAATGAGATGCTTGCCAAATCTACGTTGCTTTAGTATATAATTTTTTGTAGGAATATTCAAAGTTTAGTATGTACTGTAAATCAGCGAAATTTTTATCTTGGATCTGAAAGGGATGATACCAAAATTTTTATTAGAATATTTGTCATGGTAGTAATTTAAATTTTAATGTATATGAAATCAATTCAATATGACTTAGGCGGTAAATATTTTTTTTCCATTCTTGACATAAGTACTTTTGCAATGTAGCCATAGACTTAAACCGTTTATTTCTTTTTGTTCATTATCTTAGTCTAAATCTAGATTAAAATCTTGAAAATGGATATCTGAAACAAAAATACCACTATTGGCTTCATAACTTAACAACAACAAAAAGATTATGATATTAGTAAATTTCAAGAAACATCAAATAATCAACGAAAAATTTGGAATTTAGTTAAAGAAATGACAACGTTAAGCAATGTAAAATTGAGTAAGTTGACGGGTTAAGCAATGTAAAATTAAATAAATTTTTCAATTTACAAAATTCTATACTAGAAGATAAAAACATAAAAATTAATGAATTGAACTAGTTATACTGTTCTGTAGAACAAAATATAACCAAAAATTTCAACACTGTTTATAAACCAAATATAAGAAAGAACCTTCAACAGATTTCATTTTCAAAAAATTAATGAAAGCATAACTTAAATTCTAATAAATAATCTAACTAAAACTAAAGGAGCAGGTGTAGATGGTATTAGTACAGACGTCATAAAAATTTGTAAAAGTTCATTGATTAAGCCATTGAATAAGAACATCTCTCATTGATGCTTCAATAGAACAAAGTAATTTCTCAAATATTTTAGAAATTAGTAAAGTAATTCCTATTGGTACCAATTGATAATTATATTGGTTAAGTAGCATATTCAGAGGACAACAATTTAAATCTCGAGCTAGAAATGAACCGAGACATACTGCAAATACATGATTGGATGGCGCTAGACAAGCTTACAGTAAATGTGTCAAAGACAAAATATATGATGATCAAAGCCAAAAATGAGGAAGTCACATTAACCTACAATGGAATTAAAATAGATAAAACTATTAGTTATAAATGTCTCGGTGTTTAGTTCGATGATGAATTAAACTAGAATTATCATGAAAATGAGCTGATAAAAGAGTCCAAAAGAATCGCAAATGTATTTAAAAAAATCGGAAAACGACTACCAGACAAGGTTAAGCTATCAATATTTTATAGTCTATTTCATAATACGATAAACTATGGTATAGGAATTTGGGGAAACACATATGAAAGAAACCTAAGCTCTTTCCAAAGAATTCAAAACAAAGCCTTGTTTATATTTATAATTTTTTTTACATTTTTCACTGACATTCAAAATATTTATTGTTCATTTTCATAGTTAAAAACTAAATTATAAATTATAAACTCTGTGTAAATTATAAACCTATCTCTTTTTGAGATATATTGAGGATTAAAAAAATAAATAAATTTTGTATATTATATTTATTACTAGGGGCACCTGTTGAGTAATTATAATCCAAGTTGAAGCCAAATTTAAAGTTTTGAAAAAAGCAGTAATTTAAGTATTGACATAGCCTTCTCACGATAATGCACACCCCATTCATATTTAATAAAAAGTTTTGAAGTTAGTAAGTTTGATTTTGGGCACATAAATACACCTCCCTCATATACTGTTTCGTTTCGATATATTCTCTATAGTCAGTGGCATTTAATGGATAAAATGACTAAAAATAAAATATTTTTGTAATTAAAGAGGCATTAATTTTTAACAAAAACTATATGATTACTACAAATGAACGAAATATAGGAAGAATTAATTTGAGACAGTTATTTAAAAAATTAAAAGAATAGATTTCCTTTAATTATGTGTAAAAATAATAATATGTTCAATGACACAAAATGGCTATATTTTATTTAAAAGTTTGAATATTATAAAACTAGTAAGTAGGCCGTTTAAAAACGGGTTCCGAGTAAAAAGATACCGAACTTGTTTTCGAACATAACCACTCAGTGGACCCAAGAAATTTTTTTTCTAGAAACACTTTTTTGTTATAATTTAAAACAAATTAATAATTTATTTTCCATCCATTTTATTTTTTATCCATTTTTATTTATTTTTTTTCACAATTTAATTGAAAGGAAGAAATTTAAAAATCAAAAAATCATATGAAAATAATTTAAAGGAAAAATATTTTTTTTTTAGTAAAAACAAAAAATGTCAAAAAGCGTCGTTTACAAACATACAACTCTGGTCTTTTATATAAATAATAAAATAGAAATTTTTTCTGTTGTATATGCAACTTTTTTCATTTCTGTTTTCATTTCACAACTTATCTACATATTAAAAGTTCATTAAGGAGAAAAAAAAATAAAATGAGAGGATGTCTACTGCACAGGTCCTTAAATGCTTGTCTATTATATATTTATTATTACTGATCGAATACTAAGCAGATCTGATAATAGTTTTATTGATACATTAGTTTTTCCGTAAGAAAGTGGAAGTCATCGTCCGAACGTGCAAATTGTATAATTTATTTTCAATATTTAATTCAATATTTTATACCCTATCTATACAGTAAATTGCTTACGAAAGAACTAATGAGAATTTACTTCCACTGTTGTAATGTTCTAAGAATTTCGCATTTGTTCGTAAAATTTTCTCAACTCAAAACAAAATATTTAATTATTCAGTTCACAATTTAAAAACAATTAATAAAATTTATTTTTTAATCGTGAACGGTTAATTTTTTTTTTAAATTATTTAAAACTACTTAAAAATATAGCTATAAACAATATTTGCTAACCAGAAATAGTATACATACTTGTAATTATCGGGGTAGGAAATTTTAATAATTATAAAGAGAATAAAAAAAGAGAGAGAAAATTCAATGAAAAATCGCTTTGTTAACGAAATCCTTGAAATATGGTTTTTCTTTTTTAGTTTTAATTATCACAATATTATACAACAACAACAACAAATTCAACTAAATGAACAAATATCCTGTAGTATATATCCCGTATTTGTATATTTGTGTAAGATTTTCGTTTCCTTGGTAAAATCACGTTTTTCTACTGTTTATTTTTCTTTGGTATTTTCCTTGTTTTTTTTTTTTTTTTTTTAAATTTAAATTGTTCCTAATGCGGAATATTTGAATTTGAAATTATTTTCATTTTGTTCAATTTATAAAACACGAAGTTCATAATTAAAAGTAAACGTTAACCAATTATAATAAGAGGGACCTAGGTATACATACCTATATAAAAAGTAAATATACATAATGTGAGTATATATATATATATACATATATATATATTTAACCTTATATAGTACTTGTTATTTAGTTGTTTTTATTCTATTACATCTTCGTTTTTACCTAGAATAGAAAATGAAAACAAACAACCAAATGGAAATTGTATTATAGAAGAAAATAAACTGTTGTAAAATAATTTGTATAAATCTAGAATGAAAATTGTGTGAATGAAAAATAATTAGAAAGGACTTGGTGTAAAATTATATTTCGTTGTTGCTGAGTATCAAAACATATATTATTATAGTTTGAAATTTGGCGAATAATTTAATGAAGTCACTTTAAATGATGCCAACGGTGATGAAGAAAAGGTAAATTCGTATTATACAGTCAGTTTGTCTTGCAAATAAATCAAGAGAAGCAATGATCAATATATTCGACGTCAAGTTCGTTTTGTTATATGATTTTGAAATCTGATCAATAGTAAAATAAATTAACCAATTAATCAAAAGCTTCTTCAAGACAAAATATAAAAATATGGTGATCTAATAATATTGAATTAATTGTTCATATTAATAGATTTAAGTAATTTTTCAATAATTTGTACAACTTTATAAGGCCCTGTACATTTAATTAAATAAATAAATAAATAATAATATAGACTTTTTCTATGATGATAAGCATCTAAGCAATTAAGTTGAGAGTGAGTAGTCATACTCATACACATAGTAACAAACCAATTGAAATGTATGGTCAAGAGTTTGAAGTAAGTCCACAAGAAATCGAGCTTTTTCAAAAACCTATTAAAAAAGAACTCAATTTTCTGATGATGGTCTAATAACCGAAAACCCAAAGCTTGTAATCTTTATTTTAAAAATGTTTCACCTAGAGCCTAGCTACAGCATATTATATAAAATATATTAAAGAAGAAGACTGACTGATTGACTTATGCGATTCTTGTCTTATATTATGACTTATCACAAACTAGATCATAATATGTTTTGAACTGTCTGTAAATTTTATGTATACTTACTCTTTTATTCTTATATACTAATTTTGTTTTGCTGTCTAAAGCCTTATTAAAATGTAAAGCAAAGAATATCAACTAACACAATTATAACAACAACAAGTTTCGAATAACATAAAGAACATGATGATTGCTTAGTTGATAGTATATGTTGAAAAGCAGTAGACTAGATTATATTAGATTTTAAATTTCGCGAGGGAATCTGCCCCTTATATCACCGCAGCCACAAATAGGCTTATTTTGATAACCCGTGTTTATTAGTTAATATTATAATCAGTGTCCGAGTCATTAAGGATACCGGATTTTGTGGTAACACTCAGGATTTATTCTTCAATGATATGCTGGGTAGCTACCATTGCTCAGAATGGTGTTCCCAAGTGACGGAATCTGTTGTTATCAAACGTTCAATTGATTTTTCCTCTATTTCGCATATTCTGCACAAGTTGTTTGCGGTAAGACCCATTTAATAAAGGTGTTTCTTTATAATGCAGTGGCCTGATATTATCCCTGCCAAGATACGTACCTGATTCCTATTGAGACCTAGAAGAGTTTTGGTTTTCTTGATTGAGCGTTTAGGCATGAACAATTTTGCTTGATGATTTTCAGCAACGTTGGCCCAGAAATCTTTAGCTTTTAATTACATTTTAATTGAATCGCTGTGCTCAGGAGAATCTCACAGAATGGACTTGGTCCTATGAGGGGCGTATCCAATGTTTTTCTTGCTATATAATGCAGCTTCGTTTCTTGCTTTGCCAGAATGTCCCAATGCCCACATTATTGTGATATTATTTGTTTTTGTCAGGTTGGTTTTAGGTATTTCTAAGCAATCCCATACTAACTTTGATGTGATGGTATGCGAATTAATAGCTAGTATTAGTATGACTGCTTTGATGTCCGAGAGAATTGTAGATTTTTCGTTTTTTGTAATTTAGTATAAAATTTTCTCGCACACATAGTTCTATAGTATGTACTTTCGCTTAGAAAATTGTGTTGGTAAGTCTAGGCTTGAATAAATATGGACGTTGAGGCTTTTTGCATATATTCCCGATATATACACTCTATTAATATTCTTGGAGCTGTCAGTATATACCATATTAATGATCCTTTGTCGAAAGAGGGTTGGCAGGTTTCAAACATATCTCTACTTAGCTGAATTAATTATTTTTTGATATTTAAAGCTTTTTTTGCACCTCAATTTAATTGACTAATTTAATACTTATGAGCTACACAATTTATTACATTATTATTATGTTGAATATTTTAGGAGGAGTTTATTGTTCAACTCCTAGTTTGAATTTCAAAAAATTTTAAACTCTCACTTATTTAGATTTCATAGAAGTAAATATGTGAGTTATAAAAACCAAAACAAATGCTCATTCAATTATATATTATACTGCACAGAAGCTGCTCAATATGCATATATCAAACCAAGAACGACATTTACATATACTTTTTTTTTTTTTTTGGTTCCGTCTATGTATTTGAAAATTACAATAAGTTTTAAAAGATACAAAAAAAAAACAGAATCCTTAAGGGATGTATTAAAATAAAGGTTGGTGTACGGATTGTCTTACTTTAAAGGTAAGACAATTTTTTTTCTGCTAGATAACTAAAGTCTTCTTTTTTAGTCTGCTGATAGTTGGGATGTTCAGTAGGTTTCTTGCCAATGAATTTGGATGATACGACAGCCTGGTCGCATAGTTGTTTGTGACCTTTTCAAGTTCTTCTTTTACTGTTGGTATGTTTAAGTCTTTGTGCAAGTTTCTATTTTTCACATACCAAGGGGCATTTGTTATAATTCTTAGAACTTTTGATTGAATTTTTTTGTATTATCTTCATATTTGAGTTCGAAGTACTTCTCCATAGTTGGCACCCATATGAACAGACTGGTTTTAGCAAGGAATTATATATCAGTAATTTATGGTCCAATTTTAGCTTTGGGCGTTTACCAATTACTCAGTATAAAGTCATAAAGCTAAAGACTTGATTTGATCTCTTTTACTTGAAATATATTTTTTCCAAGTCAGCCTTCTATCAAAATGTACTCCGAGATATTTAACATCATTTGCTAGCTGTACAGATAATTCATTTATGTTTATCTGTGGATAGGACCTTTTTTTGAGTTTAAATGTTACATGGATACATTTGCTTTCATTTATTTTCATTTTCCACTTCTTCAACCAGTTTTCAATTTTATGCACGTGCTCTTGTAAATCTCTGGATGCAACCTCTGAGGGTTTGTGTGAGAGCTTAAGATTGCAGTGCCATCTGCAAATTTGGAGGTTACTAGATGACCACTTTCCGGCAAAAGTACAAAAGTGGACCAAGAAAGCTACCTTGTGACAATTCATTTACTAAGTAAATGACGTATTTGAAAAAACAACCACTTTATAAAAAAATTGAATAAAATAAAAGTTCTGTGTTTCCAGAGATGATAAATATAAAAAAAAATTAAAATCATTTTTGTTCGATATTTTAATGAATTATATATATAATTAACAAAGTACAGTTAAGTCCCAATATTTCCAAATTTAAACAATTTAAACGTGATACGATAATCATCATAGATATTAAAATTTCGCAATTTCATTTAGATGAATAAAACAAATAAAGATTTTCAAGGTCAAATATTACTGTAATTATATAAATTTATTGATTATTTTATAGAGTGAGTTTCCAAAGTGAGTGAACAAATTTGTTTTTGATAATATTTTGGTATATTCGCAAGTAAGTAATTGAATATTTCGTTCTTCTTTTTATTAGTTTTAGGTTGTTTTTGAAAGTTTTATTTGCTTAAATGTTGATGGTTATCAACAGTGATGGTATACAATAGTGATGGTATACAACAGAGAAACTACTTTCAAATGTTTAGTAACTTATTTTATTGACTAATACAAAAATGTTTATAACCAACGTTTTTTCTAATAATTTTCAAATTAAACGATAATTTACATGCGTCGACGTCCACACTCTGTAATACAGGGTCTCTTAACCTTTTTTACATCATACCTCACCTAATATTTAATTTGATGTCCTCACCTCCAGCATAATTAATTTTTTTTAAGAGAAGATAACAAACATAATTAGTGGTATACCAACATTACATATATTATTTTATTTTATTTTAATATACATATTTATAAAAAAATTAATTTAATTCATATTGACCAAATTTGTTTAAAGATAGAAAATATGTGAAAAATTTAGAGAATAATTCCCAATTTTAAAGAATATTTTTTATATAAATACTACGAAATAATAAGGCAGCATTAATGAGATGATTGTTGCTGCTTGCCGTCAATAGGATGCGAAATTCGTGGAACAATCTTAGACAATGCTAAGCGCATGTCATACCTGGCATCCAATCGATTTTTGGGTTTCGGTTTTACATTGATCAATATTGAAAATGTAGATTCGCAGAGGTATGTTGTTGCAAATGGTATCAAAGCTGAAAGAGCTTTATTTGCCAAAACCGGATAAGAATGTATTTGCGAGCACCAAAACTCATCAAGATTTTGATTGGTAGGTTTTTGCCTTACCATAGCCGTGCTCTGTAAATAATATGTTAATTAAATATGAAGGGATTTCGTATTCACTGATCAATTCTCAAATTTTCTTCTACAAAGTATAGTTATCAAAAGAATTCATGAGATTATCCAAATGTTTTAAAATATCAGTTCGAATCCAATCTGGCACCGTTTTTAATAAATATACAAAAATAAACAAAATCTCATACCTCCCCTAACACATTAGTATACCTCACCGGTTAAGAAACCCTGTTGTAATACATTAAAAATTCGAGTGTTTTCAAAATGAAATCTAACAACATAGACTGTTTTTACTTTATTGCGAAATATTTTTGGACCTCGTTAAGAGCATTAATATTCCTTTAAATTATTTATTCTTCTTCTTTCTTGATTTATTCTAGCATCCTCAACTTCAACAATGCCATTTCGTTAAATATCTTAAATTTGACAAGAAAGAGTACAAACCTTGCTACAAATATTTGGTAGATTAAGAGGTGTTATACTTCCCGTATTGGATCATATAAAGTGACAGGAGGTGTAAAAAATGGAAGATATATGCATATATTTTTTTTTATCGTTTAGCGTAGTTATTTTATTATCGTTGAGGACAGTCATACCAACAAAAATATTGAACAAATATTAAAATTTATTTGCGATCAACAAGTTGTTTTCAACTTACAAAGTTAGGATCAAATGTGTTTGTAGAATATTTTATGGTAATACTCTAGAATACATTTATTTGGGCAAAATGTGTCTACAAAGTATAAGGCTTCACCAGGCTGGTACACTAACCCGCATTATCCCATAGGCACAATAGGCACAGTGCCTATCGCCTACGAACTGTAAATGGCCTACGAAAATGTATACATATTATTATTTACGAAAAATTTATATAATAAAGATTCAACCAAAGCATGAAAAGAAAAACTTCACTTAATCCAAAATAATTCAAAATTTATTTTCAAAAAACCAAAAAAAAATCATTAATTTAGTAAACAATTTATTTAATTATTACCTTAACTAACCTTCCTACATTTTTTATTGGCGAATTCGACAATAACATCATCAAAGCTAATTTCTCGCATTAAATCACTTTCAATTGATAAAAGCGTAAGAGATTATAATCGTTCCTGTCCCATAGTTGATCGGAGGCAATTTTGTATTCTTTTAAGCTTTGAAAAGCTCCGCTCCCCTTCCGCATTCGTTCCAAATATCGATAAATAAATTCTTAACACAATATTTACATTAGGAAAACTGGTAACTAGTTTATCATTTATTTGTGCAATTATCAATTCCTTCACTGATTTTTTATTCCCATACATTCGTGAAAATAATAAAAACTCGTCAACAAATGCTTCTTCAACATCTGAAGAATATATTTGCACTAACTGGTTTGCTTTCGAAACTATTTCATTATTTGTTAAACTTCTGTCCACCAAAAAATTAAACCTTTCATATAACATTTGATATGCTCCAAGTCGCTTACGAATTTCAATTATAAGTCTATCTACTATTATATAAAAAGATTCTATACGAAATTTGTCACTTGCACTTAGCCTCAAGCTAGGATCTGTGTTGTCTAAAACTTCATCAAAAAATCTATTTCGTGTTCGTTTACGTTGTGTATATTCTTTATATTCGGAGGATGTAAGCTTTTTTGCCATGGTTTCAAATTTATCAAACTCTAAACGAATATCATAAAAGTAAGCTATGAGAATATCAAATAATTTTACAATAGTGCATAATTCTATGCCAGTCTCCTGCAGAGCTTTATTGACAATATTAATATTTTGTAATAAATCATTCCAAATAACACATATCAATGCTGTTTCATAATTGTTCAGCTTTTTTATTAAAGATTTCGCTTCACGCACAGCCACAGCAGGTTGACGTTCGCTTTCAGTTATTTCAAATAATGCTTATTGAATTTCTGAATAATTCATAAATAGAGCCTTAGTAGCATCATGTCGAACAGACCATCTGGTTTTTGATAAATTTTTAACAACACAAGTATTTTCTTTCATATTGTCTTTAAATTTGGACCATCTTTGTGGTGAAGCACAAAAAAAGTGTATATTGCTTGTAAAATTCCAAAAAACTTTACTGCTTCCAAGCAACACTCCACAGCAGTTGAACCTACCAAATTAAGACTATGAGCAGCACATGGAACCCATTCAGCCAGACTATTTATTTCTCTAAATCTAGCTTGTACACCTGCATATATGCCGCTCATATTACTGGCGTTATCATATGATTGGGACCTGCAATTTCCAATACTTATGTTATAATGTTCCAAAGTATGTCGTATAATGTCGAATAAATATTTTCCATCGTGTTGTGCAATTGCAATAAATTTATAAAGCGAAATAAAGACACCAATATAATATTCACAAAATAACATTCATAAAATAAACCAATATGGAATGAAACTAAACTTTGTTATTTAAATAAAGTGTTGTTAAACAAAAACACTTTGGAATTAAATTAACGCATTTTAAAAATAAGCCACATCTGACTTCATTAGGGATACTGGCAAAAAACTATTCGATAGGGTTAAAGGTAAAAGTGCCTAGGGTCTACGAAGAGGTTAATTCGGGCATGCAGTGGTACAACATTGTTAAATATCTCTAATACAACAAAATATAATATAATAGAGTAGAACGTACTGTTGGTACATATATGTACCACTTCTCAAGACGGCTGATATATTTATCTGTATTATAATATTTATAAAAAATTTTACCTTCCTAAAAATGTTACGTTTTATTTTAATTTATTTTAGAAATGTTTTGATATTTCGATATTTAGTAAACAAAATTTTTTATAGCCATACGTTTTGTAATTGTTTCTCTACGTGAAAATAACGAACGGTACCTTGTTGACAAAAATACACCAAAATGAACATCTGTGAAAAAATACACCAATACACCAAATTAAAATTTTCAAGAATTATAAAATAAAACTTTAAAGGCGATTTGGTATAGATTCAAACCAATTTATATGAAATTTCTTGGTTTTAGGAATGTTTGTTAACCTTTTAGTGGTTCTACTAGCCGTTCTACCATATTTGGTATATATTATAAGTATACAATAATTTTAAACATATGGATATGCGTCATAATATTAGAACATCATAGTGTCATATCGAAACCTCTTATAATTTGAAATTGAAAAATCATTGCCCAACATTATTGTTTTCTATAAAATATCTAAAGCGTTAGTTTTTTTTTTGCAATTATATTGATTTTCTATTGTATTTGACTTCTTAGCTTGCCCATAACTATAAACATTAAATTTATATTATTTATTTATTACTAAAAGGACTTTCCGTCTAAAATTATCATGATAAAATTCATTTCGCTATATGACAAGCCATCTGAAATCATATCAAAATAAGAAAATTTCAATGAAATTGAAAGAAAATGGAATGAAAAATGTTGTTGTTGTTGTTTTTGTTATTTTAATTTTAACGTTAATTCCCAGAATTATTGATATCCTGTGGTGCAAAATTATTTCAAATAAATAGAAATAATTTACAAAGTAATGAATAAATAAAAGAAATTAATATAAAAAAGAGAAAATATATTTTTGTTATTATGGGTATATTATAATGGCTTGTGTAGGGTTTAATTGTAAATTTTGTATTTTGTTATTTTTGTAATTATAAAAATTGGAAATTGGAGAAAAATTTTTCTATTTATTCTTCCTGTTAAATTAAATATAATTATGAAAAATTACTTCTAAGTTGTTTATAAATAATTAATTAATTATTTGTGAGTGAAATTGACGTATCTTTAAGTTTTGTTATTG
This sequence comes from Argyra leucocephala, assembly GCA_963942445.1. Lineage (NCBI taxonomy): Eukaryota > Metazoa > Arthropoda > Insecta > Diptera > Dolichopodidae > Argyra > Argyra leucocephala. The sequence continues at coordinate 27,385,801 of OZ012678.1, read as the reverse complement.
TAAATGTAGGAAGAGAATTGTTTTTGGCTTACCAAATAGATACTATAATGTATTTTGTTTACTTACTGTTCTAGAGAGCGTGCAGAATGACTAAAATGGCTAATAATACTTCTATTAAAAATTTTTCATCTGCATGTAATATAGTAGGGTATTATTTACTTTCGTGCTGAGTAATTTGCAGTTTTTCATGTGCAAAGGATACTTCACATCCCTGATGTTACAATTTTTATTTAAACTGATATAAGCCAATAGGAGAATATATTATTCTTGATGTTTTCCTATAAAAATGTTAACGTGAAATATGTCGAAAATAATTTTTTCTGTAATTAACCGTTAGATTTCAATATTATCTGTCAGATTTGAACTTTCAATTCTACAGTTGATCATCAAAATTGTCATTGGACGTTATTAGACGATGTCAACAGTTATCGTCAACACAGGTCAAGTATATCAGCTTGGTATTACACGGTTGGATGTCAACAGTCTACACTTATCTATGGATTAGTATCTATATACCTATTAATTTTAGTATGACAAAAATTTTTTCAAGCCAACACAAATTTGTATTACTCTTGTCTAGGTTCTATCCTGCAGAAGCTTTCTGAGGTTATGTAGTGCGTTTTCAACAACCTAATCGCAGCCTTGAAAGAGCTAGGCACTCTCCTACAACATGTGTATCTATTTCTTCCTCTTCCAGACAGTGTCTACAGGTTGAATCGTCACTTAGTGCTAGTCTACACATGTGCTTATTCATGTGGTTATTACTAGTAAGTATGCCCACCATCTTCTTTCAGTCTACACAATTGAGAATTAGGAGGGAGTTGATTATTTTGGTGTTTGTTCTTGGTGCATATATTTTGGAGACTCTGTGGTCTTCAATACGCTCCCAAACAATGTTTGTTTCCCTTTTCAAAGTGTTTTTTTATCAATAGTTTAATATTACCAATATATATACCAACTGCCGGTTCCGTGCCATAAATGTTTCCCGCCGATGATCTGGCTAGTTCGTCAGCCTTCTCATTTCCAGGCAAGCCACTATGACCCGGTATCCAGATCAGTGGTACCTTGTTTCGGAGCTCTATAAGGTTTAGGGCTTCCGAATATTCTCCCACCAATCTAGATTTGATGAGGTTACTTTCAAGAGATTTTAAGGCAGCCTGACTGTCACTAAAGATTCTAATGACTTCGTTAGACCATCTTTACTCTTATATTATATTCAATGCTGCGTTTATGGCAAAGCATTCAGCCTGAAAGACTATGCAGTTATATTAATGTAGTAAGTACTTTGGTTTTTGAAATTATTTGTAGAGTAAAATTTAAATAAAATGTAAATTAAAAATTTTAATAAAATCTTATTTTTATAAATTGTAATATTTTTGCTAAAGCTATTACACAATTTGCGTTACGTTGTTGCGCACAAAATGAAAAATTTTCAATTTTAAAATCAGTTTTTACTATTAAAATTATTACTGTCAATGGCAACACTGCTATGACAGTCAATATGACAGTCAATGTTTTTACAACTGCTTAAAGTTGTAATTCGCAATAGTAATATTTAGTTCCGTTGTTTAGGGGCTTGGGTTCTGTTGGTAGACAATAGAATTAAAATGTGTTAAGCATCACAATGGCACCCTAAATTTATAGAATCATATTTGGTCACTAAACTATACGTATTAGTCTAGCAATAGATGAAAAGTGTTCATATATTGTTCTGAAGATGCAGGATAAGTCACTGAAACTGAAGCTAGACGAATGGTTGAGTAAAAAATATGCTTCAGTTTAAAGAAGGGATTGACCTTATCGTGGTTTATTGATTAAATTTGACATAGCAAAATTACCCAGATTTTTTAATTCTAATTAAAAAAATTTGCATATTCGTCGGCTGAGTTCTGAAAGGCTTCATGTGCCATCAACTCGGTTTCAAATAAACACAATTTAAAGTTTAAAGTAAGTTAAAAAAAAAACTGTATGACACAATTTTTTGTAACTTTCAAAATAAGTTAATACAAATTTTCAAGTGCCTACGCGTTTTAGTTTAAAGGTTATAGGCGTTTTTGTTTTTCGAAATCGCATATCCACTTTTTTGAACAAGTTGTCTATGCACAAATTTACCTGGATATGGGTATAGTTTTATTACTAAACTTTACAAGTAAATGTACATAACTACTACATATATTATGTTATTACCCCCCCCATAATAAAAGCGTTTTCAATCACAATTATTTTATTTTAATAATGCTTTTAGATAATTTTGATCATTTGTTGGGCATATGTGTCAGGCATATGGATATGGGGCATTTCAGAAATAAGCCAATTTTGACGTCAAACTTCATACAAAAATGACCCATATCCAAAAAATTTGCGTATGGGTCATTTTATAATTAACAAAGTATTACAAATGTGGATATGGGTCAATCCGGAATTAAATATCTTCGAAACGGTAAAAGATAGCGAAAAACGGTTCTCGCCAAAAGAAAGAGCGTGTTGCAAATCCTAAGAATCTGTTCCTAAGTCAAAAAAGTTAAAATGGCTTATGGAGCCGACGTATTGTTTTGTGGAAGGTTGAATTTACTTATTTTCCATTTTACATTCCATCTTGAGTTTGATGGTTATTCTTTTTTAATAAGTTCTAATATACACAAAAAGAAATTGTAATTCAATAATTAAATTTCATTCTATCATCTTCATTGTCCTGTAACGTCATCCGTGGGCATAGAGTGAATATTTCATTCTATACAATTTCATATTAATTATATATACCTTTGACAACTCTAAAATTATTATTTAAATATCACTTAATATTTCAAAAGTTCAAAAGTGGAAAATTTTATCAACCATAAAATTTTTCCAATCTTGTTCAATGAAGAAAACTTACTTTCTAGAAATTAATTTATAAATGATATGCGTATCTATCGTATATGTATAATGTATCTAGTATATATACCTAAAATACCTGAAATCAAAAAACATTTTTATTTAGATTCATCAAAACAAAATACAATACAATTTTGCAAAATAGAATTTCTTCCCAGTAATGCTTAGACAATAAAAATGAAAACAAAAAAGAAACTGTCACATCAATAACTTTGTGTTGGCTAACAAATTCAAATTCTCTGACAAATGACATGGTCTGTGATTTACACGTTCCAAATATTTCCTGGTACATATTTCTTGTATTTTATTTTCTTTCTTCTAAATTTAATTTTAATGTCCTTTTCCCAAAAAAAGAGAAATAATGTTTGAATTTTTTTTTTTATTTTTGTTTTACTTTGCCTTAAGTTACGCAATCTGACACACACACACACAGTAAATTTTTGCTTAAAAATTAGTTGAAATTTTGTGTTAAGTATTTAAAATGTGAATGGATTATTTGATTTTTTTTAAAAGGATTTTTGTATTTATGTTTTTGTAAGCTGAAGCTTTTCAGTAGATAAATGACATTTTAAAGAAGACAAGTATAGTGTCCTGAAATAAATCTTGGTTAATAGTTTCGATTAAAATTTGACTGATATTTTTGCAGAATACATGTTAGATAATAGTTTTAAGAAAATATCGATCAGTAAATTTAAATGTCAACGGAAACTAACGGTATAATCCAAGTTTAATTTAATTTTCGTAATGAATTTTTACAATTTAATACTTTTTAAAAAAAAGAACACTACTTTTTTTGTATTGTTACGTTTCTAGAACGGAAATTATTAATCAGTATTTTTATTATAGTTCGTATTGTTCTAACTAATATCGTCAAGTAGAAAAAACGAATCCCCACGGGATTTGTAATATCTTAACAATATTTTTGAATTGTTTTTTTTGTCTGCTCCTATCAGTTCAGATACAGAGAGGTATTTCCATATACACCAATACCTCGCTTTGCATCGTTTCGTTTTGCGTTTTTTCGAAGTTGCGTCGCTACTGAATTAGTACTAATTTTAACTGTGCGTCGTTAGATTTTCGAAGTTGCGTTGTTTTTCGTTCGAGCCTTTAATTTTTTTTTTGAAATTTTCTTTTTTTTTTTTTAAAGATGGCACAACTTTTGTTTCTTATTGCGCCATGTCATCAAAACTCGGGAATTCCCTTTCTAACTGAAAATCAACGCAATTTTAATACAGTTTTATTTTCACTTTGTTTTGCTAATTTTAGAGTTCTGTTTCAATTAGTGTGCTGTGCTTTTTTTTAAAATACGATCCTGACAGCGGAAGGAGTTTTAAAGTGTCCCAGGCGGTAGCTACGAATATCAATTGCTACAAGGAAATTTATTTTACGTTGAAAAAAAAGCTGTTCAGCAAACATTGGACCAATTTTTTGTGAAAGAAAGCCGACTAACGACAACAGCCACTAACGACAACAGCAACTCATCAGACGTGATTAATTTTTATTTTGTTTTAATTGAATTTGTTTTTTTTTTGTTTTTGTTTTTTGTTTGGATGTAATAAAATTTTATATTATTTTTGTTTTTTTAAATGTTTACTTTGTGCAATTTTCTTCTTAAAAAGTAGTATTTTTGTAACCCTGGAACCTATCTTCGATCTTTATATGGTTTGCTATAGAAAATCATAATTCACTTTGCGTTGTTTCAATTTGCGTTGTGTGTTTTTGGAACGTAACCACGACGCAAAGTGAGGTCTTGGTGTACTATTATTTACTACTTTTTATCGCTCAGGTAAACTATACATTGATTTTGAATGATTCATCAGTCCAGCGAAACTCAAGGTATTTAAATTGATAACAACAATTTTCTGTTATATTGGGTTCGTGTTCTTGAATTGCACTCTCCGTTTTCTCCTGAAGGGATTTGTCGAACGATTATATATATATATGTGTAAGATAGGCAACGAGTCAATAAAAAAAATGTTTACTAGTCTTTTGACAATTATATTACCAAGTAATATTATGAAGGCTGTATCAAGTTATATCATCATGTGTTGGTTCGAAAGCTCGGGGTAAGCCTTAACCTCGTCCACAACTTTCCTCCATTCTGCTCTATCTTGTCCTCCATCCGTTAACTCCAATCTTTCGACATTGGCCCTCGACTTCGTCCAACCATCGTGATCTTAGTCTACCTCTTGCTCTTGTATTGTACGGTACTGCGTCTAATATTCTTTTTGGCATCCTTTAATCATTCATCCTCACCACAGGACCTGCCCATCTTAGTCTTTGTGCCTTAATAAATTTAACAATATTGTGTCCTTCAATTAATGCTTCTAGCTCCTCGTTTGATCTGATTTGGTATTCACCATCGTCATTTATTTTGGGACCAAATATTTTTCTCAGTATTCTTCTTTCGAATACTTTCAATTTATTTTTGTCACTAATTGGTATGGTCCATGCTTCGCATCCGTATGTTACGACCGGTTCTATTATGGTCTTGTTTTTTTTCTTTCATAAACATTCTGAATTTAATTGTCCTAGGTAAAATTTATGACCTGAAAAGGCCTTTGTGTGCGTACATTTTTTTGCTGCTTGAATTCTATCATTAATTGTCAGATGCATGTCATTTTTATTATTTATTAAGGCACCTAGATATATAAAAGTCTAAGTATCAAGTTGTATATATATAATTAAAGCGGTAGGATCATAGAAGAAAGATCTTAAATCTAACGATTAAAATTTGTGGAATATAAAATTTATCTTTTTTACTGTACAAGAGATGTTCGGACCATTCAGAGTAGCAGTAGCAAGAGTAATAATTTGTAAAAAATTAATTATTCAACAAAAGATTTGAAACTTCAATTGATCTTAGCGAAAGTAGTTTCTCAGTAAAAGCCAAAAATAATGATATCAAGGAGAGACCCCTTAATGTAGTAGAGCTGTTCATATTAAATTATCCATAAAGCAATCCCTTCTGATCCCGGAAATTTAAATGAGAGACCATACATAATTTGAATAACGGGCATACCGAGAGGGGCATACATAATTTGAATAACGAATGGAAATATTGCGTGTTGTTGGTATCAACAAATTTTTAGGATATTTATAAAATATTTTTTTTTTTGTTTTTATGATCTTGACAGTAACTTAGGTAGAATCACCTTTTCGTGCTTAATTAAGTACGGTACTGCAATTTTACACTACAATATCTACAATAATTTGAGTATTTATTTTAACAAATTACTGGCTTATCTACTCATTAAATGTGGAAAACTACTACTATTGTCAGGAACTAAGACTTCTTAAATAGAATAGCTCCATTTTATTTAATTTGTTACCAGATTAACTCTCAATTATCGTTTGTCATTTATTATATCCCAATGACAAAGGGTACTAGACCAGCTCGAAAAACCAATGAAGCATTTTTTTTTTGCTTCATCGGGAATCGAACCCGGGACCTTTCGACCTTAGCTCTACCTACTGCACCACCCAGCGTATAAAAAATAAAATAAAAAAAGAAACTCAAGAAAAAAAAAATAAACTCTGACAACTGTTCTTGTTTTAGAACTATCCCATTATTTTATAATGCTTCTTCATTTCAGTCAATTTCAGTTCTGTTGATTAATTGCAACTTCCACTCATTCTATTTATTTGGTCTTTTAATCTTTTTGAATTCTTGCTCATCGAACTACATCTTCGATATTACAATTTTTCATATATATCTTTAATCCGGATATAGTGAGTATCCTATATTCTTGTTTGCTATAAAATGTTTTAAGCATGTTATTAGGTTTTTTTGTAGTTTTTAGTCTGTTTTTCACTCCATGTCGCAAATCAATAGACCTAATGAATGTTTTATACATCATAATTTTGTTTGCGGTGTACTTGTTATTCCATATTACTCCAATTGAGCTACCATATATTAATGAAGCTTTATTGTTCTGTAATTTTGCACCAGTTTTAAGATCTATGAGTCCAGTTATTTCAATACCGAAATATCTGAGGCTAGTTACTTGTTCGATGATTTAATTTTATATCACCATCACCTTATACATGACCGAGGGTTTGATATAACAAACTGTACATTTGATGTATTCTACGATATCTGCATACTGTATAATTGTATGAAATTATTGAAGGCTTTTTCACAAATACATAATATAATACATTAATCATGTCATCATATATTATAATAGAGTTAGTTGTCAACATTTCACCTCAAAATTATTCAATCTATTCACCAAAAATGAGAGAAAATAAATCACCACACCAGAACCACACCTACACCAATACACCGTCCTATTTATACAAATTTCAAGAGTTGTTACTCAAGCTTTTTTTCAAATCATGAAGCATCCTATGGTGGTACTGCTATTTACGTTACTAATAATTTGGTTAGCACCTTAATTTATAAGGAGCAATATGAAAAATCTAATATGTTGGTAGTAAAATTATTAAAAGAAGGGGTAAGGATAATTTCCATTTACAAGGCCCTTCAAGCAAATTTTGATAACTTTCTTGGTAAACTAGATGAAATAACAAGTCTACACAAAAATTCAATAATCTTGGGTGAATTCAATATCAATTTATTGAATAAAAGCAACAGTGACGTCACAAATTATACTAATACTCTACTATGTAATGGTTTTTGTATTTATAATAAAATATTGGATAAATTTGCTACGAGAACGGGTTCAAATTCATCAACTATTTGTGATCATTTAATTTCTGATATGACTAAATATAAATATTATTTTCATATAGCTGATATAGCTCCCATATCTGATCACAAACTAATTTTAGTTAGTGTAAATTTAAAGCCAATTAAAGATAATTCCACCCATACGAAAACTGTACTTGATTATAATAGGTTATCTAATGACGATTTTTGGCTAACGCTTGATAGGTATGAGAGCTTCGATGACTTTGTTAACACCTTTAGTTTATTGTTAAAAAAATACACTAAAGTAATATCTGTTGGGAAGTATAGGAAGAAGCATGATTTGATCACTAGTGAGATAATAAATGCAATGAAGGTTAGGGATTCGTTTTCTTACTATAAAAAAAAATATCCGCATGATATTAAAGTAAAGAAATTATATGAAAAACATAGGAAAAAAGTAAAATTTCTCGTAATCACGGCAAAAAAAATTATTGTTCTGATATGGTCTCAAGAGATCCAAGTAGCGGAAGAAATTTATAGAACTTATATTAAAGAATAATTATTAAATGTAGGTATGTACTTAGGTATAGACAATGTATTGTAATGTGTATCGTAGTAAGTTGTAAACATAATTATTATTGGTTTTTTTTTATACCTATCCATGGTTTTTTCTTTTGCCAATCTGTGAATTTAAATCCAATAATTTTTCAATAAATTCCAAAAGTTTTTTATTTTGCGTAATTCAACATTATTATTATTTATATTTAGGTATATGTAATTAAAGCAAATTTAAATTTTCATAAGACTCTCCATCGAACAGTTTTTAAAAATCATTTACTAATTTATTAGTATACCTTCTTAAAATTTACCAAATAAAAATACTAGAAAATTTTTTTAGTGAAAAATTACAGTGCCGTACTTTAATTAAGCACGAAACGGTAATTCTACCTAAGTTACTGTCAACATTAAATAAAAACAAAAGAAAAAAAAAATTATTTATTACTTCTTATTAAAACATGACTGTTTACTGATTGATAGTGAAAAATATCGGTATATTTAAATTCCTGTTCTGTTAAAAACGTTAAATTTGGCTTTAACTTGAATTATAATTAATAAATAAGGGTCTCTAGTTTGTTTATAATTTATTGATTCATACATTTGCTTAAAGTTTTTTAAAAAGGTGGTCCATATTTGTATTTTAAATCCGTTTCAGTACTAGCAGAATGATTTCTCATTTTTCCCATAAAATCACACTAGATGCGATATAAAAACAAATCTTTTATGGATAGTAATAAAATTATCCACGTAACAGTTTTTATTGTGATGATAAGTTTAAAGGTGGGTCAAATTTTTTGCGATAGTGTAGTACATTGCAAGAATCATATTATGGAAGTAAATATACAAGAGAATCAGCTATGCAATATAAAATTTCATACTGCAGAAAAAATTGGCTCTTGTCATTTTTTCAATTAGTATAGCAGTTTTTATAGATTGGTTTAAAATGGCTGAGTATTAATTGGTAAAAAATACTTTAATATTTTGAAATTATCTTCATAAATAGAGTTTGCTTTAAATTCGATTGTCAAGACATAATTATTGGTCAACAAGATTAAATTTGTAAAGTGAATTCAACTCTGGGATTAAAAGCAAGACTAATGTCAGCAGTCAGCAATATTTTATTAAGAAAAGCAGGAAAATTCGGCATTTTTTAATTTTAAAATTTCGGTTGTACACATTTTTGGTAATTTTTTTTTTTCATACGAAAGTGTTCGCGAAAAATATCATCTGAATAAGAGTTAATTGTTCTCAAATAATTAAATATTTTTGATACTGTGTGGTGTGCATATAAAAGTAGCAAATGCTGAAACTGGTATTTTTACAGTGAGTGCTGCGTGAATAAAACTTAAGCTGAAGCTAAAAAGATTAGTTTTTTTGATTTTAGTAAAAGCTAAATTTTCCAGCTAGCACCTAAAAAAAGTGAATAAAAAGTAGTGTAGACTGAAAATATTTATTTATTTATTTAATTCAACTTAAAATGCCTAAAGAGACAAGTCTCAAGATAAGGCTATATTAACAAAAATATAAAGTTTATAAAATATAGAAAAAATAACAAATGAAGTAAAATTAATAAGCGCAGCAAAAAAAAAGTAAATAGAAATTACAAATGCAATATTAGAAATTAAAAATCAAAAATTAAAAATCTAGTAAACAAAAACAATTATAATAACAGATCATAAAGTAAGAGAAAAAAGAATTAAAAAAAATTCATTACAACAAAATAAAATAAAAATTTTTAGAAATTACACTTCACTAGGTATAGAATATATAATATTCATTTTAATATTACTTAAAATTATTTTTGTTAAAAACAAAAACAAAAGAAAGAAAAATAAAAAAAAAACAAAAATTATGAAATAACTTCAGGTAGTACTTTTGGTTTATTACTATATTTGCTGATGTATAGTTTACGTAATTCCATTTTCAACTTTGATTTAGTAAGCATTTTGAGATTATAATCAATGGTGTTATAAAGTTTAGTTGCTACATACAATGTTGTTTATGTGCTAAATTTAGATGTTCTTTTTTTGTCCAGATGAATTGATTGTTTATTTCTTGTATTTATTTCATGGAGATCTCTTCTAGTTGTCAAGTTTATCGTCGAATGAATATCACAACTCATTAAATCATAAATGTGAAGAATGAGCTTACAATTAATTAAATCCTTTATAAGCATTATATTATTTTGCCAATGGATATATTCTGTATGTTCCAGCCTATTATATTTCTTCAAATTTTTTATCGCTTTGTTTTGAATGACCTGTAGTTGATCAACATTTTGTTTCGTTGACACACCCCATAACTTAATACCATAACACAAATGACTATGGAAGAGTGCGAAAAATATTGATGTATGAACTTCAACAGGTATCAATTTTGAAACTATTTTAAATACTCCTTCAACTGCTGACAATTTACTACATAGTGATGATATGTGCGTTTTCCAACTTAAATTAGAATCAATCCATAATCCAAGGTATTTAAAATTTGTTACTTGATCAAGCCTTACGTTCAAAATTCTTATATTAAGAGTTGGGGCAGAGGGACAAATGATCATATATTTTGTTTTGCTTGTGTTGATTGTTAGTTTGTGATCACTTATCCACCCTGCTAGCTTCTCTAATTCTATATTAATTTTGTTTTGTAAATCTGTATAATTATTATCATCAAATACTAGACAAATATCATCAGCGAAAAGAAATATTTCAGCACTAAGTCCAATCTCTTTTATGCCTTCAATATACAGAGAGAAAAGCAATGGTCCGAGAACTACCCTGTGGTACTCCAAATTTTATATTATCTTTCAGACTTGAAACTTTTCCTATTTGAGTAAATTGGGAACGATTACTTAAGTAAGAATTAAACCACTTGTAGGCAACTCCTCTTACGCCAAAACTATGCATTTTTTTAAGTAAAATTTCATAATCTACAGTGTCAATAGCTTTAGTTAAATCCATTATCCAAATATTAAACAATAGTTTGTAATATTTCAAAATACCTCTGAGTGAACTTAAAATAAATATTCGCTGGCTAACCGTTGTGAAATATGGCTGCATTTGTGCATATTCGTGCTCGAAAACGTTATCGAAGAAGATTAGGTTGTGTAGAAGAAGATTATTTTAAATTATATAGATTTAATGAAAATCATATGATGTGGTTAGCAAATTATTTTCTTGGTTGTAGGAATGAGAAAAGATCAATGCCGCAGGAATGAGGAAATATTTCTTCATTTTATAAGCAACCCTGGCTTTCAAATTGGTGTAGCCAAGGAAGAAGGAATACAAAAATTTTATCTAAAGCTCATACTTGGAATAAATTCCCTAGTAGTTCCGAAGAAATAGAAACTCAAAATCAGTGGTCCGAACGGTTTAGTGGTATAGGAACCATATATTGCACAATGCTGCAATAAGAAAACCGTAACATCATGGTGATGTATATGTTAATCGTAATGGATTTTGTAGTATAAATGCTCAAGCAACATGCAACGCATACGAATTTTAATATAACAGTAATTAATATGAGGATGTGCATGACATCATTTTACCCTGATAACAACAACAAAAAACAAAACCTATAACAAAACAATCGGGAGTAAACATGAAAAACAAAAAAAAATCATGTTAATTCATTTCCTCTGTTCCATGTATTTATTAATGGAACTTATTAGTAAAAGTTCAAAATTTTCCAGCTCTAAGTAATCAGTTTCAGCAAAAAATTATTCACTTTTTTAGGGAAAGCTAATAATTTTCACTTAACTATATAACACAAGCTAGTGCTAAAAACTAGAAGTTTTAACTTATTTTTTATTCACACCACCCACTGTTCTAATATTTTTGAATTGAAACTAATCAAACACGCCATTTTTCTATAAATTTAAAAATAAATTTTAAAATGTTTGTTTTTTGTTTATTTTGTTTACACAGCCCTTATTGAACAATCGCTCAAAATTTTATTTAATCCAAATTTAAAAATAAATTTTAAAATTCTGAAATGGGTCCATAAACCTCAATAAATTATTGTAGTGTCATAAACTAAAATCATATTATTATAGTCAGCCATGTATTATGAAAAAGTCTTCTGATTGTAATCGTCATTGACTCTGTTTTCAATTAAAATACAACCCTAAGCGATTAATCGATGCTGCACAATTGTATGAATTTGTTAGCAGTCTCTGATTATAATCGTCTCATCGATTGTGTTTTCAATAAAAATACAACACTATAGTGAATACAATACTCGATCTAAACACACCAAACCTAGTAATTTTAAAATAAGCAACAATTTATTATTAAAACAATGAAACATTCACGTGCCACTCATTTTCCTTAGTGATTTGCACTTTTTGATTTGGAGAGCGATTAACACAGTTTTTAACATAAAATAACTCAAATCATTCATACGACCCATCCATAAAACCATCCTATCAAACAATCCTACATAATTTTGATTTAATCTGTCCAAAATTTTCTTTTGTTTTTTAACAACGATACAAGTGCAAAGCTGTAATTGGATATCAATTTGAAAGCAATCATTCAATTCTACTCTAACAATTTATTATCCTTGTTTCCAAGGCATCATTTACAAATCATTTTTAATTCAAAGAAATTATTTTTGTTTTTATTTTTTTTTTTTTTTGTTTAAAATAAGAAATTAACAAAACCCAAATACAAAAAAAAAAAAAAAATAAATAAAATTAATATCGAAGATAATTTTTTTTCGTCCTTATAAATCACTTTTTTTATTTTACTTTTTTTTATTTTCTTGATTATTAACAAATAAGCAGGATATAAATTTTGGAACGAAGTTTGAATTATAATATTTGGGAAACCCTTAAACAAAATATTTGAGCAAAAAAAACACAAATTATAAATGAAAATTAATGTTTGTTGAAATTTAGGACATTATCAAATTAAACAGAGAATTTTCTTATCAATAAAATACAGACGGTTTTCGGGATGGAAAAAAAGGAAAAATAAAAACAAAAATACATAAAAAAAATTAAATCAAAACATCTTATAAAAAAAAAACAAAAAAAAATTTGTTGAAACAAAAGGGAAAAAAAACGAACTGAGATTTGTTGGGCTTTTCATCACGTGCTGTAGATTTTGAAAGGAAAAGTTTCAAAATCATTTAACAGATATGCTTTTTTTTCCAAATCCCATTTAATAACGGAAAATGTACAACCTAGTGGAGAAAATGTGTAAATCATGACGTTTACAAGTTGAAATGATCGATTGTCCATGTATGTTTGGGTATAAATTTTGTTTGATATATATATATAGATAAATGTATATGTGTGGGTTAAAAGATAAAAAAAAAAATTAAAACTTCAGATAAAATGAATTTAGTGTTCGCAAGTAACGGTTACGCTTAGTTTTTTAACAAGTTAAACTTAGAAAGTTTTTTTTTCTCTATTATTTGAATGCCAGTGTGTTCGAAAAATCGAATTTACTGTGATTAATATTATTTTGTTGCAACGCATATTTTTACAAAAATTTACTAACTTAGATCATCACTGATGGGCACTTCCAATATTGAAAATAGTGAGCCTGATAAAATATATCCCTTCTGATCTCTGGTGGTCATCAGCTGGATATTAATGGTAACAAAAATTTACTTAACTATTTCATTTGTCTTTTTCCTGCTTCAGTGTCTTTGGCAGCATATAGGGCTGCACAAAGTTCTTCCATCTGGTTTCGTTCTCCGCTAAGTGCTTAATTTCACTCCATGGTCTATTGTCAGTCTCTATTTATTTATGGACTGATCTGTGCCATGTTTCCCATGGCCTATATCTTCCTCTTTTATCATGCACAGTAAAATCCAATGCCTACCTTGCTATATTGTTCGTAGATTTTGTAAGGGTGTGATACCTCCACCTCCTCCACCACATTTTTCTCTACATTATTTGCGTGCTTATAGGTTATTTTTTGGCCATTTTCCACAGTTCATCATTTCTAATTGTACTGGGCCAGGATATTTTACATATTATGTTCAAGCATTTGATAGTGAAGAGCTGTATTTTCTTTAATTCTAGTTTCAATGATTCTGGTTATTTCTTTGCTGGGCACAAAATATCAGTATCTGTGATCACTGTGCATCATTAGTGAAGGCATACTTTTCGTGGTTTTTCGTGTGCTTCGTGTTTTTTTTTAATTCAATCAATCGGCGATGAAGCAGGCCGTGACGATCAAAATCAATTTTTATTTTATCTATGTTATAATTCACAAGAGCACGGTTTTGAAGGCACACTTTTCGTGGTTTTTCTTGTATCAGTATATTATTGAAAGAGGCGGATTCAGGAAGTGCTTGTTACCGAAGAGAGTAGTTTGACAGACAGTGGGACTTTTACCATTAAAACTAGTTTCCCAGACTAACCATTTACTTTTAATTTTTACTTTTGAATCACAAAAAATTAAATATCTTTAATTTACCAACATCATATAAGGTTTTGTTATTAAGAATATTTTTACCTAACTCATATAGTGATTCGTTTTAAGCACTAAACAAAGGGTTGATTGTCAATTTCGCTATTAATCGTACTGGATAAGCTGAGGTTTATGTTGTGCTAATTTTTTCATTTCTTCTTTAATAAATGATGAGATCTTCAGATCTTGATCAATCCTATCCTATCCCAATCCGATCCTATCCCAATCCTATTCTATCCTATCCTATCCCAACCAAGCGTTACGTAAGTGATAAAGGTTTTCTCATAACTAACGCTTTGGCTGTTTATACAAAAAAAAAAAATCGGCATTACGAACATGACTATGTTGCACAATACATTATTTGGGAATATTTGCATGGCTTGAATATGGGCTTGCTTAACACATAGCCATATTTTACAAACGGAAGTCTGTATTTTCTTTTAACTTCGTCGGTTTTCTTTTGAATGTTTATGGCTCTCGAATATTCATATTTCTCGGAAGATTTGCATGCATTTGAACTTACTATCGATTAAGATATCAAACCAAGACAACATAAACAATAATATTAGATTAGATTAGATTTAATTTTTCCGAGAGGGATCCAATCCCTACATCACCGCAGCCACAAATGGGCTTATTGTGATAGAAAAAACAACAATATAGTATGACATTAATTTTTTTAAAAGAAAAAACAACGAAGTTGAAGAAAGTTGGTTTTTAACCGAAACTACACAATTGGCAAGGTTATAAATGGTATTATTTTATGTTAAAACGATGTGAAAGATACTGAATAGATGGAAGCAACATTTTGAAGAATTACTATGCCATTATTTTCAGACATATACAACGGAAAATATCTCGACCGTAAAGATACAATTTGAAAAAGTTGAAGCTAAACTGGAATGGTATAAGTTGAAATCACATCAATCAAATTTTAAATATTTTTTTAAACGTGGAACTGATTCAAAACGCAAGCGCAATATTGGCTTCCATAGAATATTCCATATACATGCAAAAATGTGTATACTTGTAAAAACTTGTAAAAAATTAGATCAGGAATAGTATAAAAAGTAAATAACGGACATGTTTGAATGTATAATTCTTAATAAGGTAAAGGCTTACCCAGGACTGTAGTACCAACAGACGATGATGATGAATGGTAAAATAATAACAAATGGAAATGTGAACTAGGATTGAAAATTAAAAGAATAGCATTCCATAGGAAACTGTTTCTATATATTATTGTAGACGATTTTGATATTGAAGTATCTTCTCTTCATTGTTTTAGATGTACAATGTCAAAAACAATTATTATATAATGTACTCGTACGATTTATATACGATACGAATAATTTATTTTAATTTAAAGCCATATTTGAAATTTTTGCTCATTTATTATTCCCCAAAAATCATTATTTTATCTTTAAAGCTTAAATAGAACCTTGTATATTTCTTTGATTTATTTAGGAACTGCGATTGATTCTCATTTACTGTAAAAAAACAAACTGTCTTTCTTATTCGGTTTTTATTAGTAGGGGTTAACTTTAACATTTCTGGTCTGAAGAAATTGGGCAAATCTAAGTTTTGAGTGTTAAAAAAATTAGTTCTTTTGTTTACCTTCCGCTTTCTTTCTAATTTTTATTGTAATTTTTATTTAAATTTTTCAGTCCAACCGGTCTATAATTTAAAACTTTAACTTAATTTTTGACATTTCATTGCAAGTAAAAATATTAAATTTAATTTCAAATAATTCATTTTTTTGTATTTTTATTTCTAAAATTGTTATGTAACCAGCGTACACTATTTTTTAATCAGGTCATTAAAACGGTTAGCAATAAAAATTTAAAAATTAAAATTCTACACGAGAACCAATTAAAAATTAACAAAAAAAAAAATAAAAATTACCAAAACGAAATATCCCCAAAAAAAGGAAAATTTTTCTGGGATGTTAATTTTAAATGGATTTGAGAAGAATTAATTACAAAGAACGATCTGAGAGAAATATTAAGATACGACACCGACTTTAATTTTATTTTTCGATAATTTATTATTCGTGAATGTCAATTGAAAATTTATCTGAACAAGAAAATAAAAAAAAAAAACAAGGGTATAAAGTTTTATAAAAATAAATAAAAAGGTAATGAATAAAAGCTTAAAATTTAATTAAAATTTTATTGATATCGAGTTAAAAAAAAGCTATTCAAAAACATAATAAGTAGAAATTTAAAAAAAATAAAAAATTTAAAAATAGTAGATTTTGTACGAACATTTTTTCTAACTTAATATCTGTTAAATTGAATTTTGAATAGTTGTGTTCTTAAAGAATAGTTTAATGTTAACTACTTCTTTTGCTCGTTTTGTAGTCTTAACAAGTCTTAACAAATTAAAGAAAATAAAATTGTATTAAACTGATTGTGCTTACTACTATATAGGTCTAGGTACATACTAAACTTTCAATCCAGTCTGATTTTGTTTGTTAAATATAGATTTTTTATTTGTTATACACCTGTGATATACCCGAAGTAGAAAGTATAAAAATAGCAACCTTTGCAGATGACACAGCGTTGATGGCAGTTGGCTCTACTATAGAAGAAGCTACAAACAAACTAATGACGAAATTTCCAACTGGTCCAACAAATGGAAAATTAAATTAAATGAAGCCAAATCTAGTCATGTAAACTTCACCTATAAAAACAAAGTAACTCCTCTCTCAGTTAAAATTAATGATGTCGTGATTCCATACGAGAATAAAGCTAAATATCTTGGCATGACCTTGGATGCAAAACTGAAATGGAAAGAGCATGTGAAAATCAAAAAACAAGAACTCCAGTTCAAATATAGAGAAATATACTGGCTAATTGGGCGGAATTCTACGGTCTCGACCTATAACAAAGTTTTGATGTATAATCAAATATTGAAGCCAGTCTGGGCATACGGTATTCAAATATGGAGATGTGCTAAACAAATCCAAATTCAAACTATCCAAACGTTCCCAAATAAGGTACTGCGCAACATAGTCAATGCTCCATGGTATGTTCGCAATGCCGATATTCATCGAGATCTGAAGATCTCATGTATAAAAGACGAAATAATGAAATGCGCTGCACGGCATAAAACTCGTCTGATCCAACATGTCAATACCGAAGCTTCTAGCTTAATTGACAATCAAAACTTTGTTAAGCGACTAAAACGAACAAGACCACTTGAGTTAGGTTAAAACCTTTTATCTATTAAAACCTTATTGGATTTTGGTAGATCAAAGGTATCTTAGTTTCTTTGAGTTAAATGTAAATTAATGGTTAGTCTATAAGACTAGTTTTAATAATGCTAGGAGTTTTTAGTGGGTTAAAGTCCCACAGTCCTTCAAACTGCCTTCCCCGGTAATAGGTAGTCCCTGAATCCTCTTTCGATGATTTACTACTATCTGGAAAAAAAAACAAAAAAAAAAAATATAATTTAATATAATTTTTTTTTTTCCCACTATTTTTACATTCTTACATTAGTCTAGCCTACAAAAAATTACAAAAACAGCTATTTATTTCTAATTTTATTAACATCTAAGCAATGTTTTCGTTTTTATGTTAAATTGTCGCTTGCACCCTCTATCGTTTAGTAAGAGAGACGAATTTTATACCTCAGGTGATTTGAATCAGTGTTTTTCAAATCTTGTACATTGAATATTTCTGCCATTCTAGCGATCATAATATAGAGGCATTCTATAAGTATTTATGTCTAATGCAATAACAATAAAATACTAATGTATAAAAGTTATAAAAGTTCATAAATGACTGCAGTTTAACTTTTTTAGAGAGTAGATATGCCATATTTGGCCGGTGGCGTTCTAATCAATGAAAATCAGACAATTTAGCGTATTTTATATAATTTTTTATAATTTTGGACCATTAATTTGGAACAATTCAGATAAATTTGTTTTCTTGTTAGGTAGTTTATTATATAAAGTGAATAGTGAAATATTTGTAGACTTAGCTTTATCGATAACCTTATACTTTTTGGAAAATGATTAGAAAATCAGCTAAAATAATTAATTAGAGAGAAGTAGCTTAGTTTTCTGCCACTGCCACAAAAATTGGTTATATGTGGAATAACCTCCTATACAACACCAAATGCAGATTTGAATATTTCAAGACAAAAAATTTATCAGTCAAACTAAGCAAATCTGATATTAAAATTAAATGTCTACGTTAAGTTTTATTTCTAAAAGCCAAACAAAATAAAATTTCAAAATAATTGCAAACATTTCTGATGTTTCCGTTTTTCATAAGCGTTTTTTTCCATATAATTTTGAATTTATATGATGAATATACTAACAGCTTTTACGCTAGAGCTTAGCATACTAAATCACAAAAATTGTTTTTTTTTTTTTTTAATTTCTGATATATTAAGGTGCCTATTATATACTTCGATAACGATTACGATTTGATCGAACGAAATGTCAAAATGCAAAATTGGCATTATGTTTTTCGATATCGTTCAGAGATCGTCGAAAGTTTATCGATGTAAAATTCACTAAAGAGACATCGAAAGAGAGGTTTTGTACAAATTATTTTAATTTTGAATTGAACGGATAAAATAAAAGAGCGACACTGGGACACTTGGTGTTTTGTTTTATACTTATTATATTTTTTGGAATAAAAATTAATTTAATTGTTGAAATGGAAGTAGGTATTTTACTTTATTCTTCATAATTATTTTTTATTGAAATAAATTTTAATGGGAATGAAAGGCCAGTTACAAATTAACTGCAATATGAAAGTTAGTGTATATAAATTATATTTCAGTAATTCTACTTTAATCATAAAAATAATGTTTGTCTGACTTTTTTCTTCTAGTTCATAATGAATTTTGATACATTATTTGAATAAGTATAAACTGCAAATACATGTAGAGCTTCCTTAAGCACAACAGAAAAATTTAGCTGTGCTAGTTCGACATGAAAATCATTTCCTTGTATAAATCGCATTGAATTTTAATACACTGGCCAATTTAATTATATTTGGAATTAAAATGTTGGTTATTATTGGCTATTTTAATTTTTGCCCTAATTTATATAATAGATCCATGAGGGTAATGTTGTTTAATAGGAAATTTTGATCAAAACTGTTAATAAAATAAAGTTTTAATAATGTAAATAATTCCAAATCCAGTGGATTAGAATAAACCCGAATATATGTTCACTTGCTTTTTTATTATGCAATTTGATTGCGTTTTTCAACACTATCAGAAATTGAAAAATTTAATTCTACTAAAATCATTTTATTTATAAAAACTTATAATTTTATAATTTCTATTTTATGTAAACATTTCTAACATATTTACAACTTAAAAATTTCAAATATAACACTATTGTTTTGGTTTTTTTTGTATAATAATTTGAAATTGACAGTCAAAGAATCAAACATATGTCATTTTCATCGTAGATTTGAATTTAACAATGGCAGCATTTTTAAACATTTTCGATTAAATTTTTCTCGAAATAAATAATGGCACTAATCGAATAACTCTAACGATAACGATGAACGATTCGATTAAAATCGATCGAAATACATAATAGGCACCTTAATTAATTAAATTATAACATCTTCGTCTTCATAGTTTATTTTTTTCAATTTTAAAGTTGTTAAGGGATAACCCAGCTACACATTCCCAATTAATTTCAAAGAAAAATTAGAACAACTTTTTACAATATTCATCTAACTTTATTCAACCTTATTTTTAATTTAAAAAAACACGCCAGCGAAGGCAATAAAGAACAATTTAAATTTTGTGTTTACGTACGAATGTGTTTTCTTAGTTTTTGTTTTTATTTTTTTTCTCCTTATTCCTCTTGGTACAGCATAGGTATTCCACTTGACATTTTCATCGTACTCGATTTCTAGCTTCTACCTTCACTTGTATTTCCGAGGCAATGTCTAATTTCATTTTTAATCTGTTTATACTGTCTAAGTAGGGGATTGGCCTACTTTAGAAGACCACTTTGATAACTCTATTTGCACCTAATTGGTAATACAACGTTAAATTTTCCTGCAAGTTGACGCTGCGATTTTATCCACCTTTGACGTTAACATGCCTGACGTTACTATATTTACTGGGTACGCCATATCACATATTTTTTGTCAGTTGTTGACAATTGTGTAACTATTATTAGTGTTTGTCCAATATTTATTTATTGTGTTGTATGAAATAAATGAGTATTGATATATATATTGATATAGGTAATATTTTTAGTTATATAAAGTATTAATTATATTAATTATTTTTATTGATTATTATGTATAATATTTTGCTATTTTTTTAGTTATATTTTATACCCCCAACGGGAATCGAACCCGTGACTACCTCATCATAATTCAAATACATTTCTGTGTTATAACTGATTAGGCCACGGAAGGGATGTGTTTTCTTAGTATGAAATCATAATTTAGAACATAAATTTAGTACGATTTTTCGACTTGCTTGACATTTGAATATCAGTTTTCAGTACTATGGGTAATACAGCTACAACACAATGTACATTTATTTTGATGTCAAAGTGCCAAAAATTTTTTAAAACGCAAAAAAAATTCTTTATGTCAAACAATCGATGCAGTCAAATATCGTTAACAAAAATATCGAGTTTAAAAATTCGATATAATGGAATCAAAATATCAGTAATATTGCTATAAAACTGGATACATATCACACACC
The DNA here is from genome assembly GCA_963942445.1 of Argyra leucocephala. Taxonomy (NCBI): domain Eukaryota; kingdom Metazoa; phylum Arthropoda; class Insecta; order Diptera; family Dolichopodidae; genus Argyra; species Argyra leucocephala. Next base: position 27,364,582 of record OZ012678.1, on the reverse strand, counting down.
ACTGCGAGTCCACTATACGATATCGATTGGCAAAATTTTATAAATTAAACACCTTCACACCTTCACTACATATTCACTATCTACACTCTGATGTGTAATATCTTATTTTTTATCCTATCTACTTTAATTACAAATTCTATGAATTTATTTCATTCATATGAAATATCTGTTGAATGTCACCAATAAATAACATAGGTCGTATATTCTAAATATAATTGTATACTTTAACACTTTCGAAATTACTTAGAAGGATGCACAGGCACGACATTTTCGTATTCTATACCTACATTATTTACATAATATATATAAACAAAATACTGAATTTTATAATAACAAAATTAATGAACGAACACAACAATGTATTCAATCTATTTAAAATAAATTCTAATTTTAACATTATAAAACGCCTTTAAAATTCATTAATTTTCGATAGAATCATTTAATGAATGTTGTAAACAAAATTTTTCATAGTAAATTATTTAAACCACATAACACCTACAACTGTTGTATACAACAAGTAGTATCCTTTTTAAATAATTTGGTAGAGTTTTGGTTGCAATTCTTATTAATTGCAGTCTATGATAGCATCGTTATGGTTATATTAGTAATTAACTAACAACTCACACAGACAAAGAAATATCTTCTGAAACACATTTAGTGTAATTTTGTAATCGAATTAAAATTGTCACCATAATTATTTTATATGTATGTATATGTATACTACTCGTATGTAGAAGCAGTTAAATGCAGTGAAAATTCAAGTGTTTTTCTTACTATTTAATAGCTTTTAATTAAACTTTATTTCTAACTTTTAGTTCTTTACATCAGTCTATCTATTTCTTTTTAATTTAAATAATTTTATTAAAGTATATAGGCATGTTTAAAGTTTCTGTATTTGTAAGTACATATATGTAGATAAGTTGGTTCAAAGAAAAATTGAAAATTAGAACAGATTCTATTGTAAAGCGGGCTTTTGTGTACTGCGTTGAAGTGTTATGTAATGAAATATTGTTTTAAATTAATTTTGTTTTTCAGAGAATTCCGTGAATTAATTTGTAGTTTTTGCAAATAAGATATAATTTAAAGACAATTTGTCGAAGTGTATTTATTCAGTTGTTTTTATTTTTAATTATACCTAAAGTGTCACTTAAAAATTGTAAAATATTATTTTTCACATAATTTTCGCTCAAGCTTCAGGTTTAAGAGATCTTTGGTAGTTAAAGTAAAAATTGATAGTTAAATTACGATTTTATACAAGTAGTGAAGACTTACTACAGAATGATCCTGTGAAGTATAGTCTTCATTTGAGTATAGTCCTCATCCAAAAAATGTGCAACACCCTTCCAGGCAACTTATGTAAATTACTGGAGTCATACATATCCAACAGGAAATTCAGAGTGGCCTACGGAGAAGCAACATCCAATTTTTATCAAATCTTAGCTGGTGTTCCTCAAAGCAGCGTCTTAGGACCTATGTTATACTTATTATATACATCCGATATTCCAACAACACCAAATATTTTCATGGTAGTATTTGCAAATGATACGGCTCTAATGGCGACAAACTAGGGCTAGATAAAATCAGTAAATGGACACAAAATTGGAAAATAAAACTGTACGAGGGAAAATTGGTTCATATCACCTACGCGCTAAGGCGGAAATCACTTCAACTTTGATTGTATTAAAACAACATAGGATTACACCTTGATTCACGCTTCAACTGGAAATATCATGTCAGACAAAAAGCAATACAAATGCAAAATACAAGGGATATGTGTTGGTTAATAGAGAGTCCAAACGATGCTTCTACTCCAATCTCCAAATATATAATAGTATAATTAAACCCATTTGAACTTATGGCAGCCAGCCAGTTGGGGCTGTGCTAAGAAATCTAACTTATTAATTATACAGCGGTGTCAAAATATATTCCTTAGAGAGCTCAAGGTAAAAACAATCAATGAAGTCATTAGAAACCATGCACTCAAGCATGAAAACAGATTGGTTCAACACATCAATTCAAAGGCGATTGAGATATTAAATAAAACAGAAGATATAAGAAAGCTGAAAAGACTGAAACCCCACGAATTAGTGGGGTAAATTAAAAACATAGGGGAGCAGAAATATTGATTCTTGCTTTGTAAGTACTGTTTAAATGTAGTAATAATTAATTGTAATATATAATAAGATTGTACTTTTATAATCTAAAGGTTGTCAAAACAAAAAAAAAAATACGATTTGGTTACAATAATCTATACTATATAGTGGCCTCGGTAACGACCGAAGGAGTACGGGTTCAAACCAAAAATTTTTCAAATGGTGAAAATTACTTTTCGAAGGGATTTATCTGTAGGATCAACTGTGAAAATAATAATAATAATCTATACTATATACAAAATTGAATGTATGCTGGTTTATACGCAGAAAGTATTTCTCACCTCCAGTTGAACTGGAGATTTGAAATTTTCAACGATGGTTTTATTTTTTTTTATTTTTATTTTGTACCTTGCTTCCTATGATACAATTTATATGTGAATATTATATATAGTATATATTCATACATACAATGTTACTCACTTAGTCACATCATATCATAATTTGTTTTTGAATTTTGTTTTGTTTATTCTTTTGTTTTTTATATATACATATTCTATTTACACAAGCCCATGGATTTTTTAAGAAATGAAATTAAATTTTATACTACTATTTGTTATTTCTTTTTAAACTTATAATTCAATAGCGAAAGCCCTAAAATAATTTTTTGTCTCACATAATTAAAGAAAATTTAATTTCCTTCAAAATAAATCCGCGAAAGGCTATACGGCGATCAGTGCTTCAGAAGATATGAGCTATGTTGCCACCACACTTCTTGTCTTTTTGCTGTAAATTTTTTTATTTTCATTAATTTTTAATACACACATTTTTATTTTAATCATAAACAAAAATTTTTAATCCAATGGGCATGGCTGATCTATCAAAATTGTTTTGTCTCTGTTTCGTAAATAAATAAAAATCGTTCTGTTTCTTCTGTAAAAATATTTACTTTTTGTTGTAAATTTTTTGACTTGTTATAAATTGAACTGTGATTATCAATTTTGACTGGATTTATTAAATTATTTTGATTTCTTATTATTGGTAAAATATTATTGCTATATTGATTTTATGTGGCTTGCAAGTTTCTGCTAGATGTTTTGCGAAAACTTCAGCTTTTTCGCTGTCGCTTTTGGCCAAATCTCCATTATGCAATCTGGTTGTTGACACTTGTTTTTCTGGTATTTTTAGTTTTTTTTTTGTAATTTTCCACAGTGAATAATTTGTTTCACTAGTTTTTTGAAATTATTTCGGGTATCTTGTTTCAGAAGTTGATTCAACTTTTTTTGTTCTAGTTAAGAGAGCTTTGAAATACTATTTTGCCATTTCTTCTTAGTTTAAGTTTTTCTACTATTGCTTCTGCTTCTGCTATTGAATCTCTGTTGCAGTTATAATTCTTTGTTGCTGGTTGGTTTGAGTCTTCAGAGTTGCTACCTATGTGATTTATAAGTGTTTGTCAATTTAGCATTGAATATAGTTAGAGCAGAGTCAATATAAGTTTTAGCTTTTAACGGCATTTTCAGGTTTATATCCGAACTAATATAATTTCGCTATTATATATATATATTATATATAATAACTATTATGTGTTTTTGCTAATTTTTATTTTTGTTGGTTAAACTCACCTTCGGTCTGTTAACTTGAAATACGGTTTTATTTTTCAGGATAACTGGCGTATGGTCAGAAAAGAGATCACGACGAATTGTTGTTGCCATTATTTGATTGCGCTTGAGGTTTTTGGTGATTGCAAAATCAGTTAAGTCGGTTTTTTTCAACATTTTTAGTCAATATTTGTTTCCTATCAGGTGGGTAGTATGTGGGTGTCTACACAATGCCATATCATAACTTGGATCAATTTCATCAGTAGACTTTCTCTAGATGTTGCTAGCCTCGATCCACAGTAGAGATGTTTCTCATTGAAACCACCAGCTACAATGTATAGCCTAATATTATTAAACATGTTGTTGTGATAACATATTAGGTTATACTGATTGTTACAAAGAACACCAACAAATTGACTATGTACAAAGATCCCGTTAGCTTTATGTATATTCTTTTCGCACTGAAACATGGATAACTGATCTCTTTTAAATATTTATTTAGTATTTCTCAATTGTTCGGTTGAATTTGATTTGAAAACTGGGATTTTGTGCGGAATTAATTAAAAAAAAATGTGGGAGAAGTAAATGAATATATATTATTAAAATTTTCTACAAAAAAATAAAAACAAAACCCAACTTTATTAAAAATTATTTTGGAATTTAAATATATTTTTTATATTTGTTTTGAAGAAATTCAAAATTTAAATTTTTCAGTAAAAAAATTAGTTAAAAACAAAGTGTTTTTTATACGGAACAGTGTACAAAAATATATTTTTTTTACATATTATATTTTTCGTCCAAACACAATATTTATACTTATCTATACAAGTTTTGGATACGATTAAGGTAATATTATGTTTTTGTTTTGAATTACATTAACTGTAAGTGAAATCGTATATCTGTTAGAGGAATACAGAACAACATGAGACTTATACAATTTATGCAATACCACCGATTGAGTTACCTGGAATGGATGTAGACTGTGATTTAGATGCGAGTGATGATGAACATTAGGAATGTGCATGTTCAATACTTTCCAGTAATCATTACTACTCGATACTTTCATCATCAATACTCGATACTTTCTACTCGATACTTTTTAACCGATACTTCTAGATTCGTTAATTGAAAATTTTATTGAGGAAAAATGTAAAGCAATTTATTTGTATAGTGTATGCATTTTTTCAGTTTTTATCGTTACTTCAGTTCATTTAATTTTTTGTTTTTATATTATGGGTTTTTTTTGTATGAATAAAATAATTTTTATATTAAATAATGAAAAAATTTAACATTAAATAAAACATAATTCATAATACTTATTTTAGTTTAAAAAATTAATACCTTTGGTATTGTATTATATTTCAGTTTTTTTTTATATCAGTTCAGTTTGTAATTGTTTGTTAATTAACAAACAAAAAAAATATCTTAACTTAAATAATTTATAATACTTAAAATAATAAAAAAATAAAAGTAAGCTTAAAAAATTCATAATACTTAATATAATTTATATAATAAATATTTTTGTACCACAGTATACTTCAGTTCTTTTCCTTTTCTTATATTAAAATTACTTAATCTAATTTAAATATTAAATATTTTTTGTACTATATTATTAAACTTCATTTGGTTTTTTCTTTTTATTATTTTATTTTTTTTTGTTTTTTTATTTCTATTTCATAAACAAAAGTATTAACTTATCCAAAAAATTGTTCATTTAAAAAACATTATTAATATTACTTATTCTTATATATTATTATTAAATATTAAGTATTCTATTATATTATTATTAAATATTAAGTATTTTTTGTACCACAGTATGTTATATTTCAGTTCTTTTCCTTTTTTTATACTTTACGAAAATATAAATAGTAAATTAACAAAAAAATTCGAAAATAAATTTAAAAATTCATAATACTTCAACTAATTTAAATATTGCAGTAATTGATAGGAACTAGTTTTAAATTAAATATAAATATAAATAGGAACCGACAAATTATTTCAAATTAGATCTGGAAAATATTTCTTATTGGCATTTAGAAAAATAATTTTTTCCACATTTTTGGGACTTAATCTTGATCGTTTTTTTGAAATTAGGTCGCCAGCTATTGAAAAAGTTCTCTCACTTGTCGTAGAGGTGGCTACTACCCCAAGATTTCGTTTTGCTTGCTTAGCTAAACCAGGATTTATTAACTCCCTGCTTTTCCACCACGCCAGTGGATCTTCCTTGCGATTTAAGTTTGACTCTTCAACGTATTGGTGCACTTGTAGAATTGCCGCAGAGACTGGAGTTCCTGTTCTTTGTTCAATTTTCTTATCAAACTTAGTAAACAGAAAGTCATCTTCTTTCTCTTGCTCTGGTTCCACTTCAGTTGTTGTTTCAATTGTTTCATGGGGCACTTTCGTCAGGGGCACTGTTCTTCTTACTGTTGGTGGAATATCTTCATCAATCAATATTGTGTGATGCTTTGCTACTAGATGCTTTTTTAAGTTGGATGTTGCACCTCCTTTAAAAGAAAATGCAGATTTACAAATATCACACCTGGCTTTGCCATCTTCAGTTTCGGTGAAATGTAGCCACAAATTACTTTTCTATCGTCTATCTGTATTTGACATTTTAAACTGTAACCAATAAAAAAAACACAATCATTACATCATCAACATCTCAACTCAATATCTTCGTAACTGTAAATTATGAAATTTCATATTTTGTTACTCAGCTAATTTTTCTTCCATAGATATGTTTATCGTACACAATCAAATAGTAAAAACTTCCTTTAAACTCGAAATATGTATGTTGTATTGATTAGCGAAAAAAAAACCTGTTATTTTTCTGATATTTTATTTTTTGAACCAACTCGATATCAATCTCGAGTACCACTAAAGTATTGATCAACGAACTCTTGTTTGTTCCCTATTCTCTTTTTTGAACAAGAAAAAAAAATGTTATTGTTGGTACTTTTATCGATACTTTGAGTTTAAACAATACCAATACTTAATAGTAACAGTCGAGATTTTTATTCTTGATCAATACCAATACTCGATATTTTTACAGAAAAGTAACCGATAGTTTTATTCTTGGTCAATACTCGATACTTAGTATCGAGTAGATACTTTTCGCACATTACTAATGAACATGAAGGTGCTATAGACCATTTAGGACTTAGAGCAATTGGAATAAGGGTCGTATGACTATAGAGCGTCTGACACCGGTATTCTCGTAATAAGATGGAAGGAAAATAGATGCGTAATGATAGCAACAAATTATGATAATGGACACGAAAAAACATACCGAAGGTGGTCGAAACAAAAAAAAAATGAAAATTACTGTCACACAACCGGTTCTATGCTTGATTTTCGTACAGAAATTGCTAATTCTTTATTACGGCGGTATGAAGCTGGTTCAAGACAAATATGATTGTCAATAGCGAATAGGGATGTACGTTTTGATGAAATTGGTCACATCATAAGATATATATCCAACAACCAAAGACGATGTGGTGTTTACCATAAAAATGCCAACTTTATTTGCATAAAATGTGATAGAGCGTTGCACCCAAAAAATTGTTTTAAAAGATTTCATGTAAATTCATGCAATTAGCTTTTATAAAATTAAATTTTTATATTTTTTAGTTAGATTTTAGAAGGATGAAATATGTTTTTTTTTATAATTATATTGGAGACTGGTTTAATGTTATTTTAAATTAATATTTTGTTACAATTGTTACAATTTTCTTTTTTAAAATGAATAAAAATTTATGTTGAGTTTTGATGAAAATAAATTTTTAGTGTTCGTTATGTACACTATTCTTTTTAAGGAACAGGTTCTAAAACTGGCTGGGGAAGGCCAATTTGACCAAAGGTGAATTTTTCCTTATTTTGGATTCCAAAACAGTATGTTTTTGTGAAAAGGTACAAATTTAACCTTTTCATTTGCTCTGTACACTAATGGGATAATCTGAAGTTGTTAGATGATTTGGTATTTTGAATTGTATATTGAAGTATTCAAAAATACTTTTAATTCAATGTATTTTCGATGTATTACATCGTAAGCTTTTATTTTTCAAATCAAAAAGACATAAATAAGAGTCGCATATTCCGAAATAATCGTGTTTCTAGATGTAGCTACATTAGAATATTTAACTGGTAGAATCGTTATTTTTTTTTTATAAAATTTTATTTTGCTTAAACATTTTTTGTGTTACAGAAGACTGAAATATTGATTAAAATCGTTTTGAAATTTATTTTTATATAATTAAAACTAAATACTTTATGATGCATTCAAGCATATCGTTACCTTTGAAAATATATTCTATATACTTTAATTACGTAGGTTGTCTAAATATGATTTTATTTTATATGAATACTTCGATGCACTTTTAACAGTAATTTCATTCAATATGGGAATTACTTCTCTTCGCATATTAATTCATACATTGTAATTGTTGCATTATTTTAATTAGATTTACTCAGAAACAGTTTTCTTATATTAATTAAAATATAATACAGTTATGCTAACTGTTGTACAAAATTTAATGGAAATTGAATTCAGTTTTCACTTGTCAGTTAATTGTAATTCATTATTTTATATCAAAAATCCCACACTGTGTAAATTTTGATGCAATAGAAGTAAAAAGAAAAATGTTTTTATAATTTCAAGTTGAAGAACAAGTATAGTTTTACATCCTACATAGCAGCTGCGGGTGCAAATTAAAAATTAGTAGAACATGTGTATTCACTTTTAGATACAACCATTTGTAATTACGATAATGAGCTTCACAACAGTCTCTAAATTTAGATCTTTTTGTTTAAATTAAATAATTTAATTGTTGTCAGCAGGTTTCCGTTCACTAATATATTTTAATATTTAATTGGAAATATCGATATTTTGGAAGCAAAATACTTCCATTATCAGTACTTGTTACAGTTAAATATTTTACATGTAGGTAAACTGTTGAAAACTAGTTTATATCAATTTGAATAGCGATAAGTATCCATTCCCCAAATCATTATTGAATCTATTATCTACTTTTCCCCTCAATCAAAGGAATCAATTTTTTGTACTTCGATTGATTGATTTCTTTGATTGATGATAAATTGGTTTTACCAGTTTTATGATGCTCTTCGATTTTATATTCACCAATTGCTGACCTAAAATTAGTAGTACTTCTTGTTCTTACTAATTCGGCTTTCCTTAAATGTTCTTGCAATCTGGGGGTGGAAGCACGAAATTTTGTTTCAACTTTTATTTTGAAATAAATTAGTGGCGTTACAAAATTTGAATGGCAGCACCAAAAATTGAAACATTAATTTTAGCGAAACAACTGAAAAACGAAACAAAAATACGTGCTGCCACTGTAGTCATTATCGTTTTTTTTATTTTTGTTAAAAAACGATTGTGAAAAAAAAATTTGGAGAAAAAATGTAAGCTTAAAATAATATTATATTTATATTTGACATAAAATTTCAAATGTACGATACATATTATTTTTATTTGTAAAGAGAATGGAAAATTACAACAAAATAAAAATTAACAAGAGACAACTAAGCATATTGGTGGATTTTTGTTAAAAAATATATGCTCATTCTCAGGAGGTTTAAGAATTGGAATATGAGTTCAGTCAATAATATCGATAACGCCAGGTATTGTATATTTTTCATAAAAATACTTTCGTGTTTCTGTGAATGCTTCTTCTTTTATCCAACAAGGGCAAAGGTCATCTTCTAATATTTCAATGGTATTTCTAAATACTTTCAATGCTGTGGTTTGGGCCATTGCTACAACTTTATTAGCGCCAATATTAACTTGGTAACTACCACTTGCCAATAGGTATAGAGTAGCGGCCAGCTGTAATATTGATGGAACTCCTCTAATGCTTTTTTTTTCAAATTTTACACTTTCCAAAATCATTTTAAATGCTTCCTTACTCAGCCTAAAATTCTTTACAAACCTAAAATAAAAATTGTATTTACTAAAGTGTTGAAATTGAAGTAAAGGGTCAGTACTCTTTTCTTGGTAACTCAAATATATTGTTTTTTTCTCATAATATCCTTCGTTCTATTATTTGGTTAACGTTAATATTTTCCTCATCCAAAGAACTTTAATGAAAAAATATCATTTTGATTTAAAACCCAAAATTATTTATTCTCAAAAATTTTTCCAGCAAAATTTTGACTATTTTTATAAAAAATTCACTTTAATTTATTCAAAATAACTTATAAACTTTCTTTTTCCTTAAATATTTCACAAACAAATTTTTTAGCGTCAACCTTTTTATTATCGCCAATATATTTTTGTTCAAACGCCAAAAGTAGCGTTTTTAACAAATTCGTGCTACCGAAAATAAGCGAAACAAAAGAAAAAAAAAACGTTACAAATATTCATGCTGCCATTTTTGACTATTAGCGAAACAATGTTTGAAACAAATTTCGTGCTCCCACCTCTGACAGTAATTTTGCCCTAAATATAATTTTGAACAATTTGATATGATATTTTATATATGCCGTTAACTTTTCCCATATTCTTTTTATCTCTGTCTTATCCAAATATGCTGCTCATTTTTTGACTTCTGTGCTAGTTGTTACTAATTCCAAAATTTTCTTTTAGAACATTTTTTTAAACTTCTCAATGAATGTTGGATGCGTTACGCGAATCCTTCTAGGCTTTTCTACATCTTTACTTGGTTTGAACAAGCTAGCCATATGTTATTCAATTCGATATGGTGCAGTTTTCTTCTTACCGTTAGGTCTAAATGATTTGCTCATTATGTTATGCTTTTTATATAGCATCTTTCATTTTCAAAGTTAGCTTTTGATAATGTTAGAGTTACTAATCTGTTAATCATGGTATGGTATGCTGCCATATTTGTTTTGTGAATTGTTATATGTGCTTCTGGATCAACTATTAATGTTGGGACTCTTGAAAATAACCAACGTTGATAGTCTTATTGATATTGAACACTTTCATATATCAAACAATTTAACTTGGCAAAATGGAAGTAAATCAATATCATATCTTGAATTTTATGAAAATCACCCATTTTTACAAAAGGAAATTATTATTTGTACACCTCTTCCAGAGTAAACTACTTTTTTCTGTTTTAAGCTACTTCAGCCCTTGAAAAATACTGGATGACAAAAGTAAATAGGTACGTCAAAAACAAAAAATGAGTGTTTGATTTAAAAACTGTTTTGTACTATTTTAAACTACTATTATAATTCTAGACATTGACATACACTATTATGATGGTTCTGAAATTTTAAAGAAAATTTGATGAAATTTCTGATCATAATTTTAAAAATATTTTTTAAGGTACTTAAGAGCATTATAATATAAAAAGTTCATTTCAGTCAAATATAATGCAAATTCGCAACTCTAATTCGTAATTCACTATAAGCACAATCTGCGGTTTCTTTATGTAAAATTTAATGATCATTGCATAATTTAGTGTTTGTCGAATTTAGAACAAGAAGTAGTGCAACCACATAAAACTCACAACTTATCATGAATGATTTAATATGTGAAACCTTAAAATGACAGTACCTAGGTTAAATAAAAATAACTCTTATAGAAATGACTTGAACATGATGCCAAAATGTTGTGCTTAGATGACAAAATAAATAATTTACTGAAATACTCACAGAGAATAATTAAGTACGATGTTTTATATATTCACATTCAAATTTTGCACTTAATGTTCTCTTTTTGCACTTAAAATTAATATTTTCTGAGTGAGTTTTAGTCACGAACATTAACATGAGAATTTCTTATCAAAGAATAGTTGGTTAAGAAAAATTCTTCCTCTTTGTTAATTTAATTCTTTGAAAACGCAGTCTACCAAAAAATAAGACAAGTGTTATGCATACATATACATACATACATTTTTATTAGACACTTAAGTTTCACTACAATTGAAACAAACAGAATTTCAGAATTTTCTTAAATTATACTCTAGTGTTTTCTATTTTTAATGTACTTAACATTAATTTATATTTTTTTTTTGTCTAAGTACATTATACGAGTATACGTATATATATATATATATTTTTTTAACGACACTTTCTTAACTATTTTTTTTTGCTAATATTATTTTAATAAAAATTCTTATGAATAATCTTAAAAAATTATTTATTTAAATTAAATAAAATTTTTTGTTTTGTTTCAGGTAAACGATGATTGCTTTGCTAATTTATTAATTTTATCTAGTGAGTATAAAAAGAAAATATCCTTGAAGAAGGATATTTTCGTTGTTTTATTTAACTGTTAATAATGTATAGTTTAACCATTATGTGCATGTAGATTTATTATTATTTATATTTCAACAGGGTAACTACTGGGTATAATTAATTTTGTATGGTGAAGTACGTTGTAGCTTGCAATCTGTTCATTTTCATAAAAAAATAAATACAAAAATCTGATTGATGGAACAATGATTGATAGAGCATTGGGGAATAAAGTCTTAGTTCGTGACTTGTTTCAGACGATGTCAGCGTTGCAATCAAAGAATGATATTGGTTAAAAAGCTACTATTGGATAGATTTTCTTACTTCTTCTAATACTATTTCTGAATGTGGCTGACAGGTATGCACAGAAGATTACAGAAATCTCTAATCAACTTGCATTGTTGGTTTTTGTTTTCTCACTCTTGGGCTTCGTCATCTGCGTGTTCTATTGAATAATTTTTATACATAATATAGAAAATCATGAATATACAAGTATTTTCAAACATTTATAAGACGTTTCCGTTTTTTAGTTCAGAGATAATATTTAGAAGATGAAATATCTGAAAGTAATGGTGATGTGCGAATAATAAAAAATCAAGATTATACCGAAAATATTGTGACAAGGTTTTCCAATAACACTTTTAAATCGTACTTTAGAATGAATACAGAAGTTTTCGAAATTCTTTGTAATGAAATAAATTTGATTTCTCAACATCATACTGTTGGACGAAATGCCTTTTTGGTATTCCAAAGCAATTGATGATTACGTTGTGGTATTTAGGAAACCATTTTGAATTCGTGTTAAGTAAGTAAGTTGTCATATCCAATTTAGATCAATTCCTAATAGATTTGAGGTGTCGATTTCCACTGTGTGGAAAATAATAACATCGGGTTGTTGTATACTCATTAAATTAAATCGACAAAATAAGTATATCAAATGGCAGAGTATTCATTCAGTTAATCCATGTAGATATATTTCAATATTTTTTCAAATCAAAGGTTCAAAATAAGGAATATAAAAAAAATTAAACACATACGATGAAAATTATACTGAAAAAATGGTATATTTATACAATACTAACCGATAGCCTGAGCTCAATCAAGTTAATCAAAAATCCATATAACAATGAATACATGTCAGCATATATTAGAAATTCCTTAGCCAGAAACAATGGCAAACTACGATTGGTTTGGATTCCAGGTCACGTAGGCATAGATAGCAACACAAAAGCAGACCTTGAGGCAAATATAACGGCCAAAAGCCCCCTTACAAGAGGCTAAATAATGTCTTATGTCCATGCTAAAACGACCATTGCTATATACGCGGCGCACATCCGCCAAACAGCCTGGAATTCTTCCAATCGATTTTCCAGATCCCACAACAATAATGCTAATATTCCAGGTCCAATTAAATTTAAATCCCGTGCCCTAGATGTAAAACTCACATGAGTATGCCTAGGGTACACTCTCCCAACCCACAAACACCTTTACACCAGATCACCATCACCGAAATGTATTGATTGTCCCGAAATCTTAACAATGAAACATATCCTTACAGAATGCCCATCCACTAATCCAATCACGTCCCAATACACCTCCACCCCGCTACAAGCCTTACAATTTTAAAATTCATCCCACATATCCCTAAATAAAGCACTCCTTACCCACCACAACATCTGGGAACAAATATAGCACGCCACCATATAGTGGTTCAGCTAATTCTCAATTCAAAACAACTTAACCAATAAAAAAAAAACACCGTTACTGTAGCATAGAATCCCCTGCACATTAAGGCTCAGTGGCCGGGATAAAAACAGGAATAAAAAGAAATTTTTTTTTTTTTTTAAGGTATATTTTTAATTTTTAAGCAAAAAATTTTTTTTGATTTGGTTAATTTTCCCTTTTTTATTTATCAATTATATAAATATGTATTTATTTATATATGAATATATATATAATAAATTAAGAAACAAAAAGAACACAAAAACAATCTATCAAAAATAATTGTTGCCTGCTTTATTTCTTCAAAAAATAAAAATATCAAAATAGAAATAGGAACATGATTTTTAACCAAGTTCTGAGAAAAAATCAAAAGGGTATTCCGTAGACATTTAACGATTTGTAATTCCATAACTAATATATTTTATTTTTTATTATACCTACTATTATTTTTAGAATTTTTTCTAGACTCTGTGATTCTATCACAGACTCTATTATGATATGTTTAACTACATACTTATTTCAATACATACAATTGTACACCTACATTGATATTCTGATATTTAATTATTACTTATGTTTGTGGCTATGTATACATGTATATTCATTCATATTTGTAAGTAGAAAATTTTCGTATAAGATTTGAAGAGCAAAATTATTTTTTTAAAGAGCAAATTGTTTTGAAGATAAAATAAAAGAGTGGGTTGTAATATGGCGATCCGCTATATGCAAATAATATTTTAAAATTTTGTATGGAATGATACTTCTCTTTAGATGATGTTCTTTGATTACGATATTATTTTATAAAAAATAACAAAATTGAATAAAAATTTTAATATCGTAAAAAGATCTAAAACAATCTGTTTAAATTGTTATCCTTCTATTCCTTTAACATGATATTTCCACTAAATCTTTTGGGAGATATCTTATTCATTTACATTAAGTCTTATATTTCGTATTACACATATATCTCTAAATTATGATTTTCGAAACAATGCTGTGTGACACACTTTACGAGTATACAATAAAAAATTGAAAAAAATCGATTCTTAATTTAACAAAAAAAAAAAAAATCAAAAACAAAAACAAAACCAGAAAAATTATAAAAACTGTACCGGATGGAATAGAGAATATTTTTCTCTTTATTCTTTAACACTCTAATAATTAAAAAATTTTCTATAGAATTATAACTAATAATAATAATGACGACAATTTCAATTCTTTTGTTTGATTTGTCTTTAAAATACACAATGTTGGGATAAATACAATTCGTAACATAATTAAGGAAATGGAATCATTATTGAAAGAATAGTAATGACAAAAAATAGAACAATTATTTCATAGTAATAAATTAAATCTTTGCCACCATTTTCAATTTACTTGGAAAAATAATTTAAATAGTGTCTCAATTTGTAATCATTTTTTTTCCATAAAATTCAATGACAGTACTTAAATAATTTTGTAAGATTTTAATGGAGTCTTGAATAAAAATAATTAATAATATTAAATTTTATCAGCATACTAGAATACAGGATGTTTTTTTTAAGATGGTGCTATTTTCATCATATGAGTAGAAGCATATGTGAATAGGTGATGTCGAACTGCTAGTATATTTATTTCAAAATTCAATGTCTAAATAGATTTAACTATCTCATAGAGAAGACTATAATGTTACAATGAGTAAATAGATATTTTAAATCTTATTTTCGAAATCCAGATGGGTTGTTTGATTAAGGTTTTATATGATAGATCATCTTGTCAGGTCATGTTATTCAAATACTTGTGTTATTGTAGAAATATTCAAATATTTTGTTTGTATTATGTTTTTAATAACAAGCTGCTTCCATTATTTAGAAATTACGGTGACAAAATTACTGATCCGTATATGTTGTACGATTTCTAACTATGGACATATAAACTTTACATTGCTTTTTGTTTTTGAATTTAATATTGTAAGAGTAGGAAGTAAACACTAATAACTTTTTATTGACCATACCACAAAGTATTAGTATTTAATAATCATTTATATTTATTTTGAAAA
Organism: Argyra leucocephala; assembly: GCA_963942445.1. Taxonomy (NCBI): domain Eukaryota; kingdom Metazoa; phylum Arthropoda; class Insecta; order Diptera; family Dolichopodidae; genus Argyra; species Argyra leucocephala. The sequence goes on along the minus strand of OZ012678.1, from coordinate 27,348,914 downwards.
TATCGATATTTCGGGACCAACTTACTTCCTTAATCAGTGCTTGCGAATTGTGTTAGTATTGTTTATTATAGGTTTACTGTATACCGGTAGGTTTTTATGTGGGGAAGGAGCCGTTATTTTCAAATTAATAATAATAAAAATTATAAACAAAATCAATGGTGCTCTATCGGTTGATGATATTTTCAACTTCCAGAAATGACCGGAAATGACTTTTTTAACCCCGGAAATCGGCCGAAATCGAGACTTCTAAATTGGGAGAGGTATTTAAGAAAACTGATATGAATGCATTAAATATATCTTCAATGTTTTCGACAATATATTATGAATAAGTTGATACTGCTCCATTATTTGAAAAAAAAACCTACTTTTTGAGTACTTTTTGAGCATCATGAGATATAAACATCGTGTGAAATCAAAACATAAACACTGCGGTAGTGTTTAACAATTCAGCATATGCTAAATATAAGCTGAATTGCTAAGTATTTATTTTTTGATTTCACCTATCTACTATAGTCTGTCCAATTTTCGTCAGGTCGGTTTATAGTTATTCTATAACTATGGTATAGTATAATCCAAATTATCCAAGTGCCTCAAACACAATTTTTTTGTTTTGGTCTACTTACAACGAAATTTTGAAGGATTTAATCCTTATCCATTACAAAAATTAATTAGAAATTCAAACTTAAATACAATTAAATTTAGTAATTTCAGTACAGTATTTTCTAATGTACAGTATGGATTATTTCAGAAAATGACTAATAAATTGTTGCCCATCACAAGATCTGCCATCTTATACTCATATTTTTTTTCTTTGAATCCAATTAAAATATTTTTTTTTTTTTGTTTTTGCTATTCAAGGAATCCATTAAATATTAACTACACCTACTTATTTTTTTTATAATATAATAAACTAATTGTGATCCAAATTATTTCTTGTAATATGGATTGAAAGAATAGAAATAAATTTACACATGAGAGAAATGTGCACAGTCTATATAATAATTTATTACAACAAATTGTCTTGGAATGGATAAAATATTGTAGAAAGGATGTAAAAGAAATTTATATCTTAAACGTGAATGGCATATGGTAATTCTTAAATTGTTTTTCTATTTCTACAAAAATAATAAAATTGTCAAGAAAATATTTAAAAAAAATAAAAGAAAAGTCATAAAATTGCTTTCTAGTAATATTCCAGTAGTGATGTTAAACTCCAAATCGTTTAAAGATTAAATTTCATAAATTTTAAAAGAAAATGTTAACATAATCACGTTTTTTTCTTTCTCTTACATTTTTGGCAATAAAAATATGTTTTTAGATGTTCACAAATCTATTTAAAAACAATTTAAAATTAAATGACCGATTTTGGTATTTCCATATTCAATTCAAACCTATTATCTTTTTTAAGGTTCATTTATAAATTGTATTCATGAAATCGAATTGTCTCTTTCATTTATTTTAGCTTTCATTTACATTTTAGTGACAATGATAATAGGACCAATTATTGTATCCGCATTGTACCCAACCGCATTGTACTCAATTATTGGGTCCGTTCAGAAGAATCTAACGCTGTAATAAATAGTAGCGATGTAGCAATTAGCGCTGCCTTGTTGTACTGAACGTTTTGCAGCGAAACTTCAAATGTAATTATTTTTCTATGTATTAAATTTTTGCTTTAATTACTTCACTAAATTTATTCGTCAATATACTATGCCCGCAATAATTATAATAAAATTTTTTAATAAAATCAAATTGAATTATATTAAAAATATATGAATACTTAATAAATCACTAAATTATTTGTCTATGTTTATTTATTATTATTATTTATTTCTATAAATTTTTTTTAAATCCACCTTACATTCACTTTCCTTAAAATATAAACATACTAGGGGCCCCTGTTGTGTAAAAATTATAATTAAAATTGAAGCCAAATTTAAAGTTTTTAAAAAAACAGTAATTTATGTACTGACATAGGCTACTTTTACTTTTTTGTTTCTTTTACGATTTTTGTTTCCGATATATTCCCTCTAGTAAGTGGCATTTGGTGGATAAAATTACAAAAAATAACAATTATTGTTATTAAAGAGGTATATACATCATATACATATTTTTAACCAAAACTATATGATTACTACAAATGACCAAAATATAGAAAACAATAACTTGAGACAGTTACTTAAAAAAATTAATTGAATATCTTGTATAAAAGTATGAATATTATAAAACAAAATAGAAATTTTTTCAACCTGTATGCGCATTTCTGTTGTATACACAACTTATTTATATATTAAGAGTTCATTAAGGAGAAGCGAGATAAAATGAAAAGGTGTCTACTGCGCAGGTCCTCAAATGTTTGTCTATTATAATTATGATATTATGTCTTTAAAAATCGCTGCTCAATATAGCATAGATTTTGTTCGCTGCAAAATTTATGCAACGCTTTAATCTAGCGCTATATAAAATCACCGTTCAATAGAAAATTGTTCAAAAGTTGTTCCTACAGTATAACTTTACAGCGCCAGATTCTACTGAACGAACACATTATTTCTCCTCTCCTATTTTTTTTCTCTTTGACCTCGCCTTAATTCAGCTATAGCTAAAAAATAAAAAATAAATTTAAATTACGATTTTCAAAATGCAAACAAATTGTGTGTTTATCTATTTGTTTTGGGCTTGATTAATATGTCGCATATTATTTCTACCGATATCTGTTATTGTTGGGGACCCTCACTGTTGATTTTTCACATCTGTCGATATTCTGTTTGATCTCACCCTGTCATAACTTTTTACACAAGCATTTTTTATCACCCATTTTAAGTGTAATTATATCCACTATCACCACCAATCACTTACTTTGAGTTACATTACTGCATCGACGTCATAGTACAGCTCACAAAATCCGGTATTATATCTTCTTCTTTAGTTTAGTTAGTCATGGTCGCTTTAAGTTCCCCATATTCTATGAATTATTATTTTCTTCCCAAAGACATCAAGTACATATTCATTTGCGTTGGTCATTTTGATCATTGGTTTGTGCATTAAATATTTTTGCTGATTGCAGATTAGAGCTTTGATTCGATATATTCTGACCTTTCCTGTTTCGTTGTTGATCTCGTTTGTAGAATTAACATTGATTCTAAGTTAGCTAAGCTTCTGAATTATAGCAAAAATATCAGCGATTTTCACCAATATGATATTGTCATTTGATTTGTTAACAACACATATTTTGTTTTCTATACTTATTTACCCTAAATTTGTCGGCAGACAATATTTTTATAATAAGGTAATCTGATAAATATTTTAACTCTTCTATTATCTTTGTGTAATTTGATAACCTCCTTTATATCTAGTACATGAATTTAAATTAGTTTTTGACAGAATAATTTGAATTTGTTCTATATATGTTCTATATATAGTTATTGTATTCATGTTTCATAACCGATTTAAACAAAGTACTCTATAACTTCGATGAGAGCTCTAACATTATAACTATTTTCGCTAATATACTTATATCAAATCAAAACCAACTAATAGATCTCATACAAGAGTCAAAACTGGGTAAACTGAGTAACCAGTTTTTAAACTCTACATTTATAGAAGCTATCCGACAGATCCAATTAGATCAACCGGCTAACAAAAAATTCCAATTTAATTTTAATTGTTTAAATCCACGGCTACTAAATGCAATAATCGCGATAGAACCAATATTTATACATTTGTTAATAGAAGTTAAAATTCAATATTGGTCTCAGAAAGTTTCGAATTATGTAAAATCACTAGTCTACGCATACATTACGAAAGCAACATTTTTTACTATATAAAAACAACATTATTCATGTGTCCTTCGGGTCATTCTATGCCGAAAAATTCAAGTTAAGTTTTTTGTTTTTCTTAAGACTACAAGATAAACCTCCTAACTAATTTTCACGCAGAAACTTGGCATACACAATCAGAAAGGTATATGCTTTCTTTTGAATTTGAAATATATCAGCTAATTTTATATAACTTTGCCTTCATAATATCATATGTATCATTATCATCATTGCCCTGCAACCCAATTCGTGGGGCATAGGGCGGAATCATATGTATACTTCCATTTTATTTTCAGTGATAACAAAAATGTATTCCAAATTAATTTCAAAGACTTGATGAATTAAAAAAAAAATGTTTTGTACAACATCTACGTCTAGAGCTTTTTTGTGGCTAAGACTTTAACTCGGGACCTCCTGATTAGTATTCAGATAATATAAGCTTTTAAATTTTTTGCTTAACATTATTGATCGACTTTGCATTGTAACTTGTGTCTACAACATTTAGCAGAAATCTTGTTTGATCACACATTTCTCGTTGCAAGAAGCTTCTTTCAAAGTCTAAATCTTCTGCAAAAATTACCTATCGTATTTAATTGACGGAATCGGTATCATTTGCATCTATACCACACTATACAAAATGTTAGTGGGCGTTTTGACGTTGTAAAAGTTATGTAAACAAAGCTTACTGTGTGGTACAGAACATCACGCACTGTATTTAATTATATGTCAACTTTAATTTTTAACCAAATGTTTATGACCCGATTTATTAATATCGCGTTATAGATGATAACTCCAATATTTGTAAGAATTGTTGCTGAAAATTAAAGGGGGCGCTTGACTAATAATATCCTTGACAGAGTTTGTTTTATTTTTTAATTAATTATTATTAAGAAAAATTATTAAAATTGACCTATCTTTCCATTTTTCATGGTAAAACGTAGCAAAGACTGTGCCGGCTCAAATGCACCAAAACTCTTATTCATTTTTTCAAATTAAAATTAATATTTTTGACTGATATCCCATTCACACTACGCTCTATAACATTTTAGCAGTGATTAACTAATTATGCAAGGTGTTATAAGTAGAAAGTTTATATGTAAAGCTCAAGACAAACTCGACGGCGTCTGTATGGAGTATGATTTGTGAACTGTCGAAAACAAGTTAAATGATATGAAAACAATAAGGTGTATGGCTAAAAAAAATTAAGTTGATCCGATTTCAACCTTTTCAGCGTACAATGAACATTTTGTGATTGTCAATTGCAAATTTTTATGTGTTTTGAAAAGTTGCAAGTGTTTTGAAAAATGATAGAACGAAACGTGGACATTTGGAAAATTAGTTATCCATCCACTCGTACTGTGAATAGAATACATTTTTGTATCTATACGTAAGATATATATTATAAAACAAAACTCAATTATGAAATATTGAAAAAATGAAATATTTTAGCCTAACACAAGTTCTGTTGAACTGCCGTGTTGGAGTGTAGTCTACTTCATGTTTTGTAAAGCTCTGATGAATCATTAAGAAAATTCATATAGAAATATATCAAAGTTAGTTTTATACTACTATAAAAATAAGTAAATGATCCCCTATAATAATTCGAGTCCAGTCTAAGTATCAAAAAGGCACAATTAAGTGCTATGTAATTGGTTTTCCAGAAGCAAATCGAATGGTCACTTCTACCTACCTACCTACCTATCTACCTAATTTTATACTCCTGATGAGTAATAAAAATTCTCTTAAACTTTCATTTTCTCTCATTTTGATTCTGTTGAGTTGATGTAAATTTATTTCCGCACAAATAAACGTACAGTTGGTTATTTTTATAAATCAAGCCATCTGGAAGATTTTGTTTAGTTAGTTTTTGTTCTGTTCTTTTGAAATTTTAAAACAATAAAGAGTGTATAAAGTGAAATTTTATTTTTATTGATTTATTTCAAAAGTAAAAACAATTAAAAATACTTTTTTTCTTCTCTTTGTTTATGTTTTTCTTTTTATTTAAACTTATTTAAGTGAGTACTTTTTTAGTTTCTAGTTATACTGTAAATATTTATTTTTGTCAGGATGAATGTGGGTCAATAAAGGGGAATAATTTCTTTCTTTGTTTCAGTAAACATAAATAAAGATCAAATGTTCATGGACAATAAAAATTACGTATATGTATACGTATATGAGATAGGTCTGATATATAAATAGTTTGATAATGAAAATAAGGAAGTGAACAAATCATTTGAAATTTGAAAATTAAGATTTTTTAATAAATATGAAAGCTAATAAAAAATGTTGATTATTTTTAAAAACTATTGTGTTGAAGTCTAATTTAGAATTTCACAATTTCTTTTAAACAACTCTCAAATTAATTAAAAACTTTTGGAATGTATCATCTTAACTAATGTATGACTCCAATTTGGTATTTTTGCATTTTATTTCATTCTTTCTATCCAATTTGTTTTTTTTTTTTTATTTTATTTGGGTTTTCTTTTGTTTTTTTTTTATGTAAATCACTTTTCTTTTTACCAGTTGAACCTCATTTTTTTCCATCACTAAATGTAAAAAAACAAAACAATTAAAAAAAAAAACAAGTAATATAAATAAAAGAAGACAATATAATATAAAAAGGATTTCCTAGAAAATGTCTGGAGAAATTCATTAGTCCATGATGAAGAAAATCTTCGCTCTATGCCACACTCAAGGGGTTTTAGAACAATAATAATGTTAACGTCGATGAACTTTACTGTGTCTTCAATGTATTAATTTTTATGTTCTAATAATAGTAGGAGTGTAAATTATTTTTGAAAAATATTATATTTGTTAAATTTGGGCTATATATAGCCCTAATTAATTATTTACTTTTGGTCATTTAGCTAAAACAATGGGGTTTTGAAGCTGTTTTGGCTGCATGTATTTTTATATATACAGCATCATTGATCCTGTCGCTCCTCATAGGTGCATACGGCTTCAACAAGCTTTTTCCAACGAACTCGGTTTCGGACTTCACTACAAATTTTTCTAAATGTTCTTGCTTCATTCATTAATGTTCGGCGCCATGTTGTTTTATGACGACTACGCTTTCTTTGAACCTTCTGATGCCATTCATGAGCTGTTTTTTCTTCTGTAGGTAGGCGAAGTGTGTGGCCTAACCATTTTCATTTCCTACGTTTAATCAATTCTCTGATTCCTTGAATTCTTGTTCGTTCCCACAGTTCCTTGTTGGAAATTTTTTCTCGCCAGTATATTCGGAGAATTCGTCTCAGACATATTATGTAAACAAATATCTGGATGCGCGAGATGATTCTTTCTGTTATTTTCCATGTTTCGTATTTATATAAAACAACTGAGAGAACGTTAACCTTGAAGAATTGAATTTTCAGGTTTTGTGAGATGTTTGGAGATTTCCAAAATTTTTTCAAAACATTATATGCTGAGCGGCCTTTCGGATACGGCTTTCACCATCCACGTTCGCGTCACCATCGTTAGTAATAAAACTGGTAAGACATTTTCATCCCCAATCTGTAAGTTTCAAGAGCGTGCTGTGTTGATTCGGATCAGTTTTGTTTTGCTTACATTTATCAACAATCCTACTGGTTTCGCATATTTCATTAGTGACTGCAGTTTGATTGCCACTGAGGTCGTGAAGGTCTCTTTTAAGAGTTCATCTAATACATTTTACTCCACAACACCCAATTCAAAATTAAAATGAAGAGTAGGAGGAATAAACTCCTGCCTTCTTTTACCGCGGTGTGAATATTAAAAACATCCCCACTTTTTCCTCTATACAACACGCTGTATTTTGCGTTCCTGTAAAGTCATTTTATGATGTTGACTATTTTAATGAGCATACTATAGCTAGAAATAATGGCTAAAAGTAAATAATAGCTAAAAATAAACATAAAATCACGCTTTAAGCTAGCAAAGGCTTGTTTGAAAATGACAAACAGCATATATAATGGTGCCTGCCATTCCGTGACCTATTCAACGATGATTCTTAAAGTGTTGATGTTGGTGTGATGAAGGCCTGAAACCTGCTTCTTCATTTCTAAGTTTCGGCTCAAGGGCTTTGGATAATCGCTTGTAGATTATGATGGATATTGTTTTATTGATGACATTTATCCAATTTTGGCAGACGGAGATCTTATTTTTAATATATTTTCTAGTACAATATGAAACCTGTATTATGAATCATAGATTTTTGATTGCATCATTTGTTTTATTATAGCTGTGATATGTCTATATGTCTAGTCTGGTGATATGATGCGAGCTCAATAGTATGATCGATAGTGAGGACGTTGTACGGTTTGCAGAGACCCAAAGACTAAGATGGGCTGGCCAAGTAAATCGAATGCACGAAAGTCGAAAGCAAGCAGTGCTTCTGACTAGAAAGCCCGATAGTAGCCGTGGTAGAGGAAGATCAAGAAGCAGATGGACAGACAACGTGAAAAACGATGCTCAAATCCTACAAATCCCAAATTGGAGGCAAGTGGCACAAGATTCATCTTTTTGGAAGAGCATAGTGATGAAGGGCAAAGCTCACTCAGAGCTGTAGCACTATAAGATGATGATGATGGTGATATGTCTACTCCGAGTGAAACTCACACTCCTATGTGTTTTACTCCCATTTATCGTACTAAACTACCTTGCGGATTATTGTTCCATGTATACCATCCGGATAAACATACTCTCTTATTCAATCTCCAAAATAGTAAATGAAGTTAATACAAGCATTGATCTTAAAAATATAAACTGTAGATCTCAGAAATAGAAAAAAATTTGTAAAGACTTAGTTAGAACATAATTTATATTTCGGTAAATTTAATTCTAAAATGGCTAAAACAGAAATGATGTGCAAATAAAGTGATTACTTTGATAGACAGTTCTAGAGTAGAACGAAAGGAAGTCGTTTTAGTATTCATGTGTCAACTTTACAATCTAGGTCATATCATTTAAATTGAAACATTAAGTCGACATACAATTTTGAATTTCGATTCAACTAAAAGATATTGAGTTCAGGTAATAAACCACGCAAATTCACTTGTGGCAAAGTTGTTGAAACAACCAGGTAGCCAATACAGAAGTTGAAGATGCTTCTCAACAGTGTATTTTAGGTCAAGGTTTTTCCGTTCAATAATGTCAAATAGTGTGCGAATCTTAGTAGTATATATATTTGTTGAAATGTACTCTCGAAGTATATCTACAATATAAAACTGTATACATTGTTATAATAATTTGCCGTTCTTATTTTTGCTAATATTTCTAAAATATTATGATAGATTATAAATAAAGGTAGAAGTAATAAAAAACAATTTTTAAATTAGACAATTTTATATTAAATTTTTCGTTTTTAGTCTCATTGAGACCTCTTCACACATTAAGCATAGTACTGCAATTTATTATTATATAATTTGAAGCTATAGTAATAACTATTTTACGATTTTGTTTTATTTTTATCAAATTAGTGATCTAATTAAACGTTGAAAACTACAAGCATTATCGAAATGCAGGCTTTATTAATTAAGTTATTACGAAATATCACCATCACCATTTTCACCATCAATTATCACCATTGTGCTCTTAACAAAAAATATAAAATTTCATTGTACATACTTTGTTAGCAAGATTTAAGTTGATTTATTTCAAATTGGTGTGCCAGATAACACAATCACTACATCATATATATATACCGGCAGTGTTAGTGCAACGTGCTAACAGTAATGTGTTATTTAAACCACATTCGACCTCTACAACATTTCTACTTTTCCAATAATTCACCTTAAATCAAATTTTTAACTCTATTTTTTAAATTTCAAAATTATTTTTCCAAAACCTTTTCAGTTAAAACCATTAAAAATCAATATTTCTAAAATTTCAATTCTCATCTTGGGTTAAAGTAAATTTTCATAGAAAAAAAATATTTTCTTTAGAAAATATTTCATGTTTGAAATTAAATTTTGAAGTTTTAATTGAAAATATAAACAAACCTAAATTAATTCAATTAAATAAATTTTAACAACCCGAAAAAAGAAAATTACAATAATAATAATAATAAACAAAAAAAAAACAAAAAAAAAATCTAAATAGGAAAATTAGTTAAGTCGAGTGTTTTATTAATTTAAGAAATTATAAATAAAAAAAGAATAATATTTATTTTTAAATTGTTGTTTTTGTTGTTGGGTTAATTTTTTTTTTTTTTGAAAATTTTAAAAAAATCAAATAGAAAATTAAGTAATTTTCAGGTCCATTTCAATTTACTAAAATTCTGAATTTAAATATTTTTCATAAAATCTATTTACCTTTATCAGTGCCAAATTTAAAGATAAACAAATCTTTGAGATAAATGAAAAGGGATATTGACGATAATTTGAAATAAATTTAAAATTCTTTGAAAATATGTTTACAGTAGGTTGAATTGAAAATTATAAGTAATTATTTTTTGTTAAATGAAATCTTTATTTCTTATCACAGACAAGTCAATAAAAGCTGTATTCTTTTCATCCGGTTCGCGGTCTAAGTCAATGCTTCAATATGAAATTACAATAACAACTTTAAACCCAGATATTTATTTGGTTTTTATACAGGTCTCAAATATTTAGTAATTATATTTATCACGAATGGGGCTTGCGTAGTTTTTCAATACAATTTTTTGATAATTCAATTAACAGGTTTGCCAACTTAAAAAATGATATATCGCATTAACCTACACGTTATTTTGAATTTAATAAAACCTAAGAATTGAACCGTATGAAAAGAACACAGCTAAAGATTTGCGTATGCTTAGAAAGCCATAACCTCTCTAATATGAATTTAATTTTTCTACATATTTTCATATTAAAAACGCAAGCCGATCTAACTACAGTATTAACGGCTTATTGTAAATTTTACAAATTTGATTATGTAATAAAAGAATTTTATTGAATTATAAAGTCCACTTGGAACATCTGACATTATATTATATTACATGTTTAAAATAGTCTTGTGAAAATCACTTTTAATTTTAAACTTTGAAATGTAAGCACTGATCATTATGTCATACAGAAATATATTACACTAATTTAAATTCTGATACTACATCGTACAAAAACAATTCTGATCTGATGTCATGTGAAAACAAACAAAATATGTAGGTACCTGAAAATTTTTGGATTTAATGAAAGACTATTTTTTTTCAAGAAAATTAACAGTTGATGCCAGAAAAAGCCTTATTTTTTCTTCGTGTTTTTATTCGTTACGGACGTTAGTTACTTTTATCGTTGCCAGGTGTTAAACTATTTATCCGATTGTATCCTAAGTATATTCCAGTTTTCTACATTTTAAATTTTTTTTCATTCATTATCCGCAACAAAATTTCTTCATTGGCTAGCTTCTTTCTTCAACTGATTTTCCGCATTCTCCGAAGGCACCACATTTAAAAAATTTAAAAAAAAAAATAAACTAAATTTTGTATTAAAGACCTAATAAAATATTTGCTAAAGGATGCGTTTTGAGCCGTACTTTATATATTTTAATTGTTTTTTGCGGGACATCTAAATAGCCAAAATTTGTGTTAGGATGGGTTAGGTATAATTTCGGTATAATTTTTCAGCGTTCAGTGGGAAAGAAAATAGGAATAAAAAGGACAATTTTTATTCGGTAATAACGTTTTTTATCTTAGCTTACTTAGGAAAACAAATATATAAAAGCTTTTGCTTCTTGGATCTTAAATGTTTAAGTCATATTGATTCATTCCGATATTTTCACTGTTTAAGAGAGAATATTTGCCGCCTGTCAGCTTTCTCAAAAGAATTGTGTAAGAGTGGGGAAATAGAGATGTTAAGTGTTTTTGGCATGCGCCTTTTTCTACAAGTTATTTAGTATATATGAAATAAAGTAGGGGTTACAACAATACAACAATGCCTACGTTTAGAAAGCTTATAACAAAACAATTGCCTCATCTTTAAGATAAATTGCGCGATTATATACTCTGCCAAAGAAAATTTTCCTTTATACTATCCTATCCTATAAATATTCCGTTATCCTTTATACTATCGTCTATACTTTTCTTTATACTATCCATCTCGAGTCATGTATGCTTTATAGATACACTAATATATATATATATATCACTAATATATTTGGATGAAAGTACGTTCACACTTCCATTCTGAAAATGCTTATGTCATCTAGTATCATTGGAAGACTTTGTATTTTTATTTGAGGACACCCTCGAATCGCTTAAGTTTTTCCATAACTAAGCAGCTTTGAGTTTAAAAATTTTAAGTTCAACTTTCTATATCCCATTCAATAATTTTGAATAGTTTATGGTTTAATCCAGCCCCGCAATTGTTCTATTCTGATAAACTATTTCAAATTTTGATCTACAGTAGCTGTAGGATTAGATCTTGGCGAGATTCAACTAGAGTACCGCAACAATTATTGATTCAATTGAAAGTTGTTGGATTGAAGAAGAATTGGTAGGGGAATTTTGGTAGAGGTATCTTGGGGTAATGGTGCGCATGTCTATTATTTCATAAGATGTTATTTAAGGCTTATGTGTATATAAAAATACTAAAAAAAGAGAGGGAAATATAAAGTGAATTAGACAAGAAGATATATTGTTTCAGTATTGTTCTAAACACAAAACAGAGGAAGACTGCGTTTTTTTGTTATTCTGACTCGAAACGAAAAAAAAACAAAATCGGTTACCTATGCGTGTAATTATTTTGTAGTATGAATACATTTTCTTGTTATTTGAATAATTTTATGAATGTGCTTTTTATTCTTAACCTATATAAGCACTTCTGTTATTTATAAATACTTTAATTTTATAATTACGAATGTAAAGTATAATTGTGCGCATCTACGACCGGCAAACTGATCGTGGGATTCTGTGGAATTTTAACGATTCAAAAACAACAAAAATTGATGGATTAATAAACATTTGTTTGTGAATAGTTGGGGTCTTTGAAAGAAAACGATAAAATTAAAATTAAAAATAAACGTTCTTATGAGCACACTTCATGCGTATACACTTACCCTAAATGATGCGCGCCTTTAATCTTGACTGTTGGCAACACTGTGTGCAAAACTACATTTTTTTAATTCACTTTTTTTTAAACTGGTCTTAATTCCAAATAAATTTTGATTAAAAATGGAACTATACCACTACATTTTTATAATTTTTCTTTTGTCAGTCATTCAAGGAGGATCGAAATATCGAAAAATAATGCTTAGGCACAATTTACCTACTTTCCTCTAATCTACTTTTTATCTATAGTCTTAGTAGAGCAACATTAAAAACAAAAACAACAAACTAACATGGGAAGCTGAAAACTGGACGTTGATTTAAATTTTATTTTTGTTTTTGGGTCTACATAAATGTACGCTAGTTGTGAATGTTTTATTTCCTGAGATTAGGAAGTATATTTGAAACAAATATATTTATTTTGTTATACTTTAAAATGTTATTTTCAATTCTAACTTTCTTTATCAACTTTTTGTTTACATATTAAAAATTCACATTAAATTTGTCTTAGACCTACCAAAATTTTATTTTATATTTACAAAATCAATTTTTTCGAGAGAATTTATATAAAATTGAAAACAAAAATAAATAAATAAATAAACAATAAACAAAAAAATAAATAAAAAATTAGATTTTCAAAAAATTAAATTTGACAGAATCATTTAACAAGTCATACAATAAAAATTCATCTTCCGCGTTCTAACATCGACCTCTTGTTGTTTCTAAACAAAAAGAAAATAAATAAAATAAATTTTATTTTGGTTTGAGTGTGTAAACCACAACTTTTTAAATTATATTCAAGGATATATCATATTAAAATAACTGGAGAGAAATTTTTTTTTCTTCCTGTCGGTAGGTTAAATTTAAAATGCCTCAGTTACCTCAATATTTTATTTTATCCTATATTTCTTCCTTTTCATTTTTAGGATAGCTTATGTGGTTTTATTCTTTTAATTTTCTTTTTGTCATATTCTTGACTTGGCATTAATTATTGAGTTTTATTTTATTTAATTTTCTAGAATATTTTTTTTATATCATACAAACCAAAAAAAAAAAAAAAACAAAAACAACAAACATGATACATACACACACATACTGTTGAGTAATTTTATTATCCTTGAAAATTTTCTTGTTTTTTTTTTTTTTGGTTTTTATGTTTTTGTTCTTTATTTTATTTTGTGTTATTTTTGTAATACTTTATGTGCGGGAATTTATATTTGTTTTCCTACTTAAACTCAATACAATTTAGTTAAAAAAAAAACAAAAACAAGTAGAAAGAGAAAGAGCAACGAACCAAAAACTTGTTGAAACAGAATATTTTTCTTGTCCCATTCCATGTACATACTGTATACCATTCAAGATTGAAGCTTTAAAGAATTTATTTTAGGACATTTTTTACTAAAGAATTGAATCAATCTCTCTCTTTCTTTATACCGTTATATACTTTTCTTACTAAATTTTTGTCTATTACTTGTTTTTGACTTTAAAAGTTTTGTTTTACGTACGTGACGAGAAAAATTTAACATTTGTAAGAATAGGAAAAAAAAAATATTTAAAATGGTCCACTTTTAAGGTTTCTATCTTTTTTAATACACTTTAATATTCAAAACAGTTGCCAAGTTGTAAAATATTTTTGGTATTAAACCCGATACTAATAAAAATAAAACAAAACAAAATAAGATTTTCAAAGGTCCTGTAGATATCGTATTTTGAAATATACAGGGTTTTCTATAAAAAAAATTATTTATTTTTCTAAAGGTTGGTATAGTGGTGATCAAATATTTCATTGTATAGAATGGGCGCTACTAAACATTGAAGGTCCTGGGCCTGTGCAAAATTGTGCAAAATTGACTTGGTTGGTGATTTGAAGTTTCTCACGAACGAAGATGTGACATTCCGCGACGACGCGTTCCCTGGGCTTGGATTCGAAGAGTCTCCTAGCTGGAGCATTATCATCCATACGCTCTACCTGGCTGAGCCAATGGGGACGTCTTATTCTGATTTTTTTGGCTAGGTTCATGTCGTTGAACAGCTGGTATAGTTCGGCATTGTATCTTCTACTCCAATCCCCTTCGTCAGACACAGGATTATAAATGAGACGAACAAGTTTTCTCTAAAAAATACCAAATGCATGCTTGCTTGCTTTTGATAATGTCCACGACTCAGAACCATATAGAAGCACCGGAAGAAGGAGCGTATAATTGTGCCTTGGTATTTTGGGATAGAAGCTTTGAATCCAGTTGTTTGGACAAACCGAAGTAGCAACCGTTTGCAAAGGTAATTATTCGCCTTATTTCAACATCGATGTTATTTGTGGAGTTGATGTTGGGTCCAATGTAGATAAACTCCTGAACTACTTCAAACTTATATGACCCGACAGTGATGTTTATCATATATTTCGTTTTATTCTCATTTGAGAAAAGTTCCGCTCCTCTTCAATCTGGAAAAAGGCTTCGATGACTGCTCGTCGTGATGTTCTGGTAATAACGTCGTCAGCAAAACCCAGGAGCAGTATGTTTACATCGGAAGGTCGCACTATATAATCCAACACCATATTACAAAAATCACATGACAGGACATCGCCTTGTCAGAAGCCGGAGCACGTTTGAAATCAATAAGAAATGTGCCTCCCAATGATGTATGGTGTATAGAATGTTATTTACTAATATTTTTTAATACTTATTTATTAAGGTTATTCTTGAGGGACATTAAGGACTAACCTAGCCCTGTTGGTAACGCAATAGTGGAAGTGTCAAAAGTTCACCTTCATTTATCATAATATACTTTTGAACAAATCGTGAAGTTTTTCACTTAAAGATACCATTTGTTGAGTTTGGTACTATTCAATTGACGGACATAGTTGTGAATATCGAAAACCGCTTAACTTCGCTTAACTTTCAGGGGTACAGAATTAAAAGAGAAAATAGAATAATTTGTGGTTTAAGTATTTTTTATACAAACATTAGAAAAAATAGAAATGAAGAAAAGTAAAGGAAATTAATCGTACCATATAATACGTTCGTGATAAATAGCTACACTGACATACTGACAGAAGTGATGAAGAAATATCCGGTAAAGCACATATCAAAAAACAATCTAGTTCTAATCGTATATTACTGCATGTTTCTTGATCTCTTTTTACTTTGTTTCTTCCAATTGAGCTTTTTATTACGCCCGTACCAGGATGCGATAACCATACAACGGAACACTTTATTTCTAAATTGTAAAACTTCTCATAATTGAATACCGTACGCACAAACGAATACTTCAATATTTGCTTACATATCATAAGTTTACATTATATTGCCAACTTTTAAAAGCACCCAAGTAAACAGTGGAGTTTTCAGCATTTGATAGAATTTGGTATCAAATAAATTGTCCAACATCAATTATTCGAGCTGTTACACATTGCAGTGCAGTTCATAACTGTCATTTTTTTTCTACAGGTAGAAGAAATTTAGCAAAAAAATATTGATATATATATTTTCCCCGCGCTGAATGAAGTGAAGATGCTTTTGTTAGAATTAATCCATTAATACAATTTTGGCTAATACAAAATCTAACACCTTTGAGACTATCTTTGATTAAATAAAATCCAATTATTCATTTTAAGTCGCCTAACAAATTTTTGATTTTCAGTTGAAAATTTTATTTATGTGGAAAGAGTCACTTTTGGCGTATAGCAAGTTTTTTATTTCGTCTTTTACCATCGATTAATATCAATATTGTGGGAACAATGTTTCGAAATGCTTTGTTTTCGAGCGTTTGGATATTTGAAATATGAAGTTATGTACTTCTGAAAGTATACTGTTTACGGTAGAGTAATCCTTACCTTAAAATACTCAAATTAATAAGTAAGGTGCGATTAGATGGACATAGACTTTTGCTACCATAAATAAGTCTATTAGAATTGAGCTCATTATTATTGTATTTCTAACTTGTGTGAATTTGTAGACAATAATTTTACTTGCATGTCGATCAGATCACAGGGTATTTGTTGTCGGTGTAGTTTATATATATTAACATAATACAAGCAATGTTACGACTATTTACTACCAGACTTACTAATAGTTTAAAAATAATGTACTAACAGTTTGAATGCCTCAAAGCGTCCATCTCCAACATTGTTTGAATCAGTACAAATGTGTATGAAATAAATAAATTTGCACCTCCACGATACAATTGATGTGAAAATACAGAATCCCACCTAACGTAATTCTCTGACTCTGATCTAGTAAAACTGAAATATTTCAATATTAGGTATTGAATTAAAATATCAAAAAAAAAAAATGTCCCATCATCTTCGAATCACTATTCAAAATTCAATATACATCAAATATTTTCAGATGACATCCTGTCCCCACAATTTGGACAATATTTAAATACAACATAAATTTTAAAGACATATTAAAAAGGTGACTAAATTTAGATTTAGATGGTTCGGGATATAACATGCAAATAAAGGACTATACAAATTTACCAACAAATAGCAAAAATTGTATTTACAATGTTTAGTGCTTTTTGTTGTGCAATTGGTTGACTCTTGGCTTAAAAAAGAAACTGAGTAATAAATTGATTTACATTTTGCAAACATTTAAAAACCTTTTTGTTTCTTATTTGGGTGGGATTTGAACTTATAACTGTAATACTGTAGTCAAGATAATTAACTACTGTGTCTTGAAGGTTTTTCGATAACTAGAAAATTGTTAAATGTTTAGTATAAAAATAATTCAAATAAATTTTGCAAATTTAAAATCTTCATGTGAACTGATATTTTTTTGGTACAATAATAAAAAAAATCTATTTTGTAGAAACAGGTTAAATACATATGAAATACTAAACCTTATTGGAAAAAGTTAGGCTAAAATTGTAGTTTCGAAGAAGATAGTTGCGAAGAAACTGAACTGAACAAAAACACATTTGAAATTCTATATACAGCAACCGCATCGATGATCGACATCTTCAACTTTTAGTAAAAAATTTAATTTCCAATTGTCAAAAAATACTTTTAATTTATAATGAGTACAACGGGAGCTTGTCATATGCCTGTATTGCTTCCAATTTGCCTGTATTTCAATTTGCCTGTATTTTATTTATCTGAATGTCATTTGTCTGTATTTCAATTGCCTGTGCTTCATTTGGCTGCATATGCTGGATACTGAATATGATAAACTTACTGAATATATAACCAAGATTCTGAGTTAGGAGAGATCTGAGAGTTGGATTCAAAATCAAAGTCCTTTAAAAGATTATTTATACAAATTATTTTTATGCCTAGCTGCTGGATTTAAAACAGAGGATAATACCTATTTCCAGAATATTTAATTAAATCTAACAAAATATAAACAAAATTATTGAATTCGAAAACACTAAATGAATTAAAGTCGGAATTTGGAATTTTGGGATTTTATTTTGGGATTTTGGTATTTTGGTCCAAATGTTTGTGCAATGGGATTAATTCTTTACAAATTTTATTTTCCTTAAACCTGATTCATTCAATGCAATAGCCTATTATATTTGATAAAACATTTGATTACGTTGGCTAAAAATATATGTACCTATCTACATGAATATTGAAATTCAATGAAAAATATATTTATCTGACCACCTTTACTTTTGATCTTTGAATCAATAATGCGGCAGAAAAAAGTCTTTTCCAACTTGTGCTTGCTATAGTCAAACGCGACTATATTATCATCTCACCTCACTTGACATAATACTGTTATGTTTCGTATTTTTTTCGACCCTCCCAAACGTAATCGATTGCTGAAGGGTTCCATTCAAGTGCTTCATTTACAATTCATATTTTTTATCCCTTAGGCTTAGGGTAAGTTCAATCTAGTCGCATTTTTGCTTTCGGATATCGTTTTCTAATGCTTGTTGATTTTTTGTTGGCAAAATTCGATTGAATTTATTTTCGAATTACGACGAAGGCAACTGTTAATGTATATACTATAAGTTTTTTGCCGTTTGAAGTAAAATTTATTTAAATTTAAAAAGGGAAGAAAAAACGCATTAAGTAGTAATTTATTGGTCTCACATGCATTATTGAAAATTTAAATAAAATTAATTAACTAGAGTATATAAATTTTGCGCAATAATAAATGTTTAAAAAAGTTAAAGGACCCCATAAAATAATATATAATTATTCGAATTCAAATTTTGGTTCATATTATAATATACTAAATCTTATATCTTATATATTTTGTTTTTGTCTGAAGCCTTTTATAACAACAACAATTAAAATGAACGAATAAATGTACAAATGAAATAACGATAATATGATAAGAGATTGTACTTATTATATATTTACTTTTGTAGTTCTTGTTTTGAGTTGTAATGTTCATAATTTTTTAAACTGCACCCAAATTTTACTAGATTGGCAATGGCATTATACTAGGATATTAATAATTATTATTTATAAAATAAAAAAAAATTAACTAATGAATTATAAATTGGTTCTGTTGTTTATTTTGTACTGTCAGATTATGGTCTATGCACATCAAACGTTCTATTACTAATATTTGCTATATTTGATTGCTGCAATATATCATTATCCGTTAGAGTTAGCGTTAGCCAAACACCGCTGCTACCTTTGATTAAAAAATGTTAAAAGAAACTATAAACCGAATTCAGACTGTTAGTAGTAAAGTAAATATCATAAGTTAATACATTTTTTACTTGCTATTAATTGTACGCCTAAATTAAAATACTTTAAAAAGCTAGGCCGAATTACTAAATGATGAAGTCAAAAAAAGTAAAAATTGTTAGTTGAGGCACCCATATACTACAAATTGCATGCTAGTTCATTTTAAACTGCACATGTACGATATATTCATGAATTTTTTCTCATGCCTGATGTTTTTTCGTACAAAAAAGAAAAAGGACGCCCTAAGAAAGAAAGTAGAACAAATATGTACGAACTTAGAAGAAGATAAAATAAGGCGATTCTACTGGAAGATTTACAATTAAAAATGGATTCCAGCCCAGATTAAGTAATTGTTACAACAAAAATAAAGTAATACTGAGTGAAGAGAAAGATATACTAGAAAGATGGAGAGAATATTTTGACGAATTATTAAATATTGAACAATCAGTGGAATTGGAAACTGTGATACCTATGAATAGCAACATTACGATTTCAGAATATACATACGAAGGAATACCAACCATACATGAAGTAGAAGATGCAATTCTACAAATGAAAAATTACAAAGCCCTATGAGAAGATGGCATTGTAACAGAAATGTTTAAAAATGCAGGTGAAATGTTCATCTCCAAGCAACATAGTTTAATATGTACAATATGGGATACAGAAACTCTGCCAAGCAAATGGGAAAAAGGCATTATTGTCCTCATCCATAAAAAGGGAAATAAACTTGACTGCACCAACTAGAGAGGTATCACATTAATAAACACAGCGTACAAGACTCTCTCCGATATTATAAATAACAGATTAGCCGAAAATATTCTAGGAGAATATCAAAGTGGATTTAGACCAAATAGATCTAGTACCGATCAAATATTTCTACTGAGGCATAGCATGGAAAAATGTTATGAGTACAACAAAAATCTCCATCTATTAATGATTGACTTCCGCCAGGCTTTTGACTAAATAAAAAGAGATATGGTAGAAGCTGTATTTAATAACATGGGAATCCCAAGAAAATTCACAAATTTAAGTATGCTAACACTCAGACACACTAAATGCAAGGTAGCAGTACAAAATAAAATAACGGACGAATTTGAAATAAAAATTGGGATCAGAAAATGTGATGGTCATCAACAATTTTCAATCTAATGCTTCACCACGCAGTAAAAGATATAGACAGAGGCGGACACATATTCATAAAATCATCTATAATAAGTTCGTATGCTGACGATATTGCTATTGTAGCAACATCCTTTGACGAATTAAAAGAAATATATCTAACTCTAGAAAAGAAGCTGCTACTGTAGAATTAAAAATTAACGAGGCTAAGACCAAATATATGAAGATGGCGCGCACGGAAACAAGACGATCCGCCCAAAATATAACAATAAATGATTATAACTTTGAAGGAGTAAATAGTTTCATATATCTAGGTGCCTTAATAAATAATAAAAATGACATGCATCTGACAATTAATGATAGAATTCAAGCAGCACAAAAATGTTTCTACCTCTTCAGATCAAAAATTTTAACCATGACAATTAAATTAAGAATGTACAACACCATAATACAACCGGTCATAACATACGGATGCGAAGCATGGACCATGACAATTAGTGACGAAAATAAATTGAAAGTATTCGAAAGAAGAATACTGAGAAAAATATTTGGTCCCAAAATACCAAATCAGATCAAACGAGGAGGTAGAAGCACTAATTGAAGGACACAACATTTTTAAGTTTATTAAGACACAAAAACTAAGATGTGCAGGTCATGTGGTGAGGATGAATGATTAAAGGAAGAATATTAGACGCAGTACCGTACAATACAAGAGCAAGAGGCAGACCAAGATCACGATGGCTGGACGAAGTCGAGGACAACTGTCGAAAAATTGGAGTTAACGGATGTAGGACAGTTGCACAACATAGAGCAGAATGGAGGAAAGTTGTGGACGAGGTTAAGGCTCACCCCGAGCTGTAGAACCAACAGATGATGATGATGACAAAAATGTCTAAACTAGCGTGTGTAGCTATTTTATCAGTTCTAACACACTTTTTTATATGCATTATTTTTTAATATTCTATTTGAATATTTCTAACTTTTAACTTTCCACAAACATGGTAATTGCTGTCATACAGCTCCAAAAATTCATTTTTACCGACACTCATTTTTATATTTTTTATTTAATTGTTGTTAATACTACTTTGAAATTTAAACATGTACTACGCTACGCATGCATGCATTAGAAAACAAAACAAAATCTAAATTTTTTACAAATCACGCAGTTGGCATACAAAACCGACAATCAAAACGTCATAGTGTCTAAGTGTGCATATACAATCAGTTTGTACGTAAATGCTCTACACTGTACATGCATGCAAGTGAAGTATATGGGTGCCTTTAGTCTCAGCTATATGTACTTTATAATGTAATTTTTTGTGTGTGGTGAAGTGTTAAAAACATTCAGTTGCAGATCATAAAGAAAAAGAAATAGAATTTACTTCAAAGAGTATTCTAGTTATGTTTTCGAATCTGCTCTATTCGGTAGGGTGGAAGTGAATTTTGAACTTGATGCTTTATTACTACATTGGGTAAAATTTAAAAATTAAATTTATTAGGATTAAAGTGAAGACGGCTTATTTTCATGTAATTAAAGTAATTAAATATTTAGTATTAGGCTGAATTTTAATTTGATTAATTCTAAAATATTGCTTTTCGATTTTAAGTCCGATTGCACTTCAACATTGTATCGAATTATTGAAGTAAAAATTAGGATAGAAAATATATTTTACTAATAATATAAAAAAAAAAACAATGAACCATTTTTAACTTTACAACTACGATTTTTATTAGGAAAATTTTATTCACAAGAGTAATAAATTTATATCCTTTATAATGAATGACTGGGCAAAGACTTTGTTTTTAGTATGTCTAAAATGAGACGAACTAGGATGAGGTTAGAAAATAAAATAAAAACAACTTAGTGAACAAAAAAAAAAAAAACAAAAGCAAGAAAAAAAACAAACACGTGAAGTGAAATTTCTTAAACTTACAGTTCGAAGTTAACATATATACATTAAGAATAGATGAGATAAAGGAACTCTTGAATACTTGACAGAGAAAACTTAAAGACTCTAAATTATTATAAAAAAAAAACACAAAAAGTTATTAGACTATTCTTATAGACTTTTTTTAGATATAATTTTTCAATTGTTGGTAAAGTTTTTTGTTTTTTTTTTTTCAAGTAGATTTTGTCTTCATGACCATGGTATATTAGTGATGGTGTATAAGTTCTGTTGAATGTTTATTGATCATACGTACCAAAACATTTTATATGAGTATGTTTTACAATTCTTTTTAGTTTCTATTTGTTTTTTTTTTTTTGTATTATACTCTTGGCAAAATAATTTATCATAGATCACAATACAACACATTCTTTCCAAAGTCCATTTTTCTAATATTTTTCGTTCGTTAATTCTTTAGTACATACATTTTTTTTTGTTTCTGTTGATAACCTTTTGGTTTTCCATAGAACCTATGATATGGAATTAGAACCTTGTGTTATTGAAGATATGTAAAAAAAAAATCATGTTAAAGTCCTTTTTTGTGTTTATATTTTTGTTTTTATTTTATTTTTTTCATATTTTACTGTTGAAAACCTTCTAGACAGGATAAAATATATAATTTGAAAGTTTAGTAGTCGACATAATGATAAGGTTCTTGTGTGAAAAATTTACTTGCGCGCAAAAAAAAAAAAAAAAATTTGAAAACAAGGTTAGAGAGAATTGAAATGTCTGAGAATTTAATAAATGGACTTCTCTTATTCTATATATATATATATATATATATATATATATATATATTTATGTATAAACGTATATTTATACGCACATGTAAGTTTCAATTATAGTTCAGAAAATAATTTGTAAACTAAATTTATTCAATGGAAAATAAATTTGTTTGGGTGAAAATTGAAAAATTATGAAGGATATTTTACGTAAAAAATAAAAAAAATATTGAACCCACTGAAAATAAATTCATTTAATGATTAATATTTAAAGGATATTTACAGAAGAAAACATAATAAGAAAAAAGTTTAATGAACGAAAACAAAAAAAAAAAAACCAAAAAAAATTTTAAAAATTAAGGAAAAACAAATGTGTGTTTACAAATAATTTCCAAAACTCTGATTAACTTGCATATATTTTTGTTATTCTATTTACCCTATTACTTCACTGTACGAAGAGAAACCTGTCCTACTTCGGTAATAGATACGATGCAAATTCCACTTAATCTGTGTTCATGTGGAGGTAATCTTAATGGATGGGTGATTGGCGATTCGCCCCCCAAGGGCGATTTCGTAAAGAAAATCTTAGGAATTTGGACCGATTTAGTTCTATAAACATGTATGTTTTAGAATGGATTTCATATCTGGGTGGCGTATTCAAAATTAGGTCTAACTAAGTAGGTATAAAAAAATTTGAGTAGGTCCATGGGACCTTTAAAGTCTTTTACCGAACTTTTTATAAAATTGAGTTGTCATTAACTAGTGTATCAGTATAATGAAGAAGTTATATCTTACTATCGAAGAATACCTCAAAATCTTTTATCGATATAACTTTGAGATAAGTTTGGTTATTAAGAGAATTATATTAACCCATTAGTAAACGGCTACCAGAACCCGTTGTCAGAAATTAATAATTTTTTAACAGTGGTATATTTTTAGTTCCAGATATCTAAATATAAAATTTCGTAGGGCTGTTGTTTCTAGACCCTAAGATTGAGCCTATATAGCCTATATATAGCCTATATAGTACAACCGTTGTGAGAAGTAAAAAAAAAAAATTAAATTTTAAAAATTAAAAGCAATGTTAATTTTTTTGTTTATGTTATAGGTTTACTAAATTTTCTTACATTATTTTTTTATATTATAATTAAATTAGCTATGGTAATTTTGAAAGCAGTTTCTGTGTTGTTTTTAGACAAATTTTGCCACTATATACATGCTTCTGTTATGGCATACCACACAACGGAGTTGAGATTTTAATTTTATTAGAACATGATGATTTATTTCTTTTTCTACTTGAGATATAGCGAATTCCTCTTTTTTATCATATTTTCTTCCTTTTGTTTCTTGCATAATTTTTCGCACAATGAGCCTATAAGGAAGTCAAGTAGGCTATTATATTACCAATTTTTGCTCGAAAGCAAGTAAATTTTCCACTCATTAACCATTGCAAGATCAATGATGTAAGTAAAAACAACTCACCACCATTTGTTTCCGTTTATCGAAATACTGTACACGCATTTATATTTGTTCGCATTATGCCCCGTGTTTCCGCCCTATGTCCAAAGGATAGGGTTGCAGGACAATGATGATTTATATTTTGGTCCACGTTATCTACGCCTCCCATATGAGCATTGTAAGTAGGATACACGTGTGGCTGCTCCACTGGAATTTTTTGATGAGCTTGTTTAGAGTAGCGCTTTACATAATTGATTGGTCTTATATGATCAAGATTGGTTATAGTTATACAAACACTATTGTCCATCCATTGCATAGCTAATAAATCATTTGTTGAATTATATCTGCAATTTAAATAAAGATTGCAAAATTGAATAATTACCACTATTACCTATAATCAAATTTACCACCAGATTTGGTTTTAAAAGTTTTATTTTTTTTTTTTTGAAAAAACAGACTTTAAGTCGGTTTTTCCTTTAAAACTTTCATTAAGGCATATTGTGTCGTAAAGAAATTATCAAAAAACAACATTATGCCGACTTGGCTGTGGTTTTTTTAGAAAATATCCAAATTGTAGAAAACTATCTCTAACCATATTCATCACTGGTCTTACTTTACAGATTTTTTCAAATGATAAATAGAATTTTTACATTATCTGCAAGTGTAAATATCATTTAATTGATAAACAGTAACAAAAATGACTAGCTAGATATTGGTCGTAAGCAGACGCTCTAGCTCTATTAAATAAACTTTCTTTATAGTTTTTATTTTCTTCTGGAATATCTAACTCAACAGTACCAATTTGTTCATCTATTTCCTCATAATCCGTTAAAAATCTAAATCTAAATTTCTTCAGAACCATTATTTTCATAACTATCTTCTTGCAGACGAGCTTCAATTGCTTCTTAAAGGCCTTTAAACTGATTTTTTCCATAACATTTTTTTTGTTATGATTTAAGTGCTTTGACATATTCTGAAAACAAAGAACAATATTTTTTTTTTTTTTAACGGTTGTAGTTTTTGTAGTATTTAACAACTTTATTGACGTAAAAAAATTATAAAATAATAATTTTTTTTTTATTCTTACATTGATTTTGATTATCGTTATTTATAAAATTTAACTTATTTTGCAAAATAATAATACTAAAATTAATTTTTTTTTTATTAATTTTGAAAAGCACCTCCACTTTTACACAAACTTTAAAAATCACACATTTTCTACGTCAAAAAAATTACTTTTATCTGAAGTTAAACCAGTATTGCTGTACATAACTTTACTTTGCATATTTTAACTTTCTGTTAACGCAAATTTTTCCAAAAAAATAACAATAGCTTAGTCACAATAACTTAAACAGTGACACCTATTTTGCTGTACTATATATAGTACAACCGTTGAAAATGGGTAATAAAAATACCGTTATATAAATCTATTGAAATTAAAATAAAATTGACAAAGTAAGTAACTATAGATATCTGGGAATAATCATGAACTTTGATCTGAATTGGAACACTCACATTAATCAGCTACTTAAAAGATCAAGAAAGGTAGCTGGCATTTTGAAAAAGATTTCACATCAGAATTCCAGATAACATAAAACTATAATCAATATATTAAAGTCTATTTTACAGTCTTCTTATACCTATGGAATCATAATTTGGAGAAATACTTTTGCTGAAAATCTGAATTCACTATAAAAAGAGCAAAATGAAGTGCAATAAAAAATCTTTATGCCCTGAATGGGAAATTAGCTACAAATTAAATACACTATAATATATTACAAAATAAATACAAGTACAAAATATTGAAGTTCGAAGGTTATAAGAAATTGATCCAGGTAATATACAGCTACATAGTATGAAAAACAGAAAACTAATAACAAGAAATTGTGACATACACAGCTACAACACAAGGACATCGAATCAGATTAATTATTGTTCTGGAAATAAACTTAGTGGTCTTGATCCAGTCATGAAATCAAATTAGAAAACAATAAAATGGCTAATTTTTTATATGACGGGATTCTGATGATGTAGGCGATAAGTTTATTGTGATTTTGGACTATTATCAGTGGCATCGAAAATGCAGTGAGTTTTAATCAATGTTTAGATACATAACCACTGCAATGTAAATAAAAATAGAGATTGTGATTTTGACATTTTTGATCCAAATTTTGACTGCATTAAAATTTTGTGTCTAACACGGTTAATTTATATTTTTTGTGTTTAAAAAGGTTGTGTGAATTAAAAAATTAATTTAAATATTTTTGGTAATAATATTTTAAATACTATAATTGATTTGAAAAGTTCATCTGATGATAAAAATGTAAAAATTTCAAATTTTGTTTTTGTTTACTTTCTCACTAAATTATTCCTGTACCTACTGAATTTTATTGACATGTTAAATTTGCTACCAAAACTTAATAAAAATAATTTTTCAACAAAATTTTAATTAAAAATTACAAAAATTTCCTTAAATACACACCTTTTGACATTCTTTTTCAATTTCACTGTATTGGGAAACTTCGATTGCAGTAGATTTTAAAAAATTGTATACTCAAAATTTTGGGTGCATATTCTGCTGTTTCACTGCGGTATTAAAATCGATATCAAACATTTCTGATCTCAAAAAAATTTTTAATTTTAATACCTTACTTAGTAATGGTTATATCATTTATAATAAATTATATACGGAATACGCTACAAGAGTTATTTCCAACACTGTCATTGACCACCTCATATCAGATATTAATCAATATATGTACAATTTTCATATCTCTGATACTTGTCTCTCTGACCACCAACTCTTTTTGGTAAGTGTAGAAATTAAGCCCAAATCAGAAAAATTAAATCATCAGAAAGTAGTTTTAATGTATGAAAATTTAAACAATCCTGATCTATGGACTAACCTTGAAACAATTAACAATTTTGACGATCTGGTGGGGAAACTAACGGAAATAATTGAAAGTAATACCAAAACTATTGTAGTAAAAAATAACAAGAAACATGAATGGATGACAGAGAATATTTTAAGTAAAATGAGAATACGTGATTCTTATTTTAAATATAAAAGGAAATACGTTGATGATGCCCATGTCCAAAAACTATACGAGGCCTCTAAAGAAGAAGTTAAAAGACTGATTTATGAAGCAAAAAAAAATTTTATTCAGAAAAACTCTCTAAAAGCCCTAATAATAGTAAAACAATATAGAAACAAGCGGTAGCATTAAAACTTTAGAAATTGATAATCGATGCGTTTCGGAAAAGACGGATATCGTTGAATGTTTTAATGACTTTTTTATAAATGTTACCGAAAAAATAGACATTCCATTTGAGCCCATTGATAATACGTATATGAATGATTTTATACCTACTATACTTTCTAATTTTAATTTGAGTCCTACAAACGCAGAAGAAATGTAAAAATGTTATCCTTCTACTGAACTCAGCTGCAGCTACAGGATATGATAAGATTTCAACCAAATTTATTAAAAGGTTCTCTGAACCTTTAAGTCGGATTTTAGTCAAGTTTGTAAATATGTCTTTTGATACTTCGTGTTTCCCTAACTCTTTAAAAAATTCCATATTATCTCCAATTTTCAAAAGCGGCAGTAAAAATGTATGCTCCAATTATAGACCTATTTCCGTACTTACAGCGTTTTCAAAAATTTTTGAAACCATAATCAAAGCCCGACTTACAAACTTCTTGAGAAATAATAATATAATCCATGAAGAACAATATGGTTTTGAACTTAACTACAACACAACTGCTGCTTGTCTAAGTCTAACCAATTTCATCTCGAAAAACTCTGATGACGGGAAATATGTTGCGTGTGTCTTCTTAGACTTGCAAAAAGCCTTTGACTGCGTAGATCATGATATCTTAATAAAAAAATTAAAATCAATGAATTTCACCAATACCCAAATACAGTTTTTCCAGTCATATCTATTTAATCGTCAGCAAGTAGTACACATCGGGCAATATACACAGCTCTACAAAAATCGTGAAAAAGGGAGTTCCCCAAGGATCTATTTTATAACCCGAATTCTTTCAAATATATATTAATGATCTAACAAAATTAATCTTAATAGGTTCTGTACAACTTTACGCAGATAACGCGCTTTTGAGGTACGCTGAAAGTGATGAACTTGAATTGAGAATTGCAATTGAGAAAGATATCAAAATAATAGACGAATGGCTTGTCAAACATCGTCTGTCGTTAAACCTCAAAAAAATTATGGTCTTTGAAAATAGGAAGATAAATAACTCAACTTTTCTTTTCAATGGTAATGCTATCGACATAGTAAAGTCATTTAACTACCTTGGTCTAGTAATTGATGGAAAACAAAAATGGAAAGATCACGTGGAGCACATAATCAAAAAAATTTCTCCCTACATATTTATATTAATGAGACTTCAAAATTATTTTTCTGCCAGCATGTTATATTCGGTTTATTGTTCTTATCTTTTGTCAAATATAGTGTATCTTAATCCAATATGGAGCAAAGCACCTCAAACTACACTAACCCGCTTAAATGTTCTTCACAAAAAAGCAGTTCAAATAATTTTTAGATACCCTGTTTTGTTTCCTAGCGAACAATTGTACAATGAACAATATTTAAGTTTTAAAACCATATGCAAACATACTGAATAGAATGGTAGATATTATATACACCACCACAACAATAGGAATAAGTCAAATTTTTATTTAAGTCTTTTCAAAACAAATAACCAGAAAAACAATTGCCTTTATAACTGTTTAAAAATATATAATGAACTAGCTTTGTAACCCGTCATAAATGACGGAAGCAAAATAAATCCTAGTTTCTTTTTTTCTTTCATTAGATTCTTTATTCCGAAATTACAGTACTTATGTTTATATCACTTTTTATTTATTTTTATTTATGTTTATGTTGGCCTAACACTAATCTTTTTTTTTTATATAACAGAAAAAGAAGTACCATACCAACAAATTTGTATAAAATGTTTGTACTTTTGTATGGTATACTCGTACTCACTTCCATTTAGTTATAATTCGTTAGTTGGGTTCCATTTAGTATAAATTATACCGTATTAGCGTTATTGAGGCCTCCGGGAGAGCAAATTTAAAAATGGGATCTTATTTTCATATAAATTTTGTCTTTTGTATACTGTATAGGGATCTTATTTTGCTATATGAATAAACTGTTATTATGGTATTTTGTTATTTTTAAAAAAATATTCAAAATTTTGTATCTAAATTTGTAAAATTTACCAAAAATACAAAAACATTTTCATCAATAATTTTCAATTTAAAAAAAACAATGTTTTATTATCCGGCGTAGAAGTAGAGTTAATTATCCTACTCTACTTCTATCAAGTTCTATTGATTGAACAGTGAACCTGAACAGTGAAGTGAAAAGTGAACACTTAACACTGAAAATAAAATAATATTTTTGGAATGGAGCATATAGAACATACAGAATACAGATACAGCAAATAATAAAAAAAAAACAAAAAAAAAACAAAAATAATTTTTTTTGAGTGAAGTGAGTTACGCACACAATATAGACAAAAATAAAAGGTAGAAGCAATAAAGTAGTATAATGTATAATATTATACAATATAAATATGCTGATACACATGTGTATTATTGTTTATAATTTTAAGTAATAAGAATAACTTTTGAGTGAATTATGTTTTTTTTTTGTGTTAAATGCTGTTTGCCTTTTGCTTATTATACCATATTAAACTATTGATTAAATTTCTATTAGTCCTTATTATTATAAATCAAAAAAATTGTTTGTTTTATTTATATTATTATTATTATTTATTATTTTTCCTTATTATTTGCGAAGAAGACTAACATTAAATTAACAAAATATAGTTCATGCAATCAATTTTTCCTGCAAAGGTTCAGCATGTTAGACAGGGGTTAAAAAAAAGCACCAAAGCAATTTGTGTATATATGCATTTGTATACATATGCAATTTGTATATGTGTTGGAGCGTTCCGTCGAACTTACAAACATTCAGATAAATGCAGAATAATATATATATAATTACCATCAGAATTATAAAATATTAATAACCTATATGTTTTAAAATGGAAATAAAGAAGTATATTTTGAGCCAAATTTAATTTAATTTAGTTATGAGTTTATGAATTTTTAATTTTAAGATTTTTGAATTTCTATACTTGAGTTTAATTATAAGTTAATGTTAATAATTCATTTTATTATATTTTTCTCTTAAATTTTTCTTTGTACATATTAGTTTTGTTTTCCTTTCTCATCTTTCATATATTTAACAAGTTAATTTAGTGTAAATTAAAAAACTAATGTGTATTTAGATAAAACTTAAGATTTTAACTTTAAGCTTAAAATTTAAATTTTTTCAATTTTGGTACGAATGGAAAGGTATTTCTTTTTATTTTATGTATATATTTTTTTATTTTTTTTTAATTGCTAATTTTAGTTTTAATTATTTATTATTCAAAAATATTTTAAAGATCATACGGCCTATGGCTAAGATCGAAATTTAAATTTTTATTTGTAATCTCAATTACTTTTACTTTTGAATTAATAAAAAAAAAAAAAAAAATTTATTTTGAAAACATTTTTGGTGACAGTACATTGTAAATTTGACATTTCCAGTGCATTTTTGATGTCATGGTATTTTAAATTTTATTAAGCCAGCTGAAAAAACACAGCTAAAATACATGGAATTTTCTTGATAGTCTTAAAGGATTAAAGTTAATCACTAAATCATATAAAAGCACGATAATTACAGATAAAATATAATGATTTCTAATAAAATTAATTTAAAAACTTTAAAGAATCTATTTAAAAATATTAAAATAAATTTCCCATAATAAAATTCATTAAAAACTTCTATAAATTTAAATTCTTAAATTTATTAAATTTTATTTTAAATTCACTAACAAACAAAAAAAAAAATACCTTTTGAACCAATTTTAACCACTGTGAACAATTTAAACAAACTATAAGATTAAATATTTTGTTTTTTTTTTTTGTTTCTTAACCGCATGGAATTTTTAAATTGTGAAAAAAAGAGCCAAAAAAATATAAAAATATTTGAAAAATTCTTTATTCAATTAAAAAATTAACTAAAGAATTCCATCTTAATTTAAAGGGAGTTGAAAACAATACAATCATTTCTCTTAAATTCCATTCAATTAAACAAAAATTTCATTCTAGAAATTACTATGAGCAAAAAAAGGAGTAAAATAGGAATCGGATCTAAAAGAGACACACTAAAAAGTGTTCGGTGGTGTAAAAACGTAAAAAAAAAAATTGTTTTTGTTTTTTTTTTCTTTTTTAAGACTACAAAATTTAGTGGAAAACAAAAAAAAAAGTACAAATTCTATGAGGCTTGTAACATTCATCCATAATATATATGTATATGAAACTAGTTAGAATAAATTTAGAACATGAAGTCAACAAAATAAAGAATAAAGAAAAACAAATTATTAAAAAATTTTTTTTCAATAAAAGTTTTATTAGTTTAAGTAAACATCAGATTTGACATAAGGCTGTCTGAAGTATGTTTTTCTGTGTTTTTTGTGTTTTTTTTTTTGTTTTTTTTTTATAAACAGAAAAGTTTATAAAGTTTTCTTTTCAGTTGGTACTTTCAAGAAATCCTCTAATAAATTTTGAATATTTAAAAATATATTTTTTTTCATATTTAAATCGAATAAAAGAATTATTAAAGAAATTTGTACGTTTGTCAATCTGTATTTCAATCTGTATGTAAGTAATAGGCATTTCAAAAATTTGCGTATGTGAAAGTAGCATCGTAGCTACCACAGAATGCTACTTTAGCATTTTTTTTATTTATTTCATCCGCTTGGTTTTTTGTTTGCGAACAAGTTGTTTCTTTAAATTTTTGTTAAGTTTTTATGGAAATATTTTCAAAATGTAAATAAAATACGTGATTAATTCGTAAATTAAACAATACTAGTGAATCACCTGTGCAATTGCACAGAAGCAGTTCTTTAAGGCACGATTTTATATAAAAAGAAATATTTGTTTTGGATTAATTGTAATTGTTTTCTGAATCGCTTGATTCTTGAATGCATATACTTTACAATGAAATTAAAGTATAATACCGTATAATACATAATACTTTATGACGAAACTAATACTACTTTCAATATAACTTAACACAATAAAACCCCATTACTTTCAACGTAGTAGATTGATAAATTAGTGTTTTCGCATAAGATATTAAAGTGGGTCTTAGGATTTTACTGTAGAATATATTCTGAAGCGCATTTAATCAATATTAATTCATCAGATTTGGTTCTTTACATAATCAAAAAATATTCGTCATTAAAGATAGCCATTTATTTAGACAGACTAAGAAGATAGTGTAGTGGTTATTGTATCCACTATGTCATGTAATAGTAAAAGGCTAATTTCGACTTCGAATTCCGCTTATATCATGAATGTATGTATAAATAAAGTTTTTCAATTATTCTTTGAAATTTATTTGGAATACGTTTTCGTTGTCATTTAAAATAAAATGGAGCTTTGCTATTATGAAGGCAAAGTTTTACTTTATAATTATAGAAGCAGTTTTCCACATTTAGGTGCCTATTATGTATTTCGGCCGACTTTCATCGAATCGTTGATCGTTATTGTTAGAGCAATTCGATTGTAATCGTTAGTGCCATTATGTATTTCGATGAAAATTTTATCGAAAGTGTTTTAAAATGCTGCCATTGTAAAATTCAAATCTACGATGAAAATGACCAATGTTTGTTTTTTTGACTGTCAAATTCCAATTATTATACTAAAAAAAAACAAAACAATAGTGTTATAACTATTTGAAATTTTTAAGTTGAAGTTAAAAGTGTTTAAATAAAATAAAAATTATTAAATTAAAAGTTTTTATAAATAAAATAATTTTATCAGAGTTAAATTTTTCAATTTCTGATAGTGCTGAAAAATACTATCAAATTGCAGAGTTAAAAAACAAGCCAACATATAGTCGGGATTATTCCAATCGACTGGATTTGGAAGATTATACATGAATTTGATGAGTTATTACCTACAAAATTTAATTTTATTAACAGATTTGATTAAAATTTTTTGTTAAACAACATTGTTTTTATTAGAAAAATTAGGGTAAAAATTAGAATAGCCAATAAGTAACTGCGTATTAAAATTCTGTGCGGTTTTTACCAAGGAAATGATTTGCAGCGTAGGAAATGATTTTCATGTCGGACTAGCACAGCTAATTTTTTCTGTTATGCTTAAGGAAGTTTCATATGAAATTTGCAGTTTATAATTATGTCCAAAATGGATCAAATTCCATTACGCACTAGAAGAAAAAAGTCAGGCAAACATTATTTTTATGATTAAAGTAGAATTACTGAAATATAATTTGTATACACTAACTTTCATATTGCAGTTTATTTGTAACTGGCCTTTCATTCCTATTAAAGTTTATTTCAATACAAAATAATTATGAAGAATAAAGTA
Source organism: Argyra leucocephala (assembly GCA_963942445.1). Classification (NCBI taxonomy): domain Eukaryota; kingdom Metazoa; phylum Arthropoda; class Insecta; order Diptera; family Dolichopodidae; genus Argyra; species Argyra leucocephala. Next base: position 27,314,719 of record OZ012678.1, on the reverse strand, counting down.
AAATACCTGCTTTCATTTCAACTTTTAAATTTATTTTTATTCCAAAAAATATCGCAAATATAAAATAAACACCAGGTGTCCAACCGTCACTCTTTTATTTTATCCTTTCAATTGAAAATTGAAATAATTTGTACAAAATCTCTCTTTCGATGTCTCTTTCGTGATAAAATTTTACATAGATAAACTTTATCGATTTCATCGACAATTTCTGAACGATATCGAAATACATAATTTTGCATTTTGACATTTCGTTCGATCAAATCGTAATCGTTAACGAAATACATAATAGGCACCTTAAATTAAGTGCTGTACCAAAAATTAGAAAAAGAAAAATTATGAGAAGTAGACAATGTTATTGTCTTATGCCATCTTGTAGTTATTTTTGTAAACACCAATCCCTTGAAGGAGTTAGAATAGCAATCGTTCAGTCTGGAAATTACAAAAATAAACAATCTGATAATTTTAATGTGCTTGTATTTTATTTATCCCATATTTTTTTACTTCTTTTTAGTGAGCAAATTTATTTGCACTTTTGTATTACCTATGTACCACAGAGCGTTAACAATTCATTTTTAAATATTTAACAACCACATGATTGAATGCCGTAAAATATACAATTGTATATTAATTATAACTTCTATTTTTATTTTCGGTTTGTTGGTATTTAATTTTCAGTGTTTGTTTTTTATTTTTGGTTTGTGGAATGTCTAACTATTTTAAATATTTTAAGTATTCACCACCTTTTTGCAAATTTTTATTTTTGGCTAAAATTTTTTAAACTTTCTAAAATTTTAATACTTTTGTGGTGTAAATAGTTTACTATTCAATTATTCTTGCTTTTTTACTCACCATGTTATAAATTTTTAGCATTAATGACTTTGCGAAGTCCCAAAAATAAAATATATTTTGTTTGCATCTCTGAGTAAAAATCAGAAGTTATCATTTTTTTTATAATTCTTAATAAATTGTATGTGAAGATATCAGGCATTATTTTGACGACTATAATGCTTAGTTTAATTGTGTAGTTTAATTTCTAGAACTCAAAAAATATTTTGTGTAAATAAAAACATTCTATGACGTTTTTACAGCTACATGAAGCTATATTAATGAGCTGAATGAACTAAATCTACAAAAACTATGATAAAACAGATCAATTTGATTTTACAATTACAGTTATGGTTATAACGGTATATTAATCCGTTACATCGGCTGTAAGATTAGCTTATCAGCAGGTTATTGGTAGTACTAAGACTTAGACCTAAAACTAATCTTACAGTATATTTCTGTACTTAGACTCTAAGTCGTTAGAAGTGAAAGAAATAGTTATTTCATAATAGACAATTCTGTTTACGATCCAATTATTTTATAAATAATTTTTTTTTTTATTACGAATTAGTTAATGGTGAATAATTTAAAATGTTTTCATGTTTTTCTTATTTAAAATAACTTCATTGATTTAAATTTTTTTTTTAATCTTAAGAAAATTTAAAAGTTTTTCTGTTATTTTTTTTTGTTTTTATTTTAGGTTCTTGCTTAGGTTCTTTCTAAAGAATTTAAAAACACAAAAAAATTTAGCCCAAATGTGAAAAGCTTAAATATCAAAAATTCACGCAACGGAAATATTCACTAGACTAGAAAATGGTTAACAAAAAAATGTTTTTGATTTCTTTGAGGGAATAACTTTGGTATCAGATAGACCAAAATCTTTTCTATTTGATGTATGCCACAATAGTGCGTATAATATGTATATCTAAGTTTTTATATTATTTACACATATATAATAGGTATACATACACACATACATATTATGTATAAATTTGTAATCCCAACATTTTTGGTTAAAGTTCAGGTCGATTGGTTGTATTTAATTAAGGATGCAAAGTTGCTGATAATGTAATTGGGATCCTTTATTATTTTAAAGTTTGGTAATAGAACAAAAAAAAAAAACGAAAACCACAAAAAAAAAAAAAAAATTTATGGAAGAAATTATTTTTTGAAGAAAAGAAAAATAAATTTTAGGAAATACCGAAATAATAAAATGTTATGGTCTAAGTACAGATTTTTATTAAATTAAATATTCGTAATTTAAAATCGTATAATTTTTTAAGCAGATTATTTAAAATTAGGATTAGTGAATTATAATTTTCTTAAATTTAATTAAAAACACTGGTGTTTATATTTTTGTGTTGTAATTTAAATATAAGAATTTGAATTAATTGTAATTTATAATTTTTGTTTTTTTAATTTTGGAAAGCAATTTATTTTTTTTATTACTTACTCATTTTGGGAGTTGGCTTGCTTGTTTTCGGTGACTTATTCCTGTTGATAGGTTTCACTTGACAGCATTATTGTAATCTAATTTTAGTTGTAAAATATCGCAGGCTATGTGATTATTGGCCATTATTGGTATATAAATTGCGTGTTGGTTAATTTATCACGTATACTTATGTATTTGGCAATTTCAGACTTGCGAGTTATACCACATTGCTTACTGGTTTTTTAGTGTGTTGTTTTTTTTATGTATGTTGCTTGGCCTGGTCATTTAACGTGTTAGACATTCTTGATAAAGACTTGCAACTTCTGGGTTGAAGGTGTTGGATGTTAGCCAAATGTGTTTTGAAATTATGAAAAATGTTTTGAATTAAAAAAATTTGTTTTAATAAAATATTTCATTTAGGTTAGAATTCATAAAAATTTATAATTAATATATATATCTATATATAATGTATATATATAAATCAGGAAAATTTTATAATATAATCAGAATACTCTTAAAATATAATAGAGTTTTGTTGTTTTGCATATGTAGGTGTTTTTATATATGTAGGTATAAATGTGCATCAACATCAGTAGTTTCAATACTACTCTTGCTTTCTTCAACATATTTACGATATATTTTTTTAGCGTCTCTGATGGTTATTAATCAAATGTTCAATTAACATAATTTATTTACATATATCTATCGATTTTTAAGCTTAATATTTTCTTATTTTTTCATATTGCTTTTACTACTGTGTTAATTTTTAGTTCAACAAAATTTTCCAGATAAAATAAAAACATTTTGCTCCATTTAAAACTAATTTCAATTTTATAAATTGTTATTAAAGATTATGTTAATAACCTTCCTTACAATACATTTATTAATATTACAAATTAAATTATTATATACAGTTATTTACAATTTAAATCCTACCTACTTCGTCATGTACTTTTATTATTGTTGTCTCATTAATGATTTTCATTAAACTGGTCTTGTTGATTCTTGTTATTTACTTTTATACAATGATGTCATTATCATACATTCACAATGCTAGTTGTTATTGTATATGTATTTATTATTAATAATTAATACTGTATATTATTCTCTTTAATTTAACTTCCCCTTTTTTCTGTAATTCATAGTACATTAGAATAATTATAAATTTGTTAGTATTATTATTGCAATTAGTTTGTCTTATAAACTGCTTAGCTTAATGTGATATTATAATACTTTTACCTTAATTTTATCCATTAATGATGGTAGACATCTGAAAAATGTATTCATTCAGTTGGTTTTAATAAATTATTTGAATATTTAATATTAAAAATTTATTATTGTTTTTGTTTGTTTTTGAAGTTAAGCTCTTTTGTAAGCATTATTATAACTTACTTTTATATGGTCATCAATTTATAACTATAACAATTGTATCAGATATCGATCATTCATGTCATGGCTTTGATAACAACAAATGAGAATCATAAAATGTATTTATCCGTTACATTCATCCAGGATTTGAGAGTAATGTTGAGCTATTGTTTTTTTTTTGTTTTTTAATTAAAAAAAAATCAAGAAGATCGTTTAAGAATAAATTCAGTAACCATAAAAATGTGTAGAATTAATAAATTCATACTTCTTTCCATGCTTGGTCATTCTAATTTCCGAAATTTGGCTTATTTATTTATTTTATTTTTGACTCAAAAGACCAATCAGGTCGTATAGAGTAATAAAAAGTTAAAGGTTAGTAAGGTAGCTAGGTAGCAATGAAATTATAAGTCAATTCAATGAGATTTCATATCTATTATGTAGAACTAGAACATTGAAAATTCTGACGATAGTGAATTCCGACTTCGTTAATGATTCACTTCTGTCGTATAATGTCGAGAAAATTTTTGATTATTTCTTCAGAATGAGAAAAATGACAATTTTTATATTCGATTTTGGATAAAAATTTTAATCATTTGATTTTAAAAAAATATTCATCAGAAAACTATAAAAATTAGTTTCAATATTTAGTTTTCAAGAGTGTACTTTCATCTTGTTTCATCATAAATAATGTTTCTTCTAATAAAAAAGCGAATATTTTAGTTTTAAATTTGATTGATGGGCAAATGACACATATAACAAATGACAGATGACAAATAACAAATGACAGATGACAGATAACAGATGACAGATGACAAATTACAGATGACAGATGGCATATATAAGTAATAAAAAACAAATACTATGTTTATGACAATTACATGATGTTACAATTTGTATATATATTGTAAATTGTATATGTGTTGGAGTATTCCGTCGAACTTACAAACATCCAGATAAATGAAGAAAATTATATATATAATTATTTTTCGTTTATAATTTTAGCGCCTTTTCGTTAACTCTACGGCGCCCCACGGGGCCTTTTATTAAATTATCCATAATTTACTTGTACTACATTCCTGGATGATAACCTTAACTTTTTCACTACTTATCTCCACACATTTCTGTTGTTTGCTTTACACATGCTGGGCTTCTATAGCCTATCTTTGTTTTCTTATATTCTACTTTGATAAAATTAAAATGTTACTTTTTGTGTGCTCTTAGCACATATCTACTATCTTGTTATGCAGTCTTTGACCATGTTTTTTTCAAAAATTCTTAGCTAGATTTTCATTCTAATTTGTCATGCGTATGTGACAACTGGACGTAGCTATTTTGTACATTTTCCTTTCGCGTTTTTCATTAAAAATATTCTTAAAAATATAATTTATATTTTTTATTTATTAAGTACTAAGTAATTTTGAAATTACAATTAAAGAAATGTTTCGTTCACCAAAACTAATAGAATTCATCAGCGGGTATAGTAGTATTACCTACACAGGTTCTAGTCTGAATTTAAAAATTTTTAACCTCCTAAACAGAATGAGCGAAGCCATCACACAACAGAGTTGATAAATATCAAAAAAATTGTAATCAAATTTTGTGCACAGAATACAAAACGTTGAAAGCGTTAAAGTGACATTGAAGAACAATAAAAAAAAATAATAGGTTCATTCAATAGCAAATTGTTTTCGATTGCAATCACTTGCAATCATGTTTTTTTGTTCAATAACTTTTCAATCACTTTCAATCACAATTTGGAGGGGAAATTTGTGATTGAAACTGATTTTTTTTTGTTCAATAAACGTGATTGAAAATTATATTTTCTGATATTTTCTGATTGCACTCAGAATTAAAATCACAATCATTGATTAGAATTTAATGTCAAAGTTAGTTTTGAAAGTTATTCTGACACAAAATATTCGGTAAAAGTGTTGTGAAAAAAATTCTCAATACTCTAATATTTTAATAATTACTTTTTTAATGAATTGAATTTTAATTTTGTTTTGTAATTTGTTAATAATTGTTTATTTCTAGCTAACTTACATTAATATTTAACATTTTCTGTATATTTGTTTATTATACTCTAATATTGCATTTTAAACTGTAATAAAAAATATTTCCTATTAACATTAGTAAAATAAATTAAATTAAAAAATTCAAAAAATTTGTTTTTATTTTGGTTGGTTTAAGTTTTCACCTCTACACCTGTTTTTATTTAATTTCTAAAGCTAAAAAATTATTAAAAAATGTTATAAAATACAATTGTTAAAATTACTGATCAAACATTTGATTCATTAAAGTGTGTCTGAAAGTAGACCCCTCTTCATAATCATCGTTATTATAAGTTTCCAAAGTATTTAATTTCTCCAAAACAATAAATTCATTGCCAAATAGATTATGAAGTGACACAATTTTCGAATTCCTTTTAACTTACAACAGTATAGTTGTCTAAATCTTTGTTTTAAAATTCCAAATTCCAAGTGTTCGATAACTACTCTTCCAGAACTCAGATTTTTATTAAATTTTCTCTGCCTCCTTGTTAGAAGTCCGTTATCGCGATAAGGTGTTACGACATATTTCGAACATTTGTACACTTAATCACCTAATATAAAATTATTATTACATAAATTTGGAAGCATTGAATAAATCGATGAATCAAACACTCGACTATCATTTGCGGAACAAGGATATCCAACAAAAATATCTATAAATTTTCTTTTTTCGTTATAAATAGCTTGCAGACATAAAGAGGGTATATTTTTTCTATCAATACAATCATCTTTGATCTTCGTTTCTGGCTGAATTCTTAGCACCTGAAAAAAAATATTCTTAAACTTTTGTTTTTATTCATTTTAGGGGAAGAAGAAAGAGTTTACATACCTATAATACTGCCAATACCTGTCTGGGAATACATATATTCAATTGTTTCTTCCTGTTCATCTCTTGTTGTAATAAGTATATAAAAGAAAGTGACAGTAAATTTTAAAAATAAATAAAAAAATAGTTTTTCAATTATACTTTCCCTGCTTATTTTCCAGATTACTTCTTTAATCTAAAAATAAATAAATGTGCCAATATAATATAAATCGATATCTAATTATTCTAATTATTTTCCTTTATAAAATAGCTAATTTGTAAGCTAAGAATGGTTTTCAAAATATAAATTTTTATTTGTCTTTTTATCGAAGCAAACAGCTTTTACTCTTCACAAAGAATGAACTAAAAACTAAAAATTAAACTATTCTTTCTTGTTGACATTTTATATGTCAATTCAACAACAGTGTTAATAATATAACTGGTATTGGGTAAAAAGTGTTACGTTCTACAAAATAAATTACATTTTAGCTGCTACTTAATTATTTTATTTAGTGTGGACTTTAAGTCATTACAATTCATTTCACACTTCACAGTTGTATAATAATTTTACTTTTACATACACACTCAAATAAAACTGTATTTTATTGGTTGTCAAAGTAGAAGTTAAAACATTTTCAACTTTTGCACGATGGCTACGATAACTATACTTTCATTCTGGGCATTTGTATTGGTTTTCATATGTTTCAACTGTCAAAGTAATATTTGTGCATTATAACTGTGTATGGTTGCTTTCATTCATTTCAAGAGGTAAAACTCTTATATAGATTTAATAGAAAACAATATGTGAGTTGTAAAAACCAAACAAAATCATTAAGTGAGTAATTTCTAAATTAAATATAGTTTTTAATATAATTTGATTTTCAACCCAATTACTTAAATTTACTTTCTATTATATTCTAATTCTCTGATAGTAATCTATAATAAGCTGTGTTCATTTGGTTAATTTTAAACATTTTCGTATTAAAATAATCCTTAGACGATAACAGAATATTATTATTTTTTTTTTATTCATATAATGTTCGTATAAAGTTCTGATGTTGAAGTGATAGAGTGTGCAGATGTAAGTAAAAGGACATTTCGGAAATAATTTAGGATTTTGTTTTACCATTGTGGTTTTCCTTATGGTTAAGGACATCCTTCTATCCAATTTAGGTTTTTTCTATTCTTAATGGTCTCCCTAAAATTTTTGTTATTCCCTTTTATATGTTTTTTTTTTGTTATTCTGTTAATGAGATTATTATATTTTCAAACAAAGAATATTTTCATATTTTTGTTGTTTTTATTTTTTGGTATTTTATTTTCGTTGACCTTTATTATTTTTTTTTTTTTCAATATAATAAAATGTATTTTAGCTGTAAGGCAAAAAATATTATTTTAATTGGCCATTCTCCAGATAGCTATATACTTATATACGGTTTTTGTTTTTTAAGCTGTCTACATACAAAAATAGTTCATAAGAAAATATTGGAAAGGATAAATGGGGATGATTATCGTTCAAAATGTATGTAATAAGAATAATTTTGGTTTGATTTTCAAAATTAAAATAATTTGTTGGGCAAATATTTTTCTGATGTCTGATGAAGTGGGAAAAATAGATCCTAAATTATAGAATTAAGTTTTTATATAAGAAAATAACTTTTGAATATGTAATCAGTATACTTATTATTGTAATAAAACCAAAATAATTAATTTAAAAATTAGCAGGTGTTGGGATTAGAATAAAAGTACAAAAATAAATGGAAATCATAAAACAGTAATGCCTTTGTAACAGTAATGCCTAAACAATACTGCAAATATTTGAAATTGATGGGCTTAAATACAAAAATGACTTATACTTCTAGAAATATGTAATTTTAATTTTAATTGTTATGTAGGGTATTTAATCACTTATTTTAATTATAATTGAGTTGAGAACAATGCTGTAATAAATTAAATGACCAATTATCCAGAATTCAAGTATAAACTGCCGGTAGAATCCGTAGGAAGATGTCAAGCCCCAATATTTAAATCAAAATTTGATTATCTGCTTTAGAATTGCACCATATTAAAATCCAGCTCTGAAAGAGGTAATTTAATCGTTCACTGGATTTATTTCTAATAAAACTCTTGTTATTCTTTCGATTGTGTGAACTACTATTTAATCTATGGCATACATAACTTCATCTCCATAGCTACTATTGTTTCTCTTAATTTGTTTGATCAAATCTCCTGTTGGATGTGTTACTTGATACAAACGTAAATTGCTTATATAGCCGGAACATTAGTTTCTACGTTTCTTTAGTTTTTAGCTTATGAGGAAATGGAATTAAAAATATTAATAATTTTGTTATCCAATAGCTGATAATAGTATTTAAAGCTATTAAATAAAATATAAAGCAGATCGTTAATCTGCAAACTATCCTACTATATCTAATATAGTGATACGGTGATAATGTCTGTAAAACTTTTTACTTCGCTGAATTAAAACAAAAAGCAGTGACAGAAATCTTAAAGCTTAAATGTTAAGCTTTTTTAAAATATTACCGCAAAAAAATTATCAATTAAGAAATAAAAAAATTAAAAAGTACTTATTTTTGTTGCCATATTATTTCAAATAAATTATTCATACAAAAATATATCTAAGTTCTAAACCAGTATAGCAAAACTTTGTATAATATTTGATATAAGAGCCGAATAAGATTAATAATAGCAAAGCATCATAAAATCAATTAAATATGATATTTTTTCAAATTAAAAGTATTTTTTAAAATCATCAAAACAATTGAAATTGCTTAAAACCAGAGATGCAAACCGGTTTTTGAACCGAACCAAAAACCACTGAACCATTGATATTTTCCAAACCAACACCATTACCAAAACCAAACCACTTTTATAAGGAATTGGGCGAACCAAACCAAAACCGAACCATTTCTTAAAATAATTCTGAAACCGAACCACAAACCAACAAAATATATGGTGGTTTACGGTTTGGTTCATGTTTTAATCTATTTTTTAATATTTTAAATTTTAACATAACTAATAAAAAAAAAACTGATAGTCGAAATCGAAAGTCATGAAGATAAAATTTGTTTATAGGGAACGAAAAAAAAGTCAAATGTTAACTATAAAATGTATATTGGATTTGACTTTTTTCAATACACGAATTTATAACGTCTTTGAATTTTGAACTTGTGACTGTTGTGATGTGAATGTGTGTAATTAAAATTAATAAAATTAATTAATTTCTTATGATTTTTTAATTATAATTTTTTGTTTTTTTTTTCTCAACGTTACCCCAAAGAAAATGCCAAGACAAAAAAATAACAAAAACCCAGTATTTGAAAAAGTTTTGTTTTCAGATAGAAACAAATATCAGCAAATGTAACGAGTGTAGTTTTGTTATGAAAAGCAATCACTCCGAAAATCTAATGCGACATCTTAAGAGAAAACATCCAGAATGCTGTCAGGAAATTGATTTAAAAAGAAGAAATAAGTCGGTAGAAAAAATTACAACTTTGGAAAAATTTATTAAAGTTAATAAAACTCGGCAACAAATAAATATTTTAATGACGGCCAATGAATTGAAAGAAGCCTGCATTGAAATGGTCACGCAGAATGGAAGACCATTATCAATGCTAGAAGACACAGGTTTTCGAAGAATTATTAATCCAATTCTAAAAGGTTTAAACGAAAATATATCAATAAACATGCAAAATATACGCGATGAATTAATTAAAAAACCTAAAATTATACGGCATGAAATTTGAGAAAAATTAAAAAATAAATTATTTTCATTAAAAATCGATAGTGTTACTAGACTGAACAGAACCATATTGGGAATTAACATTCAATTTATTGAAAATGGAGCCATCCATTTTATTTTTAACAAAATTGAACCAAAACCGAACCGAACCGAAAACCATAAATAAAAATATTTACTGAACCAGAACCATACCAAAACCAAATTTTGAAATTTTTAGAACCAAAACCAAAACCAAAAATTAAAATTAACCTTAAACCAAAACCGAACCACACGAAAAAAAATTTTTGGTTTGCATCTCTGCTTAAAACATAAAGTACTAAAAAATCGTAAATTTCCCTGGTTTGTGTCTTTGAATTAGCCACTTCGAAATGTTTTTAATTGACTATTGCAGGCACATTTTCCAGTTTAAAATGAATGTTTATTTTGTAAAGAAAAATATTGACAAGCAGAAAAAAAATATTTCTATTATTGCCATGGTGGTAAATCTGGTTTTGTCACCTTTAAATATTCACTATATTTACTAAAAACCTTTCTTAAATGAAGTAATATATTATAGAGAACATGTCAAAGAAAATTGATCCTGAACTTACGAAACTATTATCTTATTTCCATTCAATATGTTGTTTTCGTTGTATGTAAAAGAAAATTTTAACCAGAATGGACAGCTGTTACATTGGTTATCTACGGATAATATACTGTATGTAACAAAAATGTTACGTTTGAATTGAACGATTAATTGTCTTGCAGAAATAGAAGTCTTTGTTTTGAGGTGAATATTTAATTGAAGAGGAAAATACTTCTTTCCCCTCTTCATTTAAATATTTAATTTTATAATGCTGGAGCGTCGAATGTTACGACGGAAATAGCTACTTATTATATAATTTAGTTTACTTATCGACTTTATCGACTTTATCGACTTAGGCTTGAAATAAAACTAGTTTATTTATTCATTCACTTTAATTTGATTTTTGAGCTTAGGATTATGTAGATGGGATTGGATATCACTATATTATTCTTATTTATTAAAATTGAATATTTCAAGTTTACAAAATAAAAATATAAATGTAATGAAGCATGATTCAAATTTTAATAAAACAAAATTAAATTTTTTTTTTCGATAGACAAAATTATTTCAATTGAATAAAAATGTAAACATTTTTTAAAGTAGTCAACTAATTTGTTTAGTCTCGTTTAGTTCTAATTTGTTTAGTCTGCTGTCTTCTCTCTTAATTTAGCTCGCTTTTTTTTCTATTAAAATATAAATAAACTCCCACTATTCAGATAGAAAATTTAGATGTTTTGTTCAAGTATTTAATCGAATATGAATTTTAGAATAGCAAAAATAAAAATAAATTAAATTGCCAAAGGATAATAAAAGGACTAAGTAGAAAATTAAGTAAAAAAAATTCGATAATTTTTGTTTTTTTTTAATACAAACATTATTGTCCTTATATATTTTAAAATGGCCCTAAAGCTACTAATATCTTTATAAAAGAATCTGAAATCCTGCATAGAACTTTTTTTCTTATTATTTTTACAATCAAATTTACTTAAATAAACAATATTTCTTTAAAATATGGTTTTGATAAAATCTTTGCAATATTATGGATTTTTTAAAATTTATTTTGATATTCTTTGAATTATAAATAAAAAAAATGGAGTAAAAAGAAAAATTCCCTGTAGATATTTATTAGTTCTTATAAGCTTTAATATAATAGGAATTTGTTGTGGAATTTAATACCAACTTACTATTTTTGATCTGCAATTCTAACAAACTATGTATATGTAAGATTCATGGGGTACATTTAATTTATTTTTTTTTTAAATTTGTGAGGGCAAGTTTTCGGGATTAAACTGAAATTATTTGAAGTTTGTTAAAACTTGAAGAAAGCGATATGTGTTGAAAATATGTAATTGGATTGTGTAATTGTGTCAATTTGTCACAGTTGTGGAATTGAAAGAGAATATTGTAGCTTGAAAATTTCATTCAAAGTAAGCTGATAATCTCTTAGTGTTTTTAGTAAACATATCATCATCATTGTGCTGCAACCCCACCCTTGGAGCATAGGGCGGAAGTAAATTCTTACCAACGGCTCCTATCTGCGGCTAACCTCTTCAATTGAGGCCACGTCCTTTGCTGGGTACTTGCTTCGGCTAAGACAGTTGTTCTCCACGTTTTTCTCGGCCTTCCGACGCGACGTGTATATTGAGGGTTTCATTCGAAACATTGTTTCGCGATGTTGTTGTCAGGTTTCCTCAAAGTATGCCCGATCCAACGCCATTTCCTCTGTCGGATTTTCACGTCTATTTGTGTTTATTTCGTTTTTTTCCACAGCATTCTGTTGGAAATGGTTTGTGGCCAACGAATGTTTAGGATGCGCCAAAGACATCTATTGATGTACGCTTGGAGTTTGCTGGTGATGTTTACTGAAACTTTCCATGTTTCGCAAGCGTACAGGAAAGCGTTTTACACTTGCGTTGAATATTCTTATTTTTGTGAAACATATACAAGAATAATTTTACACTTGACAGGAATTAACATGGCTTTAAGTGATTTGAGTGAGTCAATTGTTTATTTTTTCTTTACATTCTACGTCAAACAAGTGGTATCTCTGATCTCTGATGATGTGGTAATGAATTAATTTAAAAAATAAAATCATGATGTGTATTGGTACGTTATACTAAAATTAATTTTGCTGTGATGCCACATCGATTATTGTTTTTAATTATTAACAAGATAAAACATTTTGATAAGAAAAATTTTTATTATTGTTAAAAAATCGACACATAAATACAGCGGAAAATATAACTGTTAGAAAATTGATTTTTGGTCAATTTAGAAAATCTTATATATCTGCCATAGCAACTGCATGTTTAATCTACAATAATCAATATAAATTGATGGTAGAAGCCATTGGATGATGCCAAACAATAATGCTCAAATCTGATTAGTTTATTTTCGATAAGAGTATAGTTAACCTTACCCGTAGTATATAGTATAATATAGTTCGGCATTCACATGAATATGTATTACATAATTAAAATTATTCTCACGAATAAAATTGAAGGGAACCGGAGCTCGGAAGAAAAAGGATATCGTGGTTGAAAAATCTACTTTAGTATTTGATATACGCACCAAATTGTTGTTTCGAGCTGCAACAGATAAAATCAATATTTTGGTCATGATATAGCTAACGCTTGTGTTATGTTTAGGTGTCTTAAGCAGAAGTAGGAAATACTTTACATTTTCCAACTCCTATTAATAAATAAGGTATACATTTAGCCTCGACTTCAATATAACTCGCATATTGGGAGCGGTACACCTAGTACCATCCTACAGTACCTAGATAAGCTGTTAAAGTTATTATTTTTATTTTTTTTTTGTTTGTTTCTCTTTTTATCTGTTAATTAAAAATAATACAATAAGTGAATATGTTTTTGACTGAATTAATTAATAATAGACATGTGAAATTACAATCCAATAAAAGTAATTTGCTAATTTATAATAAAAAATATTTTATTATAAATTTATAATAATAATGTGAAGAAATTTCTACAGGTCTCCTGGTGTATTTCGTTGTAATCTTGTATTTCGTGCAATATTCATAAGTGTACTTGCTATTACATTGGGATGACTATATTAAATAAAATTACGATATCTCTGGCTGTGTCGGTGAATTTCGTCTTGGACCGTTGACACTTGCAAATCATTGTGTATTATGTAATTTGGCACTAAAGCTCACAGTACTTTATTGTGGAAGTGTTGGTAATATTTCAATAATTGTAATTGTATAGTCCATATTGGTTGGAGTATCATCCTATATATCAGCAATTTGTTTTCCAGTGTCATTTCCTTAAGACCTTCTATTGACGAGCCAATATAATTTTCTGAAATTTGTGCCTAGTTGGATTCTTTTTGTGTAGATGTACTTTTTCCAGGTCAGACGGCGATCCAAATGTATTCCAAGATACTTGACAGTTTCTATTTAAGGACCAGCATTGCTATTTAAAAATACTGTAGGACATGTATCCCTCCTTCATGTGAATGTAACGTTATTAGACTTAGTTTCATTGGCTTTAATCTTCCATTTGTTCTACCATGACACGATATTGTTTAATCTCTCTTGTACGAGCCTAGAAGCCACATTCTTATCTTTGTGAGATGCAAGTAAGGCTGTATCATCGGCAAATGTAGCTATCATTGTGTTTGATGTTTGCGGCAGTTTATGGCAAGAAAAGTACTGGAACTAGAACGCTACTTTGTGGAACTCCCGAATGAATTTCTTTGAGGTTGGTAGCAGTTATTAATGATGGACATATTACACAACACCTAACATCATTAAGTCATTATCGTAATGTACGTGCAGAAACTCTGTTTTTTAAATATCTGTTGGGTAATTCCTCTGGAAAGTATTATGCTCAGAGTTCAACCAATCCAGCGTAATACTCGCAGGGCATCCCTCGCTCACAAATTTGTAGTAGAGCTAGAAATGTGAAATATAAAAATTGTTTCATCACAATTTCGTAAATTGTGTACTAACTCTTTTATTATATTCTAATTCTTTTTTAATTTTGTTTATTTATGGCTAAAATTCTGAGAAGGCAGTTAGGGTGTTTATTACATTATTTTGGTCTAATATAAAAAAAATATGCGCAATGGGTAAAGTGCAGGAAGAAGAAAAAGTAATATGCGGTTATTTGTTCATCTATTGAAATATTGTGCTGTAGTTCAATTGTACATATAGATTTACGATTCATTATTACACTGTGTGGAGATAGTGTGTGGATATTTCGCAAATTTTTAAGTTTATTAGAAATTTTTTCTGTCACTAATGTGCAAATTTTGTTTTATTCTTTTGAACTTATCTCCTGGGATTTCTCTTCCCAAAGGTTCACAACTTACCCAATGGTTATGGCAGATATAAAAGTAAATATGGAAATATATATCTTAGTAGAAAACAATAGTTTAAACAATAGTAAGATTTAGACAATACTTTATACTGTTGTGCGATTAGCGGCTATTAATAGCAGATTTTTTAATTTCAAAATATTCATTCAGAATGTAGGGTATGACGAAAGCCAGGAATTTAAAATTTTCTGGTTAACTTCTATGACTATCATATATATATGAAGATCCATTATGACCGACCTCGGTTGAATATGTGAGCTGAGTTGTGCTCATCAACATTTTAAATACCTATCAACAAAATTTATTTTTAATAATTTAACAATTTTATCTCTTATTTTTTATGAGTATCGCAATTGCATATAGGTTGTGTATCAAGTGATTACTACATCAGAAAGTGACATGATTAGTTAAACAAATCGCATTTAAAAACATAATATATGTTGGTGATAATTACGACATCACCACATTAAAACATCACGACATCATTTTTACGTAGCACAACGCCTTAAATTTATATTTTTATATAAGTTTTAATAAAAAATAATAAAGTTTTATGTTTAATTGACATAAATTGTAATTTTTTAGATTTTTCAATTACATTACCAGAATGTCATTGTTTAGAATAAATTGCAATACATAGCCATTTATTTTGTGAACATTTTTTGTTCATGTTCATAGTTCAATACTATAACATTATTTTTGAATCAGACATCCAACTACTTGGTCTTTTTTTTCCTATATATATATATATATTATGTCTCTTGATTTGTATTCATTATAAAATAGTTTAATTATAGTTAATATCAACACTCTCTATACAATTCACTTCGTTATACAGCATCATAATACTGCTTTGATGCAATCGTTTTCAATACACAATAATCTCTAATCTCTTAACATTTTCATATTCTCCTATCACTTAATTAAGAATTGTATCAAATTGTCATTTTGACAGATAAACTTATATATTTTATTTGGTTGAATATTATGATATCCTTAGATCAAGGATAATAAGAAATTTTTTTTGTTAAATATAGATGTATATTTTCTTCAACTCATTGTGTATATCGAAATAGAAATTCTTAATTAAAAAAAGATTTCTCATAAAGTTAATAGGTCATTATCATTTGAATTGAGTGAAGAAGACGACAACAAAATAAAATATGTTGATGCAAGGAACAAATTGATATTATAATAATAAAGATTAGTTTTTAATACTTTTTTGGAATTTTTAAAAGTTAAATGCAAAAATTATAAATTGGAATAATATTAAAATTAGTTAATTTCAGTGAATTGGAAACAGTTATTATATTTTAAAATGCAGCCTTATCTTATATATTAATACGCTTAAACGTCTGTTAAACTTTTCGCAAAGCTTTTACAACACAAAGCTTTTTTCAACTAGATTAGACAACTTTATTAGAACCAAACTATTACGAATTACGATAGTGTGCAAAATTTAATTTAAAGACATAAACCACAAAACAATAAAACCAAATAAAACCAAAAACAAATTAAAATTAACATAAAAACAATTCACCTATTGAGCAATAGCATTGATTATATCTAATTATATGAATTAATTTAAAAAAAAAAAACAAAGTAGCAAAGACGAGAACCGAATTATCAGAATATAATTATTATATCGAATTATAAAAATAGCTTTGTTAACTTAAAATATTACGATATTACGATATTACAGCAAAAAAACTTACCGGTAAAACAAATAGTAAATTTAGAAAATATATATTTTTTACCTCACCCATGTTCAGAAATTCCAATAATTGAAATTAATTTATTTTATTAACAAATAATTCAAAAGTATAAATTCAATTGCGCAGTAGCATTGAGTAAATATTATGTTGTACATGGAGAATCATAAACCAAAATTTACGATCTGCTAAGAACAAGAAAAACAAAATATGTTATGACATTATTATCAAGTTCCAATTCAATACACGGCAAATTTAGTACACATAAAAATTAAAAAAAACTTTAAAAAGAAAAATCTCAAACTACCCTTACCTACATTAGAGACCCTAGCGGGATAACAATATAACAATAAAAACTGAACAATAAGAGAAAAATCATAATTATTGGCTTTACCTGTAACTATATTAGTCATAAGGCGTCAATAAAAACTGAACAATAAGAGAAAAATCATAATTATTGGCTTTACCCCTAACTATAATAGTCATAATACGTCATATGATGCCATATGATACTTCGTTAAATGGCCTATATGATTCGATATGATTTAACAAACACATAACCAATCATAACCTTCACTATAATGGTCATAAATAATCATACAAAAACATCAAAAACAAAATTTAAAAGAAGTGAAATAAAAATATAAATTCTATAAATAAATGTTTTTGTTTTTTTATTTTGAGTTTTGAAATAGTTAGGGCTATTATGATAATAAGAAAAAACACAAAAACGCATCTATGGCTATTTTAATGTGTTTTTAATGTGGTATGTATTTAGTTTAAATGCATTTAATTTCATATCTATACTGCCAGCGACATCTCTGTTCGCCACATTTTGTTGAAATGTACGTCTCTCTTAATAGTATTAGTTAGTGAGCGTTTAGACATCAGATTTTGTTTCATGAAGGTCTTGTTTTACTTATTTTTATTACATTTACAAATTTTTTTTGCTAATACATAAAATTTTATTTCAAAAGTTTTAATTACATATCTCAAAGATAAACAAATACAGTTGCAAAGTATACTATATTTCTTCATGCAAAATCCACTTTCTAAACTTGCAAAATACGAAGATACGAATATGCGTTACGAGTACTAATAATAAATACTTATAAACAAATATAAATATTCAGTGTAATTTCAGAACATTTGTGAAATATAAATATTTAAATAGTAAATCAATAGTTCTAAGTATTATTTGTATTGATAAATAATAATAATATTTAATACACATTTTTTATATTTTTTAATTTATATCTTTCAATATATTGGCATAATACAATTAGAAGTTTATAAATACCTTTTCTAGCAAAATTCACTTTTTCAACTTGCGAAATAGAAAAATGCGTGTCGAGCACTATTATTTAAAAAAAAAAAAAATGATGATATTCTATAACAAAGTCGAATGTCAAACTTTAATGAACATCATTTATACGTTATAAACACAATTCAAAAACGTATAAACGCTGCCTTATATAAAAGTTTTCTTCAAAACTATTAGCGGTCAATATTTTCAATTTGATTCTATGAAAAACAAATAAAATTATTATTTATTATATTATACATATTAAGTATATTAATAAATATTGTAAATTATAATTTTATTCATTTTATTATTATTATTTAAATAACAATAATAATTACAATTATAATAATTTATGATACCATACGTATTATAATACCTATCTACCTGTTGTGAAAATAAAATTTTAATACATACAGTGAAAAAAAATATAAACCTGAAGTAGGCCTGCGGATTTATCTACAGGTCCACTGTTTAATAAATCAATAAATACCTAACTAAGAAATATAAAAAAAATTGTTCTAGATAGATCAAACAATATTGTAAATAACTAGCTATTCCCGGCGTAACATTCGCCGGTCTAGCATTAGCATTATCAATGAAACAATTTATTTTATTTGTTTATTTTCTTTATTTGCTTAAAAAAAAATCAATGTTTTAAATATTTTTTTATTACATAATAAATAAGTTACAAATTGAAAAACTTAAAACTACAATTCGCTTTATTTAATATCTTAAAAATAGTTTAACATTTTAATACTTATTCAAATATTTTCCTAAAAACACAATTCTATATTTCACAGTTATATGTTATGTTGCTTTGCCTAGAGTACGATCTTTTGATAGTGTTAGTGTAATATAAAATATTATGAAATGTTTGAATAAGTATTAAAATGTTAAACTATTTTTAAGATATTAAATAAAGCGAATTATAGTTTTATGTTTTTCAATTTAACTTATTTATTATGTAATAAAAAAATATTTAAAACACTGATTTTTTTTAAGAAAATAAAGTAAATAAACAAAGAAAATAAATTGTTTCATTGATAATGCTAATGCTAGACCGGCGAATGTTACGGCGGGAATAGCAAGTTATTTATTATTACGGGCTATATATACCTTATCGAAAGATATTTAATGATGAAGCTTCAATTTGTGTCTATGAATTGATCAATGAAATTGTTTCAAGAGTACCCTAGATAAGTGTACCACTGTACGATCATACCTTATCGAACGACACATTATGGTAAGGCTGGGTTGGAGTCGAAATCTTATTTCTGAAAATCTTATTTTTTAAAATCTTATTTTGTATTTTTTGTTTTTTTTTCTAAATAGGAGCACATAATAACGAATACGGCTTAGTCTTAGTCTTAGTAAAAAAATGTGTTTAAAAAAATTATTTTATTTTTAAAGTTTTCAAACCCCCGCTACTCATTTATTAGAACCCTGTTTTTGGCAGCGGTAAGTAAACACATACGAAACGCATGAAAGCATGTGATATTAAGTTTCGATCCCAAATCCTGGGACCCCGGACCTATTGTCTTCATCACATTTAAGGACTGTTGTACCAAATCCATTTTGTGTATAAATTAAATTTTACAACAAAAAAAGATTAATATGGACGAGAAAAAAATTTTATTGGAAAAAATATGATTTTCGGAGAAAAAAAATAAGATTTTTAGAAAAAAATAAGATTTTCAGAAATAAGATTTTCAGAAAATAGGATTTTCAAAAATAAGATTTCATCACTATCCGGGTAAAACTTAAAGTTGAAGCCTACGTTGCAACGATCAATGAAATTGTGTCAAGAGTTCCACAGGGTAGTATTCCAGACCCAGTTTTATATTTCATTATACCATCAAAACCTTTGTTGATAGCACGGCCATAATAACAATTCTATATAAAACAAGCGTCTATGTTTGTGAAATCTTTCAACTTATGTAACTCCAACTATTACACTTGCATAAATAAAATTAAATAATAATGCAAAATTGGTGTACAAAAAATGTACAGAAGTGGATAATCAGAGAGAATGGAACTAAATCAACAAATTCAACATTGAACGAAATTATAATAATGATGGGTGATTTCAACATTGACTGGACAAAAAACACAACACCTCTCGTTTAAGTATTGCGCAAATTTTCAATGATTTAAATTTTAAACAAATTATAAATGAGCCGACCAGAATAACTAATACTAGTAAAACTTTGATTGACTATGTGGTAACAAATTATAGAAATAAGATAACTGCTGAAATTTGTGAAAATAATAAAATTAGTGATCATCAAGGAATTAGTATTACTATAATGGACAATGGTGGAAGTGAAAATATAGATACTGTTACATATCTTAATTATGATAAAAGAAGGTTTCGTAACTTAATTTTTGGTAGTCAAATTATGTCGACATATTATTCAATAAGTGTAAATGAAAAAGCAAATATATTTAGTAATGAATTACGAAATAGTAGCCAACACCTTGTGAAAACGATTAGGATAAATAATAAAAATAATCCTTGGTTTAATAGCTCTCTTCGTAATATGAAAATTAGAAAAATCAACCAATATAATGAAGCAATTTCAACAAATTCTTATGATGATTGGGTGAAATATAAAATCATACGAAATAAATATAAAAACCAGCTAAATCAGACTAAAAATAACTTTATAAGTAATAAAATTCTCAAGAGCAAGGACCAATCGAAAATGTGGAAAACAATAAAAACGCTAGTACTAAAAGAAAAAAAAAATAACATTATCGAAGTCAAGTTTAACGGTTTGATTTATAAAAACAGTATGGATATAGCAACAAATTTTAATACATACTTTGTAAATAGTGTAGTAGAAATAAATAATAGTATTCCAAACATACCTTACCAAAATTTAATATTAAGAAATAATACAAATCAGTTTAATTTTAAAACAATGGAGGAAGATGATTTAAAGGGTATTTTGAAAAAAATAAATAATAAAAAGGACTTTAATCATGTAAACTGTAAAATGTTATTGGATGTTTTTGATTTAATAACACATAATTTGATTGAAGTTATAAATGGCTCGTTACATATGGGAATTTATCCAGAAGCATGGAAGGAAACAGTAGTAACACCAATAGAAAAAGTAAAAAACACAAAAATTTGCAGTGAATTCCGTCCAATTAATATGACAAGCATAGAGTCAAAAATTATTGAGAAGTTTGTATATATTTAACTTGAAAGGTGTTTGAAAGAGAACAATTTAATATCTAAATTTCAATCAGGTTTTAGGAAAAACCACAGTTGTGAAGCAGTTCTGAATCTGATTGTAGTAAATTGGAAACAGCTTGTAGACGAAAAACAAACGATAGTAGCGGTCTTCCTTGACTTAAAAAGAGCATTTGAAACAGTAGACAAGAATATTCTATTATCTAAATTAGAAGCAATAGGCGTTGAAAATATAGAACTTAATTGGTTTAAGTCATATTTAAGTAATAGAAGTCAAAAAACTAAAGTCAACGGTGTAGTCTCACAGGCAATTGAAGTTTTGTTGGGAGTTCCACAAGGATCTGTATTAGGGGTGTTATTGTTTCTGATATACATAAATGATATGGAGATAGATGTAATTTTTGCGCAACTGATCCTGTTTGCGGACGATGCACTTCTATATGTTTCAGGAAAATCAGCTGATGATTGCATAGAGAAAATAAATAATGATTTGGAAAGAGTCAACAAGTGGCTAAGAATGAATAAATTAAAGCTAAATTTAGATAAAACAAAGTTCATGATAATTAATGGTAGTTCAGAATACCAAGTAAAAATCGATGATGAACCTGTTGAAAAAATAAGCGAAATTAAGTATTTAGGTTTAATACTAGATGATCAATTAAAATTTCATAAGCATCTTGATTATACATGCAAAAAAATCTCGAAAAAAACATACTTCTTCAACAAAATCAGAGATAAAATGTCTCAAAAATGTGCAATACCAGTATACAATGCAATTATTAAGCCTAATTTTGAACTATATTCGAGTTTAACAGCATTTTTAAATAATGAAGAAATAAGTCTCGGTTGCAAAAGCTACAAAATAAAAATATGAGAAGTATTTTGAAATGTAATAGATTAACACATATAGACAATATGTTGAAATCATTAAATTGGCTGAATATTAAACAAAGATTAATATTTAATACACTTGTGCTCATCTTCAAAATTAAGCACAATATGATGCCGATATATTTATCAGAAAAATTAACATATGTATGTAGATGATGTTCAACATTATAGTTTAAGAAACATCTCCAACTTTAGATTACAGTTTTTTAGAACGGATCTGGCTCAAAAGAATTTAATGTATGAAGGATTAAAGCTATTTAACAATTTACCTCCGGAAATAAAAACTGAAATGTATAAAAAAAAACTTATTAAAAATATAAAAACATCTTATTTATTAAATTAAAATGAATGTAAAAAATATTGTAAGTAGTATTGTAATAGTTTATATATTTAAATGTATAAAACTAAATAAATTAATAAATCGAAATCTAAATCTAAACATTGAAGAAAGAAATTTTCTAAGTTATTCGATTTAACTTGGGTGGAGCAAAATCATATCCAAAGTAAAAAAAAAATATTTCAATTGTAGCTAAGAATATTTTTTTGTCTGCTTGGATAACCTAGCTATACTAAATCAGATTTAGACTTACATAATCTAGTTAAGAGAAATGTATAGCAATTCTAATATTAAAATATTACAACAATTTCTGTCGAATTAAAAATAATACCAGATTTATGTAATGAACGACATAATGACAAACAATCGTACGCCTGTTATTATTAAGTTGCGTACAAACGTAACAGACAGACCATTATAACGATATTTTTAATCGAGATTTATAGGTAAAATTCATGTCGGAGAAATCACAATTGAATGTCACAAATATCAAACAAAATCAATTTCTCACTTAAATAGTTTAACAAATTACTTGTTGGTTGCAAATTATGTGTTAGTCAGCTTAAGATATCCAATATGATATTAACAAAAAAAATTAAAAAGGTCCAACAATACGATTAAATATAATTAGGTTGTCATGGGTGATTAAACATTGGTTTTTCGAATCCGCAACTCATTTAATGTTGCTTACATATAAAAACATACATACCAGCTACTGAA
This sequence comes from Argyra leucocephala, assembly GCA_963942445.1. Classification (NCBI taxonomy): domain Eukaryota; kingdom Metazoa; phylum Arthropoda; class Insecta; order Diptera; family Dolichopodidae; genus Argyra; species Argyra leucocephala. Next base: position 27,291,398 of record OZ012678.1, on the reverse strand, counting down.
TATATTTTCTTTATAGAGAGATTGTATAGAAAACAAAATTAGAATATTCATAAGCAATGATTATTTATAACCTCCAACATGGGCTTTTATTAATATTTATTTTGCTTACGATTCAATTATATTTATGGATATAGCAACCTACCAAATATTTCAAGTCGAACAGTTGGATAATTACTTGGGAGATAAATTGTGAGTAGAGGCGGAATTTGTCTTCGAATTTCTTGCCTTCCATATTACGTATGTATATGATTTATTAGAATAGGTTCTAAAGGTTGATTAAATACAACTAATTCAATTAACTAATATTTTTCTTCTTATCCCATTCATTTAGAGCATAGAATCGCTTTTTTTTCGTATTTTTTTCTTTCTTTATTCTATTTTCTTTGGTGTTGTCTGATGTTGGCTTCACTTGATATTTCAAAAGGTCACAACAATGATTTTTGCACAAATCTACAATTATACTAATTCAAAGTTAAAAAAAAAAAAAATTTTTTTTATGTATTAACCTATAAACAATAGATAGACATAAGCTTATTTAGTCCTTTGTACAAAAATTCATTTTTCAAAAATGACATTAGGGATAAAATAAAATCATATCCTTCTTTAATTTTTGAAGAAGAACAAAGGTTTTATTCAAACATTTTTTTTTTAAATATGATCTTCAAAAAAAAAAAAATACAATGACATGACCTTACTTAAATTATTTTTTTCTGGTAGGAATTTAATTTCTTTTACGTGGTAGTTGGAGATTTTTGTGTATCTAATCAAATTATATAAAAAATTTATTTATATAAAAATTTCTATTCGAATCCACCGGGATATGTACTATACAATTGGTGTCACATTTCTGTACAGTATGTATCTGGAAAGTAATTAATGAAGTATTTTTTGAACTCTCATTGTCGCAGCTGCAATAATGTAAATAAGAAAAACACTTGAGAACAAAACACAATCTCAGATAAACGGTATGGTCTTAGGTCACATCAGTCTACATTTTTACTTGCCTTTGTGAAAATTAGATTAGACTAGATCAGATTATGTAAATTCTAGAGGTGATCCCTAGCCCTATATTGCAAATCGGCTCATCGTGACGTTGGCCCAGAAATCTTCAACATTTGATTCCACCTCAACTTTCAACTGCATCTTAGCTATGCTGACAATAATCATACAGAACGGATTTGGCCTTATGAAAGACGTATCCGATGCCTTTCGTGCTAAATAATCTGCGGCTTTATTTCCTGCTATACTAGGATGCTCTGGTACCGACATTATTGTTACCTTTTTTTGTTTTGCCATACTAGCTTTGTTGTAATGGTATATGAATTGATAGCAAGTGTTTTTGCTAGGCATGATTATATTGAATGGTTTCTCAAAATTATTTCTTGGCAAGCAGGAGTCGGATAGTGTTATCAATAGTGTATCATCCCTATGCAGCACGCCAATTAGTTCCGGGTTTTCCGCTTTTTTAATTAGTGGAGCATCACCAGTAATACATTTGTTTGTGTGAACCATTGCTTCTATCTGTATAAATAGATAAAGAGGTTCTAGGTGAAGCATTGTTGTCCCAATACTCTCAGTCCCCATGAAACAAGCTGAATGCTGTAGTTTGTTGAATTTGCGTATTTGTGAAAAACTAAATATCAGCTTAGATATTTGTGTGGTGAAGCTGATATTGCTGCTTTCGATATTTCGAAAGTTTTTGATGGAGTTTGGCAGGCCCCATGTTAACCAAATTTTAAAGTATAGATCTAATATTTTTTAATTGAAAAAATTAATTAGCCATGATTTATTTGAGGGTAATTCTGATTGCGGTAAAAACAAAACAGAGTTGAGTTTAAATCGGCTAAAAGTCAAAACTGCTTATTTTACGCAAACTTTTAGGAATCTAATATTTCTTTCTAAGGTGTTACTTTACAAAACACGAAATATTATGGGTATGAGGTATAAATCAAAATATGACTTGGAACATATTCATATGAATCATATATTACCTGCGATGTCTATCTCCGACATTCAATACACAATTTAGAGACATTTAAGGATAATATTAATACCTTCATTTTATACAACTTCCTACTCATCTCTGTTATAACTTTCTTCTTATCTAATTTTATCTTGTACCATCTCAACCGGCTTGGATACGAAACCATCTGTTTTAAAATACTTTCTGTAAAATCCTCGGTATCGAAATCACCATTTTTAAAATCCCCGGATAAAAGTCCTACGTTTTTAAAATAATTATGTGACAAATTATTTGTAGATGGGAATACGATTATCATTTAAGTGGTAAAAGTAACAAAACATTTAGGTCGTCGTGTCCACAATGAATATCTTTATTGTATTCAGGTTAATTTGTAATAGTGTTGGCAGGTTGAAAACCGCAGTCTTAAAAACATTAACCGCAGGCTTTAAAAAAAAAACATTTGTCAAATTACTATACCAAAGATAAAAGTATTGCTAAAGCATCTACTTCAAAGCCTTCACAAACTATTAGAAGTAGTGTTGTAGAATTTAATGAACAATGCAAAATATTATTTACCTTCTACTTCAGTGCAGAATTTCAAATAAATGACGAATTACTTTGAAAGACCCTGAAAAGTTGGTCGAAGGACAAATACCAATAAATCTGAAAGTGGCGGAGCGCGAACACTTTGTTCTTGCAGGAAAAAATTGTTAATAATAAAAAAATTATAACTATGGGTGCATTTTCAAGTTTGAAGCTATTGGAAGAATTAAATGCTGGGTGATGGATTGAAAATTTGATGTAGTTCCAACTATCATGAGACAACTATTTACAATATGTACATGACCAAAAGATGTTAAGTACTTCCTATTATATTAAAAAATGGGATTTTGAAAAACCGTATTACAAAAAAATGCGTTTTAATAACGGTTGATTTTGGAAACGGTTGATTTTTCAAAATCAGGCAATTTTGAAAACAGGAGATTTTGTTACGATCCCATTCCAGCGCAACGGTAAGTACTATAGGTCTAATATTCTAACACTGTACCGTATTACCACTCTGTTATTCAACTGTTTATTAGTTTTATTATTATGTGAACAGCTAAGATTAAGTTTTTAATGAGTTCTTAGACCTTGTATTCCATTGTATAGGAAACGGAGGAGATATTTTTTAAATAATTTAAGGAACAAAAAGGTTTGGAGGAGAACACATTTTGCTTTCCTCAATTTTGGTGTAACATTTCATCAATTTGAAACTAGAATTTAATCGGGTTGCGAATTTAACCGGGTTGCTGCAGCGATTCATTCATTTAAACTGAACTGTTTTTAATATTGCGTATATCCACTGTTGCTATTAATTTTGGAATTCATCAAAAAAATCAGATATTATGGATTAAACCAAATCTCAGTTTGTTTAAATCTTTAAATGAAAATTAAAAATATTCTTAAAACTTTGAAATGAACCTACCAAAAATACGAAGAAATACGATAAAAGAAGATCATGAGATTTCTGCTATTATATTGTTTTCTAGGTAATTATTTATTTAATTTAATTTTTTTTTTCTAGTTACAAACTTTAAAAGTTATTTAACTGCTACAAGTACAATGAGAGAATCATTACAATAAATAGACAAAATTTATGTTTTGTTAAGTTATTGTCCTTTTTTTTGTATAATTATTTTTATTGTATATAAATAGGCCTTTTTGTGCTTAAAAAAGAAAAAAAAGGATAATATACAAGTATAATAAAGAGATGAGATGTTTCCATTGTGCTTGAGAGAAAATATTGCCTAAAAAAGATTTCACCACATTTTGAAAGTAGGTAACAAAAATGAGGGTTCTTGTTATTCTTTGAACCTATCTCATACTTTTGTTTCAGATAAAGTTGTTGATGTTTTAAGTTGTAGGTTGATCTAGGACAACAGTAAAAATTTTGAATTTATTAAAAGAATAGAGAAAAGATATTTAAAATATATTAATTTAAGAAAAGAAAAAAGAATAGATACATATATTGTATGTATGTATGTGAGAATTAAAGGATTTCAAAAAGTTATAATGGATAATGCTATACACTCGTAGCTAAACAATGATAGCAAAGTGTAAATAAATTTTTTATATTAAAATTTAAAGAAAAAGAAAATTAAAAATATTTTTCTTGCTGAAAATGAAAATTTAAGAGTTTTCTAATAAATTTAATTCTTGTTTAAATGATAAATATAATAAAACGATGTCGTAAGAGTATAATGCGGGAATGTCAAAGTGTGATTGATTGTGGAAAACTGTTTTTGTGCCTTTATTATTGTTGTAATTTTGAACGTATTATTTTGCCAATCAATTAAAATGGATTGAAATGGATGTTGTTGAAATTAAAGTTTTTAACGTTATTTAAATTTTTTTTAAAATTTAATAATTTGCTTCGCCTTAATTACATAAATTAGGACTCTATTGTTCATCAAAAATTATATTAAACAGTTACATCGCGTTTTATAAATGGATTCAATAAAAGGGACATTAGAAAACCCGTTTTATACGAATATTCAGTGCTGTAACTAGCTTTTCCAGTGCCCTGTGCAATATTTTTGCAATAGCCCCTATATTTTTTTTGGGAAAAGTAAGTTTTAGTACAATTATGATATAAAAATGTGTAAGATAACTTTTTTAAAAAATGTTTATTATGGAAAAAAATATCGAAATTTTAATTATATTTATTTAATTGGATTTTTCTGGCCTTCATTTCAGCAAATTCATTAATTATGTCATCAAATGATATATCTTTAACTATATTGTATTGTATTGTATATAGAAGAAATCAAAACTACAATTAATCAATATCCTGAAACACAACAAAGCAACAGGTGAAGATGGCAATCCAGCAGAAATAGCCAAACTGGACCCCGACCTATTCGCAAAAACAATTGAGCCCCACATCAGAAAAGCATGGATAGAAGAGAATATACCACCATCATGGAAGAAAGGAATGATTCTCGTAGCAGTTAAATAAGATACCTAAGAAAGGAGACTTGGCAAATTGCAGCAACTGGATAGGATAAATACTATTCATAAGATAATAGCAATTATTATAAAGAACAGATTAGAAGAAGTACTAGAACAAATACTACTGAAAGAGCAGGCAGGTTTCAGACCAAACCGAAGCTGTGTTGACCAGGCAAATAGTTTACGGGTCATAGTTGAACAATCAGTAGAATGGAATGCCCCACTATATCTACTATTCATAGATTTTAAGAAAGCATTCGACACAGTCAAGAGATACGCAGTATGGAGAACACTTAGAAAGAAGGGAGTTCCTGAAAAAATCATCAACATCATCAAAGCGATGTATAAAGATGCAGAGACAACAGTTCTCCACACAGGTAACATCAGTGATCCATTCTACACCAATATAGGAGTTAGACAAGGATGTCCACTATCACCACTTCTCTTCAACACAATACTAGACAACATTCTTAGCAAAGTTTGCACTGGGATAAACGGAATAGAATGGGATCTCTTCGGCAACTTAGAAGACTTAGATTACGCAGATGATGTATGCCTCATATCAAGAAATCAAAGGAACCTAAAGAACAAAGTCAACAGATTACAAGGCAAAGAGGACAAACAACAATGATAGTGAGCCAATAACAGTGAGTGGACAACAGATAGAATATATAGAAGACTTCAACTACCTGCGGAGCATCATAAAATCAAGAGGAGGTACAACAGAAAATGTCAACAACCGTATAAATAAGGCAAGAAGAACATTTGGGAGCCTAATGAAGATATGGCGGAGCAACCAAATATCGAGAACAACAAAACTAACAATATTCAGAGCATGTGTTAAGTCAACATTAATACATGGCAGTGAAACATGACTCACTTCGGTCACAATCAAACAGAAGCTACACAAGTATTCATCAACAAGTGCTTGAGAATTATATGCAGAATATTATGTGGCCTGCAAGAATTAGCAACGAGGATTTATGGATGATAACTGGAGAAGAACCGATCAATAAACAGATAAATAGGAAAAAATGGAAATGGATAGGTTATACACTAAGGAAATCAGAAAATGATATAGCAAGAAGAGCTCTAGAGTGGAATCCACAAGGACAAAGGAGACCCGGCAGACCATACAACACATGGAGACGCACAATTGATATATTAAACAAAAAAAAAAAAAAATATTGTATTCAATAGAATTATGGTAAGAATCTATCGCAGAAAAAAAATTTAGCCGCAGAGCAATATTAATATTTGGATAACACTCTAGTAATCCAAAGTCACGTAGACCTTGCAAAATTTCAAGTGTTGTTGCAGTTTTTAAATTGTCTAATAATATCGTGATCTACCTTATCTACTAATTTCACATTCGAGCTCGTATATATTTAAATCTTTGCTGTACTTAATGACATGATCAGCACCCACTTATTTTAAATCTACAACACTGTCTTTTTCTACTGATAAACCATAAAGAAAGCTACAATCTTTATAAATATTTCTAAGTTGTTCATAACAAACTTTCGGACATCAATCTATTTCCTTCATCCGATGCCTAATCAATTTCTAATTTTTTTAACTTCTAATTTTTGTAAATCCATAGTTTTAGCCAAATTATTTGCTTTTTCAAAATCTTCTTCGAAACCTGCTTCTCGTAGTTCCTGTAAAGTACAACGTTGTCCATCAATTAATTTTGCTGCATGGTCTATCGAAACATCTTTTCGTTGTAATGCTTTATTTGTTCGCTCAGTGCATTGCAGAATTTTATTTCATACAGAAAGGTTGCAGATATATTTATAATTAATTATTCAGAGCAATTTTTTGTGCATTTGATATAGTTTCTGGATTTGATGCAGTGAACTAAGTTAGTTACGCGTGAACTAAAATTGCAGTTTTATATTATTGCGTTTATTTAGTATAGTGATTAATAGAAAAATAACTTTAGTTATAATTATTTATTTTTATAGCCTTATGAGGTTATAATCTAAAAGAAAAAATAAATTAAAGTTTATTCCAAGGCCCCTCAGATATCTTGGCCCTGTGCTGGTGCACCTATTGTACCTGCCTAGTTACGGCGCTGCAAATATTATTTAAAAATCAGATTCAACATTTGAAAGTTTAAATATAGTTTGGCTTTGAGTTAAATTTGTAAATCTAAGTAAATTTCATTAATTGAAAATGTGAAATTGTTCAAGGTGTGAAAAATATGAGGTAAAAGAATTAATCATTTTCATCAATTGATTCTGAGTTCATATTTTGCGAATCCATTCATCATTTAAATGAAAGGATAAAAGTAAATGGTACTGTCATCAATAACATCAGATACGCCGATGACACAACCCTATTGACTGATAGTATAAAAGATTTACAAAATTTATTTCAAGAAGTAAACCAATATAGTCGACAATTTGGTTCAAATATTAACACTTATAAAACCAAATTTATGATTCTAAGTAGGAGAAATTTCTATGAAAAAAACATCACCATTAACAGTTATAAATCTTGCTCATTTGTTACATAAGGAATGGGACCCATCAAAAGAAATAAAATGTAGAATTGAAACGGCCAGTGTGTGTCTTTATGAAGTATAAAAAAATATTCGCGAATAGAGATTTTGTCATGATTTTGTCAGGCTAAGCTTTGTTAAATGTTATGTAGGGTTAGTACTTTTATACGGTATGGAAATCTGGACTTTAAAGGTGTTAGAAATGAACAAAATTGAAGCTTTTGAAATGTGGATGTACCGAAGAATCCTAAAAATATCTTGGATCGATAGTAAATAAAAGATTACAAATAAATCGTGAAGTTCTTTGTAATATCAAGCGTAGTAAAACAGCATACTTTGGCCACATCCTAAGAAATATGAAATATTTCAACTAATAGTCCAAAAAATAATTTAAGGCAGACGAAGAATTGGAATGAAGCAATTATCATGTCTAAGAAACATTAGAATTTGGAATGGTATAAAAACTATAGGTGAACTAGTCAGTACAGCTCAAAATAGAGACGAATTCACAAGCATAACATAATTTTACAATAACGTGTGATCGACAACTTGATTTCAAAAAGCTAATTTATAATAAAAAATATTAAAAGCCATAAAATTTATTGAAATATCTAATAATTTTTTGAAGTACTTTTACAAAAAAAAATGATTTCAAATATGAAATATTGGTGTGAAAACATGGTGTGATAAATTGGTGTGAAAACATGGTGTGGCATACTGTATGACTTCATCATCTGAAAAATATGCAAAAATATCAACTACCTTTGGGACAGTTACCCATCAATATTCGACGAATTTCTATTTTGTTATCTGAGCTGTTAAAGTGGTACATAATTACTAATGTTACATAAAAAACGGAAAAGAAAATTATTATTCTTTTTTACTGATACACGTTTGGTGAATGTAAATAGTGGGAATATAATTAATTTTGAAGCAAATGCATTGCCATAGGTTACTGTGCAATTTACTTATAACCTTGTGTAATTGTTTTTTATACAAACTGAGTAATTCAAAAGTGTACACAAATCAAAGTTTTTAGCTTGGTAATACATCTAATATATAATACACAAGATTGACGACGTGGGGAGCATAAAATCAAGAATAATTGAATAGTAAAATTACACCAAAAAAAATATTAAAATTTTAACAAGTTTTTAATCCAAAAAAAAAATATGTAAAACGGTGATGAATGCTTAAAACATTTAAAATAGGTACACATTCCACAAACCAAAAATAAAAAGTATACAAAACGGTGGCGAATACTGGAAATATTTAAAATTAAACACCAACAAACCAAAAAGAAAAAATAGAAGTAATTTATACAATTGTATATTTTACGGCATTACTTATTGATCATATGGCAATACTTATTGATTGGAATATTATGTTGGAAATATTTTGGTACAAATTCAGTGTTTTTTAAGTAAGAACAAAAATTATTGGAAATAGTATTGGTACATTTTGTATGATAATGTTTTTCTAAACGTGTAAATCGTTGGACCAATATTTTTTCCATTGTGTTTTCCCGTTGGTAAAAGGTATTTGCTTATTCATTGGAATACTAATTGGAAATATTATTGGATACTAATTCAGTATTTTTTTTCCAGTACAAGGAATAATTGTTGGAAACATTGTTGGTATAATTAATGTGAAAACATTTTTTTTTTTGGCTAGGACGTAATTGAAAATTTTTTGTAGGAAAAGAATACGGTACTTTATTTTTAGTAAAATTTTTTTATGACATCATACAGAATTTTAACGGGTACTCGTACTACCACTTTTCCGTATTCGTAAGGAAAAATGATTGGTACTATGTGGGAAAAATTCCTTGTGGTACAAATTCTGAAAAATCCATGTAAAATTCCTAATTTGAATCTGGAAATTTATGTGGTACATTTGGTACTGGCACAAGTTCGGAAAAATTCCATCTAAAATTCCTTAATTTGAGTTAGGAAATATACGTGGTATAACTTTGTACTGGTACAAAAATTCCAAGTTTGGTCAACTGGGAAGAAGTACAAAAATATTGGATAAATAAAATACAAGCACATTAAAATTATCCGATTGTTTATTTTTATAATTTCGACTCTGTACGATTAACATCCTAACTGTTTCAATGGCTTTGTATTTACAATAATATCTACAAGACATGGTATAGACAATAACTTTTTGTTTTTCTTTTAATTTTTGGAACAGCAGCCATTTTTAATGTAGAAATCTACATCTATTGTAAAGTAAAACTTTGCCTTCATAATAGCAAAGCTTCATTTTAAATTAATTTCAAAGAATAATTGAAAAACTTTATTTATACATACAGTCATGACATAAGCGGGAGTCGAAGTTGAAATTATTCTTTTACTCTTACATAACACAGTGGATAACATAACGACTACACTATACTAGTCCATCTAAATTAATGGCTGTCTTTAATATTGACGAATATTTTTTGATTATATATTAAGAAGCAAATCTGGGGAATTAATTATACACATATTAAGATTTAGGTTTTACATTAGGTTTTATATTAACATAAAATAATTAATTAAAGGTTTTTATTTGCCATTTTGTGCTTTGCAAATTAAATTTATGCTAAATATTTAAGTCAGGTTAGTTTAACTAATTACAAATCAAAGGTGTAAATATTCTAGTTATATAAGCTTTTGAAATATAGAATTAAAATATATGAAAATAACATATTGTACAAATACATTAAGGCAATAAATAAAATATTAATAATTATAAACATTTATCTTATGGGCCAACACTAATTTATCGATCTATTACGTTGTGAGTAATGGGATTTTACTGTATTAAGTTATATTGAAATTAGTATTCATTTCATTATAAAGTATAGGTATTATATTTTGATTTCATTATAAAGTATATATATTCAAGAATATAGCGATTCAAAAAACAATAACAATTATACCAAAACAAATATGTATTTTTTTGTATATAAAATTGTGTATGAAAGCACTACTTCTGTGCAATTGCACAGGGTATTCACTAGTTGAAACGTATAATACAAATCTACAATTTTCATTAAATACGATTTTTGTTCAACAATAATTGCCGAAGACTAATTTTACTTCTAAAAATTTGATCTAAAGTTTTGTGTATAATTTTTATCATCATAATAAAAACAAAAAACATACGGTAACAGATGGATCTGTAATTGCCTATATTAAAAAAAAATTTAGTTTGTAATTCAGAATTTGAACTGTTCTAATATAGTTAAGCGGTCGAAAAATAGATTCAATTATAATACAATGAATTATTCACAAATTGAAAATTGTTTTTTGTTTTTTTTTTTTTTTTTGTTGTTCGAAGACGAAAATATCGAATATTGAAATATTTTAATTCTTTGAAAACAAATTGAAAATTCATTGTAATTTGAATCAATTACAAACCTCATTATGTTAAAACTTTGTTGAATAAATTTCTAACTTTTATAAAAATAAAATCGAAAAAAAAGTAAAGAATGAGCTTTAAGTACGTTGATTCTGTTACTTTTTTTTTTTTTTTTTTTTTAAACTTGTTTTGTAAAATGTTTTTCAAAAATAAATTTCTTTTAAAAATATTTTGTCAATATTTTTCGATTTTTTTGCCTCCCGCCAAAATAATCAAGAAGAACAAGGTTATGAGTGTGATCTGTATCCTTGAAATACAAAATAAGAAAAACAAAATTCACTTTATTTTTCAATACTTATAGGTTAATAAGGTTAAAAAAATAAACCAGACAACACCATCTAGCAGGATAATGTCCTGTCTTCGAAAATAAAATGATAATAATGATAATAATAACAAAAAAGTTGAAAGTTAAGAATTCAAAAGGTTTTTATTTTTGTTGCCAAATTACGCTTTGAGATAATCTGAAAAACAAAAAAAAAGAAAGTTTTGCTCTACTTATGTAATATCACAGGGGGGTTTATGTAGTTTTACAATGGTATATTGATATTCAATAAATGTTTGCATTACATATTCCCCGAGGATGCATTCAAGCATTACATATTCCCCGAGGATGCTCCATGGCTCTTAATATATAATAAAAGTAACCATTGAGATCACCGTAACGTTTTCAGTCACATACCGTTTCAATCACCTGAATCTAATTTTTGTCAGACCTGGACAGTCGCAGAAAATTATATATGATGTTCTCCTGAGTGTAGAGGCCCCTGCAGAACAGTAGTCATTATTAAAAAGTCCTGGTGACATTGCGCTCTTATTAAGCAAACAGAGATATATCAAGATAACAATTATTATCCTAATCTTCTTTGTATTGGGGTGAAGCAATTTGCTAGATTTTCCTTTGTGAATTTTTTCTGACATCTTTAAATAATCTAATTTTACGTTGTCTAGAAATTATGTTGTCCTCTTTTAATCATATTAATTTTGCAATAAATATCTTTCATGGGTAATTGGATGTTTGCGTCCGCTGAGATATATTTTCAGACCTTCTGTACATTTATTATATTATTTGCTTATTGTATGCTAGAATATTCAACAACCTAACAAGGGTGTACTTTATTTATTCTACTGACATTCTCAACTAGTTAGATACAACTTTTTACCTATATCAACTTGGTGTAAAAGCATTTTAGTACCATGATTACAGCCTAAATATCACTGTAGATGGCAATGTTCAGTGAAGGGGGGATTTTGTATAATGATTAAATCATTTCCGCAGCTTGGACTATTGCCAATAGTTACACTTAGAAAGCGGTAGACAGTTTGACAGATTTTTTCATATTTCATCTTTCAATAAAAACATAAAGATTAACCTACGTCTACATTTTTGAGCTATGTTAGAAGATTTCCACGATTCCATTACAAAATAATAGAATATAATCAGCCTTGCGCAGAATTTCAGTATACATTAGTATTAGAATGATAATAATATTACTATGATACACCAAACTTATGCACGTTGAGGGCCCAATTAGTTATATTTATTCCAGTATTCGATTTCGGGCTCCTTTTCTGAAATTGTAAATCCGAAATGCTTTTACTAAAACCAATATTTATATTTTTTAAGTCTTCCGTGATGTTCGGTTCAAATTTTAATTACCCCACAAAAAATATTAAAATTTTAGCAAGTTTTTAATCCATAAAAATTATTATAAATCCATGCTCCGGCGAATGCATTGTCGAAGAAAGTGAAATAAAGTATTAAAAAACCAAGGAAATTTTCAAATATAAACCTTCTGTAATGATCGTAGAATTAGGCCCGACCTTTGTTGGAGAGACGAAATATTGATGAAGAGGAAAGTTTTTTTAACTGAAAAAACAACATTCGCAGTTGTAAACAGTAAGAATGGATAAGATCCAGGATATGCAAAGGCCTATTGGGATCAGTAATTAACTAAGTAAAAATAAAAAAGCAAAACTGTTTTTAAGATGACTTCATCCATATTTACTTACTGTTTAATTGCAAATTTAATTATTGGCATTTAATTAGAACAGATTTATAAGTTATGTTTCAGGTCCACATTCTAAGTGAAATTCGCTATACGTAATCTATTTCAAAGGAAAATAATTATTATCTTTGATTAGGTATGGTAATTTTAACTAATGACTGAGACTTCAGATTTTAGATATAGAATCTAAAAAACCTACTAAAGCATGTTAAAACTGATGTTAAAGAACTGATGTTAATAAACAATAATCTACATCCACCAAAGGTTGTGGTATTACATTGGTTCTTAGTGCGAATTATTTTTCCAAGATGGGATAAAATTTGAAATTATTGGTAAACAAAAATAACACAGAAATTGTGTACGACATTGTATGCTTGTTCCACTGATGTTTTATTGACTTATTTCATTCACATACGAACTGCAATAACAAGAGTATATATCTTATAGATACTAAAATATTTTCATCGTAAATCTTTTGGAATAAAATACTTTGATTTTGGAAAAGGACCTAAGATGACAATTTCCTTTTCAGATATCATAAAGATATTTTGATAATATTGATAATTCAAATCAATGCCACACACAAATAAAATACTTGACAGATTCTTATTAGTGACTTGAATAACATTCACAACAAACAAAAATATCTTAAAGTTTCTCTTGTTTGCGTTTTTTGATATTGTCACATTGAGAAAAGAAGCATAATAATTTAAAAGAAAATTTCTAATATAGGGAGTTTTTCATTATTGAATTGAAAAGAAAAACTTATGATTATTTTCTTTTACTTTTCTATATACAATACACATATGTGTATATATGTGTATCATGTATTGATTTATTCAATATCTAGGAGCTGAATCGATAACACGTGTTTGATTATTTTAGAGAACTGAAAGAATTTTTAAATTATTTTACTTAAAAATGTGAAGTTTATTGAAGCGTTGGTTTTTATGATATTTTTATTTCTTAAAATTATTTTCGCATGTCTTCAGCAGGTAACATTTTGTTTTTTTTTTTTTTAAATTTTAGGTTATGTTCAAAGACAATGATGAATTTATATTTTTTAGACTAACAATAATAATCATAATTTTTTTTGTTTTTGTTATTTTTGTTTTGTTTTTTATTATGATGATTTTTTTGATAAAAGTTTGATAAATTATTATTTTCATGTATGGAGAGATATCGGATATTGTGATATTGAATGTGGAAGGTTGCATTATTTTCAGCAAGTTGAGCATCACAATCAGATTTCCAGTTGATTATTTTTTTCATTTTATCTTCTGAGTCTGAATCTGAATATATTTTAAAGATGAATAAACAAACAGGATTTGGGTATATAAGTATAATCATTTCTAAAACTGTAAAATTTTAATTTACTGAAAATTCAAAATAAAATGTTTTGTTGTTGTTTTTTTATTATCAATTTTTGTTATCAATTTTTGAAATTCAATTCAATTTTTGATTTGGCAAATCTGGTTAACTTTGATGAATCAATTTGAATATTTGCTATTTCCGATATTATTTTTGCCATCCAACTTAAGTATAATATTTTGAAATTAAGGAGACTTATTAAGTGTTGATACTAAACTTACAAGAGGAGGATTCTAATTTAATTTAATTTAATTTTATTATTTCAACTGCACATAAATGTACAGCTAAAATTTAGAACCGTTTTCCGGGTAGGATGTGGGCCATCTCTCTATATTACAATTATAATATCTACTTATTTAATACTAATAGAAATTAAATACAAACGATTTCAATATAAATCTAATCTAATCATATACATATAAATATATATATATATATCTATATTAAATTATCACAAGGAGGATGAATCTGAATGTCGTTAAGTTAATTCCTCCATTTCATTTAGATTCTACATTTTTTAGCTAATTGAATAAAAATTATTTTGTGTAAATGAATTATTGATTAAAATGTGGAAGTTTTAGCTTGGCATCATTTAATAGTAATGTGTCTAACCTAACCCGTATTCTAAAAGATATAAGTCCCTCAGATTTATTTGTTATTGTATAAAGGTTATAAGAAATAGGTGGTTTAGTAATACGTCTTACCGATTTTACCTGCTTTGATCTAGATACATTGCATTCAGTATTAGCGGAGCTATCTCGTGAATATGTTACTATTCATAACCCATAATTGTCTAGAATAGATTGACGTGCTGGTTCATTGGTCTTATAATATACTCTAAATTAATTTTTTGTCATTTATTTTATGCCAAATGCAAAGACTACTCTACCATATTGAAAAACAACCATAAATCATTTGTTTTGCTTCATTGAATTGAACCTTTCGGTTAAAAAGCTGGTAATATTACCTACTACGCCACCCAGCATTCTTGTTTATTTAAATAATCAAAACTTAGTTCAAGTCAAATGAGCCTTTTTACATTTGTACCGTTGACTAGGAAAGGGAAAATTTTTGTAAATCAAATACGCTGAAACTATTATCCTTCCTTATGAATTCCTGTAAAATAGTGGAGCGCAATTTTTATATAAAAAAAATTTATAAATCTAGACGTTTTTATTATTGAAAATTTTTTATAGCCAATCTTTAACGACCCCGGTATTTACACCGTTTAAGGAGAGCAATTTGCTGCATCTCAGCAACTATCTTCAAACAATGTAGGTCCTGAGCCTGACTCATCAACATCCTTCATTTTTTTGGTCACGAGCTGCTTCTCACCAGTTTAACATACCAAAACACTACAATATATCTATAAATTAATAAAATTTCTAATATAATATAAACTAGGCTAAAATCAAAATTATAAACTTAATTTGAAATTGAAAAAAAAAAGCAAAAAAGTAAATCAAAAATATTTAAGACAAAATTATGAAATGTAAAAAAAAATAACAATAATGAAATAAACTAAAGATAGTTATGTAAAAAACTTTAAAGAATGAGGGCTTGATAAAACCCACGTGGTTGATAAGCCCATAATAAAGATCTTATAAATAAATATCTATAAATTAGGCTAACATTATGACGCTAACCATAAGTGGACGGAGTGTTAATGTGACATTTATATCATATATGAGATGAATGGCAAGTTATTGTACTTTACCCAGATAATTTAAAACGCTATTTGAAGCCCATAAATGTGAATTGAATTGTCTTGAGCTATATGTAAAGTGATATATTAATTTTCTAAAGAAATATTCATATTTTTTATTAGTTTCTTTCTTATGTAGCTTTCTTATGTATTTTAATATAATTTAATAAATTCTCAACATTTTTAATCATAACATTTTTTTTTTTAATTTTATTTTCAGGTAAGATTTGTGCTAGATTAGTTGATAAAAATTAAATCTGTTGTTTAAAATGAAGAACTTAAGGTATTTATTATGTTATATATTATATCTTATATATGAAGAAGGATGTTTGTATGTATGTATGTATGTATGTTTGTGTCAGAACTCCTCCGAGACGCATGGACCAATTTCAACAAAATTTTACAGGATGGTTTTTTACTACTTGGAATCGAACCCGTGATATGTTGTTTTCCAAAATTCTGACTGGTTCGGGTACCTGTCATACAACTCCGAGCACCTGACAAAAATATTTCAAAAACCAAAGGTGCTACAGAGTTGAAAATTTGCACACAGTTACTATCTCAAAAATAAATAAATATGACTTTCACATTTTTTCGAAATTTTGACTGGTTCGGGTAGCTACCATACGGCTCCCAGTATTCGACAAAAATATTTCAAAAACCAAAGGTCCTAGAGAGCTGAAAATTTGCACAAAGGTACTCTTCCAAAAATAAACAAATTTGACTTTCACATTTTTTCGAAATTTTGACTGGTTCGGGTAGCTGTCATATAACTCCCAGCACCCGACAAAAAGATTTCAAAAACCAAAGGTGCTAGAGAGCGGAAAATTTGCACACAGGTACTCTTCCAAAAATAAACAAATATGACTTTCACATTTTTTCGAAATTTTGACTAATTCGGGTAGCTGTCATATAACTCCGAGCAGGTCCGCAGATCCCTCAAATTTTCTAATAAGAAAAATAGTTTTCATTGGAACTCAACATACATATGTGTATTAAATTGGAACTAAATCGGTCCAGTTTCTGAGATATGAATTTTCGTTCAAAAGAGCTCTGGCGGAAAGCAGGTTCGACAAATTTGGCAGAAACTGCCGTAATCGGGATCCAAGGTAAAATGTAAAGTCCCTAACTTAACAGGAAGTGGGTCTAAAATGCCTGAATTTCATATGTTATGCAGGCCATTTCATATGTTATGTGAAATATTAAAATTTCCATGTCATTTTACTTTTAATAAAAAGAACAAGTTCGATTTATTAATTAATATATACAATCTTGATACATAGACATTTTATATCACCATTGTATCTATAAATATTCAATTCAAAAATTTATAAACAAACAAATTTAACAATTTAAAAACTTTTTTAACTTGTGTTATTTTAATATTTTTTTATTTTATTAATAATATTGGATTATATTTAAATAATTTGAAAAATTACAACATAGTTTTCAATAATAGGAAATCATTTTTTTATTTAAATATTTGCATTGATTTTAAATATCATCCGTTATAAATTTAATAATAAGAGTCTAGACACTTAAAAGTTCCCACGAGTCCATATTTATATTCGCTATAATATGAAACAATCAATTTAATCGACTATTTATGTATAACATAATAATAATTAAATATAGGATCTATTTCAAACATTTTCATTTTCATTTCTATTTGGTGTTAAATTGCTAATAAATGTTATTTCTATTTTTATTTTATTTTTTATTCACGTGTCATAAAACGAAGAGTTGTTATTATTATATACTTTTATCTGACAAATTATTCCAGCAGAAATATGAAATTGATTGATTTTATACATTTATACACCTATTGTTTCACTGTTTCTATACCAGTATGAATATGTGTGTGTAGAATGTATTATTTGTGATACTAGACCGGTCACATGAGTATAACAAGAAAAATGATACAATAAATTGGATTATAAATCAAAATGATAGATATATATATACATGTATATATGTATGTAAAAATATTCAACATGATGATTAGTCATAAAAATTAATTAGAAAATATGATACAGGATAAAACTATGTATGTATTATAAATTAGTTAAGATTTGACGTAAATGATTGATCATGCGAAAATCTCATGAAATATATTGTTATTATAAAAGTCAATCATAAAAGCAAATATAAATTTTGATTGGTGAAGGATTTTTTAAGGATGAAACCAATATTTATTTATTTTTTTTATTTCAAGCTTAAATCAAGCATTTACAAATTACTTACATCTATAAGAATTGCAATTGAGAAGAAAAAAATTAAATAAAATACAATTAAATATATTTATGTATTATATTATATAAAGTTATATAATTTAACAATAATACTTAATATTAATGGGTGTTATAAAGTATGTACATAATTAGTTTAACTGATGTAGTGGTTTTTTTTGAGACAGCGAATTTGAAAGGGAAAACTCTATTAAGGCCTTGTATTTATTTCCTAATATAAACATTCGTTTAATAGGTCTGAAACCTACGTTCGTTCTATTTTGTACCAACATTAAAATATGATCGAAAAGTCGAGAATTGTAACAATGTGTTTGTGACAATTTTATTAGAAATAGGTACAAAAATAATTGGCCCTGTTATCATTGCAACTGACAATGATAACATGATGACCCAATTTGTCACTAAAATATAAATGAAAGGAAAAGTGAATGAAAAAGACAATTTTATGTCATGAATATAAATCTGATTTCATCTATTAAAAATTATAAATTTTTGTTTTCACTATATTTAGAAGTTGTTTTTTATTTTAAATTTTGAAAATTATCATGAAATTAAATCAAAATAAATTAAATAATTATGATTAATAAAAAATATATTTGTTATAAATTTATGTTTGGGAGAAAAATCAGCAATACAAATCTAATGGAAAAATTGGTGGAAATAATGAAAACTAACTCAAACCTTGGCTTTATAGGAGTATTAAAAAAAAAGAAGTCTTAGATTATTGATAAAACATGAATGATAAAGCATGGCGGTTGTTGAATTTGTGTACAGAATGCAATTATTTTTCATATTAAAAAAACTTACAGGTTGATATCCAAGATGATGCAAAAAAATAAAACATTAAAAAAACACAAAAATTACCTAAAAAAACTTAGGTATATTCGAATTGAAACTCGTCAATAGAAAGACTCGAGAAAGAGTGAATCACTCTGCAACAAAATGTGAGATCATAGTGAAATTAACAGTGGAAATAAAATTAATATACAGATTGATTAAATTGAGAAATAAACTATTATAATATTATATACTATGTAGCAATTTATTCACAGTATACTCATTTAGTTGAAAATATGATCACTTTTGATGAATTCCACAATAACTCCACAATAATTTAAAAAAACATTTACTAATGGTCATTTTTTTTTTTTTTTTTTTGTTTCAGATAATTTTAATGGTTTTAATAATAACAATAATATGTTCCTTTGCCTATTTGACATTATAGGAACTTAATGATACTGGCAATTATAATATAAAATAAAATTTAATCTGATATAATAATATAGTATAAATCTTAAATCTAAATTATAAGTATTATATAGTAACAATTCAAAAACTAAAAAATTAATTAAAACTATAAAACTAAAAACTATATTTAGTACTACTGAATGATTTGATTCAAGTAACATGGTGATAGTAAATGTCTCTTAAATTCATTTTTAAAGCTTCCGAAGTTTGTTATATTTTTTATATTACGTGGTAATTGGTTATACAATCTTGAGCCCATGACAGAAATTCTTTGAGAGCAAAGTAAGCTTCGACCTAAACCAATTCGAACATCATTTCTATACCTAGTGTTAAAATTGTGTGTAATTCTTCCTACTGTTGTGATATTACTGTAACCTATGTTATTTAGGATTTTATATATATACCTTGTATTTGTTGAAATTGATAGATTCCTTTGATTGGTAAAATCTTTCTATTTAAATATAGATTATATGTACTATATGATAATGGTAAGTTCAAAATATTTTTAATTATTTTATTTTGAGAAGTCTGCAATTTTTTAGTGTTAGCATTACCCCAAATAACAGTACCATAAGACAGAACAGAATGAATTAAAGAATAATATTTATTAATTTTTATAATAATAGTTATTTTATTTTTATACTTATACATAACACCATTAAAAACACTTAACTTAGTGTTTATATTTTCTATATGTGGAAGCCAAGTAAGATTTTTGTCAAATATAACGCCTAGAAATTTTACTTCATCGATTTCCTCTAAATAATTATTACTAGAATAAATACGAATACGGCTAATTCCAAAGGATCACATAATCACATTTTTGTTATACTAGTAATATTCATTTGATGGTTTTTCTCATCACTACTGCTACTTCCAGTAAAAATAAAAGTCCACATTCAATTTTTAAATTTTTATTTTAATTAATTAAAACTTATTTTTTTGTTTTTATCAATTTTAATTTAAAAAAATTCACTGAAACAAGCTTTCACAAAAAAGATAGTAAGAGAATAAAAAACAGAAGCATCATTAATTTTTTTTGAATGATATAACAACGAAAGAATTTCCATATAAAAGACAATACGCAATGGCAACATTTTTTCATTTTTTAATGACAACACCAAAAGTGGTGAATGATATATTCATAAAAATATGAATGATAAAAACAATGATAATAGGGCCCATTTTACGTTTAAAAATTTTACATCAGCAGTTCCCTCCCTTTCCAAATGAATTAAGTATGCTCATATTTGGACGAAGGCAGGCGAATAGAATTTTCCCAATAAAATAATTTCTTTGAATGTGGGCATCATAAAAGAGAGTCCATACTTGGCAGGCATATTCCAAATTAAGTCGTAGCAATGTTGTGGAAAGTATTGTACAATATTGTATCTACTTTGTCCAACGATTTATTAACTGAATCAGAATTAATTAAATATTCACTAAATAGATTAATTTTATTTTATATGTATTTTGTAAGTGGTTTTTAAAACTGAAATTCAAATTTATACAAGATGCCATTCAGAGTTTAAATGAATTCTAAATTTTTTCGAAAATAACCGTATGCTCGATCCTTTCGAATTTGCGTGTTCATTGCTTATTTCTGTATGTATTTGAAATTGTTATTCTGTATAGTAAAATTGTTATTTTCTATATACTCTTTGCGACCTGATTAGTCTAAATAAAATAAATAAATAAAAAAAATAAAATAAAAAAGTAAACTGTATAGTTTTGACATTATACTTACCTCTTTTTTTTTTTTTATATAATTCCAAGTCTATGGGATGAACACCCTAACTGCTTTTACACAGAGATTTGGAATACACAATTACATACAATAGCTTTTTTCTGTAGAATTTTCTTTTTATGGTAAATCTACTAATTTAAATGTGGAAAACTATATCTACTGTAGAGTACTTCGCCTTCATAATAGCATAGTTCCATTTTTATTTTAAGTGATAACCAAAATTCTCAACTATTTATCATTAATTTTATCCCAATGATAAAGGGTACTGGACCAGGTCGAAAAATCCAGAAAGCATTTTTTTTTTTGTTTTTGCCTTCGTCGGAAATCGAACCTGGGACCTTTCGGTTGAAAGGCAGGCGCTCTACCTACTGCGCCACCCAGCGTATCGTTGTATATATTTACCTTGTATATAGAGCTTCGTCGAATTGTTATCACAAATGTTGACATTTTGTGTAGTTAGCAAACTTTTTTTTTCTCCAAAGCTATTTTTTTAAAATCATTGTTTGCTTTGAATTTATCAATATTCAAAATTAAGCATAGACCGCTTATACATCCCGTTTAAAATTTTTGTGGTTAAAAGAAAAAGTCTGTTAAAAAAATGCTGGAAGAATTTAGCCTAGCGTTTTTGTAACTTTTCTACTGACAGTTTATGTTCAACTACTCCCTTAATTTACTTTTCGGTGAACATGTCTGTTCTATATATATAATTTTGTGAATTTTATTCTTATAGAGAAAAGACTGCATGTTTCATCAGATAAATTATATATAATTTATTGTTGTAGAGAATTCTCAACTCGTCACTTTCTTACTAAGAGCCGGAAATTCTTTAAAATTTTTTTTTTTTCAAAAACGTTTATAATTTTTTCACTTGCTTTCACATTTAAAACAACAATTTCATAAAAAATTACTCTTAATTGTAAATTCTGAATTAATGTTGTTTTTTATGACTTTTTATTTTATTTTTTGTTCTTGCGACAATCGTGAAATTAATCGCAAACATTCACCCATATTCTCTTAGACCCATCGTTGATGAGAAGAAAAAATTTATCTCGTCTCGTCTCGCTGAACATGTATTTCTGTTAGACACTGTAAGCGGCACTGTTATTTTAAATAAAAAATAAAAATATAAATATATTTATGTTTTAAATATTTTTTAGTTTAGTAAATAAACAGTAGTAAAACAGTAATAGTAAAGATGTTTTTTTTTTTTTTTTTTCAAAACAAAAACCCAATTTTAACAATAATGCAACAAAAAATAATGAAAAATTGTTTATTAATCTTTACTTAACTATTTTATCTATTCATTTTATGTATTTAATTCAATTTTTTGATAAAACAACACATATTACTTTGACGGATACTCTATCGTTTACAATTTTTGACGATAAAAAATAGATATCGCGACTCATCAAAGGTTTAACAGAAATTACTCACGAGACTGTCTTGACATTTGCCGTCGCGGCAATATGTTGTCGCGTCTGTGGTGTCTAACAGAATACAAAACTATCTCTTCAGAGATATTTTCAAGCGATCTCGCGAGATGAGTCTAACAGAATATGAGTGATTATTTTTGTTTTATTTCGTCCTTTGATTTTTTTTGATAAATTTGTCTCAAGATTGGTGAAGTTTGGTACATTTTCAATATTATAAACTTCTATCGTTGAATGTTTCTTTATCTTGGAGGTAAGCTTACTTGATGGTTTTTGTTTTATTTTCATTAATATTCAATGTCTTTGTCTGCTACAACTAAGTTTTAATAAATATTTTTTTTTTTGTTATAACTTCTGATTTAATCAGCTGACATTATGGGACGATATATTAGGTAATAAAGAACAAATTGGATGAATAATGAAGTAGTACAATGTTATTAAGAGTAATGAAAATTATTTGTATTGACATAACAACAATATATTTTTTCAATATTTTCCTTTCCAACTTCCTTTAATGAGCATGAGGCATCGGTATAGCTCAGATATATCGTTATTCTGATATATGCTATACTTTAATTTCTTGAAATTATTAAGTTATATTTTTAATAGTGTATACTGTTTAGTAGTGTTTGATTAATATAACCGTTTTTTATTAGTATACTGTTCCTATTCTACCTAGTATCGTATCGTCAATCGTCTAGTTAAAACAGACTATTTTTATTTGACATGGCGTTTTGAACTGTGTTTATTTTTTTTATCTGCGTTTCTACAGTGAGGTAAATAAAATTAAATCTTGTCAGAATCACACTCATTCCAAATGAACTTGAGTTACATTGTTACCGCATTGAAAAACAACTTGAAGCGTCAACAAAAAAATATTTACTTAATATATTTATCAAAATGTATACAGATTGTAATAAAAACTGAAGAAGAAATAAACAAAACAATAATTTTGACCTTGAATAATATTGTTATTGTATACGAATATTTTTTATTTGAATTGTACTTGAATATTTTTCATAAAGGTAGAGCATAAACAAAGGACAACCTGTTTTTTATCGCGTTAACATTTTCACTTTAGTTTTATTTTTCTTTTTCTAATATTTATCGTTTTATTACGAGATTTTTATATAATTCAGATTTCGTATAAAAATTTAGTCGCAAATCATATTTTTTGTTTAGCTACGCATATTTTTTCTTTATTGTTGAAATTATTTTTGTTTGCACAATCACAGCTATAACATAAAATTAAAAAGGGAAAATGTTTAATAAAAATGATTTGTGATTTTAGTGATTATATATTTTCTGAAAAACACTGGGAAAACATTTATGATTTGTGAAGCTGATTCCAATTTAAATTTCACACTTTGAATTTGCAGGTAATTTTGAAGAAAACAGAACAGAATTTTCGGTTTCAGGAAGCTTCAATTCAATTTTATTGGCTTAAAATCTTTTACACAAAACTTAGACATTAAAAATAATTTTTGTTTTGTATATAGGTTATTTAAAAACAACTTTGTTTTTTTATAACCTAAATACAATTAACTATTAATAATTTTAAATTTATTAGTTTTACAAAATGTTACAACCTATAAGTCTCAATGTCTGAGCTTAACACAATTTTTAATATTTATATAATTTTTATATACTGAATATGATTGAAATTATAATTTTGTAAATCACTAAACTAAATTGTTATTTTTATAACGGATGGTAGTTAGCATCGGGTAAATTATGAATTTTATAGTTGATGCTGGTGTTAGTGGTCTATGCTTTACATAATTTATTTATCGTTCTAATGCCATTCCAATCTCGGACATTTTTTTTAGTAAATATTTATTTTATTTATTTATTTTATTTATTTATCTATTAATCATCTCAATAGAGCACAGCCGCTCGTACAGAGTATTTTTATACTAGTATAAATAATTAGCTCTGCAAGATGTTTTGGATAACTCATCAAATGAACCAAAGTGCTTTACTTTAACTTAATCAAAAAATATAGTTACGATTATAGGTTAAAAAATGTATCGATAATAGTCTGTTGTATGTATACACAATTTTTTAAAAATAAAATTGAAAATAAAATTAGAAAACAGAAATTGATTGTCAAACTTGTATTAACTTAAAAAAATTTTTAGATTTCGTCGCCCTGCAATTATACTGTCGTACATCACAAAATTGAAACAAATTAACTGAAAATGCCATCTTTATTAATTTTTAATGCTCTATCGATCTGTGTATTCAGCATTATCCTATATAGCATAGACCCAGAGTTATTTCATTGCTACTTTGCCGTAAGCGACACCGAGATTGATGTTTTCAATCTTATTTTGACTTAAATGCCAAATTTCAACAAAACACGGGTGTAAATTAACGTTTTGGAATTCGTGCAATTATTTTGTCGTAGGTTGACAAACAACAGATTTTTGCTTGTTTATGATTTTTTTATTATGCCGTACATGTTTGTGATGTGGTGTGATAAAAATTTTGAAAATTAGATTTAAGTAAAGATTAAGATTAATTTTTTAAGTTGTTAACACTTTATAGTATTTAATGCCTAAATTGAAGCTGGGCTTTTAGTTTTATAGAATTTTTTTTATGTTCTTAAAGTTGGTTATTAACATTTTTCAAGTAGAAATTAGAAATAAATATTGAGTTATCTAATAATATGAAGTACAACATTAATTCTGTATAGTTCTCAAAATAACGTTATATTTTGTTTAATAAAACGAAGATTGAATTTAAAAGCCATTATCTTTTCTTATAAGTTTAGAAAAAAATAAAATATTTCAGATTAAGAAATAAAACACTTATTTTGGCGTATATACAAATTTTTTGTCGTACGTGCATACAGGATGAATGAAAACTGCATAAAAATGACGTATACGGTAAGATGGTTTTAAATGAAAGGCCCTTTAAGTCCTAATTCTTGTTCCAAAAGACTTTGTGTTTATACCTCTAAAAGATAGCTTATGAATCATACTACTTCTAAACATTAAAAAAAAAAAACACTTTTTCAACTCAATTTTGTTTTATTTCGTCTCAAACTTCAAACTCAATTTCCCTCAATTCGATTTTCTGGATATACGACAAAATAATTGGCGGGCGAAGATTTGATAAGTAAAATAATTATCAAATGCCTATTTTGAATTCGATGAGTAATTTTTTTCCTTCGATAATAAAATATTGAGATAAATATGTACTTTATGTACAGAATAATGGTAGACAAATAGAAATATCAAAAGTAAGCCAAAGAATTGAAAATGTTAGAAGAATATATTTCTGCATTTCATCACCAAATGATGAAAATTACTGAAAAGTATTTACTTTAAAAGTAATTTTCAATACAATCACATAGATCATAATATAATATAATAATTTAATAAACTGATCAACTGGTCAGCTGATTCAAAACTTACCGTATGTTCAAAAGCACCGTTTGGCGCAAATTGAATTTGAAAGTTCATACATAAATAATTTTTTTTTCTTACATCAGATTTTTTTCAAACTTTAAATTTATCTGCATATCCATCACACTACTGTTGTATATATATAAATAAATAAATTAATTGATATAACAAGCATGAGCTTACATTCCCTGGAAAATAAAATTCGTTTCTTCTACTAAACGATTTCCCGTTTTCTTTAGCCTTTTCCGATAAAGAAATAAAAAGAAATATAAAAAGAAAATATTTTAGAATAAATAATCTATAATTATAATTGACAAGCATTTAAGGTCTTGCGCAGTAGACACCTTTTTATTTTATTTCGATTCTCCTACTACTTATTGAACTTCTAATATATATAATATATAAGATTGTATATAAAACAAAAATGCGCACACAGTTGAACATTTCGTACTCATATGATTTTATTCTTCAGCAAATACATTATGCATAAGTGAGATCTTATGAAAGTAATAAACAAAAGCAAACAAATCAGTTATTATATTTTATATTATGTACTTGCAAATGAATTTATGTACATATGCCAAGAAAAAACAAAGAAACAAATTCATCTCAAATAAAAAATATAAAAAAGCAAAAACAAAAAAAATCAGTTGAATTGTTCATATGACTAGCAAATTTATTTTTATATAGTAGAGTTAAAGTACTTCATTTTGATATAGTAGGTCACTTGAATTCTTCATTTTTATATTTTTAAGTAACTGTTTCTAAATTTTTGTTATTTTTGTAGTAATAATATAGTTTTTATTAAAATTATGTATTATGTAGGTATATATATACGTACCTCTTTAATAACAAAACTTTTTATTTTTAGTAATTTTATCACTAAATCCCACTTACTATAGGGAATATATCGTAAACAAAGCAGTATATGAGGGACGTGTATTTATGGGTTCTAAATAAAACTTACTAACCACAAAACTTTTTATTAAACACGAGTGGTTTCTGCTATATTGTGCGAAGTCTATGTCAGTACGTAAATTACTGTTTTTTTAAAAACTTTAAATTTGACTTCAACTTGAAATATAATTACTCAACGGGGGCCCCTAGTTAAATATAATAAGTAAGTAAGTAAGTAGATGTTAAAATACAAAATTATATAAATAAAAATTGTACCATAGAGAATCATATTAAAACGGATCAGTAATTGTTTTGACTCAAAACTTTTGAGTGATTTTTTTTTATTTTTAAAATTAATTGATACTGTCTGAAACAGTAATTAGAGGCCATTGTTATTTTCGGTTTTATGACTGTATTCTACATCGAAAAACATTTATTTTCTCGCAAGGTAAAAGTTTAGGTAACATTTCTGAAAAACATTCATTAAAATATCTGGTTGTGCCTGAAATTGAGGTTTCGAGTAAAATCAAATTTAAACTTTAAATAAGGATTTAAAAATATAATAACGGAACTGTACCAGTTTTTGGTTGTTTAAACTCGATTAAGTTATGGAAACATTTCAAATCTACAAACTTTATTTTATAAAAAAAAATCGCTTACAGCTTAAAATAAGCCTTTTAAACAATAAATATATATTTGAAAATTTAAAAATGATATTCGAAATTAGTGAAAAACGCTTATCAACTTATAGCTTACGACTAATTGTACGAATTTGAGATTCGATATTGAAAATATTGTAAATTAAATAAGACAAAAACCTTTTTAGGTGATATTGACATAAGCGATTAATATGTCAATTGTTGTCAGAATCAAACCTAATTTTGACAGGAAATAATTTCGAGAATTCTGAAAATGGTGGTTGTTTTATCTCGGTGTTTTCTTATGTTGATATCAGTGGTTATGAGTTGTTGGCCAATATAAGTATAAATTGCCACGAAATTTATTTAAAAATATCAAAAATTTAAAATAATTAATTAAAAAGCTATCAAATTTATTAAAAATTAAGGACAATGGTGTGCCATTCACTTTCGAATTATAATAGGATAAAATTATATTTTGAAATTTGCGAAATATTGCGAATTACTTGCATAACTATGCTTGAAAATATATTTTCTGTTTTATCGTAATTTTTCGGTCATATTTATTGTACTGTTCAGTAAAACGGGACTCACATTGTCGAAGTTATTTAAACTTGACGGTTTAAATAGTTTTAATTGGTTTCCACATTTAGAGGATTTAAATTTTTTGTTAACTTCCAAAGATAATTTACAATTTATATTAAGTATAAATATAATAAGCAAATATTTATGATGTAATTTATTTATTTTGACTTGTGGCAGAGTTTTCCATCGAAGACCTGCCTTGCATCAATTTACAATATCAATTGTCGGTTATTTTTTTCACCCAATGTCTTATCACAAGGTGTTCTACATTTTAGTCTTGTCCTATGACCTCCAGTTGTCATTAGGTTGCGGACTAAATTGTTTGGATGAACTTGAAGTTTGAGTTTGTAGGTGGCCCTATATTACACTATTACACTGATGCCGGATTCCTTATTTAAGTCGTATTCGATGGCTTTATTTGGCACAAACCAAGAGGCATTTATGAGTGACTTTAACACTTCATTTTGGAAACTTTGTATGATTTTGATGTTAGTGTTCACTGCGGAACCCCACTGCTGGATTCCATATATCCAAATATGTTTTGTTATAATTTTATAAATTAATATATTACTTGTCAATCATAAATGTGTGTTCTTTCCCACTAGCCAGGATATACTTCTAAATTTGATATTAAGTTGTGTCTTTTTACTAGCAATATATTTACGCCAGCTTAACTTTTTTCTAATGTATTGGTAAATTGCATAATTTTTATTATTTAAAATGACTTGAGGACAGGTGCAATATGAACCTCTGATGAAATTCGTTTCTTCTTTAAATTTTTTTTTTTTTTGCATTTAACATGTCAAAAAACATTTATTATTTAGATAATTAAAATTGAAATTGTATCGAATCTGCCTTGAACTCTGTCGGCTGGTATTTATTATGTAGATTAAAGAGTATATAAAAGATGAAACACCTCGTGACAATTTAAAAAAAAAAAACACAAATTTTTTTTTCTAAAAATAAATAATAATAAAAAATTGCTGTCAAGGGAATATGTACATAATATACTAAAAATGTTCAATAACTCTTCAGTATGTAATGTACATACCAAACACATTTATAATTTTATACACATTTCATATCAGTAAAAAAAAAATGGAAAATTTGAAATGATGTATGATGTATGTAAGTTTTTATTGTATTGAATACATTATAACATAGTAGGGAGCATCTCTCTATATACCGATATAATAAAGATTATCGAAAAGTTGGTAAAACAAAAATTAACTGCGATACCAATAATTTAAGGTTGGCATTTAAAATGTAAAAAAAATATAAATAAATAAATTAAACGTAGTATGAGATCGTGTAATCAGAAAATTTGCAGTGTGAGTATAATGATCCATTGCTCTAGACGAAAATAATCATAAATAAAATCACATAAAATCTGAATAAAAATGCGTGCTTAGTAAGTGAAAAATAAACAAAAATAAAAAAATGGGTACAAAATCTCTTGAAATTAATAAATTTCTGTCTATGTAATTAACATCATTTTACGTATTTTCATTTTGCCTATTTTTGATTGTATTTCTGTTTTTCTCAAATAAATTTTCCATAATAATCCTTCAACAAATGAAAAATTGAGTCTGCAGCTGATGAACCACAAAAAAGAATTTAAATTTTTTTTTGTTTGTTGTTGTTTTTTTTTTTTTTTTTTTTTTTAATAGTAATTAATAAAATTTCCGCCGATATTTATTTAGTAATTAAATTTACATAAAAAAAAAAAACAAAATAATGTAGAAAAATTGATTGGGATTCATTATAAATTTCTGTGTGTAAAGAAATAATATTTTTAGAATAATTGTAATCTAAGTTATTAAAAACTGAAATATGAAGTGGAATGAAATATGAAGCAAATGATGAAAAAATATTAAGATAAATTGATATACTCGTAATTTTCAATAGTATAGGTTTAAATAAATTAAATTGATAATTTATTGTAATCTGCTGTAAGCATATATAGTTTTTTTTATATAATTCCAAGTCTATGGGATAAACACCCTAACTGCTTTTACACAGAGATTTGGAATATACAATTACATACAATGGAAGCGAAATGAATATTTATATTATTATATTAATAGCTTCCTTTAATTAAATTAAACTACGGATAAATCAAAAATAGTATATTTGTTTAATATCAAAATTGAACAATTAGAATGTTTGAAGAATTGGGAATATTCTCTTTGAGTTATCACCACCAATTATCAGATTATTACCAGAAATGAATGAATTGTGTATGAACAAGAATTATTAGGTTTATTTATTTCCATCTGAATAAATTTCAATATTTATTTGAATAGAATGATATGCTATTTTACAAATAACGCTGATAGTGTAATACTAATAACAATACGTTTTTTGTATAAATGCTTTGCTTTAAACAATATTTCTGTATCTAGTAGACAAAATGTGATATGAAAAACATTTTTCTATATGTTTACAGTTTACAGTTAACAGTTATGCAGTTTTTAATAGTTATTTATAAATACTAGGGGCCCCTTTTGAGTAATTATATTTCAAGTTGAAGTCAAATTTAAAGTTATTAAAAAAACAGTAATTTACGTACTGAGATAGACTTCGCACAATATAGCAGAAACCACTCGTGTTTAATAAAAAGTTTAAATCATAATTACATGTCCCTCATATACTGCTTCATTTCCGATATAGATGGTCGGGCCGCTATCAAAACTTCGATGTACGACACTATCTGATCTAAGATGATGGAACAATGCGGAAATGAATTTGAAAGCGGAATTGGCCATTTTTCGATCTCTTTACTCTGGCTTCCTGGTCACAATAACATAGATGGGAGATCTAATATACTGGCTAAGAAAGGTTCCAATGTTGATAGAATCCTTGAGGAACACGTTCGCTCTCCAATGGGAGCCGTTAAGAAGCGCATTCATTCATACTTTCGGGCCAGTGTGGGATAGACTAAATACATGTGCGATCTTTGTGGAAACATGGCCCTTGCATAACATTAACAAACCAAATAACTCTTATACTGGACCCGTACAAATATATCAAGAGTAGTAGTAATTGGTACGGTTCATTGGCCTATAGGTAGCAACGCTGCCATGCTCGTAATTTGTTCAACTCTCATTATCGCAGCTGTATAAGTGAAAATGAGATAAAAACTCTTAACAATTCTTTGACAGTTACCAAATATTAGCTAAAGTTAGTCTCCGGTTTTTAGGTCTTACCCTAACAATACAGTTATTATTGCAACTTTTCTACATCATTTTCAAATTGGCCAAAATTTGAAACACGAACAATAATACGTTCACTTGTCGCAGCTGAAAAAAATGAAACTTAGACAAAAACTCTAAACAATTCTTTTACAGTTACCAAGCATTACCTAAAGTCAGACTCCCGATTTTAGGCTTTACCCTAACAATACAGGTATTATTACGGAAGCTGAGCCAAATCGAAGCCCCATACTCCCAAGAAGAGTGGAAATAGTAAATGAAGAAAAATTATTTTAACTGAATTTGTACACTTTATTTTTACTAGGTATGATAGGATCTAAGGATTGGTAATAAATATACCAGCACAATCCAAAAAATTATTCCATTAGGAGATTCTGAGGGAGATGTTGTATCGACGTAGGACCGAATAACCATATCCCAAGAATAGCTGGAAATCCTAGGTTACCAAAAATATATATTTAAAATATGCTCCACACCGTTTCTAGAATATATAACTCAATATATATATATATCTATCTAACACATCAACAGATACAACGGTTTTTATACAAAAACATCAAAACAACAAGGGTACTTTCAAATGTCCTTTTCGAGGATAAGATGCGTCACTAAGGATATATATTTTTGGAAAGATACAACATCTCCCTCAGAAGAGCCTTCCATTATTTTAATTATTACAATAAGATAACAGGGGGTAAAAATATTTAAAAAAAAAATCATTTTTATAAAATTTTTATAATAAACTTATTTCAAACGAAAAAAGAACTTCAAATCAGACCAAGTGGTGTCGTATTTAAAATATGGTTATCATCAATAAACGTTATTAACGTGCAAGCTAAAATGCCTTACTACCAACACCGCTGGCAATCACAAAACATTTAAACAAAAATTCCTTCACATTTCATTTTGTGTGAATTTGACACTCATATTTTATTTCAAACAAAAATTTTTTCATTTAATCCCGGAAAATTTTAAAAATCTAACGGAAAAGCTTTACAATTTAAATTTTTGCATATTAAAGAAGAACCATGTTAGTCGAGGTGTTTTATTTATAGTTTTAAAAATGTATTTAGAAATGTTACTAAAATCGTACCGTGTAAGCAATAATCATTGTCCAAGAGTTCCCTCTAATTAACTTTTATCTTTTAATCTTTATCTAGTATAGTTCGTTACACGTTTAAATAATTGTAAGAAATAACTTCTACTCTTGAACATTGATTTTCTCATTTCCAGCATTTATCAAAATAACGACATCGGATATCCTGTATTTTGTTTATAAATTCTGATTAGGGATTATTTTACTTCAAAACATCCTAATCCGTTAAATATTTCATATAAATTTGTGAATAATCAAAATCCTGTTCAGTGGAATGACATAGGAATTACTTTTTATATTAAGGACTACTAATTAGGTACCTACCGCTTTTAATTTTTTTGTTTTTAATTCTCGAATATGAAATTTTAAATGAAAATTTTGACTATGATTAGGGTTGAAATCAAATGTAATAAAAATTATTAAATTTTTTTTAATTATATTGAAAGGCAAATTTATAGTTTCTTCAAATTAGTTACAAATATTCCTAGAGCATGGTATCATTATAAAATGAATATATTTAAATATTTGTTTGTATTTTATTGCCTTAATTATTTTGAAACAAGAAAAAAGGAAAAGAAATTTTATACCAAAGTTGCGTTATTATATAACAGTAAAACAATTAAATACCTAACTTTCTTTAGAAATAATTGTAACTGTCAAAATTAACACCAATTTAGCACGACATCTGTTTTGCATGTTAAATATTCCTTTTTTTTTGTAGTTTTAATTACAATTAACATTAAGGCATAGTTCTTGAGCACACAACAACTACTCGCATATACATACTTATGAAAAACTTTTAAAAACTTTTTATCCTTTTTTACTGTTATTTTAAAAATTTCTTTAGCGCGCAATAATGATACTTAAGTTGTTGTTGTTGTTTTTGTTATTGTATTAAGTAGCTCATATATAAAATTATTTATCTTTAGAATTAAAAAATAATAAAAAGGATGATATTATTTTTTAAGGATACTATGGAATTGTATAGCTTTGAATTAATAAATGGTGAACAGTAAATTGGAAAATGTAGAGTTGTAATTAAGGAAGAGATTTTTATGTTTGTTTGTGTAATTTTAACTGGTTGTTGATTAAAAAATTTTGTTTTGAAAATATTTTCGGATAAAATTTCTCAAATGCATGCTTAAAATTTTCATGAAAAACTTTTTTTTTTAAATTTGTATATTTTAATTAAGGTGATCTTATATTTCTATAAACATTTTGTTTGTTTTAAAATTTAAGTACATTTTTAATTTAGAAATTTCGGTATTAAAATAAGTGGAAAATTTTGAATAGCTTTATAAATATTTACTTTAAACTAGAGGGTTATCAATTAAATATATTTGTATGTGTCCCACTCCCACCTAACAATTTTATTGCTATAAAACTCTTGCGGACTCTTATAACACTATTATAACACTCTTGTAGAAGCATTAGTGTTAATTTGAGTGTTCCGGAGTTGTTGCGAAACGTTATAAATACGTTATAGCACTAAAATGGAGCAATTACTGTAATAATGTTATAGGATTAGTGTATATGTTTTTATATTGAAATAATTTATGTTATGCGAGAGTGAGATAGGAATTATTTTTTATTTCATTGACATTTATTATAATACTTCGAAAAAATATATTGCCATTTAAAAATAACCAATTTGAAGATAAATACAAAAAAATATCTTTTTAAATTGCATCTTTAAAATGTTAAATAATGTACATTAATTAATGCATAACATTAAATTTGATGTTTAAATAATTATTCTTTGAAGTAAAAATCATATTTGCGTGAAGAGAATGCAAAATAAGGCTTTTCAGGTTTTCTGATTTAAAAAAAATTTACAATGTTTGTAGAAAATAATGGCCAAATATTTCTTCAAAAGCTACAGTAAGTTTATTAATAACACCATAGGAATACAGTAAAATAATAACTCTATTACTGCTATTCTAGCAATTATATTGTTATAACAACACTTTAACTCTTGTTATAGGATTACGCCCTTTTAGACTTATAACAACATTGATGTAGCACTTGTGGCTGAAAATCTTATTATAACATCTCTTTTTTTTTTTTTTTTTTTTTTTATTTCATTTTTTATTTATTTTTTCTTAAATTATAATTTACAGAAATACAAAAAAAATAAATAAAAAGATATTATAATATAAGTTTAGATTGTAGCTACTGATCTATTTAAGTTAGATACTCTTAACTTTTATTAAGATTATAACATCTCCCGCAACGGCTATAAGGACATTCTTATAGCAACATTAATCCCATAAAAACATCATAATAAAACTTTTCGTGCTTATCGGGAGTCATATAGGAGTCTTTTATCATTAAGTTTATTTTTATGTGGGTGTTAGATATGTTTGTTCCAGAACTCATCCGAACCCCATGGAACAATTTCAACCAAATTTTACAGGAAGGTATTCTGTTACCTGGAATCAAACCCGTGATATGTCGCTTTCAAAAATTCCAAATAATTCTGGTAGATACAACTCTTTACACCCATCAAAAATTTTTCAAAAACGAAATACAAAACTGCAAAATGCCAAAATTCAAAATCCCAGAATTCAAAATTCTAAAGAGGAGATTTCCTTCTTTTTGTATCCAATTTATTTGGTAAATATTCTGGGAAAAGGAGCTATGCTCTGTTTTGTATCCAACAGCGTCTACGCATAAAAATAATTTATACAAATATAATATAACAGACGTAGAATTTTGATTTTGAATCCAATCCTAAAATCTCTCCTAAATCAAAATCTCGCATATAAGTATATTTATTCCAGATTATATGTAAATGTATAATATTTACTATATTCAAAATCCAGCATATCCACTCAAACGAAATACAGGCAAGTGAAATACAGTCATATAACACGCTCCCGTTATTATTGAGCGCTTATTTTACTCAGATTATAATTCATGTCAAATTTTTAAGGCATCACTCAAAAACATGGAAATTTTATCATTTTCTTGTTTCATAAATCAACTCCTCCCCTCATAACAATCAAGAAAATATATTTTACCCTTATAAGCTTATTTTTACGAATAGATCCGAATAAATTACGATTATCCACTCTCATGTACTCTTTTTGTCCTAACTCTTTAAATAATCTTCTAAAATATGTACAACACATTGTTTGTGGATCCCACGCAAAAAAAAAAACCATTATTTAAAATACGAGTTAGGTAAGTTAACTTCTATTATGGTAATATGTATACCAATTTATGGCAAATAACTCTCAAATTGAATTTGTAATAATATAAATGTAATGATTTGTAGTTAGAATTGTTTCCTATATTTTTATGGTAAATATTACTAATCGTTATATATACATTACATATATATATTATATACATATATTTGATTGCACATGCATACGGTCTTATATTTCCATATTATCCTCTCTAATATATGGATATTAAAGTATGAAAGGATATATTATAAAATAAATTGTAATGTAGGTACTCCTGCTACTAAAAAAATCACTAGTAAACCACTAAGGAATATATTATCATTTCCATCACTTCCGGTTATGAGTTATTATGAAAAGAATATAATCTGAAAGGATTCTAAAACATAGAGTTGCCATCCTTTTTGAATTCATCTAGCATAATATGTAGTTCATATTACATAATATTTTTTGGATTTTTATAAAAGTGTTCTAAATATACATAGCTAATATAATTTTTGTTTCTGTTTGACCCATTTTAATATTGCCATACTTCGAATGCTTAATAGTGGCTGGGACAATATCACAATCAAATTTTTTTTTATAAATATTTTAGTAGTCATTTAAATTATTACAATAATTGTTTATATTAATGTTATTTAGATATATTAAGGTCGTAAATAGCTGCAAGATTGAAATGACAGAATTTGTTGTCACAATGTGATATCACATTTTTTAAATAATGGTAATAAAAAGGTAAAATCGGCACATATACCATTAAGTAATTCAGATAATAGACAATAATTTATTAATACATTTGGGAACCCTTTTTTTTTAAATGTTCTCTTTATTTTTGCTTTTAGTATAATTTCTTAATTCTAAAAAAAACAAAATGAAATTCAACTTACAATTATTACAATGTACATGACTAGTTTAAATACCATTTCTCCCATTTAAATTTAATAATGATTTGTTAATATTATATTATCTATTTTAATTATTTTTTTAGTTGAAACGTAAATTATTCTATGTAATTTTACTTTAATAATTGATTTACAGTATTGGAAAAAAATTGCCGCTAAAAACCAATTTTTTTCTTTTTACATTTTATAATTAACTTACACTAATCTTAACCTAAAGATTATAAACTAGATTGAGGCTAACTACTCTATTCTATTCTAGCTTAACATACTCATTTCCAAAAATAAGGAGTTTTGTTTATTACTTGTGCAGAATTAGGAATAAATTTATCAAATACAAATATTTCACAATTGTTTAAATTAGAATTGTTTAAGTCTAATCGAAGCTTTTTATTCGATGCGTGCCTTTTATAATGATAAATAATTAGTACATATGTACTATTTTCTATATAATTATGTTTGTTTAGAAATACAAATGCCTCAGATGGAATGAATCCCGAATCGAGTGTATTTAATATGTATTGATCTGATTCATACCATGGGTGACTTATTAGTGGATTTTCAGTTGATGTACTATTTCTTTGAATGTGATTACGTGATGATAAAATTATCGATTCTTATTATTTTTGCATTTTCGTAAATTGTTTTGTTGGACAATTAGATTTGGAAACCCTAATTTTAGCTCAATCCAATTATTGTTGTTACTTATCTGCGTATGCTATACATAATCCATACTACGTAATTCAAATTTGAAATCGTTTAGGTAAATCTATATTAAAGAAAAATTTCAATTCAATTCAATTTAATGCATTTTATTTATAAATTTGGAAATATTTATTTTTATATTATTTTTATTAAATTTTAAAATAAATGTTAAATTTAAAACAAATTATATATTTGATTATTTTTAAAGTATTTTTTAAATAATGGAATGTATCAACTACATAATATATATATAATACGAAATTCAAGAATTTAAAACAATTTTAAATAACTTCAATGTGAATACATTATTATCTAGCTAGGACATAGACCTGCAATTCTGAAATGGACGGGGAAGTACAATAGATTTTAAGAGGTTGCGGTTCCTTAGAACTCCCCAATTAAAAAAAAAAAAAAAAACATTATTACACTGATGTAGAAATCCTATAAAATTAAAATTATTTCCTATTAATTCAATTATATTTTACTATTAAAATTCGCCAATATGGGATATACAGTTTACAAATAATAATTAGAGTCTTATTAAATCAATTGTTGAAATGTACCATTAATTTAATAGTATTGTCCTGTAAATATTAGAATATGTCATATTATAAATTAATATAGTAAACATATCCTCTTATAACAATAGTTATAGTTTTAATAATGTTAAGTTAATAATTAGTTTTAATAATATTGGTATACAAACTATCATTTTTATTGTCGAAGTGGTATACTTTTTTTATAGTAGGATAACTTTTAATATGAAATATTTTTACTTATATACTTATATATGTAATATAGGTAGTACACTTTGTAGTATACAAAATAAGTATAAACTATTATAATAATATAATATGCACCACGCTTATGAATAGTACACTTTGTGTTTCCGCTTTATAAGTTCAATTTTACCAAATTGAACTAAAATAATTTTCCACATAAATTATTTAAATTTTTATATATTTACAAATTCTTTAGAAGATTCTGTGCTTTCCTTGGCGCAGTTAAATTCATTCAATATAAATTTAAAAAAAAATGAAAATCTAAA
The DNA here is from genome assembly GCA_963942445.1 of Argyra leucocephala. NCBI lineage: Eukaryota > Metazoa > Arthropoda > Insecta > Diptera > Dolichopodidae > Argyra > Argyra leucocephala. Next base: position 27,253,081 of record OZ012678.1, on the reverse strand, counting down.
ATTTTACAAATTGATATTATTTTGTAATTTATTTTTATGGAATTCATAAAAACAAGAAAAAAAAAACATAAAAAATCTTTGAAATCGGACAGAAAATAAGGTTTTTAGAGTACTTTTTTTTAATTTTAAAATTTGTAATGATCTCCGCCCTAGTGCAAAAATAGGTAAAGAATGTAAAGATATAATATTTTAAAATCAATATAATATTCTACAAAAATCTTATACTATCGTAAAATGTAGGTTATCTCTATAGATTTCATAGAGTAAAGAAATATTGACATTCTCATAACTCCTAAGAGACTGCTGTTTTAGATCATTTCAACACTTTACTTAGTGCTACGAATACCTTTGACTCAGATGTTGGAATAAAACTTTTTTCTATATGCTCTCTAATATAATTTAAAAAAAAAAAATTAACATAATTTCTATTTTTCAACGCAAAGTCATTACTTTACACTTGTTTTGGAATACTATTTTTAAAGTATGTGCAAACTTTCGAAACAAATTTATAAAATCACTTGCATTCACTTTAGTGCCATAATTTCTTAACAAAATAAAAACATTAAAAAAACTTACTTTAAATTTACAAAAAAAAAAAAAAAAATTCTTTTAAGTTTTTATTATTTTTTTTTTGCATTTAAGAGTTTTTTTTTCAGATTTCGAAAACTACACGTAACGATAGCTACCATTATCTGCACCTAAGCATTTTGCAAATTTTTAACTCATCGTTTATAACCAACAGAATTTGTTAAGTTTTTTTTTAATGTTTTAAAGGGAAAAGTTTAAATTGAAAAAATGCAGCTAAAACATTAAATTACACTTTGGTAAAGTTTTAATATGACTGAAATTATGTTAATAAAATGTGACTTTCTTTGAAAACTTAATAATAGCATAGTGTTTTGTAATTGTTAGTTACAATAATTTCCAATTCTAATTGAAATATTTCAGAAATAATCTAATGAACAGGAAACCATAAGTTTTCAGAGATTGGTAGGTATTCTGAAAATTTTTAGAGATCAAAACAAATAAAAGAAATGTAAGAGATATATAGGTCGTATATGATGGTCAGCTTCATTTTAGTATTGATTTGATTCATTATATAAATTGCATACATATAACATACGTACAATTACAATGAGCCTTTAGACGTCTTTTTAATTTATATTGAAGCTGACTGAATGAATTATATTATCATCAAATATTATATTGATTTACTAATCATCTGAACGCCATTGAATACACTGAACCGGTTGTCATTTTCTTCATAATATTAACAAATATTCCGAAAAGTATAAATACTACATTGTTTAAATAAGCAAGTAGCTGGAGTCCCTTGGCAATAGTAAGAAATAACAATTCATTTATAAATTGTATCATCATCATCATCTTATAGTGCTACAGCTCTGGGTGAGCTTTGGCCTTCATCACTATGCTCCTCCAAAAAGGTCGATCTTGTGCCATTTGTTTCCAATTTGCAATTTGTAGGGTATGAGCATCGTTTTTCACGTTGTCTGCCCATCTTGGTTCTTGGTCTTCCTCTACTGCTTTCTTTTGACTTTCGTGCATTCGACTTACGTGGCCAGCCCATCTTAGTCTTTGGGCCCTTTGTAGGCCGTACAATGTCCTCACTGTCAATCATACTATTGAGCTCGCTGTTGCTTCTGTTATATATTCTCCATTCTGTAATATTTTTGGGCCGAGTATTTTTCGGAGAATTTTTCTTTCAAATATGCGCAGGCTATTCTCCTCGGCCACGTTCACAGTCCATACCGCGCATCCATACGTCACTATGAAAAAAAACATAATAAATAAAAAAACTTGGCAAGTAAATAGATAAGGCAAGTAACAAAATAATTTACTTACTTTCTTAATGGGCGCTGGCTGGATATTTAACTTTGCTTTTATTTCTTCTGATCTTGGTAGTTATAGAAAATAGTCGAATATTTTCCTTTTAATTTTACTAAATATGCTTGTCATACAGATACGTGTATTTCGTCTAATACTTGCAGACTTCTTCAGGGTTCTGTAGTCGGCTTCGTTGCTTGCCAGTTAAAATTATTTCAATTTGTCGGTATTTCATCGCTTCAATGAAGACATAATCAACCTCGACAAACAATTTTTTAATTTTTCAAACCGAAAATGCTATTGGAAAATCTTATCCGCAGTGTCCAAACCATTAGAGTATATCAAATTTAAGTAGTAACGGTTTACTATGGCCATTTTTCGCTGAAGCTATCTACATTGAACACAAAAAGCCACTTAATGGGGGTACACATATATGTGTATTATTCTTCATTTTATTTAAAGATCCACTGGATTCGCTTTTTTTTCATGTAAGTGATAACTTCAAATGATTTTGAATCGCATACGTAATTTAATTTCTTAACGTTATCGATACTCGAAATATTTTGTTAATATTTTCCAGAAATTATAGTTTCAAAAACACGACTAATGTAAAAATGATTCAATTTATTTATTTATTTAATTTTTTTTAAACTCATCCCTTAATGTCTGATGCAAGACAGCGCTCCTATACAGTGTATATATAAAAAAAAATGTATTTCAGTTATTAAAATTTAGATTTATATTTTATAATATGAGCCTCATATGTATACAAAAAATAAAAAAGTTATCTTATAAAATATCGTGATAAAATATCGGGTGTACCTAAAGGTATTAAAAATTCAACCTATATAATATTCACATACATTAACATATAAATACTTTAGCTGTTACATAAGCTATTATAACTTATAAGTTGTTTATATTGAAAGATGCTAATTCAACATTTTAATCCCATCAATGTACAGATTAAAAATTAATTTTAAATCAAATTTATGAAACACCTGAATGTGACAGGTTATTAAAAAAAGAGAAAAAAAGATGTAAATTAAAGGTAGGTGTATTGATACTCATTTCATTACAATTATGATAATAATGTATGTATTGTACTGTACTTGTAATTTAATGAATGGAGCAAAAATGAAAAATAATTACACTTATCTGCTTTTAAAAAAGAAATAAAGAGAACAAATTTATGATAATGTAATGTCAGTAAAGTTCATTATTGTTGAAGAGATATTTCGCAACGCCTGTAAAATGATATCATATTTAAAAAAGATTTTTTGAAATTATATGGTAAAAAATTTGGCTTGACAGGAAAGGCTTTGTTTTTTATCTGAACTGAATAAAAAATTCAGCCAAAATCAAAAACTTGATTTCCAATTTGAACCTAATACGGAGTATGTGTTTTTTTTGTCAGTTTTATTGATTTCATCTGTTAATATGTTAATCTTATAATGTAATATAATCTTACTTACGTTTATATTGTCTATAGTTAAGCGTTTTTACAATATGTACATAACTAGTTCACTTTCAGACTTAAGAGTGAAATGATGTGAGTAAAAAGTATACCTGTTTAGATTTTATATTGAATTTTATTAAAGTGCCACATTAAGCTTAAATAATAATTAATATTATTTTATTTAGTTATAAAAGATTAAAATTAAAACAAGATCGGAAAAATTTAAATTAGCTCGAAAAATAGTTCAAAATCGTAAAATTTTTAATGCTAAGTATATATAATAGATTATTTTATTCTACTTATCATTTGTTCTTTGAATTGGTTTTTTGTTTTGCCCATATTATCGAGCTTTCATCTTAAGAAAGCCAGTGTAGTAGAAGGTACAAAATTTCAAAATATTTTCATACCGATTAACAATTACCAAAAAGTATCCAGATATAAAAATAATCCTCTCTAAATACTCAAATATTTTTAAAAGTCGGTACTATTTATAGAGTAGTGTAAAGATTAGTTAAAATTATATTATTTTGTATACTTCTAAAATTTCATTTAACAAAATATTTATTTGTATTCACGGGCTATTAACATCAAGTTTAAAAAACCTTAACTCAATACATGTTGCACCTGTGATAACTTGAAAGCTAAAATTGAACTTGCATAACAAGTAATTTACAAAGTTTTCGCAACCATACTGAATCGGAGAATACAGCCTAAAATAGAAGGGACAAACAGGCACGATTTCGTCCAGAAAGAAGTTGTACAGATCACACCAACACACTACGGCTGATCATAGAGCAATCTGTGGGATGGCGCTCTCCGCTATATCTCTTATTCATCGATATCAAAAAGGCTTTCGACACGGTTCAACGCATTGCGATATGGAATACATTAAGAAGAAAAAGAATTCCCGAAAAATTATAAAGACTAACAGAAGCTTTGTATGAAGATGCAGAATTAGCAGTTCTCCACTGCGGACAAATAAGCGACACATTCACCACAAATTCTGGAGTAAGGTAAGGATGTCCACTCTCACCACTTCTATTCACGCTTGTAATAGATGAGATAATGAAAGAAACGGGTTCTTCCGGAAGAGGTATAAGGAGGGATCTCTCAAGGACACTTGAGGACCTTGACTATGCGGATGATATATGTCTGCTAGAGCATAGATTCTGCGACACTCAACATAAAGCAGATCTACTTCAGCAAGCAGCGCGCAGAGTCGGGCTAGAAATTAACATAGACAAAACCAAGGCCATGAGGATAAATAACACCAATACAAACACCATAACCATAGAAGGTCAAACAGTCGAATATGTGGAAAGCTTCTCTTGCCTAGGTGACATTCGAACAACAAACGGAGGTACAGAAGCAAATGTCAACAATAGACGTAAGGCCTGCGTTCGGTGAACTAAATCCAATATGGAAGAATGGCCAAATAACTAGAAAAACAAAGATTAGAATATTCAAAGCATGTGTAATGTCAATACTTATGTATGGCAGTGAAACTTGGATGACGACAAATAACATCAGTCAAAAACTTCAAGTATTTTCGAACAAATGCCAAAGAAGAATATGCAGAATATTCTGGCCCAACACCATCAGCAATAAGGATTTATGGCAGATAACAGGTGAAGAAGCGATAATGCATCAAATTAAGCGCAGAAAATGGAGATGGATAGGGTACACTCTAAGAAAACCATCAAATAATATAACGAGAATGGTCCTAGAACGGAACCTCCAAGGAAGCAGAAGGGGAGGAAGGCCCAACAACACCTGGCATCGAACTGCGACTTCTGAGATAACAAGATATGGATGAACTTGGGAGGAGATAAAGACCATTGCGTACAACAGAGAACAATGGAGGAGGCAAGTTGGTGCCCTATGCTCCCCCGAGGAGTAACAGGAAAAAAAAAACAGGTAATTTACCCATATTAAATTTCTTTAACAATAGAATTACAAAAACACAATGAAATTTCAGATTTTGTGTATGAAATGAAGCAAAAAAACAAAATGTTATCAGTTTTGAACAACCCAATCCAAATTTACACATTTGACTTGGAACAATGCTTGTCAACTCCATTTTAAGAACATTCATATCATATTTTATAAAAGACAGTCGTAGATTTACAACTTGACTGTCCATGATTGTTGTAGTGGTAATGATTATTGGTGCATCTGGCATGAAGGTGCTCCAAAGCGTGGTTGAAAATAAAATGAAATTTCGTGTTGTTTGTATAAATCATATAATATTTTATAGTGACTCCTGTATAGGCCAGAACAACAATTTATTTGTGAGCGCAATATTTGTTTGTGTTTGTGCTGCGTTAGTATTAAAGTTTTTAGTAAATCCATAATATATTGACCATCAAATCATTTTCTAGTATATTTTGTATTATTTGATTTTGAAATTAATATAATTTAAGAAGGTTTTAGTATCTAACATAGTAGTAGTAAAATTAATAAATAAATAAATATATATTTGAATAACATGGTACTTTAAAAGTAATAAAAGTTGCAGTTCATAATGTTAGAAAACGTAATTTTAACCAAGTCGCTGTCATGTAATTATTCGTAATTAAAAATTTCTGTTGTCAACAAAATTATCTACACAAAATAATATTCTTTTATTTTGTTCCAAATCATTAAATATTTAAAAAAAAAATTCATTTTCATATTTACAGAATGAATAATTCGAAATAATTACAAATACAATTTTTTAATAATTTTAAAGGATACAAAAACACAGAGGTCTTAAGTATTTATAAGCACTAATAAACTTACCAGATGTTTTACTTAGAATATAAAATTTCTATATCCCTTTTCCGTTTTTAAGACAAAAATTCTTCATTGGGACAGGTGAGTGTCAAAAACCTTTGCCAGAAATAACAACAAAACCATTTCTTATTTTTTAAATGTAAATGTTACTGACATAAAAATCGTTTTATTTTTTTTCATTGTATAAAAATGAGCATGGTTTTAACAGAATAAAAAACATTATCGACCTCTTATTCCTTTTTCTATTTTCTATGTTATATAGTTCAAAACTGATTGTGTTAACAAAAAATACATGTCAAAGAGTTTTAAAAACACAAAGAAAAATAAAAAAAAACCATCAAAAACAGAAAACTTTATAAAAAAAAAAAGTTTTTTTTTTTTTTTTTTTTTATTCCCACCAGCATAATACAAGCACGACAGTATAATTTTGTAAATTATTCCCATTGTCGAATTATATACCAGGCAAATATGTTTTTGATTGCGTTTAAAAATTGTTTAAGCTTTTCATGATTAGATTATGGAGGGAGAATAACTATAGTAAATTTAACAATTTGTAAAAAACAGTAAAAAAAAAAAAATTAAATTCGCGTTTAAGGAAAGAAAACTGAATGAAAAATATATTAAGTATAGATGGAAATTGGAACTAATTAAGCAATTTTTAATTCAATAGAAAATCTGTTTTAGATTAAGGAAAAATTAAAATGATTACCTTAATGTAATTAAAAATAAAACGCTTGAATTATGTTTCTGTTGTTAAGAGTTTATATTTAAGGACACAATGGATATTCTGTAATTTTGGAAAATTAATTCTTGAACATAAGTATTAGATAAGAGTTTGTACTAATGTGTGCAGAAAGCCCGAGTCCGACTACAAATATTATTATTCTAGTAAATAGTTGTATAAGAAAGCAAACATAATCAGAATCGATAATTTTCTAATAAAATTGTTGCGTTAGAAAACATCTATAATTATAATTGACAAGCATTTAAGGTCCTGCGCAGTAGACACCTCTTCATTTTATTTCGCTTCTATTGAATGAACTCATAATATATAAATAAGTTGTATATAAAACAAAAATGCGAACACAGTTGAAAATTTTTTACTCATATGATTTTATTATTCTGGAAATACATTATGCATATGTGAGATCTTATTCAAATAATAAACAAAAGCAAACAAATCAGTTATTATAATTTACATTATAATGTATTTGCAAATGAATCTATGTACATATGCCAAAAAAAAAAACAAGAAAACAAATTCATCTAAAATAAAAAATATAAAAACAATAAAAAAAAAAAACAAATCACTTGAATTCTTCATTTTTATCTTTTTAAGTAACTGTTTCTAAATTTTGGTTATTTTTGTAGTAATAATATAGTTTTTATTAAAACTATATATTATGTAGGTATATATATACATACCTCTTTAATGACAAAATTTTTTATTTTTAGTAATTTTATCCACTAAATGCCACTTACTATAGGGAATACATCGGAAACGAAGCAGTATATGAGGGACGTGTATTTATGTGTCCTAAATAAAACTTACTAACTACAAAACTTTTTATTAAACACGAGTGGTTTCTGCTATATCGTGCGAAGTCTATCTCAGTACGTAAATTACTGTTTTTTTAAAAACTTTAAATTTTCTTTCAACTTGAAATATAATTACTCAACAGGCGCCCCTAGTCTTATATATAATACACAAGGTGAATGGGTGAGTAAAAAAGCAAGAATAATTGAATAGTAAATTAATTACACACCACAAAAATATTAAAATTTTAGCAATTACTTGATGCTGAATACTTCAAGCATTTCAAATAGTTACACCAAATAAATGATGAATATTTTCAAGTTGAGCGACATCTATACTCCAAAATAAATTTCAATCGAAGACAATTTTTAAACAGGCTTCACAAAAATTCTGTCATTTTAAATAGACACACAAACTTATATGGAAAAAGTACAGAAACAAAAACACAAATAAAAATTGAAAACAAAATAGAAAAACAAAAATCAGATCAGAACATACTCTTCAAAAATGATATAATAATAAATGTTAGTTCATTTGCTTCTGCTATTTAAACAAGGTTATAGTCATTCGCTAAATTTCAGTAATATGTCTGATTATAACCGTTTTGTGACTATAGGCGTATTAAAAAAAAAATTGCATTTTTATAAACAAAATCAAATTCAATAAAATATCTTTCGTATAACAATCTTAAACTTTATTTTATTCATAAATTCATAAACTGTTATGTAATCGCAAAATATACATATTTGTAATAAAGAACAGAAAAAAACTATTTATAAATCAGTTTTTTAATAAAATTCACTTTTGACTTATTTTTTTGTTTTATTGAAAAAATTGGCGTTTTATTTTAATGTGACTATAAACGGCATCGATTGTATGAACTTCTGAAGTTTATTACTTTCTTACAAACAAATTGTTGACTGTTGCTAAAACAGAATTGTGACTACAATCGTTTTTGACTATAAACGAATTAAAATACATCGATCTACTAGGTTGAGAGTAATGGGATTTTATTGAGTTAAATTATATTGAAATTTAGTATTAATTTCATCATAAAGTATTAAGTATTATACTTTAATTTCATTATATATATAGTCAATAATCAAGCGATTCAGAAAACAACTACAATTATACCAAAACAAATAATTCTTTTTATATAAAATCGTACCTGAAAGAACTGCTTCTGTGCAATTGCACAGGGGATTCACTAGTTATGATAAAGTACTAAACACCCCAGAAAATGATTTATTATCACATATATTTTACCAATTGCCCAAACAAATACCTAGGGTCTAATGTAAAGTGCACTTTGTGTCTAGGAAATCATCCCGCTAATTACAAGGGTTGTCAACGGTATAAAGAAATTAAAGAAAAAAAATTTCCCAGTTTACGTAATAGGCAGCTACCTCAACAAAGTCATAGCGCTGAGGAAGTTAAAGGAACAAGTGATATTCAAACTGTTTTTGGCCATAAATCCTATGAGGAAATATTAAAAAACAAGAGTGATACGCCACAGCAACCAGCTATCATATCAAACAATAATGCAACTTGTACTATCAGCTCCTCAACCAATGAAGTTTTCGAATTAAAAAACATGGTGAAAGAATTAATGTCACAAGTTGGGCCTTTGATTAACCTCGTTAATACACTTCTCCTAAACTTACATAAAAATAGCTAAACTCCTCAACATAGTCGTCTGGAATGCCAACGGACTGTCAAACCATCAACAAGAATTGTATCATTTTATTATTGATCACCAAATAGACATCTTGTTAATTTCTGAAACCCATTTTACAAACAAAAGTTATTTTAACATAAAAAATTACAACACATATTCCACAAATCATCCTGATGGGACGGCTCATGCTGGTACTGCAATAATCATCAGGAAAAACATACAGCACTATGAACTTCCTAAATATAAATTTAATCATATTCAAGCAACAAGTGTCGTGATAGCTGACTGGAATGGACCCTTAACTATTTCAGCTATATATTGCCCTCCTAAACACAATATCAACAAATCTCAATTTATGGATTATTTTAAAACTCTGGGAAATAGATTTATTGCCGGTGGAGATTATAATTCTAAACATACGTTTTGGGGCTCTAGGCTGATCACTCAAAAAGGAAGGCAGCTACTACTAGCCATGCAAGAATTCAACTTGAATTATCTGTCTACTGGACAACCTACATACTGGCCTTCTGATCTTAATAAGACACCGGATCTTTTGGATTTTTGCGTCTCGAAAGGTATCTCACCAAAACTATTTACTGTGAAATCAAGCCTCGAGCTGTCTTCAGATCATACGCCTATCATTATCTCTGCCTCATCCAAAGTAGTAATAACTCAAAATGAACAACGGTTACATACAAGGAAAACAAACTGGGATAATTATAGAAAGGAAATTGAAATGAAAACTTCTCTAAATATAGGACTGAAAAACCCCCAAGATATCAATGAAGCTATAAAAAACCTAAATATAACCATGATTGAAGCAGCAATGTCATCAACTCCGACGCAAGGTAACATCCGAAAATATGTTATTTCTCCACCTGAAATAAAATCCAAAATCATGGAAACCTTAGGAAATATTGGCAACAAACTAGATCCCCTGAAATCAAAGCCAGGTTAAACCGTGCAATCAAAGAACTTAAATTTTTGTTAAATAAAAGCAGAGAAAGTTCGTTGAAGAATTACCTTGAAAGACTAACATATACCGATCTTAATGACTACTCACTGTGGAAAGCAACAAGAAAACTGAAACGGCCACAACAAATTATACCTCCACTAAGGAAATCAAATGGTAATTGGGCCAGAAGCGATGGTGAGAAAGCAGAGCTTTTTGCATCACATTTACAAAAAGTGTTTGTACCGTATCCACCAGTAATTTCAACCGACGAAAACAACAAGATTGAAAACTACCTTGAAGTGCCTTATCACATGGATTTACCGATAAAGAAAGGCCGGATAAAGGAAGTACAGGAAATTATAAAAAACTCTGTGTCAGACAAGAAGGCTCCTGGGTATGATGGTATCACAGGCAAAATGGTAAAGGAACTTCCGTATTGCAGTATAAAATTCTTAACCCACATTTTTAATGCCATATTAAGAACTAGCTACTTCCCAGATATCTGGAAAACTGCTCATATCATAATGCTAGCTAAACCGGGGAAAGAGCCAAATGAGACTAGTTCATATAGACCAATAAGTCTTCTGCCAGTAATATCAAAATTAATCAAAAAACTAATAGCCAAAAGATTGATTAAAATAAATAATGAACGAGATATCGTACCAGCTCATCAGTTTGGCTTTCGTCACAATCATGGAACAATTGAGCAAATACATAGAGTAGTGAACCATATAAATAATTCACTTGACAAGAAAAAATACTGTTCTGCAGCTTTTCTGGACATTTCGCAAGCCTTCGACAAAGTTTGGCACAAAGGTCTCCTTTACAAGCTTAAAAAACTACTTCCTCACCACTACCAGCAACTTTTGTCAACTTATTTATCAAATAGGAGGTTCTTCGTTAAATACAACGGGGAACAATCGTCACTAAAAGAAATTAAATCTGGGGTTCCTCAGGGCAGTGTCCTTGGCCCACTACTTTACCTGATATTTACAGCAGACCTCCCAACATCGCCGAGGGTACTCACTGCTACCTTTGCTGACGACACAGCGGTCTTAGTGTCTCATACTAATCCGAGATTAGCTTCAGAAGTTCTTCAGAACTACTTATTGGATATACAAAACTGGCTGAAAAAGTGGAGAATAAAGGCCAATGAATCGAAATCCCTTCATATCACCTTTACTAATCGCAAGGGAAATTGCCCCGCTGTTCACCTTAACGACATGGAGTTGACTCACCAAGACTCGGTTAAGTACTTAGGTATGCACTTGGATAGACACCTCAATTGGAAAAGTCACATCATCAGCAAAAATAAACAACTACGATTAAAATTCAACCAATTAATTTGGCTAATAGGTCGTTTCTCCAATTTATCCCTAGAATGTAAAGTTGCAGTGTACAAAGCTATCATCAGGCCAATCTGGAGCTACGGGTTGGAACTATGGGGAACAACTAGTAACTCCAACATCGAAATAATAGAACGCTTCCAGTCCAAAGTATTAAGGTCTATAGTTAACGCGCCTTGGTATGTCCGAAATGACACAATTAGAACAGATTTAAATATCCCATCTGTTAAGAAATTCATTAAAAAGAAAGCTGAAAAATACTATGTTCGACTGGAAACCCATCCAAATTTACTTGCTCCTCAACTCATCAATAATGAACGAACAAGCGAGCGCAGATTAAGACGCTTCAGACCGCTGGATTTATCTACTAGATTCACTTTACCTGAGACTCCATAAATATAAATTTGAATATTAAGTCAAGAATCAATGGATTTTTGACTTAGATTACATGTCAGTTACATCACGCCAATTTTAATTCCAACATTATACTCAATATCTTTTATATTTTATGTAGATAGTTGTATAGAATAAAGACAAAAAAAAAAAAAAAAAAAAAATATATTTTACCACAATGACAAATACATAAAAAAAATAATGCTCACGGGATATATTACACCCGCGCATTTTATAAATTCCGTGATTAAAATGGTTATACTCAAAACCATAATTTCGCTATACTATATAGCACTATAGATGGTAGCACTATAGTAGATAGGCCATATGTAAGACCATTGATTGCAATCCGGACCACATCAATAGAAATAACTTAAAATACAACATGTATGTACCAGATAGATATAAAACAAAATAATTATATGAGAATATTGGAATGCAGAATCAGGTACCAAATACCCACGTATTACGTTTAACAATTAGTTTATGTTAGATGAAGTTGGCTTAAAAATTTAGTTAATAGTTATGTTAGGTAGATATAGGGTTTTATTCAACAAAAAAGATATTATATTCATTTTTAAGCCTTATTTTATAGTATAAGAATAAATGTCTTAACATATATTAATAATTACGAGCGAACCAAAATAAATATAAGAAAATAAAATCAACAAGAAAATTAAAAATTAGTTCAAATGTTAATAGTATATATCTAATTATAGTTATATTAAAGCCATTTTTCTTAAACTTTTTATAGCCTACGTTTGTTTTAAGTTTGTATTTTAAAGGCAAAAAAGAAAAGTTTACATTACAAAAATAAAATAAAAGAAAAACACAATTATCTGGTTCGTGTAGTTTAAGTAAATTTAAATTTAAAATATCAGATATTAATATGTAAATAACATCCATATTTAAAGTTTTCGGCAGTATGATATCTATTTTCATAATTTTAAAGAAGTTCATAAATGTATCTTCTTCACTTTTCGTTTACTCTATTCAGGCCGGACGTATTATTTTTTTCCTATAAAGTAAAGCCCGTTACAATATATACACAAATGTAAGTCTATCATTTAAGGAATGATATAAGATGATTAGAAAACATGGACTATATACGAAAGGGTTGAAAAATATCAGTGAATAAATAAATAAAATGAATACGACTCAAAATTTGATGAAATATATTTATACAACTCTATTGCAAAAATTTGGTCCATATCTGTTGCTTGTATTTTAATCCGTTTCAGTATGTACTAGCATAATGATTTCAAAATTTTTTTCTCATTTTTCCCATAAAATCTCAATAGATGCGATATTAAATCAAATCTTAGTAATTACATAAACAACATTTCTGATCGTGGTGATAAGTTTAAAGGTGGCCCTAGTTTTTTGCAATAGATTATAGTATTTAAGTATAATACATTGAAGAAACTCTATTAAAGTTCTATGTGGTTAAAAAGATTTTTAAAAAGGATACAAATGTAAAAAAACAGCACATATAAGGAATTTTAGCGACCCTCTAGTCTAAGGTATAGTGTACTCTTCGTAACAGAGCAGAATAAGAAAATGAATTGTACACTGAATTCCTGATTGTAGAGGAATGAGCTTAAATTATTGGTTTTTATATAGTCAATATTATATCTTATTTGATTAGTAAGTTATCTGGGGGTAGTATTAGCACGACCCGCTTCCAATGATCATTTTTTTGCTCTTTATTTATTTATTTATTCGTTTAGTTCAAACATCAACACATTGTTTTCTTGTTTTTTTTTTTAAAATACACAATAATAAAAATACGTTCTGTTACGCTGGATAAATTATTTTGATTTATTAGATTAATTTTAGACACAATAGCTTCCATTGTGTGTCATATTTTTATTGACTAAAGCACACTCCTCTCATTAAAACTAGTCCGACGGACAAACGATTAATTTTTTTCTAGGGTTATTTTCTTGAAGAAAAAGTTTACGAAATTCTATCGTATTAAATCTAGTGGCGTAGTTCTTTTAAGCCTTCTGATATCATTTTGATTATCTAACAATTGAGTGACCTCAACGTTAACATGACCCTCCAGACGAGCTACATGCTTTGCTGCATATCTTTTTATTTCATTTTCTATACAAGGAATTTTTAGATCTCTGTGCAAGTCACTGTTGCGAACATACCAAAGGGCATTTACCATGTTGCGCAAGACTTTATTTTGGAATTTTTGTATACAAAGTACATGTGTTCGTTTGGCACATCCCCATATTTGTATGCCGTAGAACTATATCGGTTTGATTATCTGACAAAATCTTGTTATGTATAGGTAATTTCGACCTAACAGCCAGTACATTTCTCTATTTTTATTATCAAGCTCATTTTTTTTATTTTTGACGTGCTCTTTCCATCTAAGTTTGACATCTAATGTCATTCCTATGTATTTAACGTTGTTTTCTTGGGGTATATTTACCCCATTAAAATTTACCGATCGGTGATTTTTTAATTTTTTATCTGTAAAATTTACATGTACCGATTTTCACTCATTGAGTTTAATTTTCCATTTCTTTGTCCAGAGGTATAGCTTGTCGCTTGCTCTTTGCAATTTATTTGTAGCCTCGTCAATAGTTGATCCTACTGCCATCAACGCAGTATCGTCAGCGAATGTAGCTACAGTTATATTTTCCATTTGTGGTAAATCATTGGTGTAGAGCAAATACAGTATTGGACCCAGAATACTACCTTGAGGCACACCCGTTTTAATATCTCTGATAGTAGAATACTCTTCGTCTTGTTTTATTCTGAATAGTCTGTTTTCTAGATGTGATGAGGGTATATCTTCCTTTTGTTTAGTTAACATATTTTAGTTTATTTATTAAGCCTCGATGTCTTACTTTATCAAAAGCTTGGGTTACATGTAGATATACAACTTATAATAAATTAATAAATAATGATGTTGGAAAACTTGAAGGTGGTGTTTCTCCGATGGTAACCAAAAAGAAGAGGAAAATGTCCTCCATTAACCTTCATTTTGATGTTTGCTTGGTATATCTTCCCAAACATGTATGTGTCCATCTACGTGTCAAAATCTAAAACAGTTGGAAGTTACACCAGGCAATCTATGAACATCAAACATATGTTGGTACACGTAACACATTCTATAAATTAAATTTACTTTAACTTTAAGCTAATTTAAAATGATTAAACAAATTTATTTGTACAAATTTTTAAATAATTACCAATTATACAACTTAAGTTTCTGAGTCTTTTTAGAAAATGTGAAGTTAATATGGTTATTATGTGCTTATTACCCATTAGCAATATTCTATGAATTGGTCTTATGGAAACTTAATGTAAATAAATATGAATTACGTAGGCTGAGGCGATCATTGAAATTAATGTTAATGTTATTTCGAATCTGCAAAGATGAAATGCTCCCTTTGATAATTTGAATAAGGAAAATCACATCAGCCACTTCTCGTCTTAATTATAAAGTTTTCAATTGAATTAAGTTCAGTCTCTGTTCATATGGAAGTAAAATCAATTGATTTATTTATTTAGTTAATTTAACTATTTATTATTATATAATTCACATACATTATATTTGAATTAATGAAATTTAACACACCATACATGTCATACGCTTCTATTAAAATTAATATAAGAAATAAATTGTATACTCTTGGATAAATAAAAAAAAAAAATAAAAAATAGTATTGTATAGATTTGACCATAGCAAGCTTTGCAAAGCAAATTTTTCTGCACTGCTTCAGTTCTATTGATATGACCTTCATATAGAAAAAAGGTGCCAAAACTTGACTGGCATACTGCAAATTATATCTAACGAGAATGCAAGGATGCAAGGATTTATAATATATGGATCGTTGAATTGACTTTGACCAACGTTTATAAAACCCAGAATAGAATTGGCTTTATTAGTAATATTACAAAAATGTGATTTAACACCATTACATTTTCCGAAGTTAATAAATTGTGATTACGAGAACCTACCGCACTCATTCTGTTCAAAATTTATATTTATCCATCAGTTTAATTTAGAAAATTCACAAACAAGTTGTTACAAATTCAAAATGCTGATAAAATTAATTCTGCTAATTTTAAAATTACCTATAAATAAAATTAATAGACCAGAAAGTAAGAAAAATTTAATTGTTAAATAATAGTTTGTTACATTCAAAATGTTGTTGCTCTTTCTTGAATTATTCTTTATAAAAATTTACTTTTCACAATTAGAAAAGTCATTAACTTTTATTTCAAAATTCTTTTATTCAAGTAGGTATATACACACATAGTATATATATACACAAAAAGTTTACAGTAAAATTAATTTATTGAAAATTCTTAAAATAACCTAAAGAAATAAAGTTGTGAAAAACCTTCAAAAAAACATTTTCTCTCTTGTGTTTCTCTCTCTCTTTTTTTTGTTTTTGTAATTTTCTTTCAACCTAAAATTGATTTATTGACCTTTTGTAGATATTTCATGTGTTGGACAAAAAAAATAAAAAATACAAAATGAATTCATTAAAAATTGAGAAAAAAGCATATAAATAATACATTTTAGGCAGGCATAGAAGGAAATGTAGTTCAATAAAAGAACAGCAAAACAAACAACAACAAAAAAAACAATAATAAAAAATAATAAGAAAAAAGTCAATATATCTATCAATAAATTAAATATCTGACGTACCATAAATAAATATTAACTATAGGTGAGAAGGTAGCTAAATTAGATGTCAGTATAATTTTACATTCATTTTAAGATTAATGAAATCTTAAATTAAAGTTTATATATTCGATGAAAAATGAGCTACAATAATATTAAAGTGATTAATAAAATATTAAATATATCAAAAAATCATTAATCAATAATCGTTTGTAAATTTATTGAAAAAGGTAAGGAAATTTTGACTTTAAGTCTGATTATGATTTTGGCCCCCACCTAATCTAAAAAAAAATTAACTAATATCTAAAGGGCTTTAAGTAATAGATTTAATAAAAATTTGGAATTAAATTGAAATGTAATTTCAAAAAGTACAGTACAAATATCTGAATCCTGTAAAATAACCATTTAAAAACCGATTTTCATTATTATGTTTTTAAATTATTGATATTTAAAAGGTGACGTGGCGAAATCAAATATTTTTATATAGTTTTTTTTTTTATGTTCTTGACAGTAACTTAGGTAGAATCATCTTTTCGTGCTTAATTAAGTACGGTACTGCAATTTTACACTACAATAATTTGAGTATTTATTTTAACAAATTACTGGCTTATCTACTCATTAAATGTGGAAAACTACTACTATTGTCTGGAACTAAGCCTTCTTAAATAGAATAGTTTCATTTTATTTAACTGGCTACCAGATTATACTCTCAATTATTTTTTGTTATTTATTTAATCCCTATGACAAAAAGGGTACAGGACCAGGTCGAAAAACCTATAAATCATTTTTTTTACTACATCGGGAATCGAATCTGGGACCTTTCGGTTGAAAGGCTAGCGCTCTAACTACTGCGCCATCCAGCGTGTGATAGCAATTCATAATGAAATTGAGTACGACATTTTATAATATATTTTATGTTATATGTTATCGAATTCCGAAGAGCGGCCGAAAACAGCAATTTTTATTTTGAAAATATTGATATTTCGGAAACAATTTAGAATTGTTAAAAAATTTATTTTATTGCTACCTTCTTAAATGTTTATTGGAAAAAATAAAAAATCTCTGAACTCGGTCAAAAAATTGGGTTTTTCGGGTATTTTTTTTTTATTTTAGAAATTTTGTAAGTTTTAACGATCCCGTTCATGCTTGCGATTAATTGTTTGTTTTTGCTTTGTTGGTTATTTTAATTTAATTGTCAATTTCCTTGCGTATCAATAATATTATCGTTACAATTTGGAGTAAATTTTTGGCTTTCAGCATATTTTTTTTCAATTCAGGTTTGTTTGATTTATATCAACAAATAAAATGTGGATACACGTTAAGAGATAAGAAACGTAGCAAGTAAGTGAAGGGGACGCTCATTCATTCAAGATATTGTCCGTTTGAGTTTAAAGAAAGACCATTTAAATAGAATAGCAGAACCTAGATTAGCGAAGATATTAATGAATGGCCAAACTACTACCAAATGTCTACCATGAAGACCTCCGAAAAGATGGTATGAGTGCAAAATGGCGTATTCACAATATATTGAGGATAAAATAACATATTGAAAAAGCAGACACTAAATACCTAAATAAGGAAGAAGATTTATTAATAGTCCTCCCTTTTACTCCTGTCTAACCCACCTTGGTATTGTCTATTCTCTACCTCAAAGTTTTATTTTTTATTTATTTATTATTTCATTATTTCAAAAAAATCAATTCTGTTCGTATAGAGTATATACTTGGCATATAGGTTTAACCAATTGTACAAACTAATAATAATTAGCTATATTCTTTAACAGTCTATCTACATTTTTAAATTCAATTCGAAAGTTTGTTATACTTAGAACTAAACAATATAAAGCACTAACTAAATCTAAACTAATTAATATAAACTAATTAAAACAACAATAAACCTGCAATAGGTAGGTAATTTGAAAAAGTAAGTTTTTTTTTTAGTTTTTAATGTAAATTTCATTTATAGTACAATAATATAAAAACTAACTGTGAACAATTTTAACTTTACTAACATTTCGAATGTTCAACAAGTCAGCAAGGCTGTGGAATATTTTCATGACAACATACAAGATACAATTCATAAAATAGTTCCGCAAAAAATTAATTTCACTTACAGACGCGAGTTACCTAAACTACTTGATCACATTCAAAATCTAATTTTATTAAAGAATGTAGAATAACGGAGATGGCATAGAACAAGATATTGTGTTCCTAAAATATTTTTTAGTCATTTCAAGTATTTGATCAGAAAATAAATTTTCAAATTTAACAATGTAAACTGGAACGAGTTTTTGTTTACCATAGATAAAAATTCTAAACCCTTTTGGAACGTCTGCAAGGTTTTAAAAAAGAAAAAATTCGAAATACCAACACTTGTACATAAAAATAATTGACTGATAAAAAAAAACGCTAATGTACTAGCATCACCATTAATACGGTTAACGATTCAGTTGAAAGTCTAAAATATCAATCAATGTGTAATCCTGAATTTACTTTTGTTAATCGTCCAATAAACTTACTTGGGAAAAATTTTTTAAAAAATCTTGAAATCTCGTTTAGAAAATTTTCTGATATATAAAAATATTCTGCCGAACGAACAATTGGGATTTAGAAATAAACACTCCAGAACACATCAAGTCTGCAAAATCAAAAATTTATTTAAAAATAGTCAATAAATAACAAAAAGTCGGTGGGTTTTATAACACTTGATGTCGAATTTGATTCTGAATGGTGAATCAAGGTTTGATTCACAAAATGATGAATTACGTATTACCAGTTTACCTTGTTAAACTAATCCAAAATTTTCTTAACGATTGATTTTTCATAGTCCAAAGTCGGAATAATACAATCAAACAACATAAGTATTACAGCAGGTGTGCCACAAGGTTAATATTTTATCCCATTTTATACAACATATTCATAGCAGATTTACTGAGACCTCCAAATTGCTATACAAGCTTATATGCAGACGATACGGTCCTATTATCATCTTAAGTCAATATGTCCAAACGAAATAATAAATAATTTTGAAAATGGTTTCAAAATAATTTAAGAATTACAAATCGAAAATTAGAATTAGTAACGAAAAAGCGAATTCGATTTTCTTCATAAAAAGAAGAAAATTATGTTACTTATTTTTAAATAATAATGAAATAATTATGGGAAAGTGAGGATATTAAATGTCTTGGTATACATTTGGACAAAAAAATACTTTTAAAGCACAATATAACAAAGACAGTTAATAAAGTAGACCTCTATATAGAAATTATATATGTATTCAGTCAAAAATAAAAAATCCAAGCTAAACTGTTGAAAACAAATTATTAAAATTTAAAGCCATTTTCCGCAGTACTCTTTTGTACGGTATTCCCATATGGAAGATCGCTGCGAAAACAAAACTTAAATCTGCTACAAATAAAAAACAAAATACGATCTTAAATTTATTTTTCCAACAACAGATTGCATAACATAGCAATTAAATATTAATACTGTTTTCGAACAAATATTAAAGATATTGCCTGTCTGTCTAGCTTCTGAGCGGTCTAAATTCAGAAAATCCGCTAATTAGAGCGATTGTAGATTAAGTTTTTACTAATTAAGTTTTATTTATATTTAAGTTAGTTTTGAAGTTTTAGGATAAAACTAAATTGATTAAAAAGGTTTTTACTTGCCATTTTTCCTTAAGAAAATATAAATAGAAAAGTTCAGGTTAGTATCAGTAAAAAATAAATTTAGGTGTAAATGGTGTTAGTATAAGCTCTTAATTATTGAAACTAGAAATAATAAAATTTGTACAGTGAAATTTAGGTCTAATAAAATTATAATAATAATAATAATAATAATACCAATAATAATAATAACAATAATAATACCAATAATAATAATAATAATAATAATAATAATAATAATAATAATAATAATAATAATAATAATAATAATAATAATAATAATAATAATAATAATAATAATAATAATAACAATAATAATAATAATAAAAATAATTATAATAATAATACCAATAATAATAATAATAATAATAATAATAATAATAATAATCATAATAATAATAATAATAATAACAATAACAATAATAATAATAATAATAACAATAATAATAATAATAATAATAATAATTATAACAATAATAATACCAATAATAATAATAACAATAATAATAATAATAATAATTATAACAATAATAATACCAATAATAATAATTATAATAATAATAATAATTATAACAATAATAATACCAATAATAATAACAATAATAATACCAATAATAATAATAATAATAATAATAATAATAATAATAATAACAATAATAATAATAATAAAAATAATTATAATAATAATACCAATAATAATAATAATAATAATAATAATAATAATAATAATAATAATAATAATAATAATAATAATAATAATAATAATAATAATAATAATAATAATAATTATAATAATAATAATAATAATAATAAAAAAGTATATAAAATCTAAGAAAAATCTTAAATGTAAGCACTCATCCGACTCAGCAAATTTTGTCTGATGTGTAAACGCTGTCTAAAAAAATAATTTCATATTTCAAGTGAGAAAGCATTGTACTAATACATACAAACCCTTTTTCGGATTCAAAAGTATAGTGTAAAAATGAGTGAGAAGTAGATAGGAATAGTGTAAAAAGCCCTGATACTATTTATGTATTCGCAATTAAATCTCCCTCGTATTATTTATTTTTTGGGTTTATTATTTTCTGAGCTTTCCTTCTCCTAAATTTATGTTTTTATTTGAATTTTCAAATTTTAAATTATTATTTAAAGCTTTTTTTAATTAAAATATATTTTAAACTGAAAATAATAATTTAAATATGGTTATTCATTCATTCATAATGATATTTTCTTCTTCTAGATTTTTCTTCTATTCTTTTTTAAACTCTCAATGGCTATAAAAATAAATAAATAAAACGAAGACAGTTTATTAAACCTGAAAATTGCTTTTAAAATATTTATATTTAAAGATTGAACTAATAACACCATTAAGGTTTGAACTATTGTCCTTTCGGACGAGAAATTGAAAGTATATGTCTTCATTACAGTGTAAAGTTCAGGTGACTCTACTAAGCATTTAAATTTGGTATTACGTCAAATATATTAAAAAAAAAATTGTTTTGTGAGTTGTGACTGCAAAACATATAAAGTATAAAATAATTATTTTGGATTCTATAAAATAATATAAAAATTAGTTAAAACTTTGATATCACAGTGAAAAGTGTTTAGTTTAAGTTAAAACGGAATTAAATAATTAAAAAAAATAAAATATTTTCAAATGACTTTAGAAATTGGTAATTTTGAATTTACTGATGAGCAAAATGATAAGATAGAACAACTTAGAAAACTAATTGAAGGTGTGATTTAAAAATTTGATTTCGATATGAATAAATTCATATTAAGATAATCAATTTTTTTTTTTTTTTTCTGTATTTTAATTCACACTTTAAAGATTGCAAAGTTTTAAAAATTGGAACTGAAATTGAAATTCTTGGACGTTATTTGTACAGTACTGAGTGGGATGTACAAAAAGCATATACACTAATACATGATTACTATGATTTTAAAAATAAATATCCGGATTGGATAACTACCTATCAAAGCCCTGATGATTTTTTGAATGTTATTGATTTGAATGCCAGAATTTTATTACCACATAAAGATAAACAAGGAAAATTTGTATTTATTCTTAAGCATGGTGAGTAGAATGAATTGGTAATCGGTTTTTCATATTAAAACATAAATTTACAATACAAAATATTTAATTTTGATAATATTAATTATTGATTTTCTAAAATATTGAATATGTTATAATAAAGTGGATGCATTTGATAAAATTCCGAATTATGTTATAAAATTAGCTCAAGTAGATGATTTGATTTACGAATCATTATTATCATCACCCCATGGTCAAAAATATGGAATAACAACAATTCTGGATACTGGCGGGTATGATTTAACATCCAAATATATAATAAATGCATATACATATATCTAAATCATGGTATTTACAGAATAAATAAAAACTATTTGAAACATGTTACACCTAGCATTGCTACCATAATTGGAAAAAAGTTTGATGTAGTTCCAGTTCATCCAGAGGATAAAAAAGTTAATTTTATATTAAGAAGTTCTATTATAAGTGCTCTTTTGTCAGTTGTTCTTCCATTTTTGGGCAATTTAAAAAAAATGGTAATGCTTACAATTATTTTTATTTAATTTTATAATTAAATAAATATTAAAACTCTAAGGTATATGTTTTACAATTTTATTAAATATTTGAACCGATTTCGGTTATTACACCATCAACAGAAAACTGATTGGTATTATGCTAAATTTGAAAAAATACTATGAATGTCAACACATGTGTTTTCTGATGATGGTGTAATAACCGAAATCGATTAAGATATTTAATAAAATTGTGAAACATATACCTAGAGTTTTAATATTTATTTAATTTTAATAATGTTTCACCTATAGAGCCTACAACATATTCTATAAATTATATTAATTAATTTTAATTATATTTGATTTTTATAATTTTCAATTCAAGGCTATGTTTCATAAGAGTTCAAATTTGGAAAAACTAAAGGAATATATTGGAGAAGAATATTTGCCATATGAATATGGAGGACCTGAAAGTAATAAGTTTGATTCATCTTATTTAAAAGAATTTTTACAAACGAGATACAGTTATGTTCAAAAATCTCAAAAATATCACAAGGAATCCTAGTACATACGATATAAATCTGAAATAACTTATAACTAAATTACATTATTAAAAATTTGTGATCTTATTTGGAATTTTTTTTTTTTTTTTATTAAGTCATGAAGAATGAAAGTCAGATGATAAGCTAGATGATTAAATTTACTCTCTTCGCAATCCGCTGCTTTTCTTTTAATTTTATTTGACAGCGTTATCGTATCGATTTGTATCTAAGTATGAACAATTTATATCTTTACAATAATTTACAAAACAATCTAAGTGTGGTGTTTTAACTGACTAATATTTCTGTTACATTTGACATTCAATATAAGTCAAACTATTTTAATAACAATAAGTTAATTTCTTAAAAATAAAAATATATAGAGCTGTTTTTATTCTTGGAAACATGAATTAAAATTTGTATGTGTATTTTTCTCTTCTATAATCTAATCGGCATTAGGAGTAAAAAAAAATGTTATCCAACAATGTGGTAAAAATAAATTCTTGCTCAAATCTTGTTTGAGTAAAAAATCACTTCGTCTGTTCTACCGGTTGAGAAAACAAGTCTATTCTATAGATAAATAGAAAATTTGTTTATTCTAGCAAAGATAGCAAAAATGTATAACTGTAAATTTAATTTATTAGTAATTACTATAGCGATTAGTGATATTAATTTAAAATATTGAAAAATATCTAATTTATATTTATTTATTTCAAATATTATGTTCTAGTAGATACCCATTATATACAAAGTTGATTTTCAAAAATGTTTTTGGTTTTAACATACCGTTACTCATAAAAATAAACTGTCAAAATTTTTTGTTATTTTAAATAAATGTTGTGTATTATATATTTGGTTCCAATATGGAAAACAATAGTGTAAAAAAATCTTAATTACCAGATTTTAAGTTAAAGATAGTATACAGATTGACAACGTAATAGACTTTTCACCCCAAAGCAAAATGAAAAATTAATAACTTAAACGAAAAAGGTGTTGGTTACGGATTGAAAATGAAATGAAAAACTTTTCACTGATGTATAATAACGCAAGTATGCATGCAAAATATTATAATATAACGGAATAAAATTGATTATTAATTAAAATTATAATTTCTAACTCTAATAAATTCGATTTTAAATATACCGAAATGTATCAAGTGAATAACTAAAAATAAAGCTTCATTTACATTTTTCATAAATAAAATCGTTTTTCAATCAAAATTATGGTAAAAAATAATTTTCGATAAGATTAATATTATTTATCGATGAATTATATTGTCAGCAACTTAGTCAGAATTACCTTTCCGGACATTAAGTATGTGGTTTAGCAATTTTTTTACATTACGAAATTATTTATTTATTTATTTTAACAGTTCATCCTACACATAAATCTGTAGGCCAACTTTATAGGTCATTTTCCCTTTCGAAATGTGTGCATTTTTATCAAATTATATTAATTATTTGGTATATATTTTTGTATATTATATTACGAAAGAAGAGTGCTTTTTACAAGGTAGACTGTAGTCATGTAGGCCGACTTATTCAGTATATTTGATTAATATTTCATATTAATTTGTACCTACTGTTCAATATATTTGATAAATATACAAATTGCCAGTCGAAATGTAAAAATCGCCAATGCATTTGTCGATAATTTAAAAATATATATATATATTTATATATATATATTTATAGCATAAAAATATTAGGAATTTCAATTTTGAAAAGTCTATTTACATAATTAGGTCTATATGCCTCGTTTTCCCTTAACATATTTAAATTATCTTCGAACTTAATGTTTCAGTTCTTAAAAAAAAAATTGTATAATATTGATAATTTAAGAAATGACATAAAGGCTGCATCATAACGGTTTATAAAATAAATATTTAAAAATTTTTTCCAAATTTTAACATTTTATATGAAATATGAGCCTAAATTGTTATTTTTAAGAACATTTTGTACAATTTATATTCAAACTTGGTGAATACTGCTGCATAAAAATTGAATTGCAATGTTATTGAAAATAATTATTTGTACGTATTCATTTTACGAGTTACCATGACTACAGTCAAAGCAACAATTAACATCAATTTATAACAAAACGACGCAAAGTGAAACATTACAAAACTATACATGAGTGTAATTGAACAAAATTAACTGAATTTAATTAAAGTTCTAAAAACTAATATTTTTTTTTTTGCAAAAGGTTTGCACTTTTATTTAATTATTCGAATGTGACATAATGCATAAAATTAATCAATTTTGTTGTACTTAAAAAATTAAAATAGAATTTATTAAATTTTATAGAATTCATATTATTATTTACATAATGTAAAGATTTTATTTTCTATAAATTGGCATAATAAAAATATAATTGTTGTATTATGTATATAATATATATTATGTACAATTGTATGCATATGTAATATATATTTAGTGTGTAATATGTAATAATTATTATTATAATCAAAACAAAAGACTGATGATTAATTCAAATTCCAAAGGTTGGAAGGATTATTATTTGTTGGATTAATTACATTCATTTAATTTTTTTGAATTATTTGTAAACATTTTAGGAAGTAAAAAATCAGCTTAATAGAGTAGTTATTTTCGAAATGGTCTAAAATGAACAAAATTTCAGTGTCTGATTTTCTACAAAATGTACATCATAATGACATAATTGTATAACATTATATTTAATTGAACCCAATTTTAAAATTTTCAATATTACATTTTAACCCATTATTGCTGAATACGCTCACGTAGCCTCTAGTTTTTTTTTGCACATGTCGTAAGCTGTACGTTAAATTTTTAACGTGATAAATTTATTGAAAATTTGTTATAAATCGAAGAATTTTGTAGTTTTTATTTTGGTAATGAACATTTTTCTATCAATATGAATAACAATAATGAATAATGATATATAGACCTACTTGTGAACGTTTAAACTTTTTCCAATTATTGTAACGAGAAAATAGCTGTATACAAAATTTATTGGATCTGTTTAACAACCATAACGAAGTGTTCGAGTTATCATAATACAAGTAATATTGAATTACATAAAATGTAAAAATAATTGTGTAAATTAAAATAAATTACTATTTTAAGCCTGGGTTACTATTCAAAGCCTGTACCTATTTGGTTTGACTGTATTTAATATTTTCGTATTTCATTTGCCTGGTCTGGGGTTAATTTGTCCCTATTTTGTAAAATTATTTGACCTTTATTAATATTAGCCAATAGAAAATTAATTTTGTTGATAGTTCAATGCATTTACTCCCATATCTGATAAACATTGCCCAGATAATAAATCTTTCCATCATTCATTTTATAGGCAACATTTATAAGCTATTTTCAGTTCCGAATATTAATAATTATATGTATAATTTATAGCTACGAAACCCCAAATACATCAAAATCCCAAAATATCAAAATCCCTAAATTCCAAAATCCGACTTTAATCCATTTAGTGTTTTCGAATTCATGCATTTTGTTTGTACCTAACAGTGGCTACGCATAAAAATTATTTAGGACGTAAATATTCTAAAAAAAAAAGATATCGATTTTTTTGTTTCCAACGGCGGCTTTAAGAATAAAAATGTAAGTAAATGATAATACAGGCAAATGAAGTACAAGCATTTGGCACACTTTCAAATAAAGTCAATCGAATAAATTAATAAAACTAATAAATTATCTTAATTTTAATAAAACAAAACAAATTAAATAAAAAATCAAATTTTACATTAAAAAATTTATTATAACAAAATTACAATAAAAAATTAACTTAATTATGAAAAAAACAAATAAAAATACATTTATATACGAAATTCTCAAATTAATAAAATTAAGTAAGTGATATATACATTTTTTATTATTTAAGCCGACAATGAGATCGTCGTTCTCTCGACCCGGAATAATATACTTTACTAATAACTAAAATACAATATCTAGAGTTATAACCAGCATTTTTGCAGTACTATTCTACAACTACAACCGTATGACCTGTAAGTCACCAATAACCCACTAATAATAATTTTCTCAACTAAAAACTAAAAATTGGTCTTAGGTTTACCAAGACTGGTCTCTTTATTATTAACAACTTGTAGTAAATAAGTATAGTAGTCAATTAATTAATTTGACAGAGTTCAATAACCAAATAAGTGTGTAAAAGAAAAAATTGTATATGTAATTATATAAAATGTTAACAGTTAGTTACCAATATTAATTAATTATGAATTTTCTATCATTTTGCTTTAATTTTTTAAAAAAAATTAGCTTTTATTTTCATTTTGTCTGTCCATTTGCCTTTTGAAAATATAATATGTTATTTTTTATTTTTCAACTGCTTTATTATTATTTACAAAATGTTTTTTAATTTTGATTATTTAAATTTTATGGTTCAGATGAAAGCACAAAACAGTTAATATTTATTTGTTTTTTAACTGGAATATCGATATTTCGTTTAAATATGTTTCAAATAATCATTCTAAGTTTGGTGATATTTTATGCTTTGTATTAATTATTACTTGTTATTAAAAATGCATCTGTACCGTAATGAAACAAAACGTGAAATAAAAATCAAAATCTATTTCATCTCTTTAAACCATACAATATAAGCTGATTTGGGAGGTTTGTTTAAATTCATTTAAGAACATTTTGTTTGAAAATGCGTTCAGATATTTAACGACTTACTTAGTAGCTATGATAAAGGGTATTCAAAAAGAAAATAATTTTTTTTTTAACTTTCTTTATTTATTTATTTCTAAATTCAAAATTTACAATACTTTTTACATAAAAAATTTTGAATAAATAATTTTAATTAAATTTGACGAATTTTGAAATAATATTCTGTTCAGAGCCTTAGCCGTAGCTGTCTGGCTTTTTTTTTCAAACATTAAAATAATAGTGCATATCGTATGAAGTCATTTTTTTTCTCCTCTTTCCAAAATTGCTTTAACAACTGCTCTACTCATTAGGTTTTTTTTTTGAAAAAATTATTGAAAAAAGAAAATTGGTATAAAAATATTAAGGTTTTTACCTAAACCATATTAAATTTCCATAGCTCTACAAATAAAGGTGCTAGGTATTTTTAAGTCAGTAAGCCCCCATACATGGATACAGTCCCCTCCATACATTTTCAAAGAGCTCATTGAAGTGCTTCATGCCTCTTTCATTAAAGCTTGACCTAGATCAGACAATGTAGGTGAAGTAAAGTAAGCCTATAACTACAGTTACTATTAGATTACTTACATCGAGCAATATTACACACAATGAAAAAAACAACGATTGTGGAATTTTGAAATTACTGAATTTATCGTATTGAAAATTTGTTGAATAATTTGATATCATTTCAATAGGAATAAAGTACCTTAACATATTTTTTGGTACAATGTAAGCTTTTGTTTTTCTATTTCTATTTGGCCGGATTTAGTGTCTGGAATAAAGACAAGTCAGAACAAAACTAATCTGTAAATATAATATATGTTGAGTCAATATTTAATTTAAAATGAAAACCAAAAAGTATAGCCCATATTTTGCCAGCCCTTTAATTTTATTTTTAATAATATGAAAATGAAAGAATTGAATACTAGCAACTAAGGCAAAATAAAAAGCAACAGTCAAAGTCCATAGAATGTTTGTACTTAAATATACAAGGTATCATAAACAATTTTGCTGAACTAGAAACAACAATTTTTAATAAAAACTTTGATATAATTTGTTTAACGGAAACCCATTTAGTAGACGATGATGATTATTATTTTGTAGAACTTAATAACTACAAGTTAATTAGAGTAAATAATCATTCTAGGCATACAAATTAATGAAATATGAAATTATTAAAAGCATCACCTATCAAAAATATTTATGGTAGTTGGTTGTCAAAGTATATTATAAAAATAATGTAGTTTATTTTACGGGAATATACAGATCTCCATGTTATTTACATATTGACTCAGATTTTTTCAATATTTTCTCAAATTTTGTCGAAGAGTTAGCTGATTATAATTCAGATGTTGTAATTATATGAGACTTTAATATTAATTGGTTAGTCAATGATAATCAAAAACAGAAAATGAAAAACATACCTACATTACAGATGACAACGCTTATAAACAAATTGTTAGTGATTACACTAGAATTGTAAAAGATTCAAAAACATTAATAGATTGGGTTTTAATAAATAAATTTAATAATATAAGTGCTAATATAGACAATAATTTAAAAATAACTGATCATGAATCTATTAGAATATTTATATATCTACCACTTTTAAATACTAATAATGAAAATAAAAAACTTAAATTTTTAAAATATAATAAAGACAAATTCAGAGTAAAAATTTGTAGAAGTGATATAATGACAATGTATTTCAGTGATTGCAATACTAAAGCAGAATTATTTACTTCAAATTAATATAATATTATAAATGAATTTATTGTTAAAAAAAATGTTAAAGCTGTGGAAAATATTTGGTTTACAAATGAGCTAAGGTTATTAAAAATTGACAGATTAGTAAAAAAATAGAGTATATAAAGTTGCAATGTGGAGAAATACTGAGTTTGATTGGAATAATTATAAAATACTTCGAAATAATTATAAGGGTAAAATAAATTTAGCAAAAACTCAATTTATTCGTAATAAAGTGGAAGTTTCATGTGACCAAAAAACTATGTGGAGAAATATAAAAGCATTTGTGCTCAGGAAGTCATTAATGAAATAATATTTGAAGATGGAAAGTGCGATAATAATTTAAAAATTGCAAATAAATTTAACACGTACTTTGTACAAAGCATAAAAGACATTAATAATAATATTCCATTAATTACTTATATTAATAAAATTGAAGATGTGTGCTGTTGTTTTAAATTTAAAACTTTAAACCTAAATCAACTAAAAAAAATTCTGCATTCTATGAATAATAAAAGAGACAAAAATTTGATTAACGCTAAAATGTTCAAAGATTCATTTAACTTAATTGGTCAAAATATGTTGTCAATAATAAATGAATCACTATTAACTGGTGTATTTTCCGATAAATGGAAGGAATCAATAATTAGTTCTATTCCAAAGGTAAAAAATTCAAAAAGTTCTTGTGATTTTCGTCCAATAAATTCAATTATAACCTGAAGCAAAAGTTAGCTGAAAAGGTAATTAACATGCAAATAGAAGAGTATTTTAAAACAAATAATTTAATATCAGAACATCAATCGGGCTTTAGAAAGATGCACAAGTCATAACAAGCTGGAAAATGGAGATTCATGATGGAAAGGTAATAATTGAAGTTTTAAAAAGAGCTTTCGAAACCATTGATCCGTTCTATTCTCTTAAAAAAGCTGGAAAAATATGATGTAAGTGGAATAGAGTTAGAATGGTTTCAATTTTATTTAAATAGTAGAAAACAGAGAACTAAATTTAACGGTACTACTTCAGAAACTGTTGATGTAACAATGGGAGTTCCTCAAGGTTCCATATTGGGTGTTCTACTATTCCTAATATACATTAATGACATGAAAAAAGTTATAAATTTTGGAAAATTGGTTCTATTTGCGGATGATGGCCTTTTGTATATTGTACTGCTGATAGTATATTAGAATGTATAACGAAAATGAATGATGATCTAAAACATTTGAGTATGTGGTTTAAAACGAATAAATTAGAATTAAATGTATCAAAAACAAAAGGTATGATTTTAAATAGCATAGTAGAAGAAGTTGTTGAAGTTGATGGTAATATAATAGAAATGGTCAATGAAATCAAATACTTAGGAGTAATTATAGACAAAAAATTAAAATTCAAAAATCACATTGATTATGTTTGTAAAAAGATAGGGAAAAAAAATACAAAGTATATAATAGTTCCTAAATGCTATAAGATTGTATAATGTAATGATTAAACCTCATTTTGAATATTGCTCATCGATTTTATTTATGTCAAACAATGAAATGATTGATAGAATGCAAAAACTGCAAAATAAGGTGATGAAAATAATCTTAAAAGTCGATAGGTATATAGTTCAGTTAGTTTTATGTTAGAAGCTTTAAAGTGGTTAAAAGTAAATCAAAGAATTAAATTTAATGTCGTAGAAACAGTTTTTAAAATAAAAAATAAAAATTATCTTAAGTATTTATGTGACAGATTAGTATATAATAATGAAATTCATTATTATAATTTAAGAAATATTTTTAGTTTAAGCTTAGACTTTTTTAGAATAGAAAAAACAAAGAACATATTAATGTACAACGGCTTAAATTTATTTAATGAATTGCCTAGTTATTTAAGAAATGAAAATAATTTAAATCGATTTAAACGTTTATTAGTATTTTACGTAAAAGAAAATTTGGTAAAAATAATTTAAAATAATTTTAACTTTTATATATATATTATATTGTAAATTAAATTAAAATAGTTAATAAACTAAATAAATAAATGAGAAAAAAAAAAAAAAATTTTTTTAATAATAACTAGCTTTTTTTTGTGTTTTGTTTACCAGCGTATGCAATTTTTAGGTTTAATTAAAAATATTTATTAAAAAATTATTCTATAGTCTTTCAAAGATTATAGCATATTCAATAATATTTGATAGAATCCATTAAATGTTAATTCTTATTACCACTACATGTAATTTTATAAACTCTGACTCAATAATTTTTACAAACATCAACAATAAAAATGTTCAATAGCATTAACTTTTATTTATTGTAATAATATTAAATTTACAATAAAAAGTAAAAAAATAAATTACTATATATTTTTTTTTTATATGTACCCAAATTGGTATCATAAATTAAAATAATTCAACAAAAAAAGAAAAAAACGAACTACTGTCACTGTTAAAAACGATATAAATTCTACTTGTCGAATATTTTTTTTTTATTATTTTTTAACAAAGAAAAAAAAAATCAAAATGGAGATGACATCATAGCAAAAAGTTCAAATTGGCCGTTGATGATAACTTTTTTTAAAGCACATAATAAAATTTACATATCACTATAATAATATTTATGCACATAATATTATTATTACACATATGTATACATACTATTATTAACCTTAATTTAAATTTATTTTCTTGAATACCTATTATGTTTTCATATTATATGACAATGGTAAAAACATTCGATTTCAATATGTGTATTACTACACTACTAGGTCAAGTTCAATAAAAACTACAAAAAAAAAATAACTGGTATATTATTTACAATTTTGATATAAAAAAAAAGTATATAAATATATAGTGCAGTGAAAATATGAACGAAAGGTAATGCCGTGGTGTTAAGAGATATTTTGTTTCTCTGAAAAATATTTTAATATTAAGTATAGGCCCATATGGACGTTCCTTTAAATTTATATTCAAAATTTTTTTTTTAGAGAAACATAATACCATTTTTATTATTTTTATCAATTTTGTTCACCAGCAGTTATCAGGACAGTTCAGCCCAAAAATAGAATAATACCATCAATATAAAATATTTGAATACTATGTGAAATAAAAATAGTAAATATGTACTCATATAATATTGTTGTTCATCTCAATTATTTGCTTACATTTTGATATTAAAAATAAACAATTTATATTATTTTAACCCTCAGCTACCTGAGTCGACTTTATTTTTTTTTTACATTTACCTTACAATTATTTCTTATACTATTATTTAGGATTTTTTTTTTATTTAATTTATATTCTCAATGTCAATGAGCACTTAAATTTAATGATATTATTAACTTTAAAAAAGAGAGGTAAAAAAAAAATGCTTCAAGTTCAGTTAAGAAATTGATTTATTTATTCCTTTTGGTGTGTGTTGATGAATTTTTTTAATCTTTTCTTAATTAAAAATTTGTATTACAAAATACAAAAATTTAATTTTTTACGTTTATAATGTCAAAAATATCAAAAGTGTAATTTTGATATTATAATTTAACTGCATTTGATCGAAATATTAAAATTAAAAAAATAAACTTTGGGATGGAGTATGTACTATCCAGTATCCACCCATTTCAATTTATTGAAAAATATATTTTAATATTCATGCTCAAATACCCAGAAAAAAGACAAAATGAGGAAACTCGTATTAAGAACATATTTATTTATTTATTTATTTATTTACTTGTGTAACACAAACAGTTTACAAAGAGAAAAAAAAGCTTATTAATAGAGAATTTATACAATCCAACAGTTTAACTTAAAATTAAGAAGTACAAACTAATATACTAATACTAAAGTTTAAAATTTTAAAACCATACACAATAAATTGTTTACAAAAAGTTTAAGAATGATTAAAACAAAACATAAATTATATCTTAGTTATTAAGATAAAGACGTTGTCTTAGTAGGTGTTTAGACATTGAAAAGTGTATGTGCCGTTTATATTTGTTTTCCATCATTAGCATCCTATGAATTGACTCAAACATCCCATAGTTCGTTCTATGAAAATGAAAGGGAAATGAAAGAGAAAAAAGATTGGTAGATCGAAAACAGGGATTATCAATAATAACGATTTCATTTGAAATTAAAGACGATGTTATATTTCCTGTTACTACTTCAGTAATAAAACTAACATCTCCAATTTCGCGTCTTAGTTGCAATGAACACATTTGAAGAAGTTTAAGTCTATGTTCATAAGGGGGTAATAATAATGGGTCAGACCATGGAAGAAAACGTAAGCCAAACCTTAAGAAATTTCTTTGAATAGATTCAATTCTAAGTTTGTGTACCTCATAAAAAGGAGACCAAACTTGACTAGCGTATTCTAAATTTGGTCGTACGAGACAAGTATATAAAGATTTTATGATATACGGATCAGTAAATTCTTTCGACCATCGTTTAACAAAGCCTAACATTGAGTTGGCTTTATTGATGATATGTGTATAGTGAATTTTAAATGTCAACTTTTCATCACAAAATACACCTAAATCTTTGATGGATTGAAGTCTTGTAAAAGATTCACCATTAAGTGTGTAGTTATACTTAAACGGATGAGAACGGCGAGTGTATGTAATTGGGGCACATTTATTAATGTTGAGTAGAGGATTATTATGTGCATATGAGGTCTTTTTGAAACAAAACTGAATCATCTTTGTTTTTTATTTTTTTGAAGATTTTCATATCGTCTGCGTAAATTAGTAATTCACTATTACTAATGATAGATGCTACATCGTTGATTGCAATAATGAAAAGAAGTGGACCTAAATGGCTACCCTGAGGAACTCCAGAGTTAGCCATAAATGATTTAGACGTCTCAGATCTGAATATTACGCTATAACTTCTATTTGTCAGATATGAGTTAATCCATTTTAAAAAGAAAGGTGGAAAACCTAATTATTTAAGTTTAAATAAAATGGTACTGTGAGGTAGAAGGTCAAAGGCTTTACTAAAATCGGTGTATACCACATCAGTCTGGTAGCGTTCATCCATATTTTTAATAAAAACTGATACTGATTCAATGAGATTAGTTACCGTGGATTTCTTTTTCATAAAACCATGCTGGTTTGGGATTAGAAAGTCAGTACAATGTTTGTATGTAGAATCAAATACAATTAATTCAAAAAATTTAGTAATTGCAGTTAACTTGGCTATCGGCCGATAGTTATTTTTAAATTTTTTTTTATGAATTGGACAAAAGCTTTTTTCCATATATTAGGAAAGAGTCCTGTGGAAATTGAAAAATTAAAAAGGAATGATAGTTGAGCGGTAAGTGAATTAGAACATTTTTTTAGAACAATTTCTGGTAGGCCATCTAGCCCAGGAAAAGTGCTCTTGTCAAGTTTATTTAGGTATTTAATTATGACATCATCATCATTTAGAGGTATATTTGACAGCTTTTTTATTTACATAAGTGGCTAACAGACCATGTAGGACCTACCAATCAGCATTCTCCATTTTGCCGGCGGCTTCTTTCCAGTGAAATATACGGAATTATTTAATGTCTTATTATTAATTATTTATTAGTACCAATGGTTTGATCTGTCCCAACGTTTTTTACTTTCGGTTTTGGATTCGAAAAATCTCTCGGGTGAAATATTTTCGTTCATCAAGCCAATGTAGTCTCTTGGCTTTAATTTTACATCCACTTCGTTATAAAGCTCATATCTTCCTCTTCAAATCCCATAGTCATTTCATCAGGGCCATATATATGGCAACTATTTTTACTAATAATCCATGAAGTATATCAATTTGATATAAAATTGAGTTTGAAAATAATTATTAAATCTGAAATGCATGAAATTTACTATTTCATTATCTGAAATTCCCATCCCGTGTCTTCCAATCAATAATTCAAATTTTTCCTATACAACTGACTCAATCATTTTACTACATTTCGATGCCAAAAATATTTATGTAGATTTTGGTTTAAACTAGTCTTACTAGATACAACTTCTTCGATATTTAATTTTTAATAATACGAAAATACGTTAAGTTGTTGGTTGTAACCATTTATGTTGGTTTAAAATTCATTTTGGACAAATTTAAATTAAATTTAATTTCGTAGATTAGATAATTTTTAGTTTATGTAAAAAAAATTAAAATTCGGATAAAAATGTACAACAATAGTTCTACAAACTTGTTAAATAAGTTTTCTTTACACATAATTTTTTATTCAAAATAGAACTACGACAATACTACGATACAAACGACAGAACTACGATATAGAACTACGGCAAAGTTTTAAAATTCTGATCATGATGCATAGCTCTTATTGTAACTTGACTTGTCAGATTTTTAACTTAATTTCGAAAAAATTCAACGCAAAGGCTTTAAAGGACGTAAATTACTATTCCAGCTCCTATTCAAGAATTTTCAAATTACATAATGGAGCGTACTACGAGGAAGTGACAGCATATGAAAATTCATTTTATATCACAATTCATTTTATATCAGAACGGTACAGAGAATATTAGCATGGCGCGTGCGCAAGGATGACACGCAAAATTTTGATGCGTTCCACATTTTTTCTAACCCCTTTAAATGAAATGTGTTTATACATTTATATTTAGTTTATATATTTGTTAAAATGCCCCACACATCGAAGTTGAAAATGACCTGAAGTTGCACCTGCAGATAAATCTGTCCGCTGATCAATAAATAAATAAATACATAAATCTCAATTTTATGCATAAGAAAAAAAATATCTGATTAGCTCTGAAAAACATTTACTGAGTCGTAATTTTACTTGAGTTTATCAATATAATTATTATTTATAACTGAACATATACAGTACACAAATTATTGTTTTATTTAATTATTTTATTAAGTTATTTGAAGTGGTGCTTAGTACTATATTTTATTAAATCAAATAATGTCACTAAATTTCCTATTTGTATTTAAAACTGCTATTCTAAATTCTAAATTACTACACACATCCACAATGGTGTCATTTAATAAGATTTAGAACTGTTGTTAATTTTAATATTTATTGAAAAAATGAGTTGGTGTGAAAAAAAAAAACAAAATAAAAGATGAAGAAAAATTAACAAAATAAATTAAATCAAATGCAATATTCGAAAGTAAAACTGCGAGTTTCAATGAAAATGTCAGAAAATTATTATTATATACATCAGAAGTAATTCTTATTTCAAAACAAGTGTCTATTAACCCTTGTATTGCCTATATTTTTTTTATCAAAATAGTTTAAAACGTCAGTTTTATATGAAAATAAACGGTTTGATTTTTAACTATTCAAAAACGATAGTGAAATGAATTATTTTTTTTCTATTTTTGTGTAAGTTCAAAAGCCATAGTTTGTCTGGGGTTTAAGCACCCCAACTCGTTTTCAGATAAAGTATTTATTATACATGAGGATAGTGTTTGAAATTACTATCTTCACATGAACTCAAATTATTCATTAAGGTATAAAAAATACAAATATGAAAGAATAAATTACTTTCAAATAGCGATTTCAACCTAAATTGAAAACTATAGGGCGATATTATCTATAGAGCAATAAATAAAACGATATAACGGGTTAATACCCACTACTTATCTTAAGTGTTTTTTTTTTCAATAAATTTATGTTTTTGTATGAATTTGTCACATAAAGGTTATTTTAAAATTTTTGTATAAAACAGAAAAATGTACATACACTTTTGTATCTTTTGAACACTTTTAAAAGGGCGAGTGCAGCCTAATTTGATAATCTAAATTAAATAATTTATTTTTATTCATATATCAAATATCTGTCATAATTTTCTTGTGTCAATCTTTTTTTTAAATTTTTTTTTTTGAATAAATATAACGACTTCATGCAGGGTTCATAGTAAATGCCCCTTGGTATGTTCCATATTCTGACATGAATCACCATATTATGTGTAGAAAATTTAAATATCATATTTTCAACTTAAAAAAATCTGTACAATCTGGAAGACATGATATGGGCCATTAGCTTTACATAGCACATAATTTTTTTTTTTTTTTAATATATAATTTTAAGTCAATGGGATGAACAACAGCTTTTACACAGAGATTTGGAATACACAATTACATACAATAGCTTTTTGCTTTAGAATTTTTTTTTTATGGTATATCTACTAATTTAAATGTGGAAAATTATATCTACTGTAGAGTATACTTCGTATAGTGATAACCAAATATCTGAACCATATTATAAATCATTTGTTTTATTCCAATGATATAAGGTAGTGGACCACATTGAAGAAATCCAGAAAGCATTTTTTGCCTTTGTCGGGAATTGAACCTGGTCCCTTTCAGTTAAAGGCAGTCACCCAGCATGTAAATATGTATAATACTAAATTATATTCATTTTGACACTATTTTGTGACTGATGGAAATATAATACAACTTGGACTGGCGATTGGCAACCCATAAATAATGTCTTTTCATAGTACCAATTTTATTTTTATACTGCTACTATTTTCGTCATTTATGATGATGTACAGACACTTGACTACTTTATTTTTTATCCTATTCATAATTCAAGTTTAAATTCATATTTATCAGCACTATATTTAATAGCTGTTAGAGAGCTAAAATATAAATACTCTACACGAGCTCTGATAGCCACTGTGAGATATAAATAAATAAATAAAAATTAACACCTTAAATAAAAAAACAACCGATCTTGTTAAATTAATTTAAATTGCAAAGCTAAAAGTTTTTTTAATTAATCTATAACAATCGATTTTACATAATAAATAACAAAAACTGCTCTTTGAAATTTCAATCTCATAACTCCAATTCAAATAAGAAAGTCTATGTATGTATGTATGTACAAAAAATTATTATGAAGAACCACAACTGGTCAAAAGCCAAGCATAATCAATAAGAGTGTTAAAAAAAATATTTTATATTAACTTGATTTTTCTTTGACTTTATAAATATATGCAAATTTTAATTATTCAATTAATATACAAAAAAAAAAAATTAAAATCACTGATCCTATTATTCACAGTATTCGGATTATAATACTTTTGTCTTGATTTAAAAAAATTATCAGTTGAAATTTTTTATTTCTTTGCTTGTATGTTGTTTTTGGCTACTGGAAAAAAGTTATTATTGCTGTTATGAAGATGATAATGTGAGATAATCACTACGAAATAAATACAGGTCGAATGTTCGAAATATATTCTATATTTGAGTCAACGTTTATAATAGAACAAAGAAATTTTGATTTGTTATTGATAAAATATTATTCTGTGTATTTTATTTTTATTTTATTCAAAATAAACTTTTGGAGTGTTGTTTTAAAATTTGGGTTTTTTCAATATAATTCTAATAAAGAGTGTTGCTTTGAAATTTTTTTTTCATATATTTACCATGCCAAAGTAAAAACATTAAAATATGATAAATATGTAATGTACAGATATACACCGATACCAATTTTGTAATAATAATAAGCCAATAGTTCAAGTAGAACTAGCAAATAAATTTATTATAATTTTAATTGTATCTAATAAATATATATAAATAAATGAATAAAAACTGTAAGTTACAATAGAAGCCAAATGTATGTTTTTTAAAAATTAAATATGTTTTGGCTTAAAAACTACTTTATATTCTTCAATCAATAATGAAAAATTTCTCCATGCTCCTAAGAAATATTTTAATAATCAAATTTGTATGCTTTAATTCAAAACTAATCAAACGATATTGTAAAATGTAATTAACTATCACACATTTAGATATAATAGAGCATTGAAAGAAATAAAAATGTCGCATGTTTATTTATGACGTGGGTTGGATGAAAGTGTTACTGTCGGCACTTCTCCTGGCGTGACATGGCGAAATATGCTGTGTTAAAGAAAAACGAGTACAATGGAAAATTTTCTGGAAATAATAGTGCCATATATTTAAAAAAAAAAATGTCTGTTTATCTATAATAATATTGTCATTACCTTTTATATGTTAAAAAAAAATTGAAACAAATTTTATTGTGGTCAATAGGTTTATTTTCCATTAATAAAATAATTTTTAACACGTTAAACACAAATTAAGCTATAATTGAAAAAAAATATTCTGGTTTTGTTAATTGAAATTTCGTAACTAAAATTGCTAAAAATTTGGTAAATAATTATAAATGTTGTTAATCAGCTCTGTTTCTTAATCAATCGTAATCAAAAATATAATTAAAAATCTAATTAAGGTTTAAGCCGAAATGGCATCTGGAACTTAAATTTGGTTCTTAAAATATTTTCAAATAATATTTGCTTTATTATAATTATTGTTATTAAGTCAGGTAAACGGGTCATTAAACGGGGTATGTAGATGTACTGTATTTTATGAAATTAAAAGGAACGATGTTATGTTTTGCACGTCAATAAATTTGATAAATAAATACTCAAAACTAATTAATCTACTCATGAAATAAATGAAATGTGCAAAACTATTACAATCATCATTTACTTTGTTTAATACCATAATTTGTTAAATACCGTAATTTCATTTTATTTAAGTTATTATCAAATTATACTCTTAAGCAGTATTCGTGGTTGACAGCTTTTGATTGGTTGTCAAATGATGCCATTGTTACTCCATATTGGTCAGCATAACCAAGATACTAAGCAATGTTATTGACAACTAAAAATTGACAATCCTATAATTTCACAAATGTCTAAATGCCAAAATGTCAAAATTGACAATTTTATAATATCACAAATGTCAAAATTTCAAAATTGACAATTTTATAGTATAACAAATGTCAAAATGTGACATTTAAAACAATATCATCAAAATCATCATTGTTATATACTTTATTCGAAATAAACAACACGAAAAACTATAAATATATAATATTATATATTATGGCTATGGCAATAGTTGTATGTTGTTTACTTCTAATGGTTTAAAAACAATTTAATTTCATTCACATTAAAATGTAATTAAAACCCTCATCATAAAATTTTTATCATTAAATTTTGTTTTTGTCTATTTCGAATAATATTATTTAAACCAAATAAATCTTATAGACGCAATGAACTTTCTAGTATATATACATACTACCTCAATTATGGCTTAGCTAAAGTATTGTGAGAATATTTTTTTTTATCCAAATATTTTGTGTACTCCATATTTTTTTTTTACATTTTAAGGTAATGAAATTTAAATGCTTTAATTAGTAAATAATTATAAATTACGTATTATTTTTCTTCAACTCAATAGAAATATGACATATATATTATGTACTATTAGTAATAGGCGGTAAATTTACTAATTGCTTAGATCAAGG
The DNA here is from genome assembly GCA_963942445.1 of Argyra leucocephala. Lineage (NCBI taxonomy): Eukaryota > Metazoa > Arthropoda > Insecta > Diptera > Dolichopodidae > Argyra > Argyra leucocephala. The sequence continues at coordinate 27,212,006 of OZ012678.1, read as the reverse complement.
AAAACTATTTGTAGATGTATTTAATAATTTCTGATATGCTAAATAAATTATTTCAACAATTCAAACATTGTTATTGATTTTAAATTATTTATAAACAATATGTATTCTGTTTTAATATACTCTCCTTTCCAGATCTTTCCCATATACAAATATCCTAAAGTTCTTCAGAGCAAATAATTCTTTCACGTTTTTTTTTTTTTTTTTGAGTTGAATTTTAAGTACTCTGATTTTATTTTTAATTTAAAAATATTGCGTATGTATTAAGTGTCATAATATATACATATGTAATTTATAAATTTGATATATAAGAATAGAAAATTTAAATTTTTTTTTTTAAATTATGCATATTAATATTAATTCCTAGAAGTTTTGAAATTAAAGTGACACTTACAGTTTGTTTGTTGTTACTCAGAGATGGACTTAGGGTGATATTGCCATTCACCACAACACAATCTAAAATGTAGTTGTAATTGACAATTTTTTTGTCATTTTCTATTATGATCCACAACACAGCCTAATTATCTGTCAAAACTGCACAACATAGTTGTTAGGCTGTGTTGTCTGCAAATATAGTTATTGCAATTAACGGCACTGGTTACAGTCGATACGTTTAAGTTGTATGAGAAAATCAAATCTTTATAACTAGTTAAGATCAGTTGTGTTAATAAAAACCAAATATTTTTTTTCTTTTCTACAAAATTTATTGATGTTTATTGATGCTTTTCCCTTTGAAATTTTTTTCGAAGTATGTAGTACACAAAGTTGAAAAGGTAGAAAATTCTTTGTTCGTTAATAGTTATAAAAAAAATTTGCATAAAATATGGAAAATGAGAAGTATTTAGTAATATTTTATTACTTTAAAAAAATTTAATATTTTAGACAACATGTTTACAATTGCTTAAAGCTGTAATTCGCAATAGCAATATTTGATTTTGTTCTCTATTGTGTTGTATGGTGTGATGTGTGACCCTTAATGTTTTTGTATATTTCAGTAACAGTTTTTTAAAATTAAAACTGATAGAGTATACTAAATAATCGGATAAATGTAAATTTTAGTATCAATAATGAAGCGTAAGTTATTTAACATTTAGGTCAGAAAATCTAGAATGATCTAGAATATTCTAACCATATGCAATTATGCATATCTTTTATTGAATAGGAATTAGAAATTTATTATAGAAAACTGTTAACCAATCAAACCAACCCATCGACGTGATTCAAAAATTATATATATAAATCATTGATATTACAACTATTATAATTTTCAGAGCCCAAAAAAAATTTAATCCAATCCAAATGTGCCCCCGGATGGAGTCACACAACAACGAATAATGTGCAAACATATGGGTTGAAATCGTCAACGTTGAATAATAAACGCTTCAAAATAGAATACTAGTTTACTAGATACAATATCAGTTATTTTGTTAAAGTTTAGCGATTTAGGAAAGTCACAATATTGTTGAATGGAATACGGAAGCAAGAAAAATACCACTGGATTCATTACAAGTTAATGACTTGTCCAATTTAACGATATCCGTAATTTTGAAGCCATTTCTAATGTCATCGGTGACTAGTTGTTCGATGACAAAATGTTAAAATGATTTTATTTAAAATTAATAATTTTATTTAGTAAATATCTAAATTAAAGTAAAATTAATGAGAAATCAACACATAAATATTCTGTCACATCATGATTCAGTAATTTCACTTTTACTTGCACGAATTGTGAAACTCAACTCTTTAAATTACCACTATTCTGATAATATCTAACAATGGGAAAATGTAGTCAATGTCGAAAAGTTCCTCAATACAAAACAATAATTTCTTAGGTTTTTTTAATCGAACAAATTTTTCCAATATCGAATTTACATAATTATTAAGACTTTTGATATTATATCTATTTTGAAATTTGAATCAGTTCAAAATGGTGTTTTAATAACAAGTAAAATATATAACTGCTCTTATTTATCAATTTCTATAAAACTGGAATCCGTATCAATTTAACGCTATGATTTTATTTAGTAAGCTTTTAGAAAACGAATATGGTTTTATCTCGCAATTGTATCCGAAATAACACCATACGCGATTTTTTTCTCATTCAAAAGTGATATAAGACCATTATGACTTTTTACGTTATTTCACCCCGTTTAAAATTGTACCAAATTTGTAAATTAACTCTATTTTCAATAAGTTGAGTAAAAATAAAATAAAAAAATCCCATAATTATTTTCAACCACCTTTAGCTTTAATCTATTTTTATAAATCCACCCCTGTTATACTACTAATTAAAACCGCACCACATAACAATCATATTCATATATACTGATGTATACCACAAAAATAATATAATTGTTAACACTACTTGTATACTGTTGTAATTCTGAGATTTTTTTAAAAATCATATTAATTCGCTTAAAGCACTAAATTTTTATTTAGTTCAATTCAAAATTTGGTTGGAAGCAGTACAAAAAAAAATAAATATAAATACACACACACACATTTATATTTTTTTTTTTAATGAAAGCTTAGCTTTTAAAGGTATGATAATTTATAATTATTTAATATTAAATTGAATTTTGCGGTTAAATAATTAATTAATAAAAAAAAAAAAATTGTTTTTTAATTTTATAATTTAAAGTGGTCTAATAAAAATTATTGACAAGATGAAATTCTTCCAAATATTAAGTATTTTTGTTGTGGCAGCAATTGCTGCAATTAATTGCCAAAATGTTCCTGGCGGCAGTAAAATGGTGTGTTATTACAATTCAACAAGTTTTATTCGTGAAGGTAAGTTAATTATATTGGTGTTGTGTTGAAGGAGTTTAGATTAGAGTAGTTTAAAAAAATAATTTTTATTTTGTTTTTGGTCCACGTATTAAATAATTTTGAGATATAAATCGGTATCTTCCTTAATTTAATTGATTGCAATAATATTATTTAGAATTATCTATAGTTAAATTTGAAATTAATTATAATTGTTCAGGTTGTTATTTTGAATATTTGAAAAATTTTCCAATATGTATCATTTGATAATGAATCATTGTCACTGTGAGAACAAACAGTGAAAAAATTGAAATCTGTTTAAAATTTTGTATGTAAAATTATCAATTAACAAGTATTTTCATGGTATTCAAGTTTTTGTTTTTGTAGTATTTTCACACTGTTGAACTTTTTTTTTTTTTCTTTTATAATATGTCTGTCTATATTTTTAATCTTTAATAATACAATGAATTTTTAGATTTAAATAGATAGATTAAAATAATTTTATATATGCGTTCTTATTTTTAATTTATTTTTTAAATTAAATTCATTTACACATCCTCTTTGTGATCTGGGGGTCAAAATATTTTTTTTTTTGTTTGTATTTTAAAGAAGAAAAAAAATTAGCTGTTAATTCAGCTTCAAATAAAATGAAAATAAATAAATTAAATCAAAATGTCGTAAAAATATAAATTTAGTTGCAAATCTTAATAAATTCAATATCAGAGCATGTCAAGAATTTAATGATAAGACAATAATAAATTAAATTTAATAATTTTAAATGAATTAAGTTTTAAATCAGAAGTCAGGGTAATATAAAAGAGCTTCTAGAAGCAAAAAAATTGAATTCCAACATCGAAAAATATGTTGGCGATTGATATTTCGTAGTAGTTATGTCATGTTCTGATGATTTATTGATCAGAGGTATATAATAGTTAGTGTAAAGTTTGTTGACCGTTAACTAAGGTTAAAATATTACTTCAGGCTTCGATATTTTGATGAAAATTCAAATTAATCTGATTTGAGAGCGCTTGGGTGATTATGTGCAAGTCTCTTAAGAGCGTATAAAAAATGTTGACATTTCCTTAAAATCTATTACCTAAGAGTAGTCAAAAGAGTCAAGCCTCATAATTTGGTAATTGTACCTGACAAAATATCTGAAAATAAGACTGTTTTGGGCAATTTAAAGAAATTCACTAGTTACTTAAAATAGTTAATTTCATTATTTTATTTATTTATTTATTATTATTGTTATTGAAATCATGTGTTGACATACAACAATCTTGATAGCGTTTTGCATAATTTGGACCAAGCTATGTTTTTTCAACTGAAATTAGAAGTTTTGTTTCTGATTTTTTAATTATAATATAAAATAATAAATTTATAAGGAAAGAGCATTCATTTTACCACTGGAATTGTTTTATATACCTATATTTTATTAAATTATTTTAATACTTTATATAAAGTCTGTTATTTAGTAAGTTTAAAAATTAAGAAGTTTTATTGTCTAGCCATTTTTTTCTTAAAACTAAATACTATTTTTGATAATCCAATTTGTTTTTAGTGATATATTTAATTTATGAATTGAAAGTCGAATTCCCTTCACTGGTAATTTATTTGTATTATGCAAATATCGATATTTCGGAAGCAATTTACTTCCTTTATCAGTGTTTTCGATTTATTAAAATGAAAATAAAATATCGCAATAAACTAAAATAATCTGTAAATACATAAAAGCTCTAACTAAAAGTAAACTCAGTAAAACAAAATAAAATAATATAATTAAAGCGAAATAAATAAATTAATAAAATTACATACAACAAAACTGTTAATGAAAATTACATAGAATTAAAAGAATAACATCAATCAATTTTTGGACGTTATTTCGATTTATTGCCTATTTTTAAGATCATTTACTATTCAGCTTTTTTCATTGTCTTTGCTTATGTTTACAATAAATAATAAATATTTTTCTTTTTGTTCATTAATATTCCAGTTTGTTTGTTAAGATTTTCACGTAACACCAATAAGATAAAAATAAAAAAATATTTATTTACCATCTATTCTGCATACTAAATCAAATGTGAGTCACAAATTTATGTGTGATATTTAATTTAAATTTAATTAAATAATAATATTATTATTATTATGTGCGAAATTCTTAGAATTCTGTTGAATTTAATAAATTTTTAGAAAACATAAATTATTATAGAGTATAAGGAAGTGATATTGTAATATACAGAGATTTCTGAAGAAATGTTTTTGTTAAAAAAAATTTTATTGGGAAAAAACGAAAGAAAACAAAAAAATTAAAAAAATTAATGAAGTAGATCAGTTGTTGCGCATGTTGTTAATTTTTGATAATTAAACAAGAATTTTTTTTCATATTATTTAATTAAATATGGGGGTTTTTTTTTTTTTTATAATTTAATAAAATATTTATTTCTTGTTATCTATTCTAAATAATAGTTTGCTATGACAGAATTCAGTTATTATATAGTATATAAGTATATTTGATCTCAAATGCATTATTGATTTAATAAAAAAAGCTTTTATCATTATACAATTTTTTGTTTTTGCCTTTATATAACAATAGTGTATCAATATTTATTAGATCAATTATCCCTGGTACTGCTTTATTTGAAAATGATTGATTAAATTTATCAATATTTACAAATACGTGTATGTGCTATTATTATGTATGTACATATTTAGGTTTTATGATATTTAACATTAAAAATAATTCAATAAAAGTTAATGCTTTATAGCCCTACAACATGTTATTTCGTATTATTTGTCAATTATTATCATATTGATAATGATAATAAATAATAATAATACTCGTCTTTTAATTAATTTCATTACAATTTAATTTTCATTTCGAAATAGCTTATTCGTTTGTTAATTTTTCATCATCGACTATCGAGTAATATTCAGACTGTCCGATAGAATTTAAGACCCTTTCAAAATATGTTGATTTGCATTTGAGTTTTGATTTGGTCATTTGATGAGATTTGGAAATTTATTTGAGATTTTTAATGTCTTTTTTATATCTGATAATTATAAATATATATATAGCCTTTTACGATATTCGCATTTCTGTGCTTATTTGACTTTTTTGACATTTTAATTTTGAGTTTTAATCAATCCATATGTCTTATCTATTTAGGCTTTTAGTACTTTATATAATAAGCAACAATAACGCTATTTTTAAACCTGACTTTGATTTTTTCATCATGCGTTTTTCTTTCAAATCAGAGCTGGGTAAAATACAAATACTATAAATACTCATTGAGTAAAAGTATTTGATTTCAAGTATTTGAGTAATATTATTTAAGTAAAAAAATTTTAAATAGTATTTTCAAGTACTTTTCAAATAAAACTATTTGACATGATTTTTTCAAATACAAGTAAAGTATTTGAAGATTATCTTAATTTCTATATTATACTACTCAAATATTTAAAGTATATATTATTCAGTTACTCAAATACTTTTTTCAAATACTCTATTTGTACTTGAGAACCCAAAGTAAATACTTTACTCAAAAAAAATATTTTTTATAGAATTTTAAAAAATATTTTTTTTGAGTAAAGTATTTAAAGAAATCTCAAATATTTATGGTATATATTACTCAGTTACTCAAATACTTTTTTCAAATACTCTATTTGTACTTGAGAACCAAAAGTAAATACTTTACTCAAAAAAAATATTTTTTATAGTATTTTAAACACTTGTACTCGAATACAACCCAGAACTCTGTTTCAAATATTATTTTTTATACGTTATTAGTTTCCTTTTTTTTTATTAATTAAATATCATTCGACTTCAAGAGACAATAAAATATTAAATTAGAGCAAAGAACATATAATAATAAGAAGTCTCATTCCATAGAAAATGTTAAAATATTATTTTTATATAGTGGGTCGCCACATTACAACCCGATCTCTCATTTTATCTTCAAAAAAATTTGCTTTTTAAAATAATAATTTTGCTTTTCAAATCCTATACGAATTATCTAGTTACGAATATGATAGGAATAAACATAGCCACATATCTAAATAATAATAAAATATCAGAAAATCAGAATATCAATGTAGGTACTATTATATGTATTGAAATAAGTGTGTAGTTGAAAATACAATAATAGAGTCAATGATAGAATCACAGAATAAAAGAAGAAAATATATTAGTTATGCATTAGAAATCGTAAAAATGCTATTATAACTAAACGCATACCAAAACTATGCCGAACAATGCGTTCTAACTCAACTTGTGACTAATATTTTATTTTTTTCTTTTTAATTTTTTTTTTTTTGTTTTCTTAACATTTATTTGAAAATCATATTTCTATTACAGTTTTTGTATTTTAATTTTAGAAGGAATATAAATATCCATAGAATGAAATAATGCACATGCATAAATTCATTGGATTTCGTAATGTGTTTAAATTTTTTTATTTTTCTTATTTTGAACCTTTGATTTGAAAAAATATTGAAATATATCCACATGGATGGAGTGGATTCAGTTTAATTGTTTTGTTTTTGTTTAATAAAGTTATAATTAGTATCACTCTTTTTTGCTCTCTTTAATTTTTATTACCATATTCTTAACCGCCCGTATGTAACTAAGTTTAAAGAAATAGAAAATATTCAGATGAGACTTCTTGTTATTATAATATGTTCTTTGATTATAAATGTAAATATATCTAATTTGTAAACAACTTTGGTCACAATAGGTGCTAAATTTTATTTCTTATTTAAATATTTTCATTTGTCACAGTGTGATTAATTTTTCATTCTTAATTATTATTCGTACTTGCTCTCATTAATGTATTCTTCAGCATTCTTCTCTCGGTTTTCACTGGCAATGGCGGCTAATAAGGAACGTACTTTTATTATGGTTAAACCCGATGGGGTCCAACGTGGTTTAGTTGGAAAAATTATTGAAAGATTTGAACAAAAGGGATTCAAATTGTTAGCAATGAAATTTATGTGGGCGACAAAAGACCATCTAGAAAAGCACTACGCAGACTTTGCAGGCCGTCCATTCTTTAAAGGTTTGGTAGAATATATGAATTCAGGACCAGTAGTTCCAATGGTATGGGAAGGTTTGAATGTTGTAAAAACTGGTCGCCAGATGCTTGGTGCTACAAATCCAGCTGATTCAATGCCGGGAACAATTCGTGGTGATTATTGCATACAAGTTGATCGTAATATTATTCATGGGTCAGATGCAGTAGAATCAGCTAACAAAGAAATTGCACTTTGGTTTACCGAGAAAGAATTAGTTGCATGGAGCCCAGTTGCTGAGAATTGGGTCTACGAATGAATATGTAACACATTAAAATCAAAATTGTAACCAATCAAAAGAACATTCATACCAATTAAGTGAAAATTCCATGTTATATTTATTTAAAGATTGAATAAAACGAATATTGTCTAATAATGTAAGAAATTATTGTTATTCACAAACTTGAAATCAAGACGAACGAAAGAAAATTAAAACTAATATAGAAGTTATTATATGTGCCGGAATAAATTTAGAATTGAATGACTAAATTATTTTGTTGTTAAATTATGAATTGTAGAAAATATGAACAAAAATATTGGACAAAAACAAAATGTTTTTTTTTAAATTACGACTAACAAATTTAAAATTTTAATTTGTACTTAAATGTGATGAAATATACAAGAATGACAGCAATAAATATTAATTGTTCTCTTTGCAAAATTTTCATGTGAATATAATTGTTACAAATAATGTATAAGAGTTTAGAATAATGTTAATTTTCTCTGGGCTTGTGAACAAACATTTAAATCGTCAATATTATTACGCACCGCGTTAACTCATGATAATTTCATCAAATGAAAACTTGACCTTTAGAGTGTATTGATTCATTTAATCATTGCATCTTTTGTTATGTACGTTTACTAGAATTATCTTATACAGGAAATGATAAATTATATTGATACTATAATTTGAGAAATAATATGTTCGCACTTGGAATGGATAATTAAAAAAAGCTCTGATTCTACAAACAATTGTTCTCTTACCTATAAATCTAAAAACAATGTTTATATTAAATTATTTCTACTACAATTTTTTTCATTTCAAAATGATTGATTTAATTTGTCAATATTTACACACATATACAAATGTAAATGTAAATAATATGGCTGCTGTACAGTAAATATTTACACTTAATTTTATTTCAATGAAATCGTGAAGCTCTTCTCTTATTATGATGTAATGCAAAACAAATACAAAAGCATTTTTTTTTTAAACTTATTTTTACTTTATTTTAAATAACTGTATTAGAACTAATTATAATATTTGTAATAGAAATAAAAATAACTTTCACACGGTTATTTTTTTTATAGCTGTTGAATTGAAAAAAAAAATGTATATGAGATAACAATTTATTATCAAAAATATGATTCGGGGAAATCTATTAAAGAAAAATTCCCAAAAAGGGAAATTTTTTCCGTTATCTTGGTTTGTATTGCGGTGGCTGAATAAAAATTTAAATATTTTATTTTTAATCCGTTGCCCTTTCATTGAGATTTTAGATTAGATAATTTTCATTTCATAATAATTTATTTCCCAAAATTCCCCAAAGTATGTTATACATAATTATGAGTACATTTTTTTTTTATTTAATGGAGTTCTATTAACCACGACCTCTTAAGGTCTACTGTACTGCCCAGCTTATCTCAGAATTGTAGGTATATGTCCTTAATAAACGCTATTATTGCTCTGATGTCAATTGCAGAATCAGGCAATGTGTATTCCTGGAATACGAGTATGTTACTATTACACAAGGCTGCTGCAAGTACATTACAATAAGGAGTTTTTGTTAGTTATTGCTCGAAAAATAAAATTCAACCATAAACAGTTTTAATTTTATATTCAGTTATTTTTAAGACGTTTAAACAAATTAAGTAGAAAAAGTTACATATAATTGTTAATCTGAATGTAAAACAATCAAAATGCTAGTAATTAGATGTTCCATACAACCAGGATAGCATTATACAAGTAACACTATCGCTTAGAGTAATAATTTTTAGAGACAAATATTGAAGCTGTATTCTAATAAATTTATATCAGTTTTGGCTTAATTTGGGTCTGGTTCAAAATTTTAGTTATAAAGATATCGTTTTTCAAAATATCGTATTTTCAAAACCTTGCTCTTTGTTTCAAAATCGTGTTTTTTTTTATTATTATAAAAATTCTGGAAAAAGGAGATACACCGTTTTTGTTTCCAATACCGGTTACTCATGCAAAGTAATATTAAAGTAAATATTCTGGTATTAAAATGATATTTTGATTGTGAACATGATTTTGAGAGACAATAGTTCGTAACAGTCCCACTTTTATTCACTTAATTAATACTTTTCAAGCCAGAATGATCGTCTGTCAGACTTATAAACATATTAACTCCACTTTCAGGATAGACTTAAGTTTTTTTTAAAAAAATATTTATTAATATTATTATTAATACTAAAAAAATTATTTTCTTCCAAAAACATAAAATTAAAAAAAAAAAAATCTAGGTTTAGGTAAATTAATAACTAATGATCTTGAACCAGCATTACAATTTTGTACACATTTGGTATACGGATGGGTTGGCATTAACGCTGAATCAAATAAATTAGAATCAATAAATTCAAATTTAGATTTAGATCAAGGTAAAGGACATTTTCGTTTAATAACATCATTAAAACGTAAATATCCTGCTGTTAAATTTCTATTGAGTGTTGGTGGTTTTGAAGATATTGATGAGGAACATCCAGATAAATATTTAACATTATTAGAAAGTTCAGCTGCAAGAATTTCATTTATAAATAGTGCTCATACATTAGTGAAAACATATGATTTTGATGGTTTAGATTTGTCATGGCAATTTCCACCAAATAAACCAAAGAAGAAGCATTCATCAATTGGAAAATTCTGGAAAGGTTTTAAAAAAATATTCACCGGTGATGCCATATTAGATGAAAAAGCTGATGAACATAAAGAAGAATTTGTTGCTTTAGTACGTGAATTGAAAAATGCATTCCGTCACGAAGGTTATATATTATCATTAACAGTTTTACCAAATGTTAATTCATCACGTAAGTTTTATTTTTTGTTTTTTTTTTTTGTACATTAAAACTAATCAAATTTTCAAATTTATTTTGCCTAGTTTTCTATGATGTTCCGGCATTAGTTAATAATATTGACTTTGTCAATTTGGCAGCATTCGATTTCCATACACCAGAACGTTATCCAAAAGAAGCTGATTATCCAGCACCATTATATGAATTAAATGATCGTGTTCCAGAGCATAATGTTAATTATCAAGTACAATATTGGTTAGGTTTACATTGTCCAGCAACTAAAATTAATATTGGTGTACCAACATATGGTAGAGTTTGGCAAATGACAACTGATTCTGGTTTAACTGGACATCCACCTGTATCAGATACAGAACATGAAGCTCCAGCTGGCTTACAATCACACAGATCGGGATTGTTGAGTTGGCCAGAAGTTTGTTCAAAATTACCAAATCCATCAAATTCACATTTGAAAGGTGAAGATGCACCTGCCCGCAAAGTTGGTGATCCAACAAAACGTTTTGGTAGTTATGCTTATCGTGTAGCAGATGATGATGGTAAACATGGTATTTGGATTGGATATGAAGATCCTGATACAGCTGGTAATAAAGCTGGTTATGTTCGTGCTAAGGGATTAGGTGGACTTGCTTTATTCGATTTATCTTATGATGATTTCCGTGGCAGTTGCAGTGGTGATAAATATCCAATATTAAGAGCTGCTAAATTTAGATTGTAAAATAAAAATAAATTTATATCAAAACAAACAAAAAAAAAAGATAAAATAAAATAAAATATATTTTTAAAGTTTTTACACGTGCTTATATACCTAAATTTGTTGCTTTCAACTAAATAAGAGATTCAATAAAATTTTAAAACATTTTTTTTTTCATTAATTTTGTAGAAAATTTATTTTTTTTAATATTAAGTTTTTTCGATGGAAATTATTTTTACTTTTTATATTTATTGTTTTTTTAATTTTAAACCTAAATATTTTTTTTTTCAAAATCAAGGTTAATTTGTAGTGGAAAATAATTTGTATGAGGGGATTTCGCTTATAATATTTTGTAGCGATGGTGCAGAAGAAAATAGAATTTACTCTAAGAACAATGTATAACATTTGGTTGGACCAAGAATATCATAATCAGTGTTAAGCATATGGAATCCATGTCATGTGTTGTATATTCAAAACGAACAATAGGAAAAGGAGATTATTATAAGAGAATAATATTATAAAAATGTAACTTAAGATCAAATTTCTAAGAAGAAAGGAGATAAGAGTCATATATAAACATCAAATAAAATTTATAATAAAAACAATAAGCCCTAACGAAAAAAGAAAGATTTAAAAAAAAATATAAGTGTTTTCATATTTAAAATGCTGCTACCATACTAGCACAAAAATAGATAAGATATATTCGAATCAACTTTTTTGTTTACCAGATTCCATTTCAAATCTGGCAGTAGTTAATTCTAACGTCTAACTACATTGTCTTCCATTGATGATTATCTCAGGCACATCTTTTTATTTTAATGATCTGAAGTTCTTAGCATATCCAGTTTATACCTTTTCTCTCTAATGTCCAACAAGGTCATAATATTATTATGATGTAATACAATTGACATCAAAAGTAGAATCGGATTTTAAATTTTATAAACATGTTAAGTATTTTTACTATATTTAGTCTACTAAAAAAAATTTACTATGACTAAAATAATATTTTATAATCTGTATTAAGACAGATTTATAACATTTGTATTAAGTAAATAAAAGGCTCATAAAATTTAATAAAATATATATTATATTTTATATAGCCCTATATTTCACCAATCATATTTCTGGAAAATGATTAAATTATTTAGTAAAGTTGATGTTGTAACATGAGTTAATTCAAGAAATCACTTATCAAATAATTGTTGTTACACCAAATCATACATAATGTAATAAAAATATTTCGTTTTAAATGATACTTTAACCTCTTCCTAATCACTGAATGGTACGTAAAGGGTTTAATAGTAAGCTATTATTTTTTAATTATTAAATATAAAGTGATAAATTAATCGATTACTGGAAATTAATAATTTCAGAGTCGTGATAATATAACAAATTTAAATTATCAATTCTCAGTAAAATATTGTAAAACTAATCATCAATTTATTTTATATGATTTTAAAAATATTTTTTTGTGAAAACTATGGAATACCTAAATATTTTATAGATTATTCTTGTAATATGTAATTATGTTATTTGGAACATATTTCAGTTTGTAACAATGGAATTACCATAAAATGGTTACATGACAAAATTACACAAGACAAAATTACATAAGACAAAATTACATAAGACAAAATTACACATGGACAAAATCACATAAGACAAAATCACATATGGACCAAATAACATATTGACAAAATTACACATAGACAAAATTTCATCTTGATACGTAATGAACATTATTGACATTTTGGTTTTTGGACAATTTTTTTGATCAAGGTCCTTGGTCCCGACTTTCGGACCGTCGGACCAAGCCTAAATTTTTTTAAAAATTATGTATAATACTTAGTAATAAAATTTTTTCAGAAAAAGACAACTTAAATACGTGATATAGAGTTTCGGCCTCAATTCCTTGGACCTCGGACCTATTTTCTTCATCACATTTAAGGACTATTGTACTGATGAAAAAAAAAATTTCAAGGTCTTCGGTTCCGACACTTGGGCCACCGGACCTCTTGTTTTTATAGTCGGGGGCTGCCGCCTCCAAACCCCCGGTACTCATTTATTGGAACCCTGGTTTTGCCGACGGCAAGTAAACGCATATGGCACAGTAATTTTTTTAAATATGAAATTTTGTCCATATGTAATTTTGTCTTATGAAATTTTGTCCATATGTAAATTTGTCTTGTGTAATTTTGTCCCGACACCCCATAAAATATGTTTGCTTGTTAAACTAATTTTGAATTACTCACCTTCAAGTGATCATTAATGCTTTGGTCGAGCAAAACATAAATTTAACTAAATTTTAAACAATCTACGCAATCTTTCTCTTCCTTATTCCTCTCTTTTTTCTTCTAACTAGTGTTTCTATTTTTCTATTTTTCTGAACAGTATATAAGCCTATAAGCTTTGGCTAATAATATAAATATAAAATAACTAACCAATCAAAAATTTTTATTTCCAAAAAGTTAACGTACTGAGATCCTAGTTTTTTGGGTTTGACAAGCCGTTTTTACACATAAAAATTGGCGAAAAGAAAATTTGTGGATTTAACCACTAAGACTGGATCGATTTTTGCCTATTAGATGATTCCCAAAAGGTCATCGTAACATCCATTTGCCCATTTTAGTCCATTTCTGTTATAATTTGTAGGATTAATTAAATCCAGCGGCTTAATATAATCTGGCCGAAATAGTTTGAAATAATTTTTTGATTATATGCTCGAAAATACGGGAACATATTGACTTGAATGAATTTTATTCAAAATCTATTTTATTCATTTTTATGCCATTTGTATTTTAAATTCTTTGCATCCGAGACACAATTTCGGAGAGATAGAGTGTAAAATGAGGAAGTAAAAACGTTATAATTCATTTTAGTTTGAAAATTAAACCTAAAAAATATATATATATATATACTGATATATGGTAAGTACCTCACTTAGAATATTATATGCCAACAAAGCATACTTACTTAGTACAAATAAATAACTATATACAGATATCCTATGCCCATATAAGAAAATGATGTTTTATGAGTAAAACTCACAAAAGAATAAAAACAAAAATAATAAAAGCTTTAGAAAAAAAAATATAAAATCAAAGACAGAAATAATAAGATGGTTCAACAGAAAAAAATTATTCTGCTAAAAAGTAAATGTTTTTCTAAAACATTTGGTGAAGCACTAAAAATGAAAAGAACAAAATATTATGTATATAAAAAGAAACACTATAAAGCAAAGAAAAAAAATATTTCCAAAATCTTTGGTTTAATATAAAATTTGAATTACCAAAATTTTGTATGCAGTATGCGCTTAACAAATGTTTATCTTTTTTTTGCAGGTTCAAGAAATTTCTTTAAATTAAATAAATAATGAATGTGCTAAAAATAAAATAAATATGCTAATTTCTCAAAATATTCTGTCCCAATTAAAATTAACAGTATTTTCATTAGAATATGACTTTTATTTTACAAATGTTCTTTTATCGTTTTACACGAATCTAGCCCTTTGAAATTACTCGATACTTGAGTAAATTTACTGCAAAAAATTAATCGATACATCACAGTTAAAATTTTTTTAATTTATATTATTTACATTATTAATTATTATATATCATTATTCATTACTTATCGCATTAATTACTATTAAAATCATACAATCAAAAGACGCTTAAATTTATCGATTAAATTGTTCAATTTATGCAACCCATATTATAATCACTATTATTTACCTTTTATTTACTTTTATTTACTTTGTATGGCTTCTTTATAAATATAATAACAAAAGATGTAATACATATACATATGCAATCTATATACATTTAACTGATCGATTGACCAATACGTCTATATCTTGTAGCCTGGCCTCTGGAAGAGCAACTTCAAAAATGAGATTTTATTTTCATACAAATTTTGTATAGGGATTATGCTATATGAATAACCTAATAACAAAGTACTATTTTTAAAAAAAATAGTCAACATTTTTTATCTAAGCTGAAATAAAAATTTACAAAAAAAACAAAAACATTTTTATTAATAATTTTCAATTTAAAAAAAAAACAAATTTTTATTATCGGACGTGCAATTGTTCTATCAAGTTCTAATGAACACTGAAAATAAAACTGGTGGATACTGGATACAGTAAAATTTTTAAGACGAAATTAAAATCGCATGTAAATTATTGTTTATTATTTTTTATCTGAGCAAAACATTTGTTTGTATTTAATTTTTGGTAGTAGATTTTTTAGAATATGGTTGTGTTTTTGTCAAATTTTATCAAAAAAAATTAGTAAAAGTCGTAATTCGATATAAGTATTCCGGAAAAATCATCGTGTGACTTGGCTAGAAGATATAGAGGCATTAGAGTGACAACAACTTATACATATTTAATTTTAATGTACCCATAATAACAAATACAGCATCAAGAAAGCGCTTCAATCTTATTTGTTCTTGTTTGTGATCGTGCCGTACAAGTAATAATCAAAGAAAGAAAGGTACAAAGAATAATCACATATATATATATACTAACTATATGTTATTCATTTGTGGCATAATATTATATACATATTTAATTTATTGTTTGTACCACTATTTGTACCATACCATGTACTATTCTTATTTCATGGTACTATTCTTATTTTTTTTACCTTACTTTTTTTATGATTTTGTTCTTATTATAGCTTTTTGTCAGCTAGAGATATGTCGGCCAGAGAAAATAATTCAACCATTTTGTTATATGGCCATGCGAAATCTGTACTGTATATTATTTATTTGTGCTATAAATGTAAAATTTTAAAGTTGATAATTTAATAAGTGCAAAATCTTACACTGTAAATAGGAAATTTTGTTAAAACATAATTTAAT
Organism: Argyra leucocephala; assembly: GCA_963942445.1. Taxonomy (NCBI): domain Eukaryota; kingdom Metazoa; phylum Arthropoda; class Insecta; order Diptera; family Dolichopodidae; genus Argyra; species Argyra leucocephala. The sequence continues at coordinate 27,195,574 of OZ012678.1, read as the reverse complement.
CTTAATAAATTACTTTAGTTATTGTAAGTATTGCTAAGTATTATTTCCCACACATGTCTAATACTCTCGTGCTCACGTTTATTCGTTACACGGTTACAAATTTAGGTATAAAACTAATAAATTTTTCCTATTCATATAAATCCTGACTAAAATCATATTAAACTAATAAATAGCGAACGTATTTAAATCAATAAGTATTCTAGATTAATTTAATAACTTATAAAGATAAAATTATTTAATATTTAGCAGTATATTAATTTAATATATTATACAAATTAGACTAGGGGCCCCTGTTGAGTAATTATATTTCTAGTTGAAGTCAAATTTAAAGTTTTTAAAAAAACAGTAATTTACGTACTGACATGGACTTCGCACGATATAGCAGAAACCACTCGTGTTTAATAAAAAGAACTTACTATACTCGTGGTTAGTAAGTTTTATTTAGGACACATAAATACACGTCCGTCATATACTGCTTTGTTTCCGATGTAAGTGGGATTTAGTGATAAAATTACTAAAAATAAAAAATTTTGTCATTAAAGAGGTATGTATATATATACCTACATAATACATAATTTTAATAAAAACTATATTATTACTACAAATAACCAAAATTTAGAAACAGTTACTTAAAAAGATCAAAATGAAGAATTCAAGTGATTTGTTTTTTTGTTTTTTTTATATTTTTTATTTTAGATGAATTTGTCTTTTTGTTTTTTTTTGGCATATGTACATAAATTCATTTGCAAGTACATAATGTAAATTACAATAACTGATTTGTTTGCTTTTGTTTATTACTTTCATAAGATCTCCCATATGCACAATGTATTTGCTGAAAAATAAAATCATATGAGTACAAAATCTTCAACGGTGTGCGCATTTTTGTTTTATATACAATCTTATATATTATATCAGAAGTTCATTAAGGAGTAGGAGAATCGAAATAAAATGAAAATGTGTCTACTGCGCAGGACCTTAAATGCTTGTGAATTATAATTATAGATGTTTTTATCTCTTGGAATATATTAATTTAATATTGTTATAGTTATGAATCAAGTTTATAGTCATTTCATATTAAATTTATATGACTGTAGGTATTATAATTGGATATACCAATTTTTATTAATTTAATAAGTTAATTTCATATTTATATTTATCAGAATAACTTATTAAAATAATATTGAAGAATTTATTGGATTTTATACCAAAATTATATTAAAATAATAAGAAAAAGTATTAAAATTTCATATTAAAATTTATAAAAGTATATATCCTTTATGGCATACAAAGTGCCTCAGATGGGATCATTATGATACTTATAAGTAATAAGTAAAAAATGATTGTATGTATTTAAATTTATTTATTTTTTTAAATTTCTCACAAGTAACAATTTACCAAAACTTATTTATATTATGTATTTTTACATTATATAATATAATAATTATTCTGCATTTATCTGGATGTTTGTAAGTTCGACGGAACGCTCCAACACATATACAAATTGCATATGTATACAAATGCATATATATACAAATTGCTTTGGTGCTTTTTTTAACCCCTGTCTACCATGCTGAACCTTTGCAGGAAAAATTGATTGCATGAACTATATTTTTTTAATTTAATGTTAGTCTTCTTCGCAAATAATAAGGAAAAATAATAAATAATAATAATAATAATATAAATAAAACAAACAATTTTTTTGATTTATAATAATAAGGACTAATAGAAATTTAATCAATAGTTTAATATGGTATAATAAGCAAAAGGCAAACAGCATTTAACACAAAAAAAAACATATTTCACTCAAAGGTTATTCTTATTACTTAAAATTATATATAATAATACACATGTGTATCAGCATATTTGTATTGTATAATATTATACATTATACTACTTTATTGCTTATACCTTTTATTTTTGTCATTATTGTGTGCGTAACTCACTTCACTCAAAAAAAAAATTTTTTGTTTTTTTTTATTATTTGCTGTATCTGTATTGTGTATGTTCTATATGCTCCATTCCAAAAATATTATTTTATTTTCAGTGTTAAGTGTTCACTTTTCACTTCACTGTTCAGGTTCACTGTTCAATCAATAGAACTTGATAGAAGTAGAGTAGGATAATTAACTCTACTTCTACGTCGGATAATAAAACATTGTTTTTTTTTAAATTGAAAATTATTGATGAAAATGTTTTTGTATTTTTTGTAAATTTTACCAATTTAGATACAAAATTATGAATATTTTTTAAAACTAACACAATACCATAATAACAGTTTATTCATATAGCAAAATAAGATCCCTATACATTATACAAAAGACAAAATTTATATGAAAATAAGATCCCATTTTTAAAATATTTGCTCTCCCAGAGGCCTCAATAACGCTAATACGGTATAATTTATACTAAATGGAACCCAACTAACGAATTATAACTAAATGGAAGTGAGTACGAGTATACCATACAAAAATACAAACATTTTATACAAATTTATTGGTATGGTACTTCTTTTTCTGTTATATAAAAAAAAAACAGATTAGTGTTAGGCCAATATAAACATAAATAAAAATAAATAAAAAGTGATATAAACATAAGTACTGTAATTTCGGAATAAAGAATCTAATGAAAGAAAAAAAGAAACTAGGATTTATTTTGCTTCCGTCATTTATGACGGGTTACAAAGCTAGTATTATAATATTTTTCAATACAATTTGATTCAATATATATAGATTAAGTCTTATAAACTAATGTTTTTAATACTTTTTAATTATTTATATAATTATATAATTTTTAAAATTTCTGGATAATTGCTTAAAATATTGATGCTTCGATTCATACCTCATTGTAGAGTATTGACTTAATGAGCTCATTTTTGCCATAACATTCGGACAATGAATAAGAATATGGTGTTTAGGGATGAGTTTAATATTATAAGTACATATTTACAAGATTAAATAAATGTTCCTCAATTAATTTTTCAAGCCTATTAATTACAACAAAGTCATTGAACATTAACATAATTGATTAAAATCGTCACTCAATTTTTGTACTTCCACGAATTTAAAATTATTGCCTGTATTTATTAATAAAAATACTCCAGACATTTTAATTTTAATTTATTGTAAATAAATTAATTTAATTTTTTTAAAATACTTTACAAGAACAGTGCTTCAGCTTCAACTTCTTTTCGAAAACTGCATCATTTAATTTGTTTTACGTTATATAAACTTGTATAAACTTTTTAATGATGTACATAATTATTAAATTGATAGGGGAAACGTATTAATCGAACAATATTAATAAGTAAATAATATTAATTTAATATTATAAGTTTATAAAACAAATGAGAAATTGTATCATTCTAATAAGTACATTATATTAGCTCTTCGCTTTCCGTCAGAGCTCAGAAAGTACCGCTTGAAATTAAAACTATTTAATGTGAGCAACTTATAAAATTATACTGAATAAAATATAAATGTAATAAAGAAATGCTTTAAATTTTTAAGATTATTTTATAAATTAATTTTGGAACATTTTTTTATACACTTACTTTATAAAATTTATAAAAAACAATAATATTTCTTTATTATGCACAGAATTTACAAATTTTACTTATCAAAATTAATATATTTCAAATATAAATATAGTAATATTATTTATTAATTTTATATAAACTAGCTTATTACTTTACATTGCATAGGAGTTTCATATTAGATATATAAGAATAATCAGATCAAAGTGATTTATAATTAGAGGAGATTAATTTTATATGAAAATATATATACATACCGTTTATATGAAAAAACCTATTAATTTTTATACCTAAATTTTCAACCATGTACAAAACATATTCATATACATTGTACAGAATTTTTAAAAGTATTAAACTCTCCTACACTCATTGCAGAGTAAAGAACATCACAATATAGAAAATGTGGGATTATAAGTGATTGTACTAGTTTTTTTTTCATAATCCAATCATTTAGAGATAGAATGAAAACTTCCAGAATTTCCGTAAGTTAGAGTAGATCTAGTTGGATGTACGATTAATGTGATTTAAAATTAAAAATAAATACTTATTCTCATTGAGAATGAAAATATCTTCAAAATTAGGATCCAAAATAATTTTTGGCATGCTGTCAAATTTTCAAAACTACTTCCGCACGGTAAAATTGCAATTTTCTGACTTAGCAAGAGTTAGCGTTATCCCATCTACATAATGAGCCTTAAATCATCTTCAAAAAGAAAATTTTAAATAATTTAAAATTTAAAATGAAAAATATACAGAAATATATTTTTTTTTTCAACATTTCTAAAGTATTTTTAATTTATTGAAACCTTGTATGAAGAAGGCAATTGAAATCAGAGATTTAAAGTCACAATAAAAGATTCAATTTTATAATTTCAGTTATTTTCAAAATCTAAATTAGATCCATTTTTTTATATTATTACAATTTTTATCGAAATAAAATACAAAAATATCCTTTTTAAGTGTTTGCACAATTATCCTTGAAATATTTTAATGAAATCGAAAATATAATTTTATCTAAATTAAAATTATCTTTCTCTTGTTTCCTTTTTTTATGTGGAAAATTAATTTTCTTTTTTTTTCCAGTTATTTTCTTCAATTTTGAAGTGAGGTACGTGAGTTTTTGAATAATACAATGGAATGTGAATTGAAACTTAAGATTTTTTTTTATGATTTTAAGATGATTCGAGAGTTTTGGTGATAATGAAAGGAAAAAAAAATAATGTTAGTACCTACTCGTATATGTTCTACCACTCTGAGATTTCTGTTGAAACCTGTTTGATTGATTATAGATAAAATTAGAAGTAATATTCAATATTATTATTTTTAAATTGATTGATACAATTAGGATACTTTTATTATTCATATTTCATTCATGGAGTTTGCTATATTATATTAGAACCTATATTGATGATGAAATACTGAATTAGTTATTGAAGTAGTAATATTTTAATGGAATGAAGAGTGTAGTACAATTTAAAATATTATTTTATATTTTGCAATTTCAACCTAATATTATTTGTAATTTTTATGGCAGTGTTATCCCCAGTAACCAAAAATTATTATGACAAGTTTTTGTCAGCATATTGGCAGAAAATTGTAGGCACATTTTGTTGACAAAATTTGTTACAAATCGTTGTTCGACAAAATGTTGACAAATATTTGTCATGACAATTTTGGGTCAACGATATGTGACAATTAGTTGACATTGTAAGTTTTTTATTTATTTTTATATGAAATAGTATATTCTATTCATCAGTCTATTCAAGACTTTTGAGAATCGGTATTGTTTTGACATTTTTATTTTGAAAAACACAACAAAGCTTATCTAAAAATATAAATGAATTTTGTAATTAAAAAACAATTGAAATAGAACTTGTTTTTTAATTAATTTTATAGAATAAATTATAGATAGAATAAAATATGTAATATATAAAAACCAAATATGTTTTTATTATTAAAAATCTTCCCCTACGCTCTAAATTACTAAAAAAACTGTCCTGTCCGTAAAAAGAAATGTTGTGAAAATTGTCAACAAATTGATGACAAACTATTCACAAATTGTCGTCAAAATAAACCACGAAATGATGACAAATTAGCAACAAATTGTTGACAAATATGTTGACAAAATTGTCAGCTATATTGTGACAAATGGGGTCAACCCTACTGATCTTCTTTCAATAAAAATTGTCACAAAATTTTGTTGGCAACTCCCCAAAATTTGTGAACATATATTGTCAACTTTTTGTGACATTTGGCTGCTCGGAATATCTATTGCTGCTACCTTTGACAGTTTCACTGTCTATTGACAGTTGTACTAGATTTATATTTATTTTTTTTAATAATTGTCGTTTTGACATTACATATTTTAGAATTATTTATTTAATTATTATGCTGCGATTACTGTCTTTTTGAGATATTTTCATGAAAAAAATCAAATTATTAAAGTTTTTTAAAGTATAAATAAGACAAAAAAAATTTAATTTGTATATAAATATTATTTTTCTAACTTTTCGATTTGAATTTGGTCTTTAGAAGTTTAGACGGATTTTATTTTTGCTGTATTTTTTCAAATATAAAATATCTTTGGCCCCTATTACTGATCAATCAATGATCAATCATTGGTCAATATATTGATCGTTGATTGCTGTCAAAATCAGCTAGGTAAAAAATGGCCTTTTGAGGAATTTTCAAATATTATTTTTTGGGAATGTTCAGATAAGGTTATAATATTAATTTTTCAATATTCATATATTTTTCGAAATTAGCAATATATTCAGAACACTTCCACAATATGTCCTTGCAAAATGTCAAAATATGGATAAAAAGATTAATAAGTGCATTATTGATGCATCAGTCTTTTTATCAATATATTGTCAATATATGGACAAGAAGATTGATGAAAAGAATGCTGTGTAATAGGCACCTTAGATATAACACTAATTATATACTTTATTAATTTTGATGTACATTTCGAAATAAAACTAGTCTAGAATTATACATTATAAATTATTCTAGCTCAAGTTCATTAACTATTATTATGCTTACTATACAAAAATGTAGTTAGTTAGCTACATTTTTGCATAACAGATTACCTACATTTTTACGTTATTTTATTTTGGTTAAATCCTGTTAGGTTTCATCTTTCGGTGTTTGAAATATTAGTTGTTATATATTGTTGAAACACAATATTTTATTATGTCAATGCTAATTTCAGGAGGATCATTAAATTGTGTTGCCAAACCAGTTTTATTGACGGATGTAATAGATAACATAACTTGCGCTAACCATAATGACATACAACAACATTCTGTAAATATCAAATTGCCTAACGAAACTCATATATATATTGGTCAGCGACAAAGCATATGCCGACCCATAATGACATAGTAACATAAGAAAATATTTCTTAGAAAAAGATTAACGAAAAAAATGACATATGTCTAATTCGGTTGGATGAAATTTAATATAAAAATTCTACACTTAACGAAAATTTAACGAGTTGTCAGATTCAAATTAATTTCCACATATGTCGATTGTGTACATTTACATTTATTTTCCATATCACATATGTTTTAATTCTACCTCTATGTTCATACGTAAGAAAAACTTGTAGATGTCTGCCATTGTTGCTGTCAAATTTTTGGCCAAAAATGAAATTATTGGTAAAGAAATAAATTTTTATTATTATTCTAATGTCAATCCAACAATATTATTTGTATAATTAATATATTTTTTTATTTTATTAATATTCCATCCAAAAACTACGTTGTCAACAGCAATTTCTTTGCAATTTGTGTTTAAAAGATAATAACAAAATTTTGATTTTACCAGAAATTTTAAATTTTGGTATATTTGCTTACCCTTTACCAAAATCACCTTTCACCATCAAGTTTTGATAGATTTCTACCACTTTTTTATCCGTATGAACATGCATTATGGCTATATACCATCATAGTTAGAGCATTTATATAAAAATGAATTATTTTATCATTACTATCATTACTGTAAAAATGAATTATTATTTTTGTAGGAACTAGAGCTACGTTTATATAAATTGTATTATTTATTTTTAAATTTGCATTTATTATATTAAATGCATAAAAATATAATTATGGTCAATTCAAGCTTTATTCTTTGATTGCAAGTAGTTTTTAGCAAATTTTTTTTTTTCAAATCGCCCTTTTTATTGTAATAATTTATTAAGTTCATATTGAAGTACCATTGTTTTAAAAAATTATGAAAATCCCTGGACAATTAATTTTTCTTTGTTTTTTTCTTCTTTTGCTTTTGTAAAAATATTAATTTAGAAAATTATTTTTTATTCTATAATGGAAAACATTGTTATTTCGTTAGTAATTCTGTATGAAATCAGAACTTAATGCAGAATTTAAATTTTAAAATTCATTTCGTTCATATCCCTAATTGATTGAATAAATTAGTGGTCAATTTTAATAATTTTCTAAGTTCTTTAATCGTGCACCAAGAAAGAGAAAATAAATTAGTTAAGTTAAAAGTTTCTTAAAAAATTGTATTGATATTATGACTTCAGGCAAAGAATGGTTGTAATATAATATATTTGTATTATATGTATTTATAGTTGTACATATTATAAAATATTTGTACTAAAAATAAATTGAAATAAATAAACTTGCTAACCGTAAGAACAGTGAGTGTAGATTACAACTCTATGCTGATATATTTTAAAGAGTTTTCAATAAATGGTGCTCATTGCTTTTAGTTATAAAAATTCCATTCATTCATTCTATTTTTTCGTACCATTCATTTTTACTTTTTGAGATCATATTAACATATACAAGCTTAAACTTAGAACACATAGTAAAATCAATAACGATTTCCACTGTTATTATGGATTTTTCTAAAAATTATAATAACATGTAGATTGTATAATGATGAAAATATGATTGCATATATTTAGGCAAAATTGGTTTTATTTGAGAATTGTTGATCATTTTGAGCATTGATTCTAGTTGGATGAAGTTATCAAATACGAATACTATAAATACAAACTTAATAAAAGCGAGTTAAAATAAATACGAATATGTACAACCTAAAAAAAGCAATTAAAAAAGGAACACCAGATTTGAAAATTATTAATGAGTGATGTATGACTAAGTGCAATATTGAGTAATATTGTTTATTGAACCTAACCACCTTGGTTTAAATTATAGAATTAAGGTTTATAAATTATAATTTTAAATAAATATTATTCATAAAATTATAAAATTGTATTCCAATTGAAATAAAACTATTCACGTTATAAAAATTTAATTTTGCTTATTTTGTTTGCTCACTTATTTATAATAATTTTTTAGTTCGGAACGACAGTTTTAATATTGTTGAGCATTTTGATTTTAAGTCTAATTATATGATATAAGTTAATTATTCATACGTACAAATATAAAATAATTTTACTATATATAACTATAATATAACTATTTAATTTAATATTATTTTTTTTTTCTTTTTAGGTAAGGTGTAATGCTTTGAAAACAGAAACAAAATACAAATTTGATTTACACTTAAATGTAAGTTTTAACAGTTAAACTATAACAATTTCAAAAATTTTATATGCCTCCTTTGGATATTCTTATATTTAATTTATCTTTCATATTCTTAAAATAAAAAATGAAGTTAAGAATATATATTTAAATACAATATCTGGTTGAAAATGAGGTCATCATGAGGTCGAAACTTACTCTAATGAAGTAAAGTATCTATTGATTTTTTTTATATTCAATATTAGTTCCGTAAGCCATGGGTACCTACTATTTGAAAATTCAAATATTTTTGTTTTTATTTTTGTGCGTAATTTTTCAACCAATTTTCAGAATTTTCACAGTGAGTAACTGCTTGAGTTTAATTTGAGTAAAATACCACTCGGATAACCTATTTGTTGTATTAGTAATATATCAAAGTCACCATGTTCGATTAAAAAGTTGATGAGATGACCAAATTTTGCGTTTCACAATTTATAATTATAATTGACAAGCATTTAAGGACCTGCGCAGTAGACATCTTTTCACTTTATCTCTCTTCTCCATAATAAACTGTTCTTAATATAGAATAAGTAAGTTGTAAATAAAACAATAATGCGCACGCAGTTGATAATTTTTTAATCATATGGTTTTATTATTCACCAAATACATTAAGAAATATGTAGAAACGAAACAGAAAATGAGAAGTAAGGTATTTATGTTTTTTAACGAAAACATACTAATTTCAAAGCTTTTTATTAAAATATGAGTGTTTTCTGATTTGTAATAAGAAGTCTATAGTCCATGCAAATCCCTGTCCTTTTAAAAACTTTAAATTTGGCTTTAACTTGAATTATAATTACTCAACAGGTGCCCCTAGTAATTCTTATATTATCTTGAATTTGACTCTAGCTAAAGCTAAGCAGCTGCAAAGGAAGTGTTCAAAAGTTTCTATCTCATTTTATATTTTGCAGCTGCGAAAATGAAAGTTGAACAGAAAACCTAGCTTAGCAGCGTGGCTTTCTATCAGTGAGTGACCCGTACTAATCTTGGGATGGCCATAAGCTTACAAACTGAACTACAAAATTTTACATTCACATTTAGCTGCAAATCGAAAGAATACAAACAGGCTAATTTTTTGTAAATCATTTAATTAAAGTCAATATGGATCAAAAAAGTAAATTACAACAATATTTTATCCGAAAACCTCAAACCAAAAATGTTCCAAACATTTTGAATTTGATAGCAAAACAATATTTAAGTACCATTTATACAACAGACAAAACTACGATTCAATTTAAATCTGATGATAAAATTTAGTCTGATGGAAAAAAAATATAAAACTTAACCTACTTTCATCAGCTGGTTTTCACGATTATTGAAATACATTATGATGGCATACAATATCGTTTATGTGTAAATTGTAAGCCCTACCAACTATCTTGAAAAAAAAATTTTTTAGCACTCATTCGAAGTATAAGTTGATTAAATAATTTAATATTGTTATCAAATTTCCAATAACTCATATTTTTTTTTGATTGCAAAAATAAATATTTCGAAAGCAAGATACATACTTCATCAGTGTTTGTGACAAAATCTAAAATTAAAAAATTAACTAAGTCTAATAAAAATAGCAAAAAAATATTTAATTTATTTAGAAATGTAAAGAAAAAAATTTGTTATTTTCCGAAATTCATAATTAGCATATTTTAATCATAAAAATTTGCTGGTGAGCAATTTTTGTTTTATTTTCTAATATCTACCTACAGTATATTCCGTAACAATGGAATTCTCTTTATATAATTAATTATTTAATTAATTTTACTTAAGTCCTCAATTATACTTACAACTAATTTTTTTTTTTCTTCTTCTCATTAACAATATTAATTTTATGATCTTATAATTCCGTGGACTTTATTTTGATTAATTATGATTCTTAAAGAAAATTTTTTTAATGCCTGCCTTTAAGAAAATTCACTTTGAATAATTTACGTGATTAATTTAATTTTTCTAAATGCGGATCTGCATGATATTTCTTGAAAAAAATATAATTGTTTTTGCAAAAATATGAAAACGCACGTAAATTCTGCAATATAAAATAAATCCATCACGTTTTTTCTTATACATCTCTAAAACATAATAAAGGAAACAATTCAAAGCTTTATAGTTTTCGAAATATTGTAAAACTCTTCTGGAATATGCAATAACAATTTTATTTTTATTTTTTAACATTACATAAGGTTCTCATAAACAACCGAAAGAAAATTTATATCTACTTTTTATATTTTATAATGAAAAATATATTTATAATATAAATTTGAAAACCAGACTGAACATTAGTTATAAGTCTATTACGTTTCAATATAATACCCATAATTTTAAATATGGTCTGTGATGATATTATTATTTTAATTTACTTTAATTTTTATTGTCCTTCCATTTTTATGTAGTACGTATAAAACTGTCGATTGATACAGTATAGTGATAATGATAATGTATACTAATGAAAATGTCCTAGATTCGAACCCCACCTACATTGATGTTTTTTCTTTCTAACATTATTCTGAAAATATTTACATAAAATTTGTTGAAAGTATAATTTAGCAATGGGTTAAGCTAAGTGGACCTATATATGGTATTGAATAAGTTCTAGTTTCTGATAAAGCTTCTTGTAATTATACCAGTCTTTAATTCTGTGTGTAGCGCTACAGACAATCCACTATTTGAAATTTGGAAAAGTATATGCAATAAGTGCTACAAGAATAAGAGGATGATTTATTCTAAATTAATAAAATACGTTTTTAAAATAGAAATCACAATAATAAAGTTAAATAGTTGGTTAAATCTATGGCTTCATGGTAAAAGTACGTATTTATTAAATTAAAACTTATCTCAAATTTACCTAATAGGTTATAAGAGTTATAAGATTCAAAAGTGTTATGAAACAAATTTTCATAGTAGTGACATAAAATGTTAATATAATTAAAATCGGTATGTGGAATATTAGGCGGGATTTAATTTTTTTTAAATCCGTTCTCTTGATAATACAATATTAAAATTATAAGTAGATAAAGGTGGAAAGAAATTGTTGGCATCATTATCTGATTTTTCTAACCTTGTTTAATTCAAGTTCAAAACCGCACCATTCGTCTTATAGGTGACATAAATGTGACCTCATCCCTTATACCACTTGGTCATCGTCGTATTGTTGGAGCACTTTCTCTATTTTATAGATATCTACTTGGTGTTGGCACTTGTTCCGAGGAACTAAAGTCACTTCTTTCTCCTCTCAAGCAATTCTGTCGCATAACACGAGTGGCATCAAGTGCACACCCTTTCACAGTAGAAATTCCGAGATGGTTTAAGTCCGGCTATGGAAATTCTTTTATAGTAAGAACATCTCGATTGTGGAATCGCGTCCCAATCGAAGCATTCCCAATGAGAGAAGGATTTTTTATTTATGATTTACAGAGATTTAAGACGAATATTAACAACATTGTTCGCTCTTTCCCACAAAACTTTTCTTCTTCCTTTTTCTTTCCTTTCCTTTAACTATCCTTTCCTTTTTCAAATGTTCAACGGTACGCAAGTACTAAAAGGTTCAAAACCTAAGTTTTGGCTATAATATAAAAAAAAAAAAAAAGGAAGCGAAGTGTTTTAATTTTTTCAACTATACCAGATTGCTCACAATTGAGAAATATCTATTAGAAAATAATGATTGTTTTGACATTTGAATCATAACTTATGCTGAACCGACACCGTAAAAAATTATAAGGCGCTGATCGAAAGTTTCCCGCCAATTATGTTTTGTCGTACTATTTGCTATGATGCCATTTAAGCACCTATGCTCAAAATATACATTTGACAGTGTCGTGCCATTTTCGTTGGACTTCAGGCTTAACACAGATCAATTCACTTGTAATTAACATTTGTAGTGTATTTATCTTAATATTCGATCTACAATTTAATATAAATACTCATTTTTGATTGACAAGCTAAGTTATCATAATTTCTATAACATAAAATATTTTTGACAATTAAATTAATACAGTTTTAAATATAAAAAAAAAAAAATAAAACAAGAAGAAAAAAAAATAGAAATATTCCCGCAGTCCGTTTCTCTAATGATCTATAAAGATCCTGATTTGAAAGACACTATATTCTCCAAATATATTTTTACTCATTAAATTATTAGCAATATTCGAGTTATTTTAGTTGTAATATTATTAGTAATAGTAATAGTAAACTGATCTTTCATTGATAATGAACTAAAATAAATACTATTTAAATACCGTAACTTCCATATTGTAAAAAATACATTCTTAAAACATTTCTTAGACCGCCTATAAACTGTTTTTAAATTTAATTTATGAAATTTACTTCCTACATAGTAAAAAATTACATGGCAGTAATATTTTTATATTGTGGAATACAATTTAAAACTTTTGACGCTTATTTTGTTGTTATTTTCTGTTATTACCAAAGCTTAGCAGAAAAAGTCCAGAATTTACCAAAAAATTTCAAAGATATTGGAAATATTGATACACTGTATTTTATATTATTGAACACATACACATACGAATTACTTTAGAAATAATGTTTTTTTTGGTAGAACCAATTTTAAACACCGTAAAAAACTGGAATTTACGACTAGAATCCAAACTCCCGCTCCATATTATTTAAGCACCATATTATTTAGTTGACAACAGAAAAAAAAAATTATTTTTTAGCTATTTTGTAAAATCCGGACTAACTAATTTTATTTCATACATACTAAAATGAGAGAGCCATCGTTCTCAAACCCTCGATTAGTAGGTAAATATATAATATTGAATGAATTGGTTGGTTTGGTATTGGTATATAAAAATATAATATATATACATTATTCTAAACGGTTTCGTGTTTTGTTGAAATAATTGAGAAGGCAATAATAATTAAAACTTAATTTTTTTTAATAAAAAAATATTTTTTCTTATTTATAAAAATTAATATTATAAATTTTATAGTATAATAACAAAAAAAAATATTGCTTTAATAAAGAAAAAAAAATTTTTTTTTAATAGAGAAAAATTTTTTTACTCTACTGAGCTAATAACCGATCAAATTTATTTCATTAAAATGCAAACATAAAATAAAAATTTATTTTGATCCACACAAAATCCAAGCAAATAAATAATGAGTATCTATATCCAAATGGGATTATGTAAAATAACACAATCAGAGTATTCGTAAAAAGGAAATTTTATATTAGATGAATACTCAGAGAATGCGTTTTCTACTCTAATATTTTGAAAGTAATTTATATAAATAGTATTAGGTAATTTTTAATCTTGAATAAAATTTTAAGCTTTGTTTTGTAGATCAATAATTATTAATGAGGTGGTTTTATTCATTTAACACTACCTGAACGAATCAGTAGGTATACGTATAGTGTTGTACCTACTACTTATACAACTCCTGGATTTTACTTTCATTGTTATGCCATTATTGAGTTATAAATTAGGTACGAACAATCTGTGAGCTATTTTTAATAAATAAATCGGGTATGTCCTTTTTATTTGTTAAATTGTAAAACCAGTAAAAAAAATTTTAATATTTTTTTTTATTTTTATTTTGGTGGTTATGCTGAAGTCCGTCAGAATGTCAAATTCCGTTTATATTACGCATTTCGTATGCTGAAGTCCGTATTGTATTCCGCGGTCTGCAAATTTCATTATTTATCCGAAATTTTTAAATTTATGTATGCTGTACTTCGTCGGAACGGAAAATAATATGAAAATTGTACGACAGAATTTGTCATTCGGAAGTATTAGAATGGTTCGGAAGTGAATTATAAAACATACAATTTTTGTATTTAGAATATTAGGAGAAGTAGAAAATGTAATATAAGTATAAATAGTTTTTTTTTTCAATTTTTTTTGCATTTATGAAAAATATTTTTTTTATTTAGGAATAAAAAAGCGCTTCAAAAGAATAATATATTTTATTATTTTTAATATTATAACATAATATGTATGTATATTAAAAACGATAAATATGTATATATTTTACTTTTTTAGAGAATTTTAAATGTTTTCTAATGCAACAAAAAATTATTATTAAATTTTAATTTATATATATATATATATAATACATCTGTAATTAAGAAAGTTATAACTTTTACTTTTAATTTATGTATGCATATTGTATACATACATTATGTCATATACATTATATATTAAAAAATTTATCACTGTTTGATTATCATGTTTGAACTGTATATGAAAAAAAAAAAAAAATCTTCCGAAACATCTGGTTTTAATTTCTGTACAGACTTTACAGTCGATTGGATTTCAGCATAACGATTTTTTCGTATTCGGATCGGAATTTCTTTTCGGAGATATTGCGCTTCGGACTTCAGCATAACCACCTTAATTTGCAGGTTTGAATAAACTTATTACTTATGATAAAAAGGTCTATTATTATCAATTCCGTGTAAGATTCAATAAAATGCTGATTGATATTTAAAAACAATATACACATTTATTTACTTTAATGTTATCTCTTTGAATTAAAATTTTACAAAAATCTCCTAAACAATAGTTTATCAAGTTAAAATAATGTTAATTTAAATCCGGTTTGCTACTCTTTAAATTCATTTTTTAAATAATCAATGTCAAACAAAAAAAACACGCATATTATATAATATATATAATATATACATATATATAAGGTATTACTAATATAGAGGACACGTTATGTACACAAATAAATCTCCATAATTCATTTAATTATCCTTTTGGTATATTAAATTATATAATAACGCTTGTCAAAATTAATTACAATCTCAAATCATCTTACATAATATATACATACTAATTTGTACTGTAAATGTACTGTATATATAGGTCTACGTATATCTTTTGTGTTGAAAATTTAATTCACTTAGAAAGTTTTTAATATTAAAGTTACTTTATAATTAATTAAGTCCTTTTGATATTGAAATAACTCAACTTCTAATATGTATCAACAAATTGTAAGGTATTTATTATCAAAAAATATTTTTTTGTATATACATAGAATCCTTTTTTTGACATTTTTTTTGTCTTTCCCTTTCTTTCAAATTTTATTGACCTCATTTAAGTTGAAAAAATAATTTTTCGAAATTTAATTTTAATGTAAAATTAAAGTTTGTTTAAAGGGATAAATTAGGATTTTCTTCTTCACTGTGCAAGTTATTTTCTATTGATTTTTTTTTTATTTTTATTCTTTTATTTTTGTGAACATTTTTTATACGACATTAAAAACAGAAAAGGTCCTTTCAAAAATTATACATAAAAAATAAAAACAAAAAAAAAAAAACATGATTAAGATGATTTTCTTATCTTGTGTTCTAAAGCTAGGTTATAATCAAGAATATAGAGTTGGGATGAGATTGTTTTGGTAAAATAAAAAATTAAATTCATATAATGAGAAGATATTGTAATTGGTAGCTACTACGACAAAAATGAATTTTTTAATGTATGGTATTATTGAAATCAGTTTAAATTAATATGGTTATATAAATTTTCAGAAATATTTTAGCAATTTTGTCTATTCTATATATATGTGTGTGTGTGTGTGTGTTACCGATGTGTCTGATACAGTAGCTCGTCTAATTTTATCCAGTACAGTAGTAGTAAATATTGCAGCCAGACCATATAAATGATCCGTTATTATAAATATGAAGTACAATAAGACAATATATATAAGCTCTTCAGTTCAAATCTTTAAATCACAAATAGAAGATCTAAGTAAATTAAATATTGAACTAATATCAAAAAAACAAAAAATTGATACCTAAAATGAGAGCTAACTATGTTCAAGAGGTTTTAGTAAACAAAATTTACGACTATACTGTACAAGATACAAATGTTACCGCCTGGTAACATGTGCGCCCGAAATTTTGTTAATGCAGTATCTTTATTATATACTCTTTCTATATTCTCTAACTCTGTATATTGTGAATACTTGAATGACCATTGGTCTACCTTTGAAAAGATGAAACAATAAATTTACATGTTCAAGACCTAGTCTAACATCATTTAAAGTTTTAAATAATAAAATTGATTCTCCTTATATTAGAGATATTATCCACCATCCGCTTTAGATCGGAAAATATTTTAAGTAAATATAGGTTGGTGTTAACAGAATGTTTATGTTAATAAATAAACAGACCCCATATCGAACTTATATTAAACACATTACAAAAAATTAATAAGACAAAAAGTTTATTTTTTTTTTTGCGTAGAATCTGAATTTGCATAAAAAGTATCTCTGCCCATTTGGAAATCTCGATTCCGACAAATTTCCGGTTTAAATAACCCATTTCCGGTCCTTACCGGAAGTTGAAAATATCACCAATCGATAGAACATCCTAGTTAGTAAAATTTTTTTTAATTTTAAAATTACGTCTCTTTCCCATCTTAAAAAACCGAAGCACATACTCTGGAACACTTGGTATATTTTCACCTGGAACACGTGGGATAGTATAACCTATAGTTTTGTATTCCATTATTTGGTGTTAAACTGTAAAATTATAATAATTGTAAATTTTTATATTAAGATCTAGAATAAGATTAAATTTAAAATTATATTTTGTTTGTTTTGTTTTGTACATTTGTATTGTAATATGTTTGTATTAAGCATAAATAAATAAACAAATAAATATTCAGTTAGTGTTTAACACAACATATAGGTGTACTTTATATTCAACCACCTCATTAAAATATAGACCAAACCAATATCATTTCAAATTTAAAGGTATGTTCTTTAAAATTCCATTATAATCAAATTAAAAAAAAAAATGGTAATATGAGTAAGAATCGATATGTTTAGGTATAACCAACTAAACAAATTTTTAAATTTAATAGAGTCTCCTAGAAGCAGAAGTCATCATTTATAAACATTATTGTTAATCCTATTGTGGTGCATGGTACAACTTATTGTATTTTAATATATTTCTGTAACACTTTAATTTTTGGTATTACCATCACTGCCTTGAAATATCCTATATGTTGCCAAAATTTGCTATATGCTGCCAAAACCAAGAGCCATATTATAAGCAATTTGGACACATGCATATATTTTTTTAAATACCTACTCATATGATAAAACATGTTCTTATAGTAGTTTTCATTGTAGTATTCAATTTTTTTTAGTAAGTCAAATGTTAAGTTTATTCATATTTTATACCTGTGTATAGATCAATGCTTTCTACTTCAGGCCTTCTTACTCACTATTTTTTACGAAATTAAGCGAAAACTATCAAAAACTGTTTCTTTTTAGCCTTCGTTTGCACAATATACTCAAATTTCATTTATTTTATTTTATTCCATTTTGTTGATGACATTACAACAACACTTAACCTTGGTTTAAAGCTTTTAGAATGCTTTTAAATCCTCTCCAGTTTGCTGCTTTAGCTTGTGATGGTAAGATCTATGTCGGATTGTTTTTTTAAAATCAAATTTTTGAATGAAATTTTAATTTTAATTAGTTTTTAGGATTTTCAGTAAAAGTAGATAAAAATTTATATTTTTTGAAATATATTTCATTTTAAAAATATCTCTGCTAACAAATAAGATCCTTCGATTTTAAATATTCCCATAAGGTTTATACACAAATAAGATACATTTTGAAAGTTGCGCTCTGAGTAAGAAGGCCTGAAGTAGAGTGCATTGTATAGATTGTAAAAAATATTTCGAATAATAGTTTAACTGAAAATGAGGGTCTTCTGAGGAAGATATTGCATCGGTGTGCCTAATGATAGCTGGAATTGCTAGCTTTCCGAAAATATCTTATCTTTTAATGACGAAAAGGATATTTGAAAGTATTCTTGTTGTTTTGATGTGTTTGTATAAAAACCGTTATATCTGTTGATCTATTAGATAACATATAAATTCAGTTATATATTCTAGCATATTTTTACATTATTATTCGATGATGATTGGTGCTGCCGTTATGGAGATATTGTAGTTCAAAGTAGAAAATTTTGGAAAAAAACACAATCTTTATTTTTTTTCTTGAAAAACCAAATATCTCAAGCTCTTACCAATACTTATACATTGTTGGAAAGGTCTCTTATTTCTTCATAACTCATTCACACATACAAACTAGTTCCTACGTCGACACAACATCTCCCTCAGAATCCCCGAAAATGAAAAATACTACCAAATGTGGTTTGGGAATTTGCTTAGAAGTTCATAGTTAAGCTTTGCGCCCTCTGTGTATAATAATAAATTTTAATTTCAGTTTTTTCTATTCCATTACCCTATAGTTGATTGTCTAACTGTAATAATTTTTTAATGAACTTCCATAACTCATCTAGTTTTTTATCTTTTGCTCTTTGGTGAATGCATTCAAACCCAACCAATTTCAAATAATTCAAATGAATTTGTGTTTTGAACAAAATTTTAGCAATTTAAAAGAAACGAATATACATAATATATCTTTTGTTTTCTTTATAATTGTTTTTCTCCCCTTTTTCTATATAATTATCCATCTAATTCAACCAGATCAGTGTTGTTGTATGTACAAGGAATGAAAAATAATGAATATACATAGTATATTGTATAAAGAATGAGTGAAATAATGAAAAAGAAAAATTAGGAGTGAACAAAGAACAACCCTAAGAGTAGAAATATTCAATTTGTCTGGTCAGAAAAGGCCAAAGTACTGATACATCGACCAGGACCCACAAAATATTTACAACAATAATCTGAAATAGAAAATACTGAAAGTACTGAAGTTAATGAAAATGTCATTTTAATTTTTTGTTTTTATTTTTTTATCACTGCTTCAATTTCTATGTAATTTTCTTGAGAAGGTTAATGTCTGTATTTTTCTTAGTTAGAAAAAAAATCTCAATGTAAGTAAGTGTGTGTGATGTGATGACAAGAAAAGGAAATAATAATATATTATTGTATTTTTGTTTTTTGTTTTTTGTTTTCTGTTTTTTTTTTTATCTTATTTTATTATATTAAATTTTCATCATTTTCTTTCAATATTCCACTTAATTTTCTATTTTCCTTAAATTATTTTTTATTCTATAGAATAAAATAAATAATCCAGGGATGATTTCTAATAACACAGAAAATGAAATTTTTGATGGTAGCATACTTTCTTATAATTTGAAAACAATAATTCGAATTTAATAAAAATTGACATTGAATTGAGAGGTTTATTAATAAGAATTTTTTTTACTTTCTTAAGAACATTGAGATTGCATTCAATTTGGCTGACAATTTGTCTGTGTAATTGCAAAAATTGTGTGTTATAAATTTGATTGTTAATCAAATACCAATATCTGTATATAGTTTTACTTACAAGTTTATTTATAAGTTAAGTTAGATTGTGTTGCACTGGTAACAGTAATTTGATCATTTTCTAAAATAAAATTACATTAAACGTCCTTCTATTTGACTTGTTGTAATTAATTTCCGCTTCCAGTATATATGAGCTGAAAACTGCAAATATATTTACAATGCATATGATTAGTTTTGATAAATTTAAAAATAATTTCTAAATTAGTTATTATTGATGTTGTGATAATATTAATAAAACAACTCAAATAAAACAACCAATCTTTGCTGTAATTTTGGACAGAACTAATTGTGGTACAATTATAACAAACCTATCGTATTGCAGTACACTTATAACAGACCTAATTTTTTTTAATTTCGCCACATTTCTCTCACTTTTACTCAAGCCCATCTTTTTCATATACTTGTTTGTGTATTTGGAATTGCTTTTAGTTAGAATATCAGCAATCATGCAGCCAAAGCTTTGCTTTTGTATAGAATTTGAAAAAAAAATTCTGTGATTTTATCTCTTATAAAATGTCAGTTTAATGGCGCTTTCATTTTCACAGCACAGAATCATTGGCGAGTGTTTGTTTTATAATTGTAATTAATTGTCTAAGTACAACAAAGCCAACAAAAGTTTAAATATACTAAACATTTTAAGTAATACACGATATGGCTCAGATCGTAAGACGCTTATTAGAATTTTGAATACTGTTGTATTACCAATATTAGATTATGCTAGCCCAATATATAGTTCAACTTGTAAAACGAATTTGAAAATGCTTGATACTATTAATAACTTAGGCACGCGAATCTCAATTGGAGCTTATCGAACTAGCCCCATTCTAAGTATAATGATAGATGCTGGTCAATTAAATTTAATTAAAAGACGAGAAAAGCAGATGTTGAATTACGCAATTAAGATTCCTTCATTTGAAAATCATCCTTTAACAAATTTTTTTAAAAATGATGAAATGCATAATAAAATGAAAAAGTTGAATACGTACTCCCAACCACTTCTGACAAGAGCAAGAACAATTTTTTAAAAATATGATATACCTTTCCAAAGTAATATGGAGACCCAAAAATTCTCAAGTAGCCCTCCTTGGCTTGTTCCGGACCCAAATATAGATTTCGAGTTGGCAAGTTATAGAAAATATAGTACAAGCTAAATTCAGTTTCGAGAATTATTCATAGAAAAAACAAAGAAAAGATACTGTGAATATGAACATATATTTATTGATGGGTCTTTCAAACATCAAGAGGCAGGATGCGCATTCAAACGCAAACAAGAAGAACACAAATTTTTTTTTTCAAAGGCATACAACTATATTTACGGCTGAATTATACGCAATATTTAAAGCACTCGAGTATATTATGAAAAGGGACGAAAAAAAATTTTTAATTTGACTTTTAATTAAACTGACTCCTTGAGTTCTTTAAAAGCTATTCTCAAACTATATCCAGTACATTCTTTAATACAAAAAATACAAGCAATGATAAATAAAAATCAAAAAAATATAAATATAAATTCCAAGTCATATCGGCATCCATGATAACGAGATAGTTGACAGTCTAGCAAAAAGCTCTGTAAACCAACCATACGATAACCATCACCTTTTATATTATAAAGATCTTAAAAATATAATAAATAAGAAAATATATCAAAGTGTAGAACAAGAATGGATAGAAACGGACGATAGTAACAAACTAAAAAATATCAAAACAAATACGAGACCTTGGAAAAATCTCAATTTACTTAACAGAAGAGAGTCGACCGTGATTACTAGAATAAGAATAGGGCACACTAATTTAACACACAAATTTATATTTGATAATACAACACCACCAAATTGTGCTTGTGGAGCAAACCTTACTATTAGGCATCTGTTATCCAATTATAGAAATATAATAAATTTCCTAAAAGCTATTGAACTATACAAAACAATTTAAAACAAAAGATTAAATGAAATCAATAAAATATGTTAAATGAAAAATATTAAATGTTAAAAAAAAAAAAAAAACAGAATAAAATAGAAAATATTTAGTTATATTAACTTCATATAATTAATATATCTATAAGAAAAATTTAACTATTGAATTATTTTATATAGAAACCAAAACAAAAAAAGAAAAAATTAAAAAAATAAAAAAAAATAATGTAAAGACCTGGCCTGAAAAAACCTATATTGTGTTCAAAGGCCACTTAAATAAAGTTATAAAAAAAAAAAAATTGTCTAAGTATTGTAATCATAACCCTTGTTGTACTGCTTGTGATAGAGACAAATATTCTGCTTCAGACAAAGTTGCTGATTGTTGTTTGGTACATTTTCATGATATAACAGGACCTTGAAATAAAAGTATATTAGCTGTGTCTATCAAAATTCTATGTTATATGTTATTTCAATGTTCTATCAAAATTCGCATTACAATAGCCCACGATATTATCATCTGAATTTTTTATGAATGGTAATTTGAAATCAATTGTTCCCGAATTGTAAAGTATATCACTATTCGTTTTACGGCTGACCAATGTTGATGTTCAGATTTATTGTTGAAACAACTGACATGGTTGATTGCATAATTTACAATTGGTTTGGTTGCTTTAGCCAGATATAAAATAAACTTCCGACCGCTTCTTGAAAAGGGGCCATATATAATATTTTATTATTATTGTTTAAACTAGGTAATGTAAAATTTGGTTCACATGGAGTTTTCGCAATTTTACAATCAACTATATTGAATTTTTTAAAATTTTCGAAATGTGTACAGATTGGTCTAAGTAAATTATGCCACGTTTAAAATCTCATGTAATTTTTATACCAACTTAGAATTTAGCAGTACCCATGTCTTTCATGCTAAAATTAGTTTTTAAATGTTCTTTAATAAAATAACATAAAGTTAAAATATAAATAATAACCTTCTTATTTTTTGTATAGTAGTATATATTATACATGGGTCAACTTTTGAACAAATAAGACCTATAATGGAAGAAATTTTGGAGATTTGAATTTATTTTAATGTAACATCTTATACGACAACGCAAATTAAAGTATCGAATTACAGTTTTCAGTACCCAGCTACATAGTATTTTTAGTCCTGTATCAATTTATTAATTCTAATAATATATAATTATTATATTATACTAAATTAAAAATTAAATAACACAAAAATTTAACAGTAAATTTAATAAAATGATGTAAGTAATAAAAATAATATATTGTTGGTATTGCCAAAATTAAATTCATATACTACTTATCATTTGAAAATAGTCATGAGTAAATATCAAAACAGTTATTGAATTGGACATGATTTTAGAATTGTACGCTGGAACGTCTAGTTACATTGCCTCCAATTGGGAAATTAAATAAACTAATATATTGTAGGTTAGTTGTCTAGGATTATTCTAGCCTCAAACTTTTTCAAATTTAAAATTGTTAAATCAGGTTATCATGGTATCAGATAATAGATACCATAGAGCCGATAATACATATTAGTAAATTAATACATTGATGGATAAAAGGCCAGTACTATTCCAGCCTTAAACTTTCTCAAATTTAAAGTTAGCCGATTAAATCCGGCCATCAGAGAGAGTAAATACCATAGAACCAATAATAGATACCAATAATAGATTGACATATCACAGCACATCGTCAATTCAACAAACATCTATCCAATATTAGTATAACAGACAATTGTACAAGTATGCCGACACATACAGATGCAAACAAATATTCTGAGGTATAATATTATTTGCCAAGGACATGGTCTTTAAATTTTAAACAATCATACGGTGTATAATACAATAAAATTTAAAATATTGCGTCTACATAGACGATCTCACCGTCCAAAAAAAACAAAAAAAATTTATATGTTCCAAGTTATTTAAGAGGAAAAAAAAGAAAAATACATGCTGTTAATATATACACAACCCTCGCAACATCGTAAATTGTAGGAGTTCATATATTTTGAAACAAATATCAACTGAATAGATAACATCAAAGGCGGCTACAAGTAGATTCAAAAGCCGCAATAATAGGCTTCACTTGTATAAACTATTCATTTTTCTAAAATCTGTTGTTTTATATAAATTGTGGTGCCATTATGATGGTGCATTATTTTCAGTATGTAACTGCTCAAAGACAAGCTTTCTCAAATAGAATTCTAATTTTCATTCGTAAACAGAACTGGCTTACAGAATTGGTTATTCTCTTTTTCAAGTCATTTTCTTAGCACAACAAAAAACTTTAATAAATTTTGAAATCCAAATTTTTCTTCATTAAAGGGGTAAAACTTTAGTGTTATAAAATTAAAAATACAAAAAAAATATTTCTATCTGAAAATATATGATTAATTGCAGAGTAAATGAGAGCACGTAATTAACGACGTGCTCCGGTGAAAATAAAAACATATGGTGTGAAAATAAAAAAAAAAATATAAACTTTTATAAATAAAATACGAAATATTTTATAACTTTTGTTCAAAATTTATAACCAAAATTAAGGAGGTGAAATACGAAGCAACAAAACAAAATAATACAGAGTTAGAAATAAAAAATAATAACTGTGAAAAATTGCACTTGGTTGAAAAATAAAATTAAACTACGCTATTATGAAGGTAAAGTTATTCTAATATAGCTGTAGTGTACCAATTTTTCCATAATTCAGAATGAAAAACTATTGTATGTGGTTTTGCAACTAAATTTCTGCGTAAGGGATCGGTTATAGCGATGATTGAAGTGAATACGTAAAATTTTTGTTTTCGATTTTACAACCTGTGTAGACACAAAAATTTAGTACAAAATTATAAGAATTCTAAATAATATTTTAACAAACAAATTCTGTTAAAAATAATCAAAATTCTAATAAAAAAGCTGTTCTATCATTTAACGGATCGTATTGTTTTTTTTTGTAACTGTAAAATGATAAAATAGCTTTTTTATTAAAATTTCAAATTGAAATTTTGAACCGAATTTGTTTATTAAAACATTTTTTAGCATTCCTATAACTTCCCAAGTAACAATTTTTAGAGCTCTAAGCATAATTTTCTATAAAAGAGGAGTACAAAATACTTTTATAGAGCTAAAATTAAAAGATGAATTTGAAGCTAAACTTTTATATAGTTATAAGATCTCTATAAAAGCTCTAAGAACAGATGTAAAGCTAAAAATATTGGAAGTAATAGCTCTAAATTTAGCTCTACAGCTTTTATAGAACTAAAATTGTTACTTGTCTTTTTAATAAAATTTTTGGTCCACAGTGTTTGTAAAATCGAAAGCAAAAATTTTACATATTCATTTCAATTATCGTATATATAACCGACGCCTGCAACAAAATTCGGAGATTCATCAATTTCGATTACAAACTAATCAACATTTTATTCTTTAATTTCAATAATATTTCCTATAAACCGTTATTTCATTACGAATGCATTAGAGATCAAACATTTAATTACATACATCAGTTAAAAAGTGTTATTCGGTTAAGGTGTATGTTAAAGTTTTGATTGTTAATTAAATACAATTTTTTGAATTTGTTCAAAATCTAATAATAAGTTAGTTTTGCTTCAGTGAAGGGGAATAACAGCGTCTATCGATCGATTTGAAATAACTTCAAATTGCATATTATGTCAAACAGGGTCAGTACTTCTATAGGGCCAAATTGCGTAATTCCACAGGGCCTCTGATAAATCAGATATGAATATTTCGTTATACAAAATAGCTTTAACTAACAGGAATAAAAGGTGTCTCTGGCTTGGTAGACATACTTAATTTCTAAATATGCCGTTTTTGTACCTGTTGATATTCTGTAAAAAGTGTATGCACAATCTTGCTTTAGTTCTGGATGTTAGAATTGGAGACATGTTGTCCAAATTTTTAAAATTAAAACTCATTAAAATAATCTACCTTATAGTAATGCAGAAATGGCTTACAGCATATTGATTTTTAGTTAACTGGACGCAATTTTTCAAATCTGATTTCATCCGGTTTTGATCTATAGAATAATATTAAAATAACTTCCAACCACACGTTACCTGGCTATTATAAATTCTATTACACGTCTGGTTAACACTTTTTATAAAATTTCTCAGCTTATATCAGGCTTTTAGGACTGAAAGATTCATTTATGTCGTAGTCTTCAATGAAAAACTTTATCTTCTACATTTATAAAAGGGAAAGTTTATTTTGTTTCTTTGTTTTCATTGTTCGCTAAACACGTCCTAAGCTTCAAAAACAGAGTTAGGAAATTTCGGAAAGTTCATCATAATTAAAAAATAGAACTAACTTAAAGTATTTAAGATGCTATCAAATAACGGGTTCGGGTGGCTGCCATAAAACTCAACTCCTAACACCGGTTAGGAATATTTCAAAGACTAAACGAATAACAGACATGAACATTTTGTACTAAAATTTTTTTTTTTTAAATGAACCATTTTCCGAAATTCGGACTGGCTTGCTTTACTGCCATACAGCTCCTAGCATCCATTAGATATATCTTAAACACTAAACGAGTAACACACCTGATAATTTGTACTTAAAATGAAATTACAAAAATGAACTAACACATATTTAACCGTTTCCCGCAATTCGGTTTTGTTTGGGTAGCTGCCATACAATTCCCAGCATCCATCAATAATATTCATAAAACCAAATGTGTGATACAGATCAGAAAATTTGTAGTTTTAAGTACACACAGTTTTTTTACCGTTTTTCAAAAGTCGGAATGTTTTGAGTATCTGACATACAACGTCTAACACGCATCAAGAATATTTAAAAAATTAAAAGTGTCATTTTCTAAAATTCGTACTGTTTTAGTTAACTGCCGTACAAACAACTGGAACTCTTCAGGAATATTTCTGAAACTTAAATTATTATAGACCTGACTATCCATAAATTAGATTAGATTAGATTGGATTTAAAATTTATTTCGGTAGGGAATCTGCCCCTATCACCACAGCAGCAAATGGGCTTATTGTGATAACCCGTGTTTATTTGTTATTATGATAACCAGTGTCTGAGTCATTGAGGATACCTGATTTTCTAATAATACTCAGGATATTCTTCAATGGTATGCTGGGTAGCTCATATTGTTCAGGGAACTCTGTTCCCAAGTGGCGAAGTCTGGTAGGAGTGAGGCCTCGAATCCACAGAGCAGATATTCAATAAATTATTTCTAGCATCCACAGAGGCAGATGTTCAATAATAGAGGCCATTGCATCCACAGAGAAGATGTTCAATAAATTATTTCGCATATTCTGCACAAGTTGTTTTCGGTTAGACCAATTTTGCAAAGGTGTTACCTTTATTAGGTAGTGGCCTGTTATTATCCCTGCCAAGTTACCTACGTATTGAGACATAGAAGATTTTTCGTTTTCTTGAGCGACCGTTCAACGAGCGACTATCGATAATCAGGTAGTTTTTCAAAAATAAAAAAACATTTATTTTACTGTTTACTGAAATTTTGACTACCTCAGATAATTCTTGTAGCCCGCAATTTATTGTTTTTTTGAAAGAAAAAAATCTGAAGACTATAATGTGTCGATACAGTGACGATACAGTTCAATGAAATGAACGCAATTTTCTAAACTTGTTGGAGTTGATAAGGTTTTTGACATTTCTTCTTTACGAGCCAGAACCAAAAGCAGGACTCCAGTTATGCTTGTATGAAAATCTAGTTATAGAAAACGAGCATAAAGTACAAATATAAAAGAACAAAATGTTGCACCAATTTCAACCTACTACAGATTTGAAATTCGACCCATGTGTTTAAATATCAGTTATTCCACTACTACATTAGTTTGAAGAAACCATTTTGATTTACATTTTGTTGATAGATAAAACTTTATTGTTTTGATAGATAGATAGAACTTTAATGTCACGGACAACGTCGAATGACTTTTCTAGGTATGCTTAACTTCTACAATAATTTTCAGAAACCATTTTTATTTTATTAAAGTAAATTTGATACATTCTGTGTTGGATCCGGAAAACGTCGTGTAAAAAATTTATAGAAAACAAAACTTCTTCAACTTGCTAATTAGTCTTGAACAAAAGACTATCGCTCAATTGAGATATTTTTATTTTTCAAAAATAATTTATTTAAAACTCACTTTAATATAAATGTGTAGTGTATATTATCCATAACAATAGTGTAAATTATATACGGTAAATTTATAAACAGTAAAAGTACAAAAAGAAAATATTAATTTGAAAAAAAACAAAAAAAATAAGTCTTATTAAGAAAGAAATCAGTTTGCTCAAACTCAATAACTTATTGAACTTTTCACCTACCTATTTATAAGTGTACAATTATAATTTCATTTTGAAATAATTAAAAAAAAATATTGCTAAGGTTATCAAAAAAAAAAAAAATATCAAGTATAACCGTTGGCAATAAAAAAAAATTTAAAAACGATTATAGAAATTAAACACCTACGCTTATTAATTTTTAAAACTCAGCATATGCCGGCAAAAATGAAAAAAAAAACCTTTAATAAGACATACATGACTCATAATAAAAAAACACATACATATAAATTATTGCAGACATATTCGTTGAAAATTCAAAAAATTCATAATGGTAATCTTATTAAAATTATAACAATAAGAAATCCTACTCATATATTTTTATTCCTACCAATTCAAATTAAACTTGACTCAATTATTGTTGTACTCGATGTTTGTGAGAGAAAATCTTAAATCTTGTTTGCTTTTTTTTTTTTTTAAATCAGTAATTTTCCTCGTGCATATTTTTTATTTTTTTTTTTTATTTAAGAAAGAAAAAAATATATATATATATATATGTATAAATTTATGAAAATCAAATTTATTAATGATGTTCTTTACTGCTAGTGTTCATATGCTATTCAGAAAATCTCTGAATTTTTTTAAATTAAAAAAATAAAAAAAATAAATAATAAAAACAAAATTGGAAAAACAAGAAGGATAAGTAAGTTCTTTAACGTTACATTCTGGTAAAGAATATAAAATTTCTCTGTCTACTTATTATTATAACATTAAGTAAGAAAAAAAAAATAATATTAGTGTTACCAGTACTTCAAGAAATTATTAAGGCTATTTGGAAGTACATACAATTTCCAGTTTATCCAGTTATTTAAAACTATAAATTTTAAATAAAAAATTTTATTGGCTTTAAAAAGGGAGATAGCTTATTGAATTTTTATATAAGCAAAAAAATAGACCGCTGCCAATAATTCTATAAATTTTTATTTGAGAAATTTATTTTACACACAAAAAACAACAATTCAACCGTCAAAATCATCTGTTGAAAAAAAAATTTTTTTTTATATAGGTACACTTACTCAAAAAAATGTTAAAAAAGTGTTGCCGTATAAAGAAACTCTCCCCGATATTTTAAAAATATACTTTATTAAAGTATAGTATCCGAAATTTTTTGAACATATCCATAATTTTTGTGAAAATATCCCCGATAAATGATATTTTCTGTTCTTGTCGTACGCATTGAGCTCTCATATAAAATAATGTCATTTCATGTTATCTCCCTTTTTAGAACCGATAAAATTTATAAGATTTTAAATATTGCTTAATGAAAATCCAGCTTTAGCCTAGTTGATTAAATAAAAAAGTGAAGTTCAATTTGTTATCAAAAGATAAGTTACGAACGAACCTTTAAAATAAATAACATAATTAATAAAAATTAATAAGATGGGAAAATTTTTAAAACAAAACAAAATGGGAATAGTTATAAAGAAAAATTAATGCTTGTATACTAAGATATATGTAAATAAAATATGATGAAAAAATTGAATGAAAAATAAAACAAATTAAAATAAAATATATGTAAATGTAAAGCTATATTGTGTTCAAAGGCCATTTAAATAAAGTTATAAAAAAAAAAAAAATATACAAAATAAAATTAATGAGAAAAGCAGATTATAAAATTAAAAAAGAAAAAATTCAAAATATTGGATTTAAAAGGTTTTTTAATTATATAATTAATTTTATAAATTGTATGTTACATATAACCTTGTAGTATTATAACCGGAATAGTTAAAAAACGTTTTAATAACTTTATAAAAATATAAATGTCTTAGAGAGAGAATGTAATCCTAGATGTCTGAATAAAATAAAACATCGAGTCCTACGATTAACTTTACTTTGTATAGCATGTTTTTGTTTGACATATCAATGGGTAAATTTTGTTGAAATATGTACCACACCAACAATGGAATTGGAATGAGCATATAAATGATGTTATAACCAAAACACGAAGAATAGCTGGCGTTTTTAAAAAAATTAGATTTAGAGTTCCTGAAGCTACAAAAATATCTATTTTTTACAGTCTTTTCCATAGCAAGATAACATATGGTATTGGCGTATGGGGCAATACGTTTACAATAAAGTACAAATCATTCAAAATAAAGCCATAAAAAATGTATTTATGCTTCATGCTAGAACACCAACTGACACAATACATAAGAATTACAAGATCTTAAAAGTAAAAGACTTTAAGGAAATGATCCAGATTCTACACATTAACAGTATAAGAACAAACAACATGAAATCGAATACAAAACTAGTTACAAATGTAGACATACACAGCCATAATACGAGATCAGCCAGCCATCTAAGATTTATCGCCAGTCACAATTTGAAAGAATTAGAACCTATAATTAATACAGCTTCTTCTGCCTTCAACAAATTACCAGATTCTATGAAAAATCTGTGTACTTCAAAATTAAAAATAAATCTAAAAAAATCTATACATAGAACAATATTGAGCATTTCAAATTAATTTTAGAATATATTTATTTTAATATATAACGTAAATGTACCAATTTCCGCCCCCTTAAGGAAAAATTAGTTTAAGTTGACAAAATAAACAATATATAAGTTTTTTTTAATTTTTTTTTTTAAATCACAATAATTAGTATTTTTTAATTCAAAAAAAAAAATATTTTCATCTAATTATAATTTAATTTTTTCTAAATAAATAATAAAATATCATAAAAGCCAAAAAATTTTGATTGTACGTATTTCCGCTCAACAATTTCAATCTGAACTAATTCCGCCCTTATATAAACTCAATTCCGTTTTTTGAACCTATTTGCGATTCGCAGTACCTATTTACGATTTTATTCAAAAAAGCTATTTAAAATAATTATTAAGAGTAAAGTTAATAATTAATTTTTTAAATAATTAACTAGTACTTAGTTAAATTATAAAACATATTTATTATAAAAAAAAAATCAATATTGCTATACTTAAGTAATTTAAAAAAAAAACAAATATTTATAATGTAAGTAAAATTATTTAAACATAAAAATATACATTTATTTCAATATCAAAATTAAAAAAAATTAAACAATGCAACGATTCAGTATTTCAAACAAAAAAAAAAAAATTTAATATAACCATTGATTAATAATACTATTAATCAATGATATAACATAATTAACTTAAATATTATAACAATACACATTTGAAATAAATAAATAAAAATACAAAATATTTCTTATACATACAAAGTAAAAATCACATTTACTACTTCTTAGTTTTGGCATTTTTTATTTGTATGATTTCGGGTACATTATATTGTCCTCTGCGGTTCATTAAAACTGAAGGCTCAATTTTGCAGACTATGTCACTGTTTGAATATATTAGAATATCTTCTTTTACAGGCCATCTCCAAAATGTGCCAGACATGGTCATGGCTTTCACTCTTCTATTAAACTTATTGTGAAATGTGTACAAAGAAATTATTTTGGTAATTTAAATAATGGACGCCTTAATAAAATTTTGGTGGCAAGGAGAGATAATTCCACAGATTTTTTAAATTATACAAAATATAATATAAGTAAAACATAGTTTTGGAAAAACTTATTCTTTAGGGTTAGCGTTAGAGTATAATTTATTTAATTGTTAAAAATAGTCGAATATTTTCCTTTTAATTTTACTAAATATGCTTATCATACAGGACACGCGTATTTCGTCTACTAAAAAAAGGAAAATATTTGCTTATTTTCAACAACTAAAATATAATTTTTTCTTTAAATATAGACTTGGTATGAATTTAGTGCAAATAGCTTACACCTGCATATTTTGTTCGGAATTAGGACATAATGAACGTACACCCACTTTTTCATACAAATTTTAATAAAAACTCAAAATTTAGTTGTAACAAAAAACACATATGCGAAATTAAATTTATAGGTCGTAAGTAGGTCCAGCTTAGTTTGTTCAATTTCAATTTAAAATTGTCCAGTTGCATCCTTATATAATTAAAAATAGGTGAATAACTTAATTAATTATTTCGATATATCATTTTCCTAATTCCGCCCGGTCGATCGTAAATACGTACAACATAAATTTACGTGTCCCTAATTCGCGCTCAAAACTAATTAGCAATTTTAAATATTTTTTATTTACAAATTGAAGAAAGTATGTATTATAATATATTTAATAATATATCTTTTACAATTATTTGAATAAAATAAATAAGTGAACATCATAGTTTAATTATTATGGTCTTAACAAAATAAAAAAAATTTTAAACTTTTGAACCAATATTTTCGCTAAAATGTCTACCTAGTTTAGTTTTCTATCAATAACTTATTTATTAATATGAATACAAATGTGCATTATTTTGCATTACAACGAGGAAATAATATTCTTTTTTTATTTCAAAAATAAATTTGGAATATAAAGCGTGGAAGTATTGTATTTACAAAAAAAGGGGTTCGGGCGACATAATGTACTAGGGCGGTGATAGGTACATTTACGTTAATTGTTGTTGAATCATTATTTTACTTTGAATTTGTAAACTAAACTATCTTTTGTAATTTGTTTTTTTCATTTTTTTTTTCTTTAATTCCTATAATATATATTATATTTTGAATATATTGGCTTATATATGTATATGAAGATATTTTTATATTTGCACTAAACTTGATAATTGTTTTGTTATTTGATAATTGTTTAATTATTTTGACTATATTTAAGTTTTAATTTATATATGTTACACTCTATATGATCTTTAAGCTCTCATGAGATTTTATGAAATAAATAAAATAAATAAATAAATAAATAAATACCATAATTCAGTTTAGACTTAAACAAACCATTATAAACTAATTTTAAAATCGTATGATTACATTAAAGACTGAGATGATAAAACTGCCTAACTACACTATTTAAATAGTAAGTTAATTACGATGTATGTTCCTTCTAACTTAGCCTAACATATACATTACTACCCAAATATTCGATACATTCAACACGCTCAATTTTGAAACAATTTTCGGTACATCTTACTTTATCATCATAAATATGTAAAGACGCATTATGTTCACAACAATTTTTCAAGATTTAGTTAAAGATAAGATGGAGAATGATAGATTAAATAGCCTATATTTAGTTTCGGTACTAATTACCAATTTATGCTGTTTAAATCACCTTCTAATAATTTTAATACCCGTAAAGGTATTAAAATAATTTTTGTTAATAAAAGTTAAGGGGGTGTCAAATTCAGCAAATTCAGTGGCTTTATCTTTAAATGATAGGATAAACAAAAAATTAACAAAACTTAAGAATAAAAATAGGTATATAGGTAGAATAATTATGTGATTGCTGAGCCAGAATAAATTATCATAAAGCGGTTAAATAGTAAAGATTATAAATGGTGAGATATATATGTTATGGTAGTTAAATGAGGTCGACAAAATTCAGGAAAATAAAAAAATCATAGTAATGGCGTAATGTTTGATGACGTAATTCCCGAAAGAAAAAGCTTAAAAACAAGATCCCGAAAAAAACAAATCGTGTTTTCCCACGTAACATTTTATTGTTATAAAAACAAAATTAGTGCTACAAGACTTCTGTATGACTCCCGATAAGCACTAAAGGTGTTATAATGATGTTTTTATGGGAATAATGTGATTAATATTGCTATAAGAAAGTTCTTATAGCAATTGCGGGAGTTGTTATAATAGGATTTTCCGCAAGTGATATAGCAATGTTTTTATAAATCTAAAAGTGCGTAATCCTATATTAAGAGTTAAAGTGTTGTTATAAGAATAGAATTGCTGGAATAGCAGTTGTGGTGTTATTATTTTACTGTATTCCTATAATGTTACTAATAAAGTTACTGTAGCTTTTAGATAAATATTTTGCGACGGCCATTATTTTCTACAAACGAGGTCAATTTTTTTTAAATAAACAAAAACTGAAAAGTATTTTTTTGCATTCTTTTCGCAAAAATATCATTTTTACTTAAAATAATAATTATTTAAATATCAAATTTGATGTTATGCATTAATCAACATACATTATTAAATATTTTAAAGATGCTATTTAAAAATATATTTTATTTTATTTATTTAAAAATTGGTTATTTTTAGAGGGCATTGTATTTTTTCGAATTATTTTTATAATAAATGTCAATGAAATTAACACAGCTCAATGAACATTCCCAGCCAAATTTTGCATTTTGGTCACAATAATTATAAATATTAATACAATTATTCTTAACCGCAAAATATTATTTATTAGTAAGACATTTTTATATTATTAATCATTTACGCACAAATTTAAGAATATGTAATTAAAATCTATCTCCCTTTCTCAGGAAATAAATATAAACTCCATAAAATTATTATTTGAAAATAAAAAATAATACCTTTCTCACTCTCGCATAACATAAATTATTTCAAATGAATAGCATTTCAAAATAAAAACATATACACTAATACATGTATACTAATCCTATAACAATATTACAGCACTTGCTCCGGCGCCTTATAGGATTCTCCATTTTAGTGTTATAACGTATTTATAACCTTTCGCAGCAATCGCGGAGAACTCAAATTAACACTAACACTGCTATAAGAGTGTTTATATTAGTGTTATAAGAGTGCGCAAGAGTCTTATAGCAATCAAAATGTTACGTGGGTTGCTTAGCCTGTGCTGGATACAAAAACGAAAATATGTCCTTTTTCCAGAGTTGGGAAAAAATATTTGTTTTTCATAGTCGCCGTTGGATACACAAACCGGAAATATCGTTTCTATTTTTGGTGATTTTGAATTTTGGATTTGGGTATTTTGTCGTTTAGTATTTTGGACTGAAGATTTTGTCTTGGGAGTTTCGTACTCATCCCGTTAGTTTATATAGAATATTTTTTTATGAATGTTTTTAATTTTTCTTTCATCCCAGAATGGTGATTTACACTGGTGCTTTTGAGCCAATTGCAACAAGTATATAGAGCCATTTAGTAGCCAAAATTAATGTAGTGGTGGTACTGGTAATTGAAAAAATTTAATACTTTAGTTCAAATATTACAGTACATTAAATTCATCCGATATGTTGAATCCGGGTACCAGATGGAAAAAATATATTTTTGATTTGACATATGTTAAGGAAAATGACGATATATGAGTGTAGTAGAATCAAAACCGATACATTTGCATTTTTAAAAAAAATTTAACTAATGATTGCATAACATTTTTTTGACTTAATGTTATTTATTATTAAAGTTGTTTAAAAATCAATTTTCCAATTAGCAAAACGAATTTGAAAAACGATAGTTGAATCAAAACTAGTACATTTACAATATTCAGTTGAATTAAAACGTAACATTTACATGTAAACAACATATTGCAACAAAATCAGTCTTTTGCAGTACTAAATACATATGCGGATAGGAAAAAGCCGAGTTCGCAGAATATGCAAACGTTTCATTAAAACTGGGACAATACCAAAGGAAATCCGAGGCGGAGATCGAAAATTTAAAGATTTTGCACCTCGAAAAGAGGCTGTTAAAAGCTTTAAAAAAAATTGTTTATGTTCATCATACACACTACTGCCGCTCTAAATCTACTAATAGATAATATCTTCCAGGGAATTGTCCTGAAATTGCACTCTATGTAAAAAGATAATGAGGATCATAAAGAGTTACAAGTAAGAAAGTGGTTCGTTCAAAATATTTTCCGAAATAATTTAACATTAGTTTTAAAACGCCTTCAACAGATTAGTGCTCTAAATGTTTACAGTGTTAAGAAATGTTTACAGCATTTTGAACAATCCTGGACACACAAAACCGAATTAAAATTTTACAAAAGGGATTTTGCCATGAATAATATAATTATTTAAAAATAATGATAACATTGATGATGACGATCAATGTGATAGTTTTTTTTGAAGATAATATAGATTTTATAATTTAGTTCTAGAAGGACGATTAATTTTATTTTTATTATTTTTTTTATATGATTCTTGATATAAGAATTTGTCTTAAAACCAACAATGTGTTACTTATTCCTTTCAACTGAATTACTGAGCATTTCTATTTTTTAGAATAGATAAATTAAAAAATTTATTTTTTAACAAATGAATGAATTATTTTATTTTTGATTTCTAATTTTTTTTATTTTATCAAACATGATGATAGTTGAAACAAAATAAGCCATATGCACATGCAGTGGTAACAAAATCAAACATTTGCAAATAGTTGCAACAAAGTGATTCATTTGCTTCAATATTAATTTTTTTTTTAATTTTTCAATACAAATAATATTTAAATCAATTATTCTTTGATAAAATAACTTAAAAATAGTATTAATTAATTTAAATAACAAAGAAAACGTTTCTTGCATTTTTCTCAAAATTGACTTTAACGCAAATGTATCGCTTTTGATTCTGCTACACTCATATGTTAATTTAATTTAATTTTTATTCATTCCAAAATATACTTTACATTATTGACTTATATTAATTTAGAGCTTAGATTAAATAATTTTATCAATTACAATTTAAATATTTTTTTACATATTATTACATTGCCTGCCTAATTATAGACCACAAAAAACATTTACTTGGAGAAAAGGAAAATTTGAGAAAAAAACATTTTCGATTATTTTGATTTTTATTTTAAAAAAAAAAATTAAGAAAGGTTATACTAGGAACAAAAAGTAAGACTAGACAAGCACAGCCTGCCAATGATCAATAATTAACCAGCCTCCGAATTAAGCAATCCCTTAAGTATTCGCACTTAACGTTGAATTTTGTTTGTCTATTTCTAATTTTATCAGCTATAGGCAGATTTTTTGATTTCAAATATATATCCGTCGCACTGTGATACCATGGAAGATTTAAGATCATTTTTAGAAGCTTGTTTTGCTCAATTAGTGTCGGTTTTTTGTGGTAATTGACACAATCTCCCTATATTAGGGATCCATATGAGTATAAACTTTGAAATATTTATTTAAAAATTAATATTTTATTTTGCTTTGATAGGGTAGAGCTGCTGTTTATTAAATTATAGACAGATTTTATTAAAATTAAGTTTTTTTTTACTTTATCCTCAATGAGCAATTGCGATATATTATACATTATCTATATATTAAATCAATGATTGACTTGATCAAAAATGGTAACCCTAATTCTCTTATTGGATCTCATATTAATATAATATAGTACATATTATTATATATAAAAAGACGAATTAAAGTAAATTGCTCTTCAAATATAATTTAATGTTAAAGAAGAATTAATTTAATGAACAAAATAAAAAATTAAATAAAAAATAAAAAACAACACCACGAATGAAAACCGTATAACAACGTATAACAACAGTTACATTTGTCATTCATTACACATTTGAATACCTCACTTCATCATTTGAATATGATGTACA
Organism: Argyra leucocephala; assembly: GCA_963942445.1. Taxonomy (NCBI): domain Eukaryota; kingdom Metazoa; phylum Arthropoda; class Insecta; order Diptera; family Dolichopodidae; genus Argyra; species Argyra leucocephala. Next base: position 27,157,556 of record OZ012678.1, on the reverse strand, counting down.
TGTAGAGCAAATCCTATCTTCTTACTCTATATAAATATTATTATATCCTGGGTAGTTGAAGTTAGTTTTTATTTTTCTTATTATTATTATTTATTATGCATGTATTAGTGAACAAAAATTTTGTCCTTGATGGCACTGTCATGTACGTTAATTTTTTCTTTTTTTCCTTTTTTGAGATGTTTGTGTTATTTTTAAAGGTATGGTTTGTGTAAAATTGGAATGATGTAACCAAATAAGATAATATTGTATATATACATTTCTATATAATTGTATATATATAAATGTATATTTTCTATTTGTATTTTGAATCAGAAGCCTGAATCAAATTCAATCAAAAATGATTTTGTTATACAATGGAAAAAATAAAAATGAAATTTTTTGAAATAGAAAAATAAAACACTTAAAATGATATTTTGAATGTTGATTTTTGGTTCTTACCTACACCTACAGCAGGTCAAATTAACTACGTACAAAAAAATTTTTAAATTGAAATTGTATTATATATATTATGTATATATATATATATATATTGAATAATAAACGTGACAATTTTACATCTTATATAATTAAGTTTCAATTAGAGTTTCTTTGGAATAGATAAACAAACCATTTTTTTTTTTTGTGTGTTTATTTAATATTCCTAGTAATCTGCGTAGTAACAACTTCTTAGTGTTATCAAAATACGTCACTGGAAATTTTAAGAGTAGTTAAAGTAAAGTTTATTAGAAAAATAAATTTATATTTCTGTCTTGTTTAGACTTTCACTTATTTCACCTACCATGAAAATGGTGCTAAAATTTATTTGTTTATTTCTATTAGTATGATCTGATTTTAGGATTTTGTTCTGTGCTGTGCTACCTTACTATAAAATCCAAGACATACGTGAAAATTTTGTTAAAGAATTTTACCTTATTTGAACTTCCTGAATTTTTAATGACAGTTAAAATCACATTCTTAATCACATTCTTAATGGCAATTAAAATATGAAAAGCATACTACCACCTCTGTCATAATAGATGGTTAAAAATTACGGTCAAAAATTACTGTTGTTGTATGGGGCGATAAATACAACATTTTAGTATTATAATACACTTTTTTCACTAATTCCATTTAAGCAAAAATCTAGTACAAAAATTTTGACATTACATGAAAAAATTATCGTATGTTCAATAGTGTTCAATAATTAGGCGACAGTGTTAATGTTTTTAAATAATTTTGTGCTGGTTTTAAAAAGTAAAAGGTTTGCTTAAAGTAAACTGTTGTAGCTTTGTAAATAAAAATTTAAATATTAAAATTGTTGTTTGGTATTGTACTCACATTTATAAAAATAAAATTTAAAAATAATAAAAATTTAACCTTTATAAATAAATAAATACACTAATGTTAGTATTGTTAATTTTTTTTAGCTTATTTCTCTTTTTAATATATTGATTTTATTAACTTTGTCTCAAGAAGTCAAAAACTCCAATCTAGAATGTAAACGAATACCAAATAGAGAAACTGGCATTTAAAAATTTGTATTAAATTCTATTAATGTGCCAGTTCAATTCATTCATCGTATCTTATCAAGTCTAATTATGATACCAATTTTATATTCAAGTGACACGATTGAACTCATGTGAAATTCATCACCTAGTCTAATATGATGGGAGTTTATATATATATCAATTATATATTATGTTAATATATTTAATCAATAATTATCCACAAAATTTCAAACTGCCAAATTGTAATAACAAAAAAATAAAAAGCTGTCACTAAGAAGAAAATGTATAACTATGTATGGTATGAACTAGTGACAATTGTTCGTATTGACTTAATCCAATCGAAGAAGCTAATGTTAAAAGAGAAATTAAAATTTTTTTTAAATACAATGTCAAGGACTAACGAGAAATGTTAATTTTAAAATCAATACAGTTATTTTCAAAAACAAAATGTGTATTTTACTTTTGGGAAATTTCGTACTAGTTCCCTAATAACAATTACAAAATATTCAATAACAGCAATTCCAATTACAATGTTAATATGTACTTAAATTATTGTCATTGCAATTTATTTATTTGTGAACCTAGATGTTAATATAATTATTAAATAATTTGTAACAGTATTCTTTATTTTATTAATAAAATAATTATATATTGTATTTTTGAGAAATAATAAATGAAAAATTCACAAATTTAGCTTTAATTAAATTTTTATTAAAGTGACATGTTTTGGGATAAAAAAAATAATTTGTACATATATCCAAATATAATCAAGATATTTTTTTTAATTATTGTTTATATTAGAAATAAAATTCTTGTTAAAAATTCACTAAGATTATTATATTGATTAGAATCGGTTATTTGATAAGAGTGATTTATTAATATATTAATTAATATATTTAATATTAAAAGTCAATATTTTCGTTTGACACAGAGTAGAAAATTTAAATGGAAAATAATTTTTTGTATAGCTGCTACTTTTCTGAAAACTCAACAGTGTTGAGACTTTTTTTTTATTATAAATCAGTAAAGGTGTGATTGTACATTATCGAGTATATTTATTTGTGTTGTCTGACGTAGATTGCTTTGTTTAATTAAAATATTAACAAAGTTATAAAATAAAATGAAAATATATACAATAATATAGTCTTGTTTCACAAAACATCTTATCTTGTGTTATATTATAATCAAAGCTAGTTCATACTTGGCTTAGATAATTAAAAAATTTATGACACATACATTTTGTTTGTTGCTTTAAACAGTTTAAAACTGTTCGTTTAGTTGGACTACTTTTACTTTTACTAAAGATTGTTAACAAAGCGTATCAAAGGGACTTATAGTTATCAATGTTGCGGAAAAAACTAATTTTATAGCTTCACTGAAAAAAAGGAGGTAGTAGTAGATTTAACAAAAAAGCATGTTAATTTGACGAAACGGTGATTAATATAGGGTCAACAGAAACAGACCTTTAAATTGAATAAATGTTTTATTCAATATGAATATTTTTTTCCCTTCTTCAAATCAACAAATTATTTGTCAAATTGACAAAAGTTTTCGTCAAAACTTCGTTTCGTTATTTCAACGAAAAATTTTGTCAACTTAACAAAAGTTTTGTTAAGCATTTAATTGTTGACTTGAATAATTTTTTGTTAAATTAACTAAAAAATTTAATTTTTTATTCTTCATTGCGACAAAAGACTTTATCGAATTGAATGAAATTATCAATTCATTTTTATTTTAGGTAATGATATTACAATTAAAACTTCAATTTACAGTTTTTATAAAAACTTGTTTTCCAGCGTTAGAGTAAAATTTTGGTATAACAGTGAAAATAGTCGAATATTTTCCTTTTAATTTTACTGATATGCTTATCATACAGATACGCGTAATTCGTCTACTACTTGCAGACTTCAGCTACAGTTTATCATTGTTTTGTTTATTTAAGGTTTACTATTGATAATTATAACAATTAATATTTAAAAAAAAGGAAAATAAATAAGAAAATTTTTTTAAAAATAAAATATTAACGAAATTTTTAGTTATTCTTAATTCAAGTTTTAGTAGTTACTTTAGAAAATCTTTAGAAAATTCAGAACCAATAAATATATATTATACATAGTTTTAATTTTATGAAAATATTTTTGTGTAAATTTCCAAATTAAAAACGAAGCTATATTGCATATTCTAAATTAAATAGATTAAAAATTTTGAAACATATGTCTATTGCATTAATAAGAGAATTTATTTTGTATTTTCACCCGTCAAAATATACAATTATAAGTCTTTCGTTCCAACACTGTGCCAGCAATAAGAATCAAAGGCTGTATTGGAGCCTTTCTTTCTGTTCGCCTCTTTAATTCGTCCTGGCAGTCCTTCAGGCTTCCTGGCGGCGTTTATAATGAAATTGCATTGTGAGTTTTTTATAGTAAATTTTGTATTTACTTTTTTATTATTTTTCATGTATTAATATGTATTAATATGTATTAATATGCCATAGAGCATAAAAAATACTGCTGAACATCGTCCATCTAAAAAAGAATAATTATGAAATTTTATTTCAAGTTACTTAAAACCAAAAAAAACTTACTTCTTAACTTCTGGAATAATTTGATTTAATTCTTATATTTAATTATTAATAATATTTTAATTTTTAAAATGTTATTATATCTTATATATAAAGAAGGATGTTTGTATGTATGTATGTATGTATGTTTGTGTCAGAACTCCTCCGAGACGCATGGACCAATTTCAACAAAATTTTACAGGATGAATTTTTACTACTTGGAATCGAACCCGTGATATGTTGTTTTCCAAAATTCTGACTGGTTCGGGTACCTGTCATACAACTCCGAGCACCTGACAAAAATATTTCAAAAACCAAAGGTGCTACAGAGTTGAAAATTTGCACACAGTTACTATCTCAAAAATAAATAAATATGACTTTCACATTTTTTCGAAATTTTGACTGGTTCGGGTAGCTGTCGTACAACTCCCAGCACCCGCAAAAAATATTTCAAAAACCAAAGGTGCTAGAGAGCTGAAAATTTGCACACGGGTACCCTTCCAAATATAAACAAATATGACTTTCATATTTTTTCGAAATTTTGACTAATTCAGGTAGCTGTCGTATAACTTCGAGCAGGTCCGCAGATCCCTCAAATTTCCTCTTAAGAAAAATAGTTTTCATTGGAACTCAACATACATATGTGTATTAAATTGGAACCAAATCGGTCCAGTTTCTGAGATATGAATTTTCGTTCAAAAGAGCTCTGGCGGAAAGTAGGTTCAACAAATTTGGCAGAAACTGCTGTAAACGGGATCCAAGGTGAAATGTCAAGTCCCTAACTTAACAGGAAGTGGGTCTGAATTTCAAATGTTATGCAGACCATATATAATTTTCTAATGGAGCTTGAATTTAGCTTATTTATTTGACCCTTTTTAGTGCAGTTAATCTTGGTACGAAATATGGGTGATGGTCATTCAAAAAGGAAGTTTTTAAATTTTTTTTTATTTTATTATTTTTAGAGAGGAAGAGAAAAAGGGGTGAAGAAAATAGCAAAACAAAATTCTCATTTTTATTTATTTCTATCTTTCAATGAAATAAAATAAAGAAAACAATTTTTTTTTTAGAAATATTTGCCCCTTGAATTTAAGCGTACTAAAACTACAAAAAAAAAACTTTAGAATCGCAGTTTGATGTAAGGTTTTCAATAAGTTTGAAACAAAACATGACAATACATCTGGGGTGACAGTGCTCACATTTTCGCCAACAAGCTACTTGAGATCGGAAAAGGTAGATTTGCAGTTGAGCCATCTGGAAAAATAAAATTGCCATCCGATTTTTGTAATTTGGTGTCGTTTGTCGCAGAACTAATAGATGCAGTCTATCCCGATATTCAGCAAAACTTGATAGTGAATCTTTGAACTGGTTTCGAGAGAGGGAAATTCTTGCTGCTGAAAATGCTGATGTCAGCGAAATGAATAATCAAATACTTTCCATATTACCGGGCGTAGTAAATGAATACAAGTCCATTGATAACGTAGTAAATGCTGATGAGGTAGTCAATTTTCCAACAGAGTTCCTAAATTCTCTTGATCCGACTGGATTACCGCCACATCGTCTTTTACTGAAACTGGGATCCCTAATTATTTTAATACGGAACCTCGACCCACCAAAACTTTGCAACGGTACAAGACTTTGTGTTAAAAAACTGCTGGCAAAGTTAATTGAAGCGACTATTTTAACAGGGAAGAGACAGGGTGAAGTCGTTTTCATCCCAAGGATACCACTTATTCCAAATGATATCCCTTTTAACTTTAAGAGGATGCAATTTCCAGTTAGACTTGCTTTCTCGATTACGATAAACAAGACACAGGGACAGTCTATTAAGTACTGCGGTGTGAATTTAAGATCGCCATGTTTCTCCCATGACCAACTTTATGATTCTTGCTCAAGGGTGGGTTCACCCAATAATTTATTTATTCTTGCTCCTGAAGGCGAAACTAAAAACGTTGTTTATAATCAAGTTTTATCTTGAGAAAATTATTTAATCACCCGTCAATTTAATTAATTTATTATTTTGTATTTTTTCGTCTTTCTTTTTTTCTGTTCTTTTGGTTTTTCCTAATTGTCTTTGTCTTTTTTGGATTTCTAAATTTGGTTTTGTTTTTTTTATAACATTTTGTACTTTTCTTTTTTGATCAATGAAAAAAACTGCTATATGGATAAGAATTGATTAATTAAATTAATAGTAACAAAAATTAAAATGTGAACTACTAACATCTAGCATAAGTTTATGTAGCATTAGTTTTATACTAACATATAGAAATAAGTACTTAATGTTTTAATATTATAAAAATTAAAATGTTTATTATTAATACCTAAAAAAAGATTTATAATAACATAAAAACGGACCATAATTTAGTTCTCAAAAAATACTTCTAATTAAAATCCCAAAATTCTAATTGAAATTTATAAACAACGCCTAAGACTTATGTTTGCATTTTATTTTAAGTTGTAAGTACTATTTTTGTACAAAACTGAAACTCATTTTAATTTTCGTTCACTTTTGATTTTTTTTTTTGTATTTCATTTAAGTAGAAAGGTACCTATAATTTTTAAAATTTTCATGAATTAGCTTTTTATTAAATTTTTAAAAACTTGCAGTGGTTTTAGTGGGGTGGATCCCACACTATTACAAACCACGGCCGTATTATTCTTTGTATTGGTTTTCAAACTTTCCACAAAAAAAAAAAAACAATTTCATATAAAAACATTTAACAGATAGTTTACTAACAGACAAACATCACATAATACTTCCCTTTTCAAACTAAAAACGCAGAAAAAATTCTAGGAACTTTAAATTTTCTCGGGCAACGCCGGGTAACTCCGCTAGTTTTATAATAAAAATACTTTTTAATTTACTTTTTTTAGCTTCTTTTTTATACACCTTCGCTGAGCACTTGACAAATACAACTAAAAATATTCTCTAATAGAGCACTAGAATATTTTTTTAGCTTATGTTTTTTGTTGATAGTTTGATACACAAAACAACATTTCAATAAAATCACGGTATTTTACTATCTGGTTTTGTTAATTGGAATAAATTTCGTCAAATTGAAGAACAATTAAAAAAATTGACGATTGTGGCTACAATTTGAATAAACAAATTACAATTTTTTTCGTAAATTTGAAGAAAATATTTTCGTCAAATTCCAAAAATTTTAAGTGTTGAAGAAATTTGTTATTTTGAAGAAGTTTTGTTAATATGAATAATTTTTTTGTTGTATTGAAGAAAATCTTTTTGTATATGATGTAGATTTGATTAAATAAGTTCTTCAAATCAACAAAACTAAATTTGTTTATTTGCAGATAAGTTAGTTGTTGATTTGATGATTTTTTTGTAGAATTGACGTACATTATTCATTTTGACAAAAAAGGTGAAAAACATTTCTTCAAAATGACAAATTCCATCTTCAAAATTTAACAAAATTTTTTTGTCAATTCTAGATACAGTTTTTGGTTCAGTGTTGAAGCCAATTTTTTAACATGACTAATGCTTATTTCAAAAAAAAAATATTTTATCTAAAAATATTTGAATAAAATTTCATTTGGAATAGCGTTTAACATCAAAATGTCAGTTTTAACAAAAATACACTATCAATTATTTACAGCTTTTGTTCAAATTTTACTAAACAAAGCTTACTTTACAAGGAAAGAACAAAATGATTCAGGCAGGAACTTTTCTAAATTTTTTAAAATGCTCTTTCCATCTGAGCTTTCTATCAAAAGCGATATCAAAATATTTGACGAGGTTGTATGACATAAATTCACCTTTGTTCTGTTAGATCCATCTCGCGAGATCGCGTGAAAATATCTCTGAAGAGATAGTTTTGTATTCTGTTAGACATCACAGACGCGATAGCAAATTGCCGCGACAGCACATGTCAATACATACAGTGTTGTGAGCAATTTGGTTAAACCTTTGACGAAACGCGATAACCATTTTTGATCTCGTCAAAAATTGTAAATGATAGAGTATCTCGCCAAGGTATTTTGTGTTTTTTTTTATCAAAAAATTCTATTAAATAAATAAATTGAATAGATAAAATAGTTAAGAAAAGATTAATAAACAATTTTTCATTATTTTTTGCATTATTATTAAAATTGTGTTTTTGTTTTGAAAAAAAAAACTATCTTTACTATTACTGTTTTACTACTGTTTATGTACTAAGCTAAAAAATATTTAAAACATAAATATATTTATATTTATTTAAAAAATATTTTAAAACTAATTCCCACTAATACTTTCCAAAAATTTTATAAACCAGATTTTGTTTCTATACCAATAATTTTTTTTTACAGTAAAAAATTACCAGTACCAACACATAAAATGTTCTATCGCGCCGCTTACAGTGTCTAACAGAAATAGCATATATTAACAGCATATTGATCGAGACGAGACGAGATCAATTTTTTCTTCTCATCAACGAAGGGTCTAAGAGAATATGGGTGATTGTCTGAATTTATATGATGTATGTAGATAATTTGTAATATTTACTAGACATTTGATATCTGATGGAAAATTAACGTGATATCCCGACATTAGCTGTGCTCTTATAAGTCAGTTCAAAATCTAATTCAGTCCTTTAATATGAAAAAAGAAATACTTGAAAACCCAGATTGTTATCTGGTTTTTATACAAATCTCAAATATTTAGTAATGATATTTGTCACGAGTGTAACCTGCGTAGTTTTGTAATATTCAACTTAAAAAAATTATCCAGATCATTAATCTGCACCGTTATTTTGAATTTAATAAAACCTAGACTGAACCGTTTGAAAAGTATGATTTATGAATTTTGTTGTTCTAACTTTTTCCTTGTATTTGTCCTTTGTTTCTATTACAATACATACATATAAATATACATAAAATATTAAGACTTAGATCGATACATCAAACTGGCTTTTATAAAGTTGAAGCAGGTTTAAACGGAAACTTGCAACATCAAAACTAAAGGGAAAAATATATATTTTGTACTATTATTATTCGTTCTTATTAATGTTGGGAAATAATAGTTTGTAATTAGACTTATACTACTCTTAACAAAATATTTATAGACCGAGACTGTTTTGATGTATAGATTTATTATATAACTACCAATTTATGCTTATTTACCGATTCATGGATTAAATTGTTAAAGTAGTTATTAACAAAATAATGTCCTAAAATAAATAATGATTGGATAAAAACACTTAATGATAAAAATGGGCTATCAAATTTTTCATAATTACTGTGAAAAACTTAATATTCTAAATATGCTACCTTTATCATCACGCAAACAATTAATTTCATCTCGTTTCACTTTTGATATACTAAATAATAGTATATCAAAATAGGTGTCCTATCTATAGCAAACAGTTTTAGAATTAATAATAGAGTTAGACTTACAAGAAATACTGAATATTTAGTTGAAAGCACACGTAGAAATGTGCTTATTGCAAAAATTAACTAATTAACAATGATACTGTATTATTTTCAATAAATATAGTCATCTTTTCAGAATCAAATTACATTCAAAATCAAATTATATCAGTTATTTTCAAATGAGCAAAGTCAATGACAATCTTAACCTACTAAAATTGTGTTGGCATTAATTTTGTATTTAACTGTACCAAATTATCACTTTTTACTATCATTGTTTTTTTTTTAAAGATGTGAATTAAACTGACATTTAACTAAATTGTAACAATGTAACTTCTGATTTACTTGGTTGTGTTTTCAATCATAATAAAACCATTAATTCAACAACATCTAACGAACATAATGAATAGCTAGCCTGTATCCCTAGACCTACTTTATTTCTCAAATAATTACTATACTTCTTTCGATTATCAATTTTTATCCTGAAAATCATCAGAATAATTTATTGGAAAAAAATCGCTGACAACAAAAAGGACGAATTTAGTAATTTTAATGATTTTGATTATTAATAAATGACCTACATTTAAATTTTTAAACATTCGCCTTTAATTTTCTATTCAGTTAGTGGGTACTTGACAAATGAATAGGTACGTATATATTAAATTTTTTATATGTTTATTATACAAATTATCTCAATTTTCTATTTAAAATAGAACAAAAAATAAAACAATTTAAATATTATTTCTAAATTATTTCTATTTCCAAAGGCACAGCAGCATCTATCCAAAAATTCGTCATTTTTGTTGAGAACGAATAATTTATAAAAAGAATATAGAAAATCAAAACTGTTTTGGAAAAGCAAATTGTTTTATTTGTTTTTGCTTTTATCTACATAATAATTTGATTAAATGTGAGTAAAATTGTATTATTGTATATTTGTCAGATTAATTCAAGGATATTTGAAACGCCTTTTAGAAATATATTTTATATGTAGTTATAAAAACAGTTTTCGTTATTTATTCTTAAATTTAAATTTGATTAATCCTATATATATATATATATTAATATACATATTATGTATATTACTTTGATTGATATTATTAAAAGCAATATTCGTAATTATATCACATTGTGAATCGGGAATGACGTATCATAGTACATATCTATATGATTGCGATATTGCAGATACAAAACAAAATCAATGTGAATACCATTCTGAGACACCATAAATGTATGAAGAGATTTTGACCCAGCTTTTTTTTTATTTGAAAATACTTAAAGCGAAGGTTTTTAAATGAATTATTGCCAAAGCGGTTCGGTATAGGTAATATATACATTTAACTTTGGTAATAAAAATTTTCCACATTCAATGAAATTACACTGACATTTACGGATTAAATCTGTAGTAATTTGCCAAAAGTTGATATCCATGTGTTTGCCATTTTTCAGGAACGCGGTTTAAAGATTTTTAAAATGACTTGTCTTTTCAAAATGCTATTAAATTAGAAAGTTGTACTAGTTTAATGTTTTTTGTCATGTTTCAACAAAATCGTCGGGAATGATATAAGTAATTTGCCAAAACCCAATAAGTAATTAAATAATAAGACTTTGGTTATATAACTACAACAAAAAGTTGGATTAATATTATTTATTTAATTTAATTTTATATCGGTATAAATATATAGATATATAGGTTGGTTTTTAAATTTTTATAAAAGCCTGTGGCAGTAGCTATTTATTAGATGCAAAATAAACAATAAATCATTTTTATTAAGTTGCCGTCACTGCTTGAATTCGTTACTTCAAAAATGTTCTAAATCAATGGCTCTACTATTCCTCATAAAATCAATTATATGAAACTCTAGCTCGTCCTCTAAATTATTTAATTTGTATTTTTCCCAAAGATTTTGTGATACTTATTCATTATATATTTAACCAATTGACTCGGAAAGGGATACTCCAGGACACTTCTTCTTAGTCTTTTTTTCGTTTTAGAAAAACATTTTTAAAAGGGTGTACAATTTTTTTTTAAAGCTCACTCAGTCTTCATCTCATGATGAAGAGCCACCGAAATTAAAAAATAAAGAAACAAAAATTCAATATGAGTTGATTTATGTATTACCCAAATTTTAGAATTGCTCTCATATTCATATTTCGATTTTGTATCTGAATATTTAATTATATGTTTCACTGTTTCTGGTAGAGACATAGTTTTTTTGTAAAGACAAGAAGCTATATTTCGTCAGAATGGTTCATATTGATTGTTTGGTGGAATATTATTTTCTTCTGCTGTTTCGGGCGTTAAATTCGATATAGAGCTTGGCATGTAGTGTGATTCCGAAGGTGTGAAATCCTTTTTGAGTTCTAAATCATTTAAATAAATTAACTTCTTATTTGCATCTTTAGTTATACAAATTATAAAAATATATTTAATTTTGTATTTTCCTAAAAAATAATAATGTAATAATATGTTTTGTATCCGCTCTAGCTTCAGTGGAAAAATGGCAAGCATCAGTTTTGCCCTTTCGCTCATAACCATTTTGTTTACATTAATAATTTATTGACATTTATTTTATTTAATAAAACTCTTTATACTAATAATTAATAATAAAGAACATAATAATTTTATTTTAAACATGAACAAACAAATAGTTAATATAAATACGATATAAACTTATCAGATAAATGATTAATTCCGTTATTTTAAAATTTTGCCGAAACATGATATCTGCTAATATCATGTATTGGTAATGTAAGTTTATTAGAAAATAAACTTATCGGCTTTGGAAATTTATTGTTTCTTTGCTTTTTAATGAGTATATAAAGGTCTGGGACTTTGTCAAAAAAAAGATTTAACGATTTTCTATGAAAATTTAAATTTATATCAGGTTTTTTTTTTTTTTTTTTTCTTTATTTTGTTTTCAATAATACATTTTGTTTTATAATTCATACATAATAGATAATTAAATTTAGTTTTATTGATGATAGCTTAGGTTTAAGCTGTCTTATTGTTTTTTGTATATAATTCAATTTAATTTAAATAAGCTAACGAGTTTTTATTTAGAAGACGAAAAAATAAATTATATAAAATTAATAAAAAATTAATATAAAAAAAAACAAATTTGTAGATAAATTTATAATTGCCAAGTTAAATAGTTTCATTTTTTCCTGTTTTTTTTTTCTTTCTTTTTCTTTTTTTTTTTTTTCTTAATTATTACATTATAAGTCTTTAATTTTTTTTTAAAACCTGCTAACACAATTACAACCAGAATATTGTTTCCATACGATTTTTGTAAATCATAATCAATTACCATTACATTATTATAATTATAACATACTTTATTATTCCCTATTAATTTTGATTTATTGGGTTTTGATTTAATATAAATATATTTTTATTTCATTTTTGAAAATTCTAATTGAATCAATTTGTTTCAATTTTGTTGGAAGTTCATTATATAACTTCAAGCATTTAAGGTTTTGGCAAATTACCATAGAAATATCAAAAAAAATTTAAGCTCAATGCTACTAAAAATTTCTGAATAGTTAAAACTAATGTTATATTATTTTCTGCCATACGCTCTCACTATTATCTTTTTCGTGTATGAAGCTTATGTGTAGGAAATTTCCATCTAAAGCTACCTTGCAAAATAGGTATATCGTCTAAGTTTTAATCGAAAGATCGGAAGTTAGGTTTCACCTGAAAGCACAATGTTTTTAATCTAGGACCTTCAGGATATTCCAGTTCAAATAGCTAAGACAAACAGTTTGATATCTTCTAATGAAATCTGAACGCTTCACTGACCTATAGTGTCAGTATTTCGGGTTTTCAGAACCCGTAGTTAACATAAAATGTCTTTCTGAAATTACACTAACATTTAAGGATTAAATTTCATAATATATTTTTAACCTCAATGTTACTAAAAATTTCTGAATACCATTACTAACAATCACACCACTAACTTACGGACAGGCAAAACTAGACATACAAAATTTTTACAGAGAAAGGAGACAAGAAGCATGGGACATATCAACATCTTTTAGACGAGTACATACAACAAACATAACAAACATTAACCTAACAAAAACAAAAATAAGACAACTAGGGGTAAAACTCACAAGGATCTGCTTGGATTGCACAAAAGCAACCCATCAGTATCTCTTAGACAATACCCGTAGACCGACATACAGACAATGTAACGAACCACTAACTATACAACACGTGCTACTAGACTGCCAATGCATACAAAACAACCAAATAACAACAGAAACATTACAACTAACAAACCAATGAGACATACGCATGGTATACGAAACAGACTAACATTACATGGAATATGGCACGACATTTAACTTTTACAAGGACAGTACAGAATTTTAATGTCTTATTTTACTTTTTCAGTATCGTCACAGTTCAAGGTTTCATCATGTATCACGTCCGGATTTTTGTTATTTTATAAAATATTTTATTTTTGCATATATTTCATTTAAGACCTGGATTTTTTATTTTTTTATTTTTTGCTTTACCTTATTAACGGCATTATTATCAATTTTGAATTATTTATTGTTTAATTTCTATTCTATGAACTTATTATTTTTAATTTTGCTTTATAATATTACTCTAAGTCTTTGAATTTTCATTTATTATTTTGTCTATCTTTAATCACTTTATATTATGAGCTGCTTATTTTTATTTTTGCTTTTTTTATTTTTTTGCTTTATTAAATTAATTTAAATACTTTGAATTTTGTTTTTATGATTTTGTTTAACTTCTATTATTTTTTATTCTGAATTTCTTTTTTGTTTTTGCCTAATTTATGTAATATTTTTTAACATTGAATTAAATTTTATTACATTCTAATATAGCTTTAAGAAACCTAATATAAGAACACAGTGTTGGCCCACATCCTAAAGGAAAAGGGCCCTAATTCTTGCCTGTACATTTGTGTGCAAGGAAGATAAATAAATTGAATTAAGTTAAATTAAAAATTATGTTATTCTTTTTTCTGGTGCATTATCTTCTTCATGTATGAACCTTTAAATTTCCATCAAACGCTACTAATTAAATTTAGTTGCAAGTAATTTTAGATGTAAGTAATAATCTCTAGTAGAATTTGAAATAAATAAATATAAAAAGATTTCGACATGCGACTGATTTACGCATTAAAACTTTATGTAGAATTGAATGTACTCCTCTACTTAAACAGCCCTATTGTAGAGCATGTGGTTCATGCTAGTGTAAGCTTGGATGTTCCTATAGATATTTATTGTAGTAGTCTTTGTTATTTTTTTTTTTTTTTTAAATTCAATATTTTTATTTTTCCGTATTTTCTTAATCTATGATATAATATAATTGATATAGTAGGCATATACAAATAATAAAATTAATCTTATAGCTAAAAGTTATATTAATTCAAAATTATATCTGTACAATACAAATTCATTTAGTATTAATTAATAGAAAAAATAAAAAAATAAAAATAGTTAGTCACCATTCTGTTGCATAAAGCAAGAATCGAATGATGCTAACACACACACCATATGTTCTTTTATACTCACCTACTGTCCTGGTGTGGTGTAACCTAATGTCAATGTAAGGACAGGAAAGTTCTATTGCACTAGACTTGGCCACAAGGTCTGGAATAGTGCAACAGATATGGTAAAAAGTACTTGGCCACAAGGCCTGATCTCATTCAATACTTAATATCATAAGACTGGGCAGACAAGGCCTGGTCAATTATAATATGTTTACAATAAATAAAAACTTATTTTTTATGATCTGGTCATCTTCAATGACCCAAATTAACTGTGTTTATTTATTAAATTTTCAATTTATTTATACAAATATGTTACATTGAGTCTTATGGACTCCATTAAAACTCTATACAAAAAAAGGAGTTTGAATTCAAATTTACATTATTTCTTATGGAATGCATTTAAACTCTATATAAAAAAATGTAAAATCAATTTACAAAAATGCATTCCTAATATTCTTAAAATATTAATTTATAATATTTAAAAATTCTTAAAACTATGTCAAATAAATTATTGTTATTTATTAGGGTTAGTGACATTCATGTAACAAACCTTAAACAAAAAATTTACTTAAAAACAAATCATAATATTGCAACAACAAATTATACTGGCACGAGTTATAGTAATTTAATGCTCTGTATTAAACAATAACAAAAATTTAGTCTTTCTTTTCAATAACAATTTTTTTTTATGCTAATTTTTTTTATGTTATTGAATTAAAAAATATGTTATGTGTAATAATAGAATGTAATACAATGTTGTAATGTTATATACATATTAGGTTTATTTTGTTTCGCGGTAGGTCTTGTTATATAAGTGTACTACACTATGCACTAGCTAAAATACGTTTTGTTATTTAAATTAATAATAATATCTTTAATAAAACAATTTCAATTTTAACATAAAATCATCAGTTGAATTCTAGTCCCTTAAGGCATTATTATTATAGAAACTGAAGAAGCATTGATGTTATTTTAAAATTTGATTATTCTTTTCTCTTTACTTTCGAATATATTTCATTGTAATTTTAATATTTTTGTGAAAATTCAAACATTTGAATTTTTTTACCATTTATTTTAAAACCAATTCTTTAAAGTTACACTGTCAAACTATATAAAATTTCTAATTCAAATAATTTTATTATTATTTCCTTTTCACAGTATATATACTACCTACCAACAACCAACCTAAAATAACCATATTATTTTTTTCAAATATTCTACTATATTAATACTAACCTAAATTTATATATTCCAATTTTCTTCTTCTATTAAAGTACTTTGCCACAGAATCATTCTGTAGAATCTAAAAAAAAAGATAAACAATCTACAAATGATTTTATGGATCTCAATGGAATTGAAAATAACATGAAGAACTATATTTATTGTTTTTGTAATTTTACAAATTTATTCTTCTAATATGCAGTTCAAGTGCAAATCTTCTCAAAGTAATTGAATTTCATGACTTGACATAAATTAGTAATTTTTGTAATGGAAGAGATGGAAAAAGAAAAAAATTACTTTTTAATTGCATAAAATATCACTTTATCATTCCCATCATAATCTGACAAATGAACAGATGATTCTTAAAGCTGATTAGTCTAGAAGTAAAATGGAATGTATCCGAGTGTCTTAAAGTGATGTTTAAAATTATTTTTTAGGATAAATTTATATGAAAAAGGATGTATGATTTCAAAGTTAGTTTGTGTTTACAATTTATTTGCTTATTTATTTAACGTATTGTTCTCTAATAGTAACAATATAATAATATTTAACATAAGATAAAATTATATTTATTAATGTAAAATAACACAAATTTAATTAATTATCTAGGAGTTTAAATTGATAGATATTAATAGTCAGAATTGAACTTTAAAATGTTAAAGAAAAAATAAAAGTTGAAGTTAAAGATATTACTTATATTATACCATCTTATATAACAAGAGGGAATGTCCTGCTGCAGCTGCTGCGTAAGCGTGGCATTTTATCAATATTGCAATAACAAAAACAGAAATTATATAGCAACACAAAGATTAATCATTCCCATCACATACATTTTTAAAAAATAGTATACATAAAATTAAAAAAAATTTCTCTCTCTCTCTTAAAATTTCATGTTTTTTTTTGTTTTTTTTTTTTAAATGTTTTCAAGAGGTAAATATCATCAACATAATAGCGGATGATAATAGTCGGAAGAAAATAACAAAAAAATTTATCTCCAACTACCACAGAATTGTCATTTATTCTAATGTCATTTATTATTTACACGCTGGGTGGCGCAGTAGGTAGAGCACCTGCCTTTCAACCGAAAGGGCCCGGGTTCAATTCCCGGTGAAGCAAAAAAAAAATGCTTCATTGGTTTTTCGAGCTGGTCTAGTAACCTTTGTCATTGGGATATAATAAATGACAAACGATAATTGAGAGTTAATCTGGTAACAAATTAAATAAAATGAAACTATTCTATTTAAGAAGGCTTAGTTCCTGACAATAGTAGTAGTTTTCCACATTTAATGAGTAGATAAGCCAGTAATTTGTTAAAATAAATACTCAAATTATTGTAGATATTGTAGTATAAAATTGCAGTACCGTACTTAATTAAGCACGAACAGGTGATTCTACCTAAGTTACTGTCAAGATCATAAAAAAAAAAAAAAACAGACATTGACAATTTCCCCTTAAATTAGCCTATTTATGACCATAAATACGGTACAAGGTCAGACATTGGAAAAAGTAGGAATTTATTTACCTGACTTAGTATTTAGCCATGGACAATCTTATGTGGCATTATCATGAGTACGTATACAGATATTTATTAAAATAAAAATTATTGAAGGAAGAGAACAAGGCAAATTATTTCCTAATTTCAATAAAGTTGATACAAAAAATGGAAGCTTTGAAATCAGTCAATTCATAAATGTTACGTTAAATTTTTACACCTTCTTAACATCGACTGCATCTTTTACATTTTGATATTCAAATACTGGTATACGATAAATATTCAAAAATCAATTTTTGGTTAATATTTTCAGTACCCAGTTTTTGGCGTAAAAATGTATGGTATTTTTTTAATTTGTTGTAAAGTTTTGCACAACACAAAAATATTTATCTATTATTTGATTACGTTTATTAATACAAATATTTTTTTGCAGTGTCACAAAAAATATTTTTTTCTTATCTACCACCGTCATATGACGGAAATTATTGCTAATTATCCAATAAAGTTAAAATTAGAATTGAAATTTAAAATTAAAATTTAAAAATTAAAAAAAACTAATAATTAGATATCTATTTTTCAAAATCAGCTTTTAGAAAATTATATTCTAATAATATATAGATTCTCCAGCTATCGCAAAATATCTATGGTGATGTCAAACAACCCCAGCAAACTACCCCAAAAATCTACTTGTACAATCATCTACAATATGATGAATAATTTGACCGGGACGGACCAACACTCATTTTATATGAAAAAAGAGTCAGAGCAGCGTCCATTTCCAGTTCTAAAAAACTAAACCCATATATATGGCGGTAGATCTGTGCCAAAAATCGTCTTATTGGGATCGGCTATTATAGATACATATTTGTAGAACAACACATTATCCAGTCTTCTTTAAATTTCGTCGGCTGAGTGAAAGGATCCATAAGCCATTTTCATTTTTCTGACTTAGGAATAGATTATTTGGTTTTCCGACGTGATATATTTTTTTCCTCGAATCCGTTTTTCGCTATCTTTTACAGTTCCGGAAATATACAGCTCCAGATTGACCCATAATCTACTTTTGTAAGTACTTATTAGTTACAAAGTTAACTATATACAAATTTTTAGGATATGGGTAATTTTTGAAGTTTAATGTCAAATTTGGTTTATTTCTGGAATGCCCCATATCCATATGCCTGAAAAGTGGTTCACAATATTTTGAATAATTCATTAATTCTAAAATTGACCAACATGTATGAAAATTGAACGTTTTCATTATGATAGTAGCTGTTGCTGTTGTTAATAAAGAAAAACTACCGCATTTTGAAATTTGGACTGAGGCACATTGTGGAAGAATTTATTTTATGGATATGTCAATTTTTAAAAAAATTAATTATACGAACTTATCAAAACTAATTCTAAATAAAAATGAATGGAAAAAATAGCTTTATCTAATACATTGAGTTTGTGTTGTGCTAAAGACTACCATTTGATGTGAAAAGATTTGTATATTTTAGCATGTTCAATAGTACTATTATGTATGCAATTCAAATCTGGGGTAATTCTTTTAATAAAAATTTGGATCTCACAGAGAGGATACAAAATAAAGCAATAAAAAATTTATTTGGGTACGATCCATAAGATGCAAAACATATTACCAATTGCACTGCTAATAAAGTACAAGCTGGTAGCTCATATCTATATGATGACCAAAAATAGAATAAACACTTATGTTTGTGTCACCTTCGTGGAATATGGATTGCCACAATTATTATATAAGAGCAGCAGGAAATCTAAGAATAATATCATCTATTATCAGGCTCAATGGGTATGACACACTATATAATTTAGGCTACAAATATTACAATGAGCTGCTATGCTGAAACAATTATTACAACGAGTTACACCGAGCCACAAATATTACAATGAGCTGCCCACCTAGCTGAAAAAAATTGAGAACTTTTCTCGCTTTAAATTAAGACAATATTTAAATGCTAAAATTTGTGGTACGTTTAGGTTATTAATCTAGATATTAATTTGTATTATAATTTTATTTTCTAGAACTTTTTTGCATATTGCTTAGTGTAAGTGTAATTAATTAGTATGTAAGTAGTGTAATGATAAGCATTCAAAAATATTTTTACTCTAGGTTCAGTACAGCATTGGTAAATTTATTAAGTGTTGTTGAAATATTCAATTTTTTGTTTTTTTATTACTGATATTATTTTGCTGAAATTATTTTGTTGAATTATGATTTATTAGTCTTCTTTAGTGTGAATATCATTATTATTTTTCCTGTGCACTGATATTTAAAAAAAAAAAAACTATTGTATTTAAATACATATTATATACGCGATTGGGCTCAATTGACGCGATTGGGCTCAATTGAGCGATTGGGCTCAATTGAGAAACGAATGAAATAAATAAAAAAAGAAATATGACAAAATTCATATGAAAAAGTGTTGGGGGCATAAAAATTATATGATTGTAAATCTCACAGATATCCAGAAATGATTACAGTTTTCCTTGGTTGTAGTTTGTTCCCCTTAATAGTTAAATCAAAACAATGCGTTCTTACTCAACTTGTGACTAATATTTTTTGTTCGTTTTATTTTTTTATTTTTGTTTCTTTTTGTTAATCTTTGGCAAGTTTGATTTGTTGTATCTCTCATAACCTTTTGATTTTGATGCAAATATTTTAATAAATCACAAACAAATATATATAACTTTGTACTGGCAAAAAAAGTTAAAATAAATAATTAAATAAATAAAATAAATGTTATATTGCTCAGTTGTAGTTTTACATGTAAATTGTAAAGAGGGTTTGCTGGAAATCAGTTAATTTTAGTTTTCTGTCAATAGTGTTCAAATTATACATAAAAGTAAATAATTTTTTTTTAGATTATGATCAAAAAACCTTATAACTAGACTTAATATTTGCTATACATATATGTAATATATCCTTAATTGAAATACTTTAAGAATGCATACTCACATACTATGTATGCTTTACTTAACCTCAGCTATACAATTCTAAGCGGGTATTATTATCCCAACTATAACACCCTATGGAAAACACATTTTTTTAAATATTTTTTTTTAAATTCATTTATAGTGGTGATAATTAATTCTATTCGTCTACACACAGATATGCCCAGAAAAGAATGAAAAAGTTTCTTCAAAACAAAAATTTACTCTGGATTACAAACCATTTCCGATTGACATTAAAATTTCAAAAACCCGTATTTTAATTTTTTGGTATATAAATTTTTGCACAACCACAACATGTCCAAATGAATTCAACTACATGTTTAAGTAAAAAATAAAAAAATAAAAATTTTGATATTCTAACATGCTTTTTATATTGAAATTTTAATTTTACCATCCAATTCCAATGCACGGTTGTCATCATCCTTCAAAAAAACAAATTTGTTTTTTTAAATAGCATCCAGTCAACATTTTACAATATGATTATACAGAAAGTTGTTTGGAGACTAAAACACTTGTATTATATTCCAAGTCGATGACATTTAAATTATAAAATAAATATTTTGACTTTAGCCATTGTGACTGTCAATTTTCACACATTTCAATATTTTGTTAACCTTGATTAGTTTCAATTTAACAATGCAATAAATGAAAATTGAAAATTAAAAAAAAAAATTCTACTATTTCACTATTCAGTAGATGCCACATTTTTTTTTCACTCTCTTTTTTAGTTTCTTTAAATTGTGCAGTAAAATCTTTGTTATCATTAATAAACAATCAATTTTGTTTGAAGGATATTTCAAGCACTATTCACACCATTTCAATAAAAGACCATATACGAATCATGAGCTGTCCTAGCATACACACAATATGTATATATGTTTTCATGTAAATAGTAGGTACTCGTATATAGAATATAGAAACGATTATGAAAAGAATAATGTTGAGTTGAATGATATATAGTTTATAATATAATATACGTGTAGTGTGTATGTATATGAATGTCTGGTATAGAGTATACTCTATCTATATAGTGCGACAGGAACTTGTTTATTTTGAACGAACAAAAAGCTTGTAGTTAAAGTGGATGTATATGTGTATTTCTTTGGTCATACAAGTGTACATCAAGAAGATATTTCAATTGATTTCTAAGTATTTATTTGGGATAAATGGAAAACATCTTCAAATAATTTTCCAAAGTACTTTTTGATTAAGGTCTGTTGGGTGTTTTAATATATGTATGTATACAAGTATAATGTTGTGTAGGGCTGTGTATATGGAAAATAAATATTGTAAGTGGAAGAAAATTTTCAATAACTTTGAACATATCATGGTAATTAAAAAGGAGTAAAATTAAGACAAAATTCAAATATCATGTCCAATTAATAAATATTATAGAATATTTTCTCTATATTTGATTTTTTGTTAATATTATAGAATTGAAAAAAAAAATGCAATTAGGTTTTCATTACAAAAAATCTGACTCATTCTTAACGTTTAACTTAAGAATAACATAAAAGATATAAGTCCAGCTCATAAGAGTTAGTATATAATATGTATTTGTATGTTGCAGCATTAAAGTTGGATGATAATAGACATCGTTAAGCATCGAAGGATAATTTGGGGGACTTATTTGTATACATTTTGTGAAATAAGGTTTTATAATAAAATATAATAATTAATTTGACGAATATATTTACTTGATCATCGTACACAAAATCAGTAGTATTGTCAGGATATTACCTAAAGCAGTATTTAATTTTTTTTCTCTACAGCTTATATTTGTTGATATTTATATAATAATTTCAATAAATTCAATGACCACAAAATTTTTATGATATTATATTGTATTTTATTACATACAGTATTAGATTAGACATTTTGTAAATATTAAATAATCTAAAATAAAAATATAGCCTACACGATTTTGATATACATATATTATAATAATTTATTATTTAAATTTGTTTTATAACTTATTATAAATTAAAATAAATCAAAAAATGTACATATATATTTTTTTTTATATATTTTATTTGAATATCTAAAATATTATATAAATTGTTTTTATTTTGAATATCATAATATCATATCTCTATACGACGAACACAATTTCAAATCATTTTAGCATTTTCTATGAATATTAATAAATCTTTATGACAAACTTTCGATAGAATTGGTACCTATTCTTTTATCCACAACCTGTATTTGGTCATGTTCAATTATATGTGACTGTCAGACACCAGTAGAGTTTGTATATTGATTTGATGGTATTCGTTTTTATATTATAGAGCAAATAAATCAAGGACATCTCATAGAAAATAATAATAGCCGGGTTTTTACAAAAAATATCGTTTATAAAGAAATTTCTAAATTAATAAAAATATATTAATTTTATTATTATTTATAAATATGTATAAAAATAGTAAATCCGTATAAAGACAAACATTAACACAAAACGCCTTGTCAACCATATTTACCAAATATATTTATTAGAACAAATTATTAAAAAAATTTGTGCGATTTTTATCAAGCTTACTCGAATCTCGAGAAGCAGACGAATTCTAGTTTTATTAATTTTTCAAATATTTCAATGTATGCTTAATCAGTGCCTGTATATTAATTTGCCTGAATTACATTTGACATGCTAATGGATACTGAATACGATAAATACAATCCACTACCTATATATAGTACAAATATATGTAATGAATATATATATATATATATATATATATATACGAGATTGTGAGTTAGAAAATATATTAGAGTTGGATTCAAAATCAAAGTTGTAGTTATATGTCTTTTACAGAATATTTACATATGTCAAATGCAGGCAAATGAAAGTACAGGAAAATGAGAAAACAGGCAAATGATGCAGTTAAATGAAATACATGAATATGATAGTTACACACAAAATTTCTTACTAATCGCAGCAGATATTACGAGATCTCTTTCGTTTGTTTCGGAGTGCAATCTATCTGAACCGTATACTTTCAATAGTTATTTAAATTTTATCCATTTGTTATGTTTTTTGTATAATATATAATACTAGTAATGATTCATTATAATAAAATGTAATTGTTAAGATATTATAATTCGTAAGTGAATAAATAATTTTTAATAAATGTTGTAATGACAAGCATCACCAAACATAACAAAACAATAAATTTAACATTATTTAAAAAAAACTGTGGTCATTTTACTTTTTTGTGCATTTGATGGCGGTATAGAATAACTTACCTTTACTTAATTCATTCATAAACTGGGCAATTATTTCATTTTATTACGGTGATATTTCATCATATTTTAACGTTACTTTATTTTGATTTTGACTAGTATTTGTTCGCTTCTCGAAATTCTAGAAAGTTTGGTAAAAAACCGAACACAATATTTCGTTATGAATAATAATTGTCTTCCATCATTTAAATTTATCGTGGACACTATGTTTTTATTGATTTATCTTAAACAACAACCTCATACGTAGTAATAATAATTTATTTAAAAAAAAAAAAAAAATTAAACTTAAATTTAATTCAGAGTTTAATTTGGAGAGTTGTTGCGGTTTGATAAATTAAAATATTTTTATGATAAAATGATTTGTACATGGGTTGGAATTTTAAATTGAAAATTGTAATTGAAAATCAAAAAAAAATTGAAAAAATTGAAAAAATATTTGAATTCGCCACGCCTCATTTTAAATATCTGCAATTTAAAAGAATAATAATGAAAAACGGTTTTGAAATAGTAATATTTGTACCGTCCTTTTTTTTAAATTACAGTTAATCTTTAGCAATAGTGATAACACTGCAAAAAGATATTTTGCTGAACTTAAATTAAGTAAGACTAAATAATTCAGAAATTGATTAATTCCTGATTCTAAATGTACCTACAAAATTTCAATTATTTTTATTTTCTTCCAGAAACGCCATAGCAAACTAAAAGCTATTATTTTTTTTTTTTTTCTATTTCTGATCTTTTGTTACTAGTAATATTAGTCAACAGAGATTGTTTTATCCTTATATTTTTAATAGATAATATAATTTCTTTATATACCTACTTGCTTTCGCTACAAAATGTAAATATTTCATAAACATTCAAGAGAAACGTCAAATGGTTAGCATAAAAAAACCTAATAATGAATCTTCCGATATAATTTGGGTTCTAAAGTTGCAAAGCATTTATTATTACAAGTAAAAGTATGACAAAGCATTTTTATAGTTTACTTTGAAACGTTGGTTTTTGTAGACGGCAAGATTTTGAGAAAAGCAAAAAAATTGTATGCCAATTTATTTGCAGTCGCGGTTGCCGCTCTCAAGCCAGCGTTATTTATTTATTAAAATGCGATTTTTGTAGACGGCAATGTTTTTTGTTTTAAGAAAAACAACTAAATGGTTAGTTTCATTGTTTTTAGTCTACATTGATGCTCCCAAGCCTCTGTTACAAATTTATTGAGACCCTGTTTTGGTATATAATGAAGTAAGTTGTAAATTTTAAAAATAAAACAAAAAAATAATTATTATTAAGCCCAAAACATTTTTTTTTATTTTTCAAATTTTTTGGATTTGATTCGTTATGAATGGCTTCGCTTTCATTAATTTTATATATTTGCTCTTTCTAACATTGCTAAAAACAAAACTGAAATAAAACTGAATGGAAACTATGCGAAATTCCTATGTACCTAGCTTAAAATAATGATACATAAATCTATCAAAAATATGTAAATTGTACCAAACTGTCCTACCATTAATATGTAAATCAAAAATATGTATATTAACAGCAATAATGCCACAAAGAAATGATATAACGTCCATTCTAGCGTTATTTTATTTTTTGCCCGTTATTTCTTTTCCCCATTTCTTTTCCCAATAAGTCCAATATCTAATCTAAATTAAATAAGTAGATATAAGATGTAATAGATAGATGGCCCACATTCGACCTGGAAAAGCGTCCTATATTTTGACTGTACATTTATGTGCAGTTCAAATAATAAAATAAAATTTAATTTAATTTAATTTATTTCTGATGGCGAAGTAAATTTATTCAACCGCATTTGACACTAAATTTTTAGCAGAATAATTTTTATCTCATTAGTTTAAACTGGTATCAGCTGATCTTACGACAGGGTTTTAAATATTGATTAAATTTTGTTCTTTTTTCATATCATTCCAATACATTTGTTATTAATTATTTAATTTTTTATTCAATACAGCTTCCTTCTACTTGGGGAGCAAACTTTTCAAATCAAATTTTAAACAAAAAATATTATTCTTTTAAGTGACATCTGTTGTAGCATTTTTTTTTTTGTTAACTTACTTACATAACGGACTTTTCTTTGGAAACATTATTATTCAAAATTTACGCTTTATAGTCAACAACTGGTAATAAATGCATTTTTTTGCTTTGAAATCCAGAAGAAAAACTTTAATACATTATTTTGTTGTACAAAAAAAAAAAAAAAACGCACTGAAGTTCCAATTTTGTACAATATTATAATTTAAATTATTAAAAATGAAAGTCAAAGAAGAAAAACTTTTAATTTTATCTTATATACCAAGAGAAAGAAAAACTTTATCGTTTAAATCATGGCAATTCTTTTGGCATTGATGCATTCGGGTTTCATATAAATTATTTAAAATAAATTTCAATTAAAATTTCTGAATTAAGGTACAGGGGTACTTGTAGTGAGAGAATTATTATTTAAAAAACGATGTCGTACGGATTTTAGTAAATTCATAATTAAACTGACCAATGAGTAATCATTTCCTTATATAGGTTAAATTAATTACCGACTTTAGTGCAGTATTGCAATTTTATAATAATTTTGATTCAAATAATTTTCATAAATATTCCCTCAATTCTGTTTTAAGGGTAATTATTAGTAAATATTATTATTCCATTATTATTAAAATATTATTTCATTATATCGATGTTATATGCATGCATCTTACCGTTTTTAAGCAAAATAATTTTGTATACCCAAGAAAATAAAAAAACATGTAAATTAAATGTTATTCCATAGTTTCTTGATACAACATAAATTTCCTTATACTCAAATGGTGTACCGTAGGCTACTGCGAATAAATATAGCAGCACCACCGCACGCCTGTTGTTTCTACATGAAAATATTTTAGCAAAATTTTTTATATTAAGAATGTTGCATTAACAATCTAAAGTTCAGTAATTCAGCTCAAAATTACACACCGGTCATACGAAGATCTATCATGTCATCGGGTGCATTCCTGTATCCAATAGATCATTTTTTCCGAAATTGACTTTTCAATGTACTATACCATTTTCGACTATGCTCTATCCGAATTTGCAGTCAAAATAAACTTATCTTTTATAGTTTTTGAGATATTTTTTTCTGATTTATCCCAACAACCTCTATTTTACTGCTTTTTAAGTTGTTCCTATTTATCCAAACTACAGTTTTTGTATAAATATAAAAGTTTTAAAATCATTGCGTATGATTGAGTGTTCCTAACTATCTCGCAGACCATTTTTATTCCGAAATGTCCTAACACATATGAACCTTTACAGTAAAATTTTATATTTCTACTAATTTTTTTTTAAATACATTATTTTAATATTTTCAACCAACCATTTATGTTAGATGTTTTACAAGTTTTTATAAAATGCAAATTTTGTTTGATTATTTTTAAATTTTTACAATCAAAATTTCTGTCAAATTAAAAAAAATCGATTTGCTTTTTTGCTTTTGGTAGATTGAATATATAGGAGTGCAGCCGACCACCTAGGCGATTATCCTATAAAATTAATAGTTGCCATGAAGCCGCTCTTAATTTTTTTTTTTCATATATATATATATGTAGCCTTGTAAGACCTATCATATACTTATATTATATTTAATAAGTAAAATAATAATAACAATAAATATATAATAATTAAATTTTTTTTCAATTTATATTCCTTTTATTATTATCATGCATAATTAACTTGTTATGAATTATGTAAATTATTCAATAATTAAATTATTTTATTATATATCATAAATTTTCAATAAGTAAAAGCAGCTCCTAAATCAAATGTCAAATTTCCGTACAGAATGAAATCGCACTTTCCTTAAGCCAGCTAAAGCGAACTTAACGAAATTTCTCTGATATTCCTATTATGTATGCACAATACAATTTACATGTAATCGTACATGTCCTTAAGTTGGCTTAAGCCAGCTAAAGTTCATTATGGTTTGGCCTATACTCTGAGAGAGAAAAATTGGATGAAATTACTGCTTTTGACAATCTATACTGAAGAATTAGGAAAAGGTTAGCTGAAAAATACTCAACAATTTACATGTCAGAACTAATAACTACAGCTTAGTTGCACTTAAAAAAAAATAATAGAAACACAAACCGATGAAAATTGATTGAAAATTTAACAAATACTCATAGTTCTGGTGCGGATGAAATTAAAACATCACTGGTATGATCTGGCTGCAATATATTTTTTAATTGATTTTTGTATCTGTTATTTAGCAGGATCATTCCATTGTAAAGTAAGATCTGTCTGCAACATACTTTTCACATTGATGTTTGGATCTGTCATTTGGAAGGATCATACAATATATTTTTATGTCTTTTCAACTAAATTATAAAATACAATATAAAACGATAAATTTTCGAATACTCCAACTTTGTTCTAAAGCCGATCTACATTCAATAGAATCATTCAAACCCTGATACACATACTAATTTCGTCACCGACATCTAGGATGAGTACATTGTCATACATATAATAGTAATGCCAAATATGCCAAATATTGCTGTCTCTGGAAAGTATCTAAGCACACTTAGAGACCTCATGCAAAGCGGTGTAATTCAACTGGCTGAATGGACTATAAACTGTGGACTCTCAGTAAATCCACAAAAGACTGATGTAGTCCTCTTCACTAGAAAATATAAATTTTCGACAGTAGACCCTATTTATATTAACGGTACCCAACTAATTATCAAAGATAGAGCTAAGTACTTGGGTCTTATCTTAGACAAGAAGCTAAGTTGGAAACCGAATATAATTGAAAGAGTAAAGAAAGCTACAACAGCACTGTACTCTTGCAAACGAGCTATTGGAAAAAAATGGGGAATGAATCCACACATTGTCCACTGGCTATATACAGCAGTTGTCAGGCCTGTACTAATGTATGGTGTCGTGGTGTGGTGGACGGCACTTAACACTGGTACAAACCTCAACCTCCTTGTAAAAGTTCAAAGATCAGCCTCCATCTGCATAAGTGGAGCACTTAGAACAACTCCTTCCGCGGCACTGGATACGCTATTTTATCTCTTACCATTAGATATTCATGGCAAAGAAATGGCATCCAGAACTGCAATCAGGCTAAAAGCCAATTCCCAGTGGAAACCACAATTAATTGGCCACTCTTCTATTATGGAATACAAGAAATTTATTCCAGAGAACCTAGATTTGACTCTTACAGGGTACTTCTTTGAGAGATCATATCGTACCGATATTCCGTCTAGGGAAAGTTGGAAGAGTAGCACGGTTCTAAACAAGGAACACGTACACCTCTACACTGATGGTTCAAAATTGAATGACAGAGTGGGGGGTGGAGTCTACTCGGAAAACCTGAATATTAGTCTATCCTTCAGCCTACCAAGACATTGTAGTGTGTTTCAGGCGGAGGTAATGACAATAAAAGAAGCCTCAGATTGGCTGAGATCCAGCGTATTATCTGTTAGAAATATCTGTATACTCACAGACAGTCAGGCCGCAATTAAAGCACTGGAGTCGGTAGCCATCAACTCAAAAACCGTGTTTGCCTGTCGCAGTTCTTTGGACGAACTAGCGGATAGGTTCAACATATTATTACGATGGGTGCCAGGACACAGTGATATTCTGGGTAACTGCATGGCAGATCTACTTGTTAGAGAGGGTACTATATTAGAACTCCTTCCGGAAAGGAGCAATCTGGGTGCACCTCTTGCCACCTGTAATTTATTGCTTCGTAATGATGCAATAAAAGCTTCAAACTTCAGATGGTCAGCTAGACCAGACTGCAACATCACCAAGCAAATCTGGCCTATGTTGAATCTGAAGCGATCCCTTAACCTACTAATCATGAAAAGATGTGACATTAGCACTATGGTAGGGGTCATTACGGGTCATTGTCTGATTGGTAAACATGCCAGAAGACTGGGACTCCCCTCAAACGACTTCTGCAGAAGTTGTAGAGAGGTGGAGGAGGATGAAACCGTCCAACATCTACTCTGTTTCTGCCCTGGTCTCTACCATAAAAGGAAAACCCATTTAAGAGCCTTCTTTCTGGACTCGCTGGGTGATCATGAAAGCACTGGTATTAAAAACCTCCGCGGCTTCATTAAAACCTCAAATTGGTTCAACGAGTAGGGTATTACGCGAGGAAAGTTCCCGTGGTATCACAATGGACCTCACCGGTCTAAGTGTGTCGAAGTTTTCGGCAACCACTACTACCTACCTACCTACCTAATGCCAAATAGTAAATAAATAAAATAGAAATCCTTTTACATAAATTCGACGTTCGTATACACCTAAAACCAATTTTTATTGAAGTATTTCATTTTCCTGAAATTGAATATATTTCCTGAGAATTCCAAAATCAAGCAAATTCAAAATTAATGTTTACAACCTTTTTTCCATATCGCCCTCCTAACAATTCATTTTATTTTTTTTATCCTTAATAGAAATAATATTTGAGTACAAGAGACTTTTATATTCAGTTGCCATTGAGTTATACAAAAAAAAAACAATTCTCCAAAAATTGGGTATTTTTTATGAACTTTGGTACCTACATAAAATCTAGGTATCTTTTCAAAATGTTTTCATTGAACATCAATTCTTGGAATTTTAGTCTTTAGAAGAATCAATTTTTTCTTTAATTTCCAGAAAATTACAATGTTGTTCAATCTCTATATAAAATCGTATATAGGGTCACGTTTCAATTTTAAATTTCATCCTTTAAGTAACATCAAAAATTCATATCAAATCTACTGATGTCTTTAGGTACATAAAATAAAAGTACGTAGAAAATTCTTGTTTGAGTTTCATATAAGGCAAAGTCATTGTGATTCACCCTGCAGAAATATTTGAATACCTTTTAAGAAACCAAAAACAATTTTGATATCATTCAGCTCACTACGACACACTATTGTGTAGCTAAACATCACTTAACGATTTCTCTTAAAAGTTTCTAACATTTCAATTGTGAGAAAAAATATAATGTCATTCCTTACAACATTTTGTCATGGTAAAGAATTTTTTTTTTATTACAATATAGTCTTGTAAGTTGGTAGATATCCTAAATGGTTACCCATTTACATTTTTTTTTTAGAGTGCTAAAGTAAAAAGAAAAATAATTCATTTAGGTACCATTTTTGAATTTTAATATTTTTCATTATATTTTTGTATTATTTCTAGAGTTTTGCAGTATCTGTTGTTATTGTAGAGATAGATTTTAACAAAAGTAACCATTAAAATATAGTTGAGATGATGTCAGTGCATTGATAGTCAAAAAATAAATTTAACCCATTATATCTCCCACTTTATGTCTGTCAGTCTGATTGAATATAGTACCTAACATGTTTTGGTGAATGTGCGTCGTATTATGCTGTTGTATTAAGCATTAAACAAACACTGATTATACATTTTTAATAACAAATTTGGAAATAATTTGCTTGCGTTGTTCTATTCACCTACTCTTAACAGTTTTACCAGATCCTCCAAAAACCAAGTGTTGTCTAATTGAAGAAAATTTGTGGCGCAATTTTTATGAAAATATGTAATTATCATATTAAAGGGTAAAATAGGGTGCCTCTGTGTAAAACATTAAAATCGGCTGTGAAATACTATATGCGGGTGATAACGACTTAAATATAAAGAGTTGCCTTCGAATGCAATCATAGCAATTTACAAATTATCTTACACTGGCAAATCTACAATTCGTTTGTGTTTTTTTTTTCCCCCTTCTACGGAGGTGGTCCTAATATATCAGAGCCGGCATGTAGGCTTTTTAGCCCTTTATGCTGTCCTCCACCCCTCAACTTAGTTGACACTTTTGATAAAGGCCAATAGGTTTGGGGGATCTATCCTGCAGAAGTTTTCTGAGGTTATGTAGTGCGTTTCCAGCAGCCTGAGTCTCAGCCTTGAAAGACCTAAGCACTCTCCTACAACATGTGTGGAGGTTTCTTCCTCTTCCAGACAGTGTCTACAGGTTGGGTCGTTACTTAGTGCTAGTCTACACATGTGTTTATTCATGTGGTTATGACCAGTAAGTATGCCCACCATCTTCCTACAGTCTCCTCTATTGAGAGTTAGCAGGAAGTTGGTTATTTTGGTGTTTATTCTTGGTGCATATATTTTGGAGACCCTGTGGCCTTCCATACGCTCCCAAAGAATATTTGCTTCCCTTTTCAGGGTGTTTTCTATTGATAGTTTAATATTACCAATAGATATACCAACTGTTGGTTCCGGGCCATAAATGTTTCCCGCCGATGATCTGGCTAGTTCGTCAGCTTTCTCATTTCCAGTCAGGCCACTATGACCCGGTATCCAGATCAGTTGTACCTTGTTTCGGAGCCCTATGAGGTTTAGGGCTTCCGAATTCGTTTGTTTGTTTAGTGAATTTAATTCTCTAGCTATTTCGAAATGGTAACCCACGTAACAGTTGTACTACTATAATACTCTTGAGCACTCTTATAACACGTTTATAAGCCTACTAATACTTCTAGTGTTAATTTGATACTTCTAGTGTCAATTGTTGCGAAACGTTATAAATACGTTATAGGACAAAAATGGAGAATCATATAAGGCACCGTAGCAATTGCTGTACTATTGTAATACAATTTAGTATTACTATGTGTATGTATTAGTGTATATGTTTTTATTTTGAAATTCTTTTGCAATAATTTATGTTATGCGAGAGCGAAAGTGACATAGTTATTATGTTTTATTTTAAAATAATAATTTTATGAAATTTATAATTATTTCGTGAAAAAGGGACATAAATATTAATTACATATTTTTATATTTTATATGTAAATGGTTTATAATTATAATATAACAAATGTCTTACTAATAAATAATATTTTGGGGATAAGAATAATTGTTTTCTTATTAAATATAATTATTGTGCTCAAAAGGCAAAATTTGGCTAGGAAAGAAATATTATTGACATTTATTATAATAATAACTACTTCGAACAGATACATTGTCCTTCAAAAATAACAAATTTTTAAATAAATAAAAGAAAATATATTTTGCAATTGCATCTTAGAAATGGCCGTCGCAAAATATTTATTCAAAAACTACAGTAAGTTTATTCTAACAACACCATAGGAATACTGTAAAATAATAACACTACTACTGCTATTCTAGCAATTCCATTCTCATAACAACACTTTAACTCTTGTTATAAGATTACGCACTTTTAGACTTATAACAACATTGTTATAGCACTTGCTGAAAATCCCATTATAACAACTCCCGTAATTGCTATAATAACATTCTTATAACAATACTAATCACATTATTCCCATACCACCTTCAGTGCTTATCGGGAGTCATATAGCAGCCTTATAGCATTAATTTTGTTTATATAACATTAAAATGCTAAGTCAAATAATCATGATACCTGTGAACTGAAAAATATTTTTTCTCTATCATTCCGGGATATATTGTAAGTATACATTTGAGCAGGCAAATGTAATTATCAAATTTATCAAATAATTAACATATAGAACAAACGAACTGAATAGATTTTAATTAATTTTATTAAAAATCATTATGAAATACTGAACACAGATTAGATTGTAGATAATATCAAAATCTATTACAAATAAAACTATGTTTTCATCCAAAAATTTTGTGTAACGTAAATATAAGAATGTATTTAGGCCTTGTTTATATTTTTTTGGAATATAAAATTTCTGTTGTATTCATGACATGTTCAGATCTAAATGAACTAATATGGTAGTGACAAACTATACATTTTCTGCAACATCATTTATATTTCGGTTGACCAAGTGCTAATTTTACGTTTGAGAGTTTTTATAAAATGTCCTTAGCATAGTCAAAGGCAGCGTTTTTTGTTTTTTTGTAAGTTAAGCCAAACACTAGGTTTCAAACGATACCTTTATACACGAATATATAGCTTGGACTAATTGAGGATTGTAGAAAGAAAAATATCCCTTTGATCAGTAGGGACATTTTGAATAAATTTATTAATATACCTCTTGAACTTTTGTAGATTGTACGTAGGTATATTTTTGCATTGGGGAAACACGTTTGTTGGAATATGGTTCCACATTCGAGAAAATTTGACTACAAACGAATTCCCATAGCCAGTTTTGAGCCACCTTGAAATTTGCACTAAGTAGGGGTGGGCACTTGATGTCTCTCTTGTTCTTCAGCGGAAATGTTTGTGAGGTGGCATTAGAGTTTTTATTTCATCTGAACAAGTGCCTAAATCTACGAGATATCTATAAAATAGGTAAAGTGCTCCAACAACACGACGATTTTCAAGTGGTACAAGGGAGGATGTCACATTATGGTTGTCAATAAGACGAATGGCACGCTTTTGAACTTTTTCAAGAAAATTTAGTGCGGTTCGTGATGCACCGGCCCACATATGTGAATTGTATTCCAACTTGGGTCGTATGTATGATTTATAGATATTTAGCATGTCCTGGGGAGAAAAATACCTTTTGCTGCGACTCAAAAAACCCAAACATTTCGCTACATTTTTAGCAATATCAAAATGGTCATTCCATATCATTTTGTTGTTGATCTTCATGCCCGTGATATTCAAGTGTTCGGTTCGCTGAATACGCACACCCCCGAATAATAGGGTGGGGTTAAATGGGGTAGTTTTGCGCGAGACTAGACAGCTTTGAGTTTTGGAGGTGTTAAACTCAACTCTATTACTTTTTCCCCAGTTGAAAATAATGGATAAGTCATGATTGAGCGTTATCCTTTTGGAGGACTATTCTCCCGTCCGCGTATAAAATTAATATCGAACATTTTGTTTAAATGAAAATGTCCAATTTTAATGTTATTATATAATCAATTAGTAATGTGGCTTTCGCCTTGAAAAATCAAAAAATGTTATTAATCGTTTGAGTCCTCGAGAATTTTGGTGAATTTCAAATCGAAATATACTTATCGATCTCAGATTTGCATACGCATATATCTGAGATCTTAGATGGAACTGTATATCAAAAATTTCACAAGAAGATATAAAGAATGACAATTTGCAAACTGACTGTCAAAAATTTTGTTACGTTTTAAAAAAATAATTGTTTGAAATTTAATTCAGAATTGTACCTCAAAGAAAATTGCCCACAACTTTGTTTTTTTTTTCTCATGGAGGTGGCTCTAATATGTAAGGGCCGGCATGAAGGCTCTAGTCCATTATGCCCTCCCCCACCCTTAACTTAGTCGACCCTTTTGATAAAGGCCAATAGGTTTGAGGGTTCTATCCTGCATAAGTTTTCTGAGGTTATGAAGTGCGTTTCCAACAACCTGAGTCTCAGTCTTGACAGAGTTAGGCACTCTCCTACAACATGTGTGGAGGTTTCTTCCTCTTTCAGACAGTGTATACAGGTTGGATCGTCACTTAAAGCTGCATGTACTTATTCATGTGGTTATGACCAGTATGTATACCTACCATCTTCCTACAGTCTATTCTATTGAGAGTTAGCAGGAAGTTGGTTATTTTGGTGTTTCTTCTTGGTGCATATATTTTGACTCTGTGGCCTCAATACACTCCCAAAGAATGTTTGTTTCTCTCTTCAGGGTATTTTCTATCGATAGTTTAATATTACCAACAGATATACCAACTGCTGGTTCCGGGCCATAAATGTTTCCCGCCGATGATCTGGCTCCCAACTTAGTTAGTTGTCTTTAATAATAATTTCACTATTTATATGCACTGTTGAACAAAATAAATATTTTGTACAAAAATATTCTTATTGTTGTTTTTTTTTTGTCTTTTAATTAAATCATACAATTATTGCACTGCGGTCTTCTATCTATTTTTTTAATTAATGAAATTAATCTATTGATTTTTCATTATTTTTGTAGCCATAGGATATTTTTATACCCATTTTATTTATTTATTTTTTCATTACTTCAAAAAAACAATTTATTAAGAACAAAAGTAAATATCTATTACTAAAGGTATATAATATTATATTTAATTATTATTAATTTATTAAATATATATTTTGTTTATAACTATAATTATGAAATGCATTGGCAAAAAAATATATACCTAAATTTTTGTACACATAGAGGGCCTATTTCCACTAGTATTTCCACTAGTAAATTCATTAAGATAACATGAAAACATTTCATATCCTCTCATCCA
This sequence comes from Argyra leucocephala, assembly GCA_963942445.1. Classification (NCBI taxonomy): domain Eukaryota; kingdom Metazoa; phylum Arthropoda; class Insecta; order Diptera; family Dolichopodidae; genus Argyra; species Argyra leucocephala. The sequence goes on along the minus strand of OZ012678.1, from coordinate 27,121,549 downwards.
CAAACGAATACAGAAAATACACTCCGCAAAATTTGTTTGTTGGTATTGGTAGGAAGGATATGAAACATGTGCTATATAATACAATTTTTAATAGAAAATTTTGTTATTGTTCTGCATATGCAGAGCTGTATAGTGTTTGTTCTTTGTATTAAGAGCATTCTCTTGTAAAATATAAACAACAAAACGATTAAATTTCTGTAACTCTTAGAAGTTCTAATTTTCAAATTTTTATCACACAAAAAATGCTTACGTAAAATACTTTCTCCGCAATATTCTCAAGAGGTAAATTATTTACCGTTAAATAAATAGAAATAAATGTGGTAACTGACTGTATAATACTTTATAATTGCTAAAAAAAAAATTTAAATTTAAAATTAATTCATTTCAAGTTAATTTCTTCAACTCATACCACCTACACTTATCCTAAAATAATATGAGCTTTTCATATAAGCAAAGTATATATATATATATGTAAAATTTAATTGAGTTAAATTAAATGAGAAAAACATTATGTCATATAATCTTATATCATTTCATTGTTCTTTATCCTTGAATCTTTTATTCGAATTGTATCTTCAAAACAAATTTTACTTTCTTTAAGAAATCTTAAATATTTTCAAGAGCACATCATTCTCAGTTTTGTAACGTATAATAAGTAATTAGTTAAAACCTGTTGCAATCTTAACACACAATGACTTATCATGTTTAATTTCAGCCGATTTTGAATTCAAATAAGAATATTCTGACATTTTAAATGAAAAGCGAATAAATTATATTCTGATGAACACACCTGGAGATGTACGTTTTTGTAATTATTTATATACTAACATCAAACAACGGAACGCATATGAACACGTACGAGATTTTGAAAAGTAAAAGGGTAGGTGTGTGGAAGACATACATTAATAAATTACAGTTCTGAATAAGGAAAATTTTTGAAATGAAGATGAATTTTACCCTACATAGTATAATCATTACCTACTCTCCCAATGTAAAGAATGAAATAATATTGCTTAGACGCATAGACAGTGTTATATATATATATATATATATATATTGATATTGATGAGATTAAATTATCTAGATAAATTATTTGTAATATTAAAATTAATATAAGATGTAAAATGTTAAATTTAAACATCATAAAATAATAAAAGGGAATTAAATTAATGCGAATATTATTAAGCTAAAACGTTTTTGGGGGGCGAGATTGATTTGAATTTTAAAATTAAGGTGATATATCTTATCTGTATAATTTGTTAAAGGTAATTACTATGAGTATTTTCAATAACAAGCATATGAATAAATAATTAGGTCTCTTTTGTGTGGGAAAATAACAAAATAATATACCTTGTTTGCTAAATTACAAATTAATTACGTGTTATGGGATTTTATCCCTTACTCAAATTAATAAATAGGTTGTAGCTGATATTAAAATTGCGAAAAGAAAAAATAAAATAAATTAAATTTTTAAAATTAAATTTTTAAGGTTAAAAGTTTTCGTAAGGTGTGAACCTTTATGAATAAAATTAATGTATTCATATCCTAAGGTGTTTTTTGTATTCGCAGGGTGGTTTTATTTATCTATTTTCTAATACCAAGGCCTCTTGTAATCCTATCGTCATTTATAATAAATCTCTTATAATAAATACTTTAATGTTTTGAAGGACGATTATGCTGCAATTACAATTTATTGGTATAGAAAATGTATTCATTTTTTGTTAAATGATAACAATTGGTTTTTGTTTATAAGACTTATTTTTCGGTTTTGAAAAGTGCATAAATGTTCAGGTCCAATTTAAAATTTAAAATTTTCTTTTTTTATTCTGTTCTAATTTGCCTTGTAAATTAAAAACTTATTAAAGTTGATGTTGAGCATTCCATCAGCGGAATATTTCATTTATTTCCTTTTTGTATCAGATCTGACATAATCAATTTGCGTGTTCAGAAATTCTAATGTAAGTAATTCTGTTTTATGAGAACTAATTGCTGATGAAATTTGAGATTAACTGAAACTGAACAGAATAAATAGTATTGCTCGATTTTATAATATTACACTATGTATTTCTCGAAACTCCTAATCTTAAGTACAAGTATAAGCCAAAAATCTGTTAGGGTCTTCATCTCATCGAGTTGGAATTATCGACAGTCAATAATGTACATAATCTATAATTATAATTGACAAGCATTTAAGGTCCTGCGCAGTAGACATCTATGTCGTGTTCATAACATTTCTCCATGCTTTGTTTCATGACGAATATCTGGTCAATCGTTGATCTTTGGCTCCGGAATTCGCATTGGTACTCTTCCAGTATTTCTTCAGCAAAGTAGGCTAATCTGAAGTATATGACATTGGATAATATTTTGTAAGCACAGCTTAATAACGTTATCCCCCTGTAGTTGCTGTATGTCATTTTGTCTCCTTTTTTGTGAATTGGACAAATTAGCCCCACCTTCCACTTCTCCGGAATATTTTCTTGCACCCATATTGTACATATTAAGCTATGTATCTTTTTATGCAGAAATTTTCCACCTTTTTTAGAAGCTCAGCTGTTATGTATTACATTGACATTTAACTATAGCATAATCAATTAGCTGAGGTCGTGAGATTGTATTCCAGTCTGTGCATGGATTTTGTTTTGAAAGTTTTTCACTCTTTCAATTTCATGTGAAAATTTATATGACGATATTATTTTGTAATCACTTATTTTGGTAAGGGTATTGTTAAAAAGATTAGGAATCAGATCTGCAAAAAGTAATATCTAGTTTATTTATTTCTTTTTATTTATTTATTTATGCTTAATACAAACATATTACAATATACATAAGTGTACAAAATTAAACAAACAAAATATAATTTTAAGCTTAATCATATTGTAGATCTCAATATTAAATTTCTTAATATTAATTTATACATTTTTGTAATTTATTACCAAAGAATGTTAGAAAATTATAAATTTATACTAACTCTAAGATATATGTAAGTGCAGTTTTTTTTTTAGTTGGGCTGCGTTAAATATAGTTTAGTATAGTTTAGTTTTTAATTTGGCTGAATATCAACAATTCAACATGTATTCCCTTAGAATGGAATCTAAATGGCATGTGTCTAAATCTATTATTCTACACAAGTCATAAACTAACAGATTTGTGACCTAAGCCAAATTTATGCCATTCAGTTAATTTCAATCGCTTTGTTTTCCATTCAGTTAATTTTAAATTGTCTGATTTGTATTTTTAAGGATCATATTGCAGACATGTAGTTTATATTCAATGCATTCTCTCAATAGCATATATAAGTATATGTTGTGTGTTGATATTCATTTTTTATAATCTAATTCTTAGAATAATATTCTTAATATAGAATTCATATTGTGTTATGATGCAAATGGACATTTAAAACTGAAAGTGAAAGAAAGTAAGAAATATAAATATTATGACAAATTGTAATGAACTTTCTGTGAGTTCATAATTTTTTGTTTTAATGACCCGAATTAAGATTATTGCTTTATAGGTCTAAAATTTAGTAATGAGAATTATATTGGAATATAGTAAATATCATGTTTTTTTATATAGAGTTTAAGTGAGTTCCATAAAGAACTAATAATGTAGTATTTAAATCTTCAAAGCAGCGATCTATATTGCTGCTCATTTGATAAACATATGGCGAATGTATTTGGCTGGAGATCGGGAATTTCTGGCTATTAACTCTGCCACGACATTGTCAGGATTTTTTAATAAAATTAATAAAAAATAACAACAAACATTAAAAGTTTAAGTTTTTGTGTAATGTTGTAATTTTACTTTAAATTGACTAATTTCGCTGCTTTAAATTAATTTCAACATCATAATTTTATTATTAAATATTTGAAAAAGAAAGCTTTAAATATTATAGTACTTCACTTGACAAAACAGCTACACCAATTGATTTTTTTTCTTATTTTTTTTTTAATTTAAGAGGCCTCTAAACAACACTAAGCTATACAAAACAATTTAAAACTTTATTTCGAACTTTAACGCAGGACAATAACTGTTTTGTTCAAAAGATAAATTTAACTATTGAATTTCACTTTCACTTTCCTCACATTTTTATTTTTTCCGCTGCTCAACTAATTATCCAACCGACATTTTAAATATTATGATTTTATTCTTGTGATTCGTTATTATAATTTGAAAATCTTAGTGGAAAATTATATTAAACAATATTGGCAAAGACAGAAAAAGTTAATTTATTTATTTATTTATTTATACTATTCAGCTCAAACAGTTTACAATTTATTATAAATGCACTTCAAGAAAAAGTTCAAACTGTTCCTTTCGAGCAATACTTATCAGTTAAAGCAATACTTAAAGCAATATCTCCCAATGAAACCAAATAAATTTGGATTTAAATTATACCTACTCTGTGGTATCTCATGATTTTAAAATATACACTGGGGATCAAAATAAAATACACAACAGCCTAACAAACACAAAAATTTAGGAACTATAGTGCAAACGTTGTTATAAGATTACTTCGAATTATTCCATAATGTACAGACAACAGTGCGAGGTACCTAAATGCGAATGTTATACATTCGTTTAAATGTGGTATCACTTTGCTTCAATAAAACTAATAAAACTAGAAATTGTTCTAAGTAGTTTCATAATAATTAAATTACTTTTTATCCCTTTGATACCAATGATACTTTTATGTTTTTTATTATTATTTTTATGGTTTTTTCCCTGAATTGTTAATTAGTTTTTTGTTTTTGAATCTTATTTTGCATTTTTTTATTTTTGTTAAACAAATTTAAAAGTATTAGTCTTTAAGAAATACACTTTGTTTTAAATACGTATTTTCATAATACTTATTTTTTTTGTTTTGTTGCACATATGCAAGAATAAAAAAATTTAATACTCAAACCAGAATTAATTTTTCAGCTATTTCTGATTACATTTATTATTTCACAAGAAAAAAAAATAATCATTCAATAAACGGGTTAAATTTACTTAGTATATACATTCGAAAATACCAAAACTCAAAATACAAAAATAGTAATACTATTTTTTTTTAATATAAATTAAAAAAGTCAAAATTTTTTTTTTTTTTTTCTTTATTATTTCAAACGAGTAAAATACAAATTTTGTTATAATTATAATCTTATTCAAATATTTATAAGATAAAGTTCATTTTAACAAAATATTCAATTAATTTCATATTATTTTCGTCTTAAAGTATCTTTAGATATTGAATTTATTACAAACTTTATAACACTCTATTAATAAGTTCATATTTACCTTAATTTGTTCTGTGTAATGTTAATGTCAAAAAATTTGAATGGCGTAGACGAGTATTTGTGTTAATGATCATTTTATTTAAAGTTGAAGGGGAAATAATGCCGTCTTTAATGATTTGGAAAATAAATAAAATATCAGCTACTTCCCGTCTTTTCCACAGAAACTTAAGATGGAGAAGACGTAGCCTATGCTCATACGGATGCAGTTTTGTATGATCATCCAAAAGCAAACTGTGTAGTGCAAACTTTAAAAAAATTGTTTTAAACAGCTTCCATTCTTTGTATATGTGAATTATAAAATGGAGACCATACCTGGCGTGCATATTTAAGATAGGGTCTAAAGAGGTATGTATACAATGATTTAAAAATATAAGGATCGTTAAACTCCTTTGAATAACGTCTTATGAAGCCCAATATTGAACTAACTTTATTAACGATGTTTATCTTCAACTGCTAAGTCATTAATTGAATTAACATTTTCTAAATGTTCGCTGTTCAGAGTATATCTAAAGCTAAATGGTTGGGTTCGACGTGTATAACACATGGGTGCACATTTACTAATGTTTAGTAAAATATTATTATTAATGCACCAAGATTCAAATTTGCCTAGATTATCTTGAAGCATATATAAATAATTGGATCGAAGTTATTTTTTTGAAAATCTTCATATCAGCAGACCTATTACAAATTATAGAAGCCACATTATTGATAGCAATAATGAATAACAGTGGTCCTAAATGACTACCCTGTGCAACTCCAGAATTTGATATGAATGGTGATGAAAATGAAGAGCGGAATAAAACAGTATAGCTCCTATTAGTAAGATATCAATTAACCCTTTGTACAAATTTTGCAGGAAATCCTATAGTTTTTTGAGTTTTAGTAAAATAATACTATAAGTTACAATATCAAATGATTTACTAACATCGGTGTAAATTATATGCCTTTAGAATCCTGTTTTCATATTGATTAAGAAGGTTGATGTCGACAGAAAACCGTGTTAATGTGTCGTAGTTAGTGCAATGATTGTAGGTTGAACCAAAAACCATCAACCCAAAAACCTTAGGAATAGTGGAAAATTTTGAAATTAGTTTATATATGTTTATATAATTTTTTGAATTTTTTTATGCAGATTTAATTAATGCTTTTCTTCCAAATAGATAGGAACAAGCTACTAGCGATAGACATATTAAAGATCATGGAAGATAATTGCAGTTTGAACATTTTTACAATCATTCTGCATCATAGTAAAAGAAAATTTATCAACAACAAAGTACAATTTTTTTCTATAATATTATCTGACCTGGACCTACCAGTAGAACTCACAGGCCCTGCCAATTGCTAATAAATGTTTTCTCAGTTGAAATATATCTGCTATTTGTATATTTTGCTATTCAAAAATTGAAAATAGTATTCAAATTTTAACGTCCGATTGAATTTGATTATATTAAGTAGTAAGATTATGGTCATACTTTGAACATTTTAGTTTTTTTTCAATCTATTGAAAATAAATCGAAATTAGAAAAATCAAATTAAGTAATTTTACTTCTTATATTTTGTGATGAGTTTTTACTTTCAATTTGAATTAATTCATATAACATAAAGGCCACTTGACCACAGGCAGATTAGAATTAAATTCAGTATTTACTGAATATTGTAATTTTCTATTATAATATTCAGACCTCTACGGTTTAAGTGTGTCTGCCAGGCATTACTGTATGTAACCCCTAAATCTTAAATAATAAAAATTCTAAGAAATATTTTATAACATATAGAATAAATTTTCAATCAATGTTTATTTTTTTTTTTTTCGAATTTATCATTATTCTGCACAATCCTTTGTTCTACATTATTAAATGAACATACTATAATTAACTTGTGAGAAATAAATTCCTTTAGTAATCGATACCAGCTAATCTATTTCCTAACTATGTGTGTAGAACATTGGTGGTAAAAATATTTTCATTTTCTTTTATCTATAATTTTTTTTTTGCAAATAACTTCGAGATAAAAAAAATGTTTTCTGCTATATTTCATTTCCAAGGATACCCAAAGGATACCTTGCCTATCTATGAAAAAAAAAATAAAAAAAAAAAAAAACAAAAAACTTCTTCAGAACAATTCTTTATTATTTACTAACCTATTATATTCATCTGGTAATTTATGTGTGTGGGTCTTATATAAGTTTGAAAAAAACTTTAAAGATAATAAATACATTTTTTTTTTTTCACCATAGTTCACACATCCTTACTAAGTTCAAAAGTGCACACATAGGAGAAGAATCATTGGACATTGAAAAGATAAATTTCCTTCAAAGATTATATTTTTTCTGTTATTTTTTTTTTTTTGTTGTTGTATTTTTTTTCCTATGTCCTTTTTTTGTAGCTTGCTTGTTATTGTAATTTATAAAAGAGTTATAACTGCCATAAATTTATGAAATATTTAAAAGGAAATTTTAAATTTGATATATTTGAGTTTTGCTCTTAAAATATCACTTTAAATATTTCATTTTATAATGCAAATCATTTTATTTCTTTTGAAAAAAAGGACATATTATTATTCAGTTCATGGTGTTTTCTTTTTTTTTAATTCTTTTTTTTTTCTCTCTCTCTCTCTTTATTGATTTTCCGTTGCTTTAAGAAATTTCGTATTCTTACTACTTTTCCACTGCTTTAAGAAATATGGAATCCTTACAACCCGATTGTTAAAATTTTAATGCATTTATTCGTAAAAAAAAAAAATTTAATATCCGATACAATACAGACACAAAATGAGGGTGTATGTTTTTGAAAAATAACCCTGGTAACGTACTCATCAAAAGCTCACTGATGAGGTCATTGGTTTTAGTTGATGAGCGATTAGATGAAAATGGTAATGAATTTTGTTCTAACGATGGGACAAAACTCGTCTATATATATTGGTTGTATATAATGAGCCATTGCATGAGTTTCACTATTCACTATTCTTGTTAATGAATGTAGTAATGATAATGAGTGATGTAATGAGTATAGAGACAGTCAGTAGCGTGCGGTGGGTTTTGTCATAAGGTGTGCAACAAAATTAAAAGACATGTATTCGGAAAACAAATATACATATAATTTAATTCACATATGGAATCGAGAAAAACATTAACTTGAAAACTAAAACATAAATAAAAACATAAAAAGCTTATATACTATAATATAATAACATAATTAAATATACTTAATTACGTATAAATAAAATCCCTCCGTCTATCTATCTTAATAACAAAATCATCAATTACATTTTCATAAAAATCTACCTTTGACTGCAAATAAATTAGCAGTTCTTTTTCAATTGCAATCAAAGATAAATTACTTAATCTATTTTGCACCATTGTATTACGAGAATACGATTTTATTCTTTTCAAAGCAAATTAATAGGCGAAAACAAATTAATGTGTAACAAGAATTTTGGAATATTAATTTATTATTCTAACTTTATTTTCTCGTCTTACTTATTTATTTACTTTTCATTGTCACATTTATTTTTTGTTTTTGTCTTGTATAAGTTAACGACACAACAAAACAGTTATTTTATTTTCTAACTTGCTGACAATACATTTTATGTCAGTCAAGTCATTTTTTATCATAATGACGCCACATGCGTATGCGTATTTTATTTTTATTTTGTTTTAAAATAATTTGCTGACAATGTAAATTGTGTCAGTCAAATCATTTTTTGTATTTTGATTGTACGATCATACAATCATATTTTTGTAAAAAAGAAAGGCAGAATAAATTGTACCTTCAAACAGAACAGTCTTGTTCTTGATTATTTTTTTATTTCGTTTAACTAACAGGAATAATAATTGGCACCCAACGTGGGGCCACGTGTGAAATTTTTTTTTGTTTTGGGAATATTCTACAATTACAATCTCCGTATAAGGAGACAAAGAAGAAAACCACAATTGAAGAAAAAAAACTACAAATCCAGGTACTGGACGGATTTCACAACATCGTGGCTGGCTTAAAACCCACAACCCAACAAAGGTCATTTATTTCTCAAAACCATGAGGACTTTACTGTGAGTAAAGTGTTAAAAAAATATTATTAATTAAAGATAAAAAAAAAAATTAATAAATTTAAAAAAAATATTATTAAGTAAAGAGTTAAATCTTTGTAAAAAAAAATTAAAGGCAAAAATAAATCAAAAATAAAAAATAAAAGTTTAATGATAATTTCTTTTTTTAAAATTAATAAAATTTAAAAAAAAATATATTATTAATTAAAGAGCTAAATCTTTATAAAAAATTAATAGTAAAAAAATCAAAAATAAAGAAAAAGAAATAAAGGTTAAATTTTAAATTTCCTTATTAAAATTAATAAAATTAAAAAAAAAATATTATTAATTAAAGAGCTAAGTCTTTGTAAAAAAAAAATTAATAGTAAAAATAAATTGAATATAAAAAATAAATAAAAAGGTTAAATGTTAAATTTCCTTTTTCAAAATTAATAAAATTAAAACAAATTATTATTAATCAAAGAACTAAATCTTTATAAAAAAGTAATAGTAAAGATAAAATAAAATAATAAAAGAAAAATTAAATGTTAAATTTCTTTTTGTAGAAATTGTATGAATTAAGTTGAATCAAATCCTGGGAAATAAACCCAGCGTTAATAAAGTTTACTTTAAGGAGAAATTGAATATTAAAAATTAAATCCCCTTCTGGGAAAAATATTATTATTAAGACTAAATTGAATTTCAAAGTTTTTTGAAAACTTTATTATTAAAATCGAATTTGAATTTGAAATTTTGGAAAAAAGAGGTTCAATTCTAAAAGAAAATTAAAAAATTTTTTTAATTTAAAAATTTAAATGAATTTAAGGGAAAAACCCAAATATTAACAAATATAGATTTAAGTAAACATTGTAATTTAAGACAAAAAAGGGGTAACCAATTTTTACACTAAATCTCCCCGTTAAATAATTCCTTTTGGATAATAACTATATCAACCAATTTAACGTTATTAAATTTTTACAAATTCCTTTTATTATGGCATGCGACCAAGAAAAAGTACAAGAACTAATAACGACAGTGATCGAACAGACTAAGAAGGAACTATCGGAACAAATAAGTTCCCTTGCATTGGCAATAGGCCAATTACAGCCCCCAAGTGCTGAGGTGTATCAACCCGTTTCTATAAAACCTAATGTTAAAACCACTCATACCCATTTAGAGCTAATTAAATCACTCTCTATTTTTGATGGTGATTCCGCAACATATCCTGCATGGCGGGCTGCTGCTCACTTTGCTATGCAATATTACACCGAGGGATCATATTGCTATGGGAATTTTTCGCAATAAAATCACAGGGTCTGCAAATGCAACCTTGTCCGGTTTTAGTACAGTTTTAAATTTCAAGGCAATCATTTCTCGATTAGATCGGGCCTACTCTGACAAAAGACCAATTCACGTTCTAGAAAATGAACTGAGTATATTAAGACAAAATAATCTGTCAATATCTGAATATTATGATGCGGTTGACAAGCAACTCACATCAATTATTAATAAACAGATTATGACGTATAGTAATAACGAAGATCTGGTATCCACACTTAATGAGAGAGCTAGGGAAAACGCCTTAAGGGTCTTTATTTCAGGCCTTCGCCAACCCATCGGTAACATACTATTTTCGTCCAGACCATCAGACTTTCCCACAGCATTGGTCATAGCACAAGAGCTGGAAGTCAATAATAGACGATCTGAGTTCGCTAGAACTTTTGCCGTTGGCAATTCAACTAGGCTCAATAAACCTAATCAATACAGACCACCCCAAATCCAACCAGAAACTCCTCGTTACTTCAAAGTACCATCGAATACAACGAGTAAGGTACCAATGGAAGTTGATCCCGGTTCTTCACAATTTAGAAGAACTACTCAATTCCAAAACCGCGCTTTTACTCCTCGACCAACTACTAGGGAACCATATTTACCCCAAACCTCCGGTTCTAACAATTTAGCTACTCATAAACGTCCAAGAGACGTACAAAATTCCAATAGGACTCCGATTCACAAAGTCCAAAGGATCAATCACCTTCCTTTAAAATTAGAAGATAAAGAACAATTCCATCATGACGATATTGACCATCAGGTTGATATTGACACCAAGTCAAGCGTTTCATCTGAAAACCTATTTGATGAAGACGACTATAGTTCTAATGAGGTTAATTTTTTAGGGTAAAGTCGCTCTTGCCTTACATTACTAAAATCGCAAAAAATGGACAAGAGCTTCACATGTTAATAGATACCGGCACTTCAAAAAACTATATTAGAGACTTCCCCTTTTTAGTCGGTGTTTCTCCTGTAGAAAAACCGTTCACAGTAAAATCAGTTAACGGAAGCAATTCTATTAATAAGAAATGTAAGATTAACTTACTAAATAATACTTCTACCTTTTTCATTTTGCCAGCATTGAAAACATTCGACGGCATAATAGGCTATGATTTCCTAAAACAAATAAACGGAACACTGAACTTCCAGGACGGCATATTGTATCACAAAAAGGGACAAGAAAAACTCAAACATATCCCCTGCAAACAAACAAATGTTATAACAATAGACAATATCTCAATTCCTATTAGTATTCAAACTGAATTCAACAGTCTAATTCAGGAAAACCTCTCAGCCTTCGCTGAAGCAAATAGGAAACTACCTTATAATACTAAGGTTCAGGCCACAATAAAAACTGTTTCCGATGAACCTATTTATACCAGGAGCTACCCTTATCCAATGTCCGCAACGGAGTTTATAAATAAAGAAATAGAAACACTCCTTCGTGATGGTATAATCAGAAAGTCATGTTCTCCTTATAACTCACCCATACATGTAGTGAATAAAAAAGGTTTTGATGAAAATGGAAAACCCAAACTCCGCATGGTTATTGATTTTAGAAAGATCAACGAAAAAACTACACCTGACAGATATCCTATTCCAGATACATCAATAATTCTAGCAAATTTAGGAAAATCAAAATTTTTCACTACCTTGGATTTGAAATCCGGCTTTCACCAAATTATTCTATCTGAAAAGGATAGACAAAAAACTGCATTTAATGTCAATAATGGCAAATATGAATTTTGCCGTATGCCATTCGGATTGAAAAATGCTCCCAGCATTTTCCAACGGGCAATTGACGACATTTTACGTAATTACATAGGGAAGATGTGTCACGTATACGTCGACGATATTATAATCTTTTCACCAGATGAAAAAACCCATTTATCTGACATAAGACAGGTTATCAGAAAACTTGACAAGGCAGGAATGCGAATATCTGCTGAGAAATCTAAATTCTTTAAGAAAGAAGTAGAATTCCTAGGATTCGTAGTATCTGCAGAGGGTGTAAAAACTTGCCCAAAAAAAATTAACGATATAGTCAATTACAAGATCCCTGAAACTCTCAGAGCCTTACGCTCATTTTTGGGATTATCAGGCTACTATAGGCGATTCATAAGGGACTACGCTTTAATAGTCAAACCTCTAACAAAATATTTACGAGGTGAAAACGGTCATGTAGGGACTAGCAATTCAAAGAAAATTAAAGTAGATCTAGATGAAAAAGCTCAATTCGCCTTCGAGCGCATTAAAAAAATTTTGGCTTCAGAAGATGTCTTACTTCAATATCCTGATTATAATCGGCCTTTTGAACTTACAACTGACGCTTCCTCTGTTGCTTTAGGTGCAGTTTTATCTCAAAACAGCAGACCTATTACAATGATTTCCCGAACTCAAGAGCAGAGGAAAATTACGCAACTAATGAGAGGGAATTACTTGCAATTGTATGGGCACTACAAACCCTCAGACATTACCTATACGGTGTTAAAGATATTCATATCTTCACGGATCACCAACCGTTAATTTTTGCGATTTCGGATAAGAATCCGAATACAAAACTAAAAAGATGGCGTGCATTTATAGAAGAATTTTCTCCTAAATTCCATTATAAGCCAGGTAAGGAGAATAAGGTAGCGGATGCACTTTCTAGACAACTTATAAACAACTTGTCAGATACGCAAACCCAGACTACAGCTCACAGTGAAATTTCTAGCACAAATGTTATAAAAACTGTTAGAAATCCTGTTAACCAATTCAGATCACAATTAGTCATCAATAACACAAACCAAAATAATCATAGTACAAAAATCTATTTCCAAAAACTAATCCGCCACACCATAAATTTTAGCACTATAGACAGATTAATAGAATACCTTAAAGAAACCATTAATCCCGAGACAACTAACGCAATTTACTGCGACCTACCGACCTTGGCATTAATACAAGATATAATCGTCTCAAAATTCCCCAATACTAAATTTCTTCACACACAAAAACTAGTAATTGATCTGACCAACAAAGATGATCAATTAGATGTAGTTACAACAGAACACAATAGGGCACATCGGTCATTACATGAAAATTTTAGACAAATCTTAAACGACTATTATTTCCCAAATGTTAGAGAAACATTGAAGTATGTCATAGCCAATTGCAAAATTTGTTTAGAAAACAAATATCAACGCAAGCCTCCCAATCCGGGAATAGGTAAAACCCCAATACCCAATTTTCCTGGAGAAATCCTCCATATAGATATTGTCATTACAAATAAACAACATTTCTTAACATGTATAGACAAATTTTCTGAATTTGCCGTTGTTAAACCAATTACCTCCCGAACCACCTTAGATATTAAAGAAGCCCTCCTGCAAATATTAGCAATATTTAAAAATACAAAAACAATAGTCTCGGATAATGAGAAAGCCTTCAGTTCAAATGCCATCAAAACGCTTCTGAGAGATTATTTCGCAATAGAACAATTTTTCATACCCACGCTCCATAGCGAGAGCAATGGACAGGTTGAAAGATTCCATTCAACCTTGCTTGAAATTTCCCGTTGCATTAAAGCGCAACAACAAATAACTGATACAACAGACCTAATACTATTAGCTACACACAAATATAATAATAGTATCCATTCTGTCACCCAAGAAAAACCAACGGATATACTCCACCATTACTCTACGAAAATAATCGAACAAATAAAAACAAAACTGACTAATGTACAGGAGAGAACTTTACAACGAGTTAACAAGAATGCTATAACAAAAAAATACGAACCAGGACAGAAAGTATTCTTACGTATAAACAGGCGGTTAGGAAATAAATTTAGCAAATTATATGTAGAAAAAACTGTAGAGAAAGATCTGGGAACAACCGTCTTAATAGATGGTAAGGCAATTCACAAAAAAAATCTACGCTAAATCACCTATTCCTATATTCTCTAATGTAACTTATTTTTTTTTTTGTTTTGTTTCTATTATTAGACAACACTTCAAGAAAAAAAAACCAACACTAATCTCCTTATCTTTTAGGTTATATCTCCTCATTTTGCAAGTAATAAAAGCTAAAATCTTGAACTACTCATCGGCCCAATTCATTGCCATCACAAGAGGTAAAGTCGCGATATATGACAATTTTTTTTACGTCCTGCACACTACCAACATAACAGAGTACAGAGGCATTTTAGATGAAAACGAAGAACTTTTGAATCAACCAACGGACTCACCTTGGCATACTATCATCCTTAAACAACAGATCGAAGAAATTTCCCATATACTGAGAACACTAGAAATACCTACAAGAATAGCAAGATCCATCAACTTCTTGGGAAGCACACTCAAATTTGTAGCAGGGACTCCAGATCATGACGACTACGAACTTCTTCTAACGAAAACGAACACACTGATCGAAAATAACAACAGACAGACAAAAATAAACTCAGTACTTCAAGACAGAATTAACATTATCACTGACGAAATTAACACGTTACGGAAAAGCTATACCAACAACAACCTACTTAACGACAATAAAGAACTGCTTCTACAGTACGCTATCAATAGAAACAACCACATAATAAATCACTTAAATAGCATATCGCTATCGATAGTTTTGGCAAGGAATAATATAATTAACCCACTTTTGTTGGATGATATAGAGATTAAACAAATAATCGATTCTGAAAACCTACCCATTAGTATAAGTAACTTATTTTATGTAACTAAAATTAAAATATTACAAAACAATAATGTCATTCATTACGTTCTAAAAATTCCTAAAATTGAAAATTTTTGTAATTTTGTAACAATATATCCTATAATTCATAATGATAAAATTGTAAAATTAGAAACTAACGAGGTGGCAAACTGTGAAAATCACATTCAACCTCTAGAAAATTGCATTAACACAACCACAGCCAACATTTGTCGTCCAGTTACATCAAAATGTGTGGAACAACTTTTAAGCCGAAATAGAGCAACATGTTCAACTGAAACTGCTTACCATATACCTCCTATTCAGATCATTGAAGATGGAATAATAATCCTAAATAATGTGCAAGAAACAATGGTCTTAGACCAACATGAGATCAAAATACAGGGAACCTACCTATTAACCTTTTCGGATTCCATAAAAATTAACGATACTACTTACCACACCAGAAAGAACAACACCTATGTGGAAATACATCCACCTAAACTATTATCAATAACACAAGTAAAACATCAGTCTAAGATATCCTTACCATTTCTGCATAAAATCAATATTGAAAATACAAACCATATCAATACAATTCACAGCGAAATGGCTACGCATGTTACATACAGATGGATTACATGCCCTCTTTTGGCAATTCTCATCGTCATAGCAGTAGCTGCTGTCATCAGAATCATATGTAAACCAAAACGGCAAACCCTTCAGATTGATAAGATTATTGAGGGAATAAAAACCCGAAACGAGGACGTTCGGACTTAACAGGGGGAGGAGTTAACGACACAACAAAACAGTTATTTTATTTTCTAACTTGCTGACAATACATTTTATGTCAGTCAAGTCATTTTTTATCATAATGACGCCACATGCGTATGCGTATTTTATTTTTATTTTGTTTTAAAATAATTTGCTGACAATGTAAATTGTGTCAGTCAAATCATTTTTTGTATTTTGATTGTACGATCATACAATCATATTTTTGTAAAAAAGAAAGGCAGAATAAATTGTACCTTCAAACAGAACAGTCTTGTTCTTGATTATTTTTTTATTTCGTTTAACTAACAGGAATAATAATTTATATCATTAGCTAATTCTATTTCACCACGTGCAATTTAGAGCCTGCACACCCGAGTAGTATAAATTTTTTAACTTAACCTGAAATTTAAGTATAAAATAATAGAGACAGATTGATTCTAAATATATGAGTTAACGTGCACAAAATATACTGCACGCATATTAGAATTCACCTTTTCTTCCGCCTGAATATATGCACAAAAGTGGTTCTAAAACAAAATGAGTAAACATGCAAAAGAATATACTGCACGTAGTCATTAATTCCACCATATTTTTTAGTTTTAATTTTTTTTTCGTGTTTGCCTCAATATATGCAAAAAAAAGTGGTGTAGAAAACATTTCAAATTTCAATCTAATAATTTTCAGTGAGGAAGACGATTTTAAGTTATGGTTTGATTTTTTTCAATTATTATTAATAAAATATGATTATTTACAGTATGAATTGATTATTTATAGGGTGTGCAGTACACACCTTGCACTCTATGACCGCACGCGACTGGAGACAGTATATCTACTCATTAATGAGGTAATATACTACAATAATCAAAAATTAATTGATAAACGAGGTAATAAATAAATTAAAAATTAAATTAAGAAAATAACTGAAACCGTATTTTATTTTATTTCTAAGTATTTTTTATTTATTTATTTCTTTATTAAAATATTTATAAAATAAAAAAAAACCCAATTTCGAATTAAGTAAGAAAAAATAGAAAATACTACAAAAATAATAAATCAAGAAAAGAAAAAACTATTTATTTAGTGCACTCTTTTGAGCTGCTGTGCATTGATAAAAAAAAATTACTTCAATTTTTAAATTTGACTGAGGTAAATTTGATATTGATTAATTCATTTTGAAAAGTAAGAACAGCATTTACGAAATAAAAAACAATTATGAATTTGTGTATTTTCGTATTAACTGAAAAATATTGATGAGCCATTACGAGTTAAATAATAAGTTCAAATCAGTGAATTTATTACGTTTGAATGATTTTAATAACAGAAAAAATACACGACTTTCAACATTAAGAAATACAAATGTATTAGCTTATATAATAAATCTCTAGCCTCCTGGCTTAAATTTTTCAAAATTGATGAGCACAATCTGCCAGGGAAAATTTGAATATGCAATTCCTGTGCAAAAAGGGAAGTGTATTTTGAACACTATTATTTATACGAAATGAATATTTTATTTGTTATTGTTGTTATTTTTTGCACTTGCTTACTCTCGTTCGTATAATGAAATCAATGCTTTTTGCTATATTTTATATTTAACGAATTGAGGGAAGACAGTTAGGTATCTATATAAAAAAAATTCTAATCCAATTTAACGTAAAATAAATTTTTTTATATGGAGCAAATTTTGTGTTGAAACGAGGGAACCACAACGGTAACATCTACGATGAGTATTGTCTCTTGTATAAAATATATTGTGTATTATATAAATCTTGTTTTTTGTCCGGTATTTTCTAGCATATCATCTTGTTAAACATGGTAGACTGCTAATATATTATCAGGAACGAGTCTTCTTAAATAGCGTAGTTCCATTTTACTTAAGTTGTTTCCAGATTATACTCTCAATTATTATTATATTAATTGTATACTACTACTACATCCATATTTCTAGTCACAATTAAGCATAAATATTGATTTGGATTTAAGATTGTACAGATGGAATCAAATTTTCCTAATTATTTGTTGAAATTCCAAAATATAACCTTATTAGGGTTGTTATCGACCTTACTAATCATTTTGCTGACCACAATAAAATTTGATTGGTAACAATAAAAAATCCTAATTGACTTCATATAGTTAGTATTAATCAGCTCAGATATTTAGCGCTGTAATAAGTATTTACTACTTACTTAGGTGGCCAAAAGACCATGTAGATCATGGGCCTGTCGTCCACCATTTTTCTCGGTCACGGGCATTTTTCTCTCAAGATACGATTTTGTTTTAAATCCGCCCATACCTCATCCTTCTATACGAAGGTTGAGTCTGTCCCGACGTCTTGTACTTTCGCGTCCGAATTCGAAGAATCCCTTGGCTGGAAAATTTTCGTTCATTCACTCTATGTGTCCGAGCCACTGTAGTCTCTGAACTTTAATTTTCCTGACTACATCCACCTCATTATACAGCTCATATAGTTCGCTATTATATCTACTCCTCCAGACTCCATCGTCGTTTCTAGGACCATATATCCGGTGAAGAATTTCTTCTCGAAGACACCATGTGCATGGTTCAGGCACTGTCCTTGATTCTGATCCATAGAGCAAAACCGGAAGTATGAGAGTTTTGTAAATTTGGTGTTTCGGGAAAGGTTTCGTTTTGACCCGAGATGTTATGACAAACTACCGAAATAGAAATGGTCTGCAAGGGTTATTGCTGTACCTATACATTGATGTACTTTGTGGGATTAACGCTGGTTCCAAGGTAGGTAAACTCCTGAACTACCTCGAAATTATATGTGCGGAATGATGTTTTGAATAATATGAAATTGGTAGACCATTGATATTTGTCGACAACATATATTTTGTCTTTTCTTCATTTACTTTGAGACCCATTCGTTCCGTTTTTTCTTCAATATGGGTAAAGGCTTCGACGACCGCCCGTTGTGAACTGGCGATGATGTAAATTTCTTCATAACCTCGTAGTTGAACAGATCTGAAAAATATGATGCCGGACGTGTTTACTTCCGCCGGTGGCAATATACGTTCCAGTACTAGATTGAAGAAGTTGCATGATAGTGTATCTTCTTGTTGATATTCGGTAGACGTCTAATAAGTATTAATCAGGTCAATTAAAATCTTTCGAACTGTTCGTACGATTGATAACCAATTGTACTGATTGGTTTGCTTTAATTTTAATCCTGTGTTAAATCTATGGTCATTGCTTTCAATTGTGGTGATGTTAGCAGGTCATATATCTGAAAGGCTTGAAATACTTGTACAGTACAGTATTATTTTACCTGAATATAATCTATGTGTACTATTTATAGCAATGGCAAGTTCAAATATTTTTTTTTTAATTTGTTTCCGGAAACTTGCACTTTGCACACTAAATTGTTATTGCAACCCCATATATTTGTACCATAATAAAGTTGCGAAGGGCCAAAAGCATAATACATTTTTCACTTCGTTCCACTTGGTACTTTGTTTTTGTATTTAAATAAAATTCTATTTAATGAGCTTTGTTTATTCGCTAATGTGTTGACATAGGCTTGCCAACTTAATCTGTTATCTAAAATAACTCCTAAAAATCTAATTTCATTAATTTTCTTTAAAAAAGTGATACCGATTCTAATATTTAATTTATCTAGGCTTCTTCTTGGTGATTTTAACATAATAATTATTGTCTTTGAAGACGTTAAAGCTAATTTGTTAGTTGAACAAAAAAAAAAAATTATTTTTCAGAAATAATATTTTTGTTAAATTTTTATTAAAATTTTGATATTTCTAAAAATATTTACGAAAAAATATCTCAGTAAAGCTATTTTAAAAATACTTCAATAACGAATCCTGATGTCTAATAACTTCACTGATAAATTATTAATTTCTGTTTTTTTAATTAATTGATAATGATTCAGTTCATAATCCTACACTCTTATACAAAATCATGACCCTAGATTTTTTTTTTCTTTTCCCACAAATTTCTTTAAATAACGTACACTGTTTTGATACAACTTCGATTTTCAATAAAGTAGAGAATAGGAAATAGAAACACTTTTTTTTTGTTTTTATTATTTTATTAAAAAAAAAAATTTCGTTTTTACCAGTGAATGATAGAAAAAAATCAATAAAAGCAACCCTTTTTACTATAATTATTTTTTTTTTCTTCTTATTCACTCCCCATGGCATCATAGGGCCTGCTACAATTACTTATATGGTATATCAAAACTTTTATAATTAAAGTAATTAGGTTTCCAGGGAATCAGTGAATCCAGGAAGTAATTTGGGTATTTTATCGTTTATTTTTTCTCTTAAATGGACTTAATTAATTGTCGTAATGAATGAAAAATTTTCTTTTTACGTTATTATAAAAGTTTTCTGGATTTATTTCAGATTGTTAGATTGTAGGATATTCAAAGAATTCTATTCATAGAATTTTTTGTTTTATTTTCTAATAATCTTTTTGAAAAACTTTTCTAAATTTTAAGACATAAATAAATTATTTTTCTTTTTGATATTTGAAATGGATAAATTTATAATTAAAAAAATTAATGAAAATATAGCTATTTTGATGATTATTGTGTCAGATTTTGTGTTGATTTTGATGTGAATTAATTTTGGATTTGTGATTTGTAAATTTTGGGCAATGAAAACTTTTATGTACATATTAAAAACTGTTTTGAAATGTAGACTGTTGAAGGCAAATTTGACCCTTTATTTTTTTACGATAAATTATTTAAATTAATTTAAATGTGTCTGTAAAATTCTGATATTTCCTGAAGTTAATACGAGTGTTTAGGTTTTGAAGTTTCCGGTTTAAAAGGCAAATTTTTTTTTTTTAATTATTTTTAGTTAGATTGAAACAAATTATTTTATTTTAGTCCTTTAGCTAGATTTTTGATTGGTATTTTTAAAATTAAAAATTACACTGTATATAATATTTTTGATAAAAGCACTTCAAAATCATCTTAATAAAAATGACTTATTCGCGACATACTCGTGTGCTATTCCATTCAATTTACGATATCTAAATCCCTAATAAATTTCCTCCCTACATTAATAAACTTTAAATTTTACACAAAAAAGGCAATTACATATATCAATTTATGTCCAAGATTACGCCCAACAAGCTTATTATACTCCGGAAAATGCCCAAGTTTATCAAATAGTACTAAACACGTATTAAGCATAAAGCATTCAAAATTATTAAGTTAATCAAGCTTAATTTTATTCTATACTAAATAAAAGTATTAACATCCATAGGCATAATACGAAAAACAAGTCTAACTTCTATTTAAGCTTATTTAGAACCGAACATCAGAACAATAATTGCCTGTACAATTGACTGAAAATCTCTAATGAATTTTCCAATGGAATTAAAAGAGATTAATAATAATGAAATGATGTTTTAAAAGTGAAAATAACAGTTAAAATTTATATCATCATAACATTTCTCTTATTAATTTATAACATATGTTAAAATTTATAGCATAATTAAACTTAACTTATAATCAAGCTTGTTTCTTAAAATTTCGCAAATCTACATTTTGTCAACATTTTGCTTTTTCAAAATATCGTTTCATAATTTAATTATTTTTATGCGCAGCCGCTGTTGAATATAAAAAGATATCTACCTTTCCAGAATACTTACTTTATTTATTTTTATGCGTAGCCATTGCTCGATACAAAAACGAGACCTCACCTTCCAGAATTTTTATAATATTGAAAAAAAGTCAGATTTTGAAAAATGATAATTTCAAAAGTAGGAATTTTGAAAAGCGAGATTTCGACTGCAACCCAATTTGAGGATGTATAAAGAAAAAATTGTATTTTTAAGCATTAAGTTTTTGTTCGCATTCATTTACTTTATTTCGGTATATAGCGCTTCGCAATAGTTTTGATTTGTTGCCGTATCAAGGATATGCTTTACTTTCTTAACACCATTTTTATTTCACAAAGTAGCCAAATACTTGTGTAGTATAATAAACTAACATTTTCATCCACGAGATTGACACACGTCCTAAATTCATACTCATCCCTTTATAGATAAGTATAGGGGACTAAAAGAGCCTATATTAAGTTAAATTTAGTGCTGGCTAAAAGTTTTCATTGAGAACGTATCTTCAGAATTTTAGAAAATATTTTAAAAATTTACCTGGTCTTCTTAACATTTAATTTTGTTATTGGTTTTGTTCATCAGGCAATGCTCAAATATCAAATAAATTGTATTAAGTTCTTGAAATACAAAAAGAAATATCCTACTGATAAAAATGTTGCAATTCTATTCACTAAACATAAGCGTCGGGTCAAAACTTTGATATTCCAAGCTATAACAAAATATTTTTCTCATGATGTCGCTAAAGCTTCTGGAAACCCCAAAAAATTATGGGATGTATATAAAAAAGTTATATTTAATACAAATCCAAATAGTATGAATAGTCAAATCAACTTCATTATATTTCAGAATAACGCGTACAACGAGCCACAGGAAATTTCTAATGTCATGAACAAATTTTTTACTAATGTTACACAAACCCTCAATATTCCTTCCACTGACATTGATACTAATTACCTTAACCGCTTTTCTTTTCATAGAAATATATACTCAAATTTTAATCTGTTCCCAACTAATATACAAGAGTAATTAATACGTTAAAAGCATCTGCTGCATATGCAGGATATGACGGAATTTCCACAAAATTTGTAAAAGAATTCACCAAAGAATTGAGTCCTATTCTGACGAAATTCATTAATCTATCATTTATGACAAATAATTTTCCGAGTTGCTTAAAAAAAGCAATAATTACTCCTATCTTTAAAACTGAAGATAAAACTAACCCATCAAGTTATAGACCTATTTCAGTGCTCCCAGCATTTTCAAAAGTTTTTGAAACCATTATTAAGAAAAGACTAATCTGTTTTTTTAACTCTAATCCGATTTTACACCCGGATCAATATGGATTCGAGCGATACTCTAATACAACGGCGGCCTGTCTTGCTTTAACGAATTCTATCACTAAAAGCATGGATGAGGGAAAATACACGGGCTGTGTTTTCATTGATTTAAAGAAGGCTTTTGATTGTGTCGATTTCCAAATACTACTAGAAAAGTTTTCAAGCTTAAACTTTACTGAATCGCAAATAGCTTTCTTTAAATCATACCTATACGAAAGAACACAGTGCGTACGTGTTGCATCACATACGAGTGATTGGTTAAGTATCAGAAAGGAGAAAGGAGTTCCGAAAGGCTCAATTCTTGGTCCTGATCTGTTTAAATTATATATCGATGATTTAGCACGTCTTCCATTAATTGGCAGCATTCAACTCTATGCAGACGATGCTGTCATTAAGTACTCGAATCATAATGAAGATGAATTTTTTGTTACAATTAAAAATGATCTTGAGATGATAAATGAATGGTTATTCCACCATAAATTACTTATGAATGTTGATAAAACGAAAATACTGAATTCTTTCACTCATAACAATCTTAGTTTTGAAATAGTTCAAAAATATAATTACCTTGGTCTTTTGTTGGATAGTAGGATGAAATGGAATGAGAATATAAATCAGGTTATAAAAAAAATATCATCTTATATATTCTTATTGAAGAGGTTAAGGAAGTTTCTAAATAATAAGGCGCTTTTCAGTATCTACTCTTCTTATATTTTATCCCAAGTTACCTACGTTAAT
Source organism: Argyra leucocephala (assembly GCA_963942445.1). Classification (NCBI taxonomy): domain Eukaryota; kingdom Metazoa; phylum Arthropoda; class Insecta; order Diptera; family Dolichopodidae; genus Argyra; species Argyra leucocephala. The sequence continues at coordinate 27,097,770 of OZ012678.1, read as the reverse complement.
CCAATCTGGAACGGTGCTGCTCAGAAATATCTTATCAGAATTGAAACCATGTTAAAAAAAGCTATCAAAATCATTCATAATTATAATATATTACATCCTACCCATTTGCTGTATAATAATACATATATAAGCTTTCAAAATATCTGTAAACGAGAGTTGTACATAGTTGCTTTTAAAATTATTAATAATAAAATTAAACATAATTTCATTTTAAATAGAAACATGGATATTCATAGTCATAATACTCGTAATAAAGCTAACTTCTATTTGCACTTATTCAGAACAAACAACCAAAAGAATAATTGTGTTTATAATTGCCTAAAAATTTTTAATGAATTACCAAATGGTATTAAAGATACAGAAAATATTTGTCTGTTTAAAAAAAAAATTTTGGAATTCAATATTTGTTTTTTATAAATCACATTGTAAAATTATTGTTAAGTTATAAGGTAAATAAATATGAATTAAATAAAGAAAAAAAAAAAAAAAATATTGGATTTAATATCAACTTCAAAAATAACATCGATATTGAAAAATTACCTTTACAAACCGCTGCTACTTCGGTTTGTCTAAACAGCTGGCTTCATAGTTCCTGTTTCGAACACTCAAGTTTACGGAAGATTTTTTATCAGCGCAATTTTGGTTGAACGATTGTAGTTGTAATTGTGAGAATATACATAAGAGCGTATGTATTTTAATTTTTTCGTCGCGGATTTTTCCAATTGTGTTTACCGCTTTACCCTGAATTATATTTGAACAACCTCTTGAAAAGGGAGATTTTTAATGGCAACGGTTACCGCGTCGAATGACCTGAACTTAGCAAAAAAGAATTGAAACTGGGTAGCCTACACTGGCTAGGTAGCCTACAGTGAAGCATTTGTTTTCCATTAGCCATGTAGAGCGAATGAAATACAAATGCTCCATCTAAAAAAGTCTTCGAATACAAGCCCTGAAGAGAACATCGTCGAGGGAGACTACATCTTTGTTGGGAAGATGAAATATTGGGGGTATAATAGAAAATTTCAAATTTTCAAATAGAGAGAATGTGCTTATAAAAACAGTTAGTGGAGGACAATATTCTGTTAATAGGCTCATATTTCTCGTAGTCCTGTGTAATCCCGTAGTCCTGTGAATTGTAATAGAAAATATGTTTTCATGCCTAAATCGTACTCTTGTGTTATTTTATTGTATTTCTTGTCAATATAGCGTGAATCAATGTGTTTATTGAGTACTTTTGTTATATAAACAGTTCTCCTACCTTCTAAAGCATACATATTAAGCAATTTAAGACGTTCAATGTAGGGGAGCAATATTAAGGGATTATTTCAATTTAAAGCTTAAAATTTAAAGCAAACGTAAGACATTTTTTTTGAATACTTTCTATTCTATCAATGTGTTGGCGATAAAAAAGGGATCAAACTTGGTTAGCATATTCAAGAATTGGTCTGACTAATGTCGCAAACAACGATTTAGTAACATAAGGAACATCAACTTCCTTATAGACCATCTTTTTATACAACCAAGCTTTGTTAATAACCTTATTAATATGTATGTTAAATGGTTAAATTTAAGTTTGGAATCAAAAGAAGTTGAAGTTTGAACCATATAATTGTAATAACGACTTTTTTTATATCGTAATGCGAACATTAAGTGCGAATTGACTAAAAATACGATACCAAAATAATAATTCTAAAGAGTGTTAACTTTATTTATTGTTATGCAATAAATTTGGCATATTGTCTGTTCCACCAAGTTTTTTCTTTTTCTACATAATTAATGATATCGGTAACGATCATTAATTATTATTCTAAAAACTTGATGAATCAGACAATATTATCTATTTGACCTGAAAATTATTCATAATTAAAATATTTTAAAAATTTAACTCTAAAATAAACACCAGTTTTTAATCTGATTATAGATTGTAAAAAAAAAAATCAATGAAGCTGAAAAGGAAAGAACCTTTTTGTTTTTCTTATCAATTTTGATTAATAATGTGCGAAATTGTTCTCAGAACTGATTGAAAATTATATTCTCCTACCCAATATTGTATACTTTTAACTTTCTCAAGGTGGTTAAGATTGGGTAATTCTGTACAACACCTAGTCATACATGACTGAGTAGCAATTTTAATTCATTTTACTTTTTTTATTATCATTATTATTATTATAAAATGATTAATGTATTAAATAATTGAGGGTTCGAGGGAATACACAAATTGAATAATGAAATCATCCTTTTCGAGAAATTGTCTGAGAAATAATATTCGTGTGATTGTACTTATGAAATATATGTATATATATATATATATGTGTTTACTAGATATTTTTATTTGAAATCTATAATATTATACTTATACAACTTGATCAAAAATTCGCCGCATAAGCCGTGTGGACTTTGATTGTGTATATTATTTCTATCATGTACACTGTACAGTTCTTGTCTTTGTATAGGGTAAATTGCTAACAAGAAGAGTCGGGGATTTGCTTTGGAAGAAAACACAGATTGTTTTTGGTTTTCGGGATAATAGTTGGTCGATTGTATACATTTAGAATTCGCGTTTACCTTATTTTATTTAAAGTGATATTCAAGCAATGTGAGTTTCTTTAGAATTTTTTCAACTTAGCTGGGATCGTCAAAAATTTTTCAGGCGTTATCTAGTATGATACTTGAAATATTTAACACAATAATACTCAATAGAAAATACTTAAAAGCATATTCGAAGCAAAATTGGAAGTAATCGAAAGCCAAAAAAATTGATTTTAAAAGAAGGAAAGTCCTGTTTCTAGATGAAGTGGAAAAAGAGAGCAGAATTACACAAAAAAAGAGAATGTATCAAAAGAAGTAGTAGGAAAAAATCATATATTTTTTCTTATAAAAATCCTGACATATCGTTATTCATTTCATTCATTTTATTCATTTATTTCTCAAAGAGCTCGTTCGCTCGTACAGAGTGTATATATATATAAAAAAAAACAAGATAAAAAAATTAATAATTCAGTCGAGTAGAAATAAATCAACTTAATAACTAAATGTATAATAACTTAAGCTAACTACACTTGGTTTACAACAATATCCATTAATTGTAAGAATGAAAGAAGAAAAACTAAAAAAGAAAAACTTATCACTAGAAAAAAAACCCAAAAATCAACACTATTTTAAATACTTATTAACTACATTGATTTTTAAACTCTATTTAAATAGAATTCATTTAATTTTTTCTTAAATATGTCTAATCTACTTATTATTTTGATTTCATTTGGTAAATCATTATAATTTTTATATCCTTAAGTTGTATACTGCATCAAGGCCATTAAACCTGATTTTTGATGACATTATTCTAATATTTGTAGCAGATCTTGTATTGTAATTGTGACATTCTCTATTAAATGTGAATGTGAATGTTGTATTTGTATTGGTATTCTCCGTCAACATCATATGAATTTGAGTTGTTAATTTGTATTTTATATAAAGTAGTAGTGGCAATATATTATGTGACTTGTGAATTGATTTAGTTGAAGTTTTTTGGTGATATCCAAACAAATTTTTTATGGCTTTGTTTTGTATTTTCTGTACTGAACTCAAATCTTTAATGAAAGAGTTTACCCATATCTGTATTGCATATGCGATGTTTCTATGGAACATGCTATAATAAAGTGATCTTTTCATATTTTGTGGTACTCTTTTGCCAATTAATTTGAAAATACCTGCTATTCTTCTTGCTTTTTTTAATTGATCATTTATTTGAAAATTCCAATTTAAATTACTGTCAATTATTACTCCTAGATATTTGTAGGAATCAACTTTATCCAATTTGTAATTGTTAAAACTAATATTGATATCTTGATTTCTTGTATTTTTAAATATTATGTATATTGTTTTTTTTTGTATTTACAGTTAATTTGTGTTCATTCGTCCATCCACTAATAATTGACAAGTCTTCATTTATATCATTTTCCAAACATACCAATGACTTACTGCTATAAACTACTGTCAAGTCATCTGCGTACATTTAAATTCACATTGAAGAAGTTACTTATATAGCATGAAAACAAAGTCGGGCCAAGAGAACTACACTGTATTACCCCAAACGATACTTTGTTCAAATCGCTTTTTACCTTTTCACATTCAGTGAACTGCATCCTATTTGTTAAAAAATTTTTGAACCATTTATACTCCTTTCCTTTGATCCCGCATTCAAAAAGTATTCTCAATAGTATAGTTCTGTTAACAGAATCAAACAGCTTTTATGAAGAAACAGAAATTATGTCAAATAATGCTCCTTGTGTACTAAAGTTCCTTTTAAAACCATATTGTTTACTACTATTTATTTTTTCTTTTTCTAACAAGTTGCTCATTAACATAAATTTCAATGATTTTACTAAATGTTGATGAAATGGATATAGGTCTAAAATTACTGATGTCATCGGTATCACCTGAATTCTTATAAATAGGAATGACTCTGCTTATTTTCATTATGTCAGGCAGTTCGGCAGAATGAAGTGATAGATTTATCAAATTCCTAATGTTTTCAGCTAATTCATCCTTACAGAACTTGATTAAATTAGTTGGAATTTCGTCTGCTCCTGATGAAGTAGAGTTTGATATTTTATTTATTAATTTCAAAGTATTACTTATATCTATTGATTTAAATTTGAATTGATTCTCGGTTCTAGATTTTGGAAAATAAACTCTATCAAAAACTTTTGCCATTTGTTCTCCAACATTACAATAAAATAAATTAAAATTATTAATTTTTGTCACTTTATCTTCCATCATTTATATGCCAGAATAAAATTCATTTTTGTACGTATTTTGCCCTTTAATTATTTGTTTTATATATTTCCAATTCTTTTTTATATCACCATCTGCTTTTTTAAACTGTTTATCATCATATTTTTCTCTTTTTATTCTTTTTAATGTTGTTAATTTAATATTCTTAGAATTTTTATTTTGCACTAATTTCTTATACCAATCATTTTTCCTTTCTATTAAGTCAATACATTCCTTATCTATCTACGGTGCTGCATATCTACTAATTTTTTACAAATACCCTGTTACAATCTTAAACAGATGATCAATTAGCTGATATTATGTGGTAACATATTACAAAGTTACTATAAAAATAATTAATACCATGTCAGACCACACTCATGGTTTGATTATGTTTTACAATGTTATGACATCATTTATTGTACATCCGGTTCCGATGGTTATAAATTATTTTTAATTTGAATTATAATTACTGAACTTAATAAATAAATATCACTACTTTAAATTTTTATTACAACTTAAACAATATAGTATGACGTGATCTATGTAAGCTTCGATGTACATATTTCAATGTCATCTTTAATAAAATGCAAAAATGCCTTAGAGAAAATTTGAAATGATAATAAATTTAATTGGTAGATTATAAACTATAGGATAGTTTCGTCGCAATTTAATTAAAAAAAATCTAAATTTTTCTTTTCGCATTGCAAAATTTCACAAACAATAGCATAGCTTGAAGGTTAGTAGAACATTTAAAACTTTTCTAACCGAAGTATAGTTAGAATATTTATAATGCAAAGTAGATTGATAATGCAATTTTCTTGTTATCCTTTTTAGATTTGCTTCTCGTTTAATATTTTTCTTTTACTCTTTCCTTTTTTTTTAATAAAGTAAAAAAGATTTTGTTTTGTTTGGTGTGTAGTTTTGCATGCAATGAAAACAGAAAGAGATCAAATCGTTGTAAAACAATTGGTTTGCGTACCCGCCAAATTGTGATTTTGAGTTAGAGTTTATTTTATTCAAAATCGGTTCGATAGCATTTTTTTATTTTTATATATTATATATATGTAAACATCTAATTTTGAATCTTTTTTTTAATTTGTAGTTGATGCAACAGAAATTTTGTAAAAAATTGATGAATATTCGACCAGTTTTCAATTACGGAGAGCCAACACAAAATAGTTTGTTTAATTTATCTATGTTCTGTTGTCACATACGGCAAAAAATAAATAGTTTTTACAGATTGATGTAAAACAAAAAATATTTAACTAATTTTTTTTCATCAAAAATTTATTATAAGAAGAAATAAATGTAAATAAAATAATATTAAGAAAATAGGAAAAAAAAATTAACAAAATTATATCTAAAAATTGTACAAAGAAATAAAACGAACTTAAATACTTAGATTAATCATTGAGAACAAAATTAATATAACTAAGTAACGAAAATCAAAATAAATCAAAAAAATGTAAAAAAGAAAAGAAGCATAACATAACTGTTTATAAAAATTAAAATTCAGCTATCTTGGCTTGAAATGTAAATTCAGTCTTAAATTATTTTTTTTAATAATTATTAATTTTTTTTTCTTTTTTCCTTACTCCTCTTAGGATCATAGGGCTTCCACTTGACATTTCCATCGTACTCGATTTCTAGCTGCTAATTTAACTTGTTCTCACTTTATCTTTGTCTTTACAAGCTCTTGTTTTATTGTCCTGCGCCAGGTGTTCTTTGGCGATCGGTTCTTCTTGTACATTGTGGGTTCCATTCTAAGCTCATTCGTGCGATGTTGTTTGATGGCTTTCTGAGAGGGTGGTCTATCCATCTTCATTTCCTTCTTCTAATTTGTTTCGCTATGGGTTCTTCGCCGGTTAGTATCCTGATGTCCTTGTTGCTTATTGTGTTTGGCCAAAATATTCGGCATATTATCCTTAGACATTTATTAATGAATACTTGTAACTTCTGGTTGATAATTTTTGATGTTAACCAAGTTTCACTGCCGTATGTCAGGATTGATTTAACAAAATACTGGAATATTCTAAGTTCAGCTGCTCTGGATATTTGGCTGTTCCTCCATATCGGTTGCAATCTTCCAAATGCTGCTCTTGCTTTCTTTAATCTATTAATAAATCTTCTTGAGCCCCACCCATAGTTGCTATTATATTTTCCAAGTAGCAGCAATTGTTCACAAATTCGAATTGTTCTTCTTTCAACCTTAAATGTTCCGTAGTGTTGTGATATATTCTCATAGCTTTGGTTTTTTCCAGGTTGATTTCTAGTCCAACATGTTTGGTAAGTTGTTCCCGGTATTCTACTTTGCTTTGCATGTCACTGAATTTGTGCGAGAGAAACCAGATATCATCTGCATAGTCGAGGTCTTCGAGTTGTTGAGTGAGACTCCAAGTTATTCCTCTCTTTATTGAGCAGGTTTTTTCTAGTATATTATCTAGGACGGTTGTGAAGAGGAGTGGTGAGAGAGGACATTCTTGTTTGACTCCCGATGTGGTGGTGAAGGACGCACTTCTTGTTTGTCCCCATTCAATTACTGAGAGTTCGGATTCTTCGTACAATGCTTGGATCAGCCTAGATTATTTTTTCTGGTGTTCCTTTGTCCCTTAATGCTTTCCATGTGGCTGCGCGTTTGTTTGAGTCAAAGGACTTCTTGAAGTCAATGAATAGCATGTATAATGGTGTTTTATACTCAATTGATTGGTCTACTATTATCCGAAGTGTGTTTGCTTGATCGACGCAGCTTCGGTGAGGACGAAAACCGGCTTGTTCTTCACGAATTGTTTTCTTCAGTTTTTGTTGCAAGCGATCTTTAATTATTGCTGCTATGATCTTATATGCGATGTTGAGCAATGTAATGCATCTCCAATTATCGCAGTTAGTCAGGTTGCCTTTCTTTGTCTAACAAGGTAGTCTAACAATTGACAGTAAAAACGTATTGTAATCATTTTAATCTTTTATGTCTTCTAAAGGTAGATATTATTTTTTTTATATCTTTTCGTTTTTCATTTGAAAGTTCTTGTTTGCCGATTTGATTTAAAGATCTAGAAAAAATAAACTACTCGGCGTTTCTAAGCCATTTCTAGAATATTTGATTGAAATATCAATTTTCTTAAAATCTAAAAATAATGAGAACTGTATAAAACTGTATGAATAAATACAAAAATTGTGACTTGGAATGTGATTTTTTGGATTTGGAATTATTTTATTGACCAGTTTCAGACATTTTGCACTATTTCTATTAAATTGGTATATTGCCTAGTAATAAATATTTTTACATCGGTGTTCACTATAGAATATTTATTATGTGGAATACAAGAGTAATTTCAAAAAATGATTCTTGTGTTCCCCGCTTTTTTTTTGGTACAAGAACTTACAACATTACCTTATCTTCTATTTCTTATTTCACCCCATAAAACACAATATACAATTTTAGTTAAATCATAGAAATTTACAGAAAGAAGCACTTAAGTTGTATGTATTCAGTTTTCAGTGTAAATCAAAAGCAAATCCATTTTGTTAACTAAATGCTGACTGCACATCAAAGGAAATGATTATATGGTTTGGATTAATATTGTTACTGTCCTCAATCAGCTTTAAATATTTTTTGTTTCATTTGTTTTTTATAAACACTTATTTCAATACCTTCTAACATATTGTATTCATAAATGACATCCTGTTAACCAATACAAAGAAAAAAAATTATGGATTTTGACGTACGTATATAAGTCATATATACACAAACGATAAACCAACTCTAAAAAATATATATCATATTATACATTTGGCAAACCAACATATAATTATTTTTTTTTGTTTATTTTATTCGAGATTTTTGTCATATGTGCTTCTTTTTTGTCGGTTGTTACGTAAACGTACGGCAAACCAATTCTAACTATTTCTTAAATAGGCGGCGTACGGTAAATTTGACATGGAATATCTTAAAAAGTGTAAAATGTGATACAACAAAACTGATAAGTTCAGTAGACTACTCATATTTATCTAAGAATCAACTCTAAAATGAAAACCGGCAATTTGGCGCGCACGGAAAACCAATCGTCGTGCGACGAAATGGCAACAGACAAGTAACAAGGAATCGAAAATGGAGATGGATTAATAATTTAATTAGAAGAAATCAATCCGAATTTGTGGACAAGCATTGGACTGGAACACTTAGGACATGAGAACGCGAGATCATTTTGTTGTCAAAAATAATTTTGCTTTATATTTTCCAAAAGTGCTGATTTTTCAATTAAACTTTCAATGCTGAAATTTTGCAATTGCCATTGTTCAAGGAAACTTATGTGATACAATCAGTCATTATTGGTGTTACTTGGGCAGTAATGGAATGCTCTTCTTCTTCTGAAGTAGATGGAATATTATTTGACAGAGTCCATCAAAATCTCAAAGAAAATTGATTCACTAGATACCTCCCGCACATGCCAATATTATGAAATATACATTTTAGGTCTGACATTGTCCAGTAGAGAACATCTTAAAGGACATAAGTATTTGATAATTTCAACAATAAAGATTAAAAGCTCTAGGTATATTTAACTAATTTTTTTTTTTTTTTTTTTATTTATTTAATTCGTCTACAAAGTTAGATCTTACAGAGTAGCAACAAAACAACAAAAAAAAAAAAAAACTATATATAAAAATAAGAAAAAAACAAAAAAAGAGTACTTAAAATTATTCAAAAATATAATTAACACTATATTATAACGTAAGATCTTTAAATTGAGTTCTATTTAATAAAAAAACATCAATCTTATTATTTACAGCTAAAAACTAATTAAGGAAAGCGGAACACCTTGAAACTGGTTCATTTCTACTATAATTTGTTCTATGAAATTGAGTATGCAACAAGTTCTGTGATCTAAGTAGTCTCGATGGTATAGCTAAACCGAAACTCTGTAATAAATTTGATGAATCAATATGCGATGTCAAAATATCACGAGCAAACATAACACAGAAAACAGATCTTCTATTAGACAATTATTTTAATGGATTTCGTACTGGTTAAATATTTGAATCGATTAAGATATTTAAAAAAAATTAGTGGAGCATACCTATAGAGTTTTTAATCTTTATTTTTAATAATGTTTCACCTAGAGCCTACATCATATTCTATAAAACAAATTTTAGCAATATTATATTTACTGGCTTAAGTTTTCTTTTAAAGAAGTGATTTGACCTAAGTATATTCGACTACGACTATTTACAGCAAACATTTTCGGTTTGTTATAAGTTCGCCTTTCCAAATAATTGTAACTGTGTTTGTATTTTTACTAATTGCTAAGTAGTTTTACTGATCGAGCTATACACGGTTTATGTATAGAATTAAATTCCTAACAATTATACTAATACTGAATTGCAATATCGCTGTCACTTTCCAACAGCATTCACTTCGGTGTGAAATACAAGTTCTGTTTCTGTATGAATTTAAAATAACTTTAAAGTACATCAAAGTACCTACTTTTAAAATAGAACGCTTGCAAAAATGCTCTAAAGTACTTTCGATTATTTTTTGACATATTTTTATTTTTTTCAAAAGAACTCCGTAAGTTGCCTAAATTTTTATAAAATTTTAAACTTAATTTTATTAATTAAAAATATTTATAAATCTATTTATTGCACATAATCCCATCACAAACTAACATCACACATTCAGTTTATATTATTAAAAAAATATTTTACAGTATTCAGAATTACAAATCGAGTAGTTTTTACGAAATTTAACCTATTTAATTTTGGGCAAATAAATGTATATATTTTTTTTAAATTTTCGATTTAAAGTTCTTTGAAAATTAAATTTTAACCATCCAATCAGTTATCTACTTCCATTGGCGCCTGTACGAGTTTTTATAACAGTAAAAAAAAAAATAAAAGGATATCAGCTTTCATCCAACTATTTTTCAATGAAATGAAAAATTAATCCTTATAATAAGAGTACTTTAAGTTTGACGAGACCAAAAAAAAATAACCCCCCCCCATTCTATTAAGTCCAAAACAGGTGAAAAAAAGCTTGAAATAATTACAAAAAAAAAAACCGATAACGACGTGTAATAATTGCTCAAAAGAAAATGAGTAAAAAAAAAAAAATCAAAAGTAAAAATATGATAAATTATCCTGAGGGAAAAATTTAAAAATAATATGGTAAGTTGAAGAGAATTAAAGACTGGCAAAGAGAAGAAAATAAATTGTTCTATTATTTTTAGTTACTCTTTGCTTTTACATTACAACAATTTTTTATACCACCTTCTGTTCATTTTGTGAAATGAACGTTTTTTTAAAAAAAAAAGTTTAGAAACAAACTTTGTGTGAAAGGATTTTAAACATTTTCAGGAAAATAAATCATTTCCAAAATCGTTTATTTAATATATATATATATATTTTTAATTAAAAAGTTGCATTTATTAAATTTATGATTTAAAAGAAAAAAAATATAATCAATGAAAAATTTACTTGGACATAGCATGAGGTCATGCTGAATATAGGTAGACAAAATTATAATTAATAGAAATTTCATTGATTTTCCGAACAAAATTTAATAGTTGGAAATTTTAATAAACTTTGTTAAATTTTTTTTCAATTAAAGTTAATATGTTTGAATTTACTTAACTAACATTAAGTTAAATATATCGTTAGACCTTTGAAATGTTTTGGTAAAGAAATACATTGTTACGGCCACCCAACAATCTCTTTTAGTTATCATCCCTAATATGCAGTTACTTCTTCAAGTTAGTTTTGATGATTGCCCTTTTCCATTTCAGTAATTATTTTGCAACTATTTGTTGTAATTTCAAGTGTCACATTATTTCGAACTAATGCGAATTCATTAAAACTGTTTCGAAATATAATGACATGTGTAACGAATGGTCAATAAATTTAAATTAAATTTAGTTCAGTAAGAAACTGTTTTGACAGTCTACGTTTAAACAAACAAGAATATACAACAACTTGTCTTATATTTTATTTTTATTTAAAATAATAACGGTATTTGTTCCCGAAAAACGTTATTATCTATAATTATAATTGACAAGCATTTAGGGACCTGCGCAGTACACACCTTTTCATTTTATTTCGATTCTCCTACTCCTTTATCAACTTCTGATATAATATTATATAAGATGTATATATAAAACAAAAATGCGCACCCAATTGAAAATTTTGTATTCATATGATTTTATTATTCAGCAAATACATTATGCATAAGTGAGATATTATGAAAATAATAAACAAAAGTAAACAAATCAGTTATTATAAATTACATTATGTACTTGCAAATGAATCTATGTATATTTGCAAAAAAAAAACAAAACAACAAACTCATCTAAAATAAAAAATATAAAAACAACAAAAAAACAAATCACTTGAATTCTTCATTTTTATCTTTTTAGTAACTGTTTCTAAATTTTGGTTATTTGTAGTAATAATATAGTTAAAATTATGTATTATGTAGGTATATATATACATACCTCTTTAATGACAAATTTTTTTATTTTTAATAATTTTATCACTAAATGCCACTGACTATAGGGAATATATCGGAAACGAAGCAGTATATGAGGGACGTGTATTTATGTGTCCTAAATAAAACTAACTAACAACGAATGTAATAAGTTCGTTTTATTAAACACGAGTGGTTTCTGCTATATCGTGCGAAGTCTATGTCAGTACGTAAATTACTGTTTTTTTAAAAATTTTAAATTTGACTTCAACTTGAAATATAATTACTCAACAGGCGCCCCTAGTCTTATATATAATACACAAGAGGAACGACGTGGTGAGTAAAAAAGCAAGAATAATTAAATAGTAAATTATTTACACCACAAAAATATTAAAATTTTAGCAAATTCTTGGTACTGAATACTTGAAACATTTCAAATAGTTACACCAAATAAATGACGGTTATTTCCAAGTTGAGCGACATCTATACTCTAAAAGAAATTTTAATCACGAGCAATTTTTAAAAAGGCTTCATAAAAGTTCTGTCATTTTAAATAGACACACAACTTTATAGAAAAAAGTACAAAAACAAAAACACAAACAAAAATTGAAAACAAAACATAAAAGCAAAAATCAGATCAGATCATACTCTTCAAAAATGATATAATAATAATGTTAGTTCATTTGCTTCTGATATTTAAAAAAATATATACAGTAAAACACGGTTATAGTCATTTTGCTAAATTTTGCTATATTTCTGACTATAACCGTTGTGTGACTATTGCCGTAGTCAACAAAAAAATTGGGATCTTTATAAACAAAATCAAATTCAATAAAAATCTTTCATATAACAATTTTAAACTTTATTTTATTCATAAATAGCAATTCTGTTATGTAACCACAAAATATACATGTTTATAATAAAGAACAAAAAAAGACAATATAATATAAAACAGTGTTTTAATAAAATAATGCACCTTTGACTTATTTTTTTGTTTTATTGATAAAATTGACGTTGAAAATTGTGACTTATAAACGATATCGATTGTATGAACTTATGAAGTTTATGACTTTCTTTCAAACAAAATGTTGACTATTGGCTATAACAGAATTGTGACTACAAACGTTTTTTACTACAAACGAATTAAAATACATCGATTTACTACGTTGAGAATAATGAAATTTTATTGTGTTAAGTATATTGAAATTAGTATTAATTTCGTCATAAAGTATTATGTATTATACTTTAATTTCATTATATATATATATATTCAAGAATCAAGCGATTCAGAAAACAAGTACAATCAATCCAAAACAAATATTTCTTTTTATATAAAATCGTACCTGAAAGAACTGCTTCTGTGCAATTGCACAGGGGATTCACTAGTATAATATTAAAATAGAAATCACTAATATGATGAGATGTAACTTTGTTAAAAAAAAATAATGTTATTTAACAGAAGATGGTAGTAATACCGTTCGTTCACAACGATATTACTCATCTAATTTACATTTAGATTTTACCAAATTAGAATTTGGTTCGATTTTTTAAAATCTATTTATATATGTAAGAATTTTGAAACTATTTAAATTGAAATTTAGGAGCTGTTTAAGTAATCCAACACTGCTATATGTACTGTTGGATTCCAGTAGTGTTGGTGAATGAATTTTTCCTATAATTGCATGTTAGAACTCGTCTTGCAAAAATTTTAATACACTAATTGCATATCCTGCAAAATGCAGTGATTTTACATATTGCCATGACAGTAATTGTCTATTAAGAATATCTAGAAGCATTATGCTTAGAGTAGTTATAATAATTAAAAACTGGTTAAACGCACATGCAAATACGTATAATACAGAATGCCACATTATCAAGCATATCAGGCGTTTTTGAATACATGAAAGCTCCCAAAAATTTCGTCAACATCATAAATTAATGAATATTAGTATGAATAAAACTACGAACTATAGCCATTAGCAGAGAAATATGATAGTAATTTTATTTGTCTCCAGATAGAAGAAATTATAAAAAGAGCTTCTGTTCTATGTGCCGGAAAAGAACGAAGTGAAAGATTGTGCCGATTCTAACCCACTAAAAACTCTCATCCTTTTTTTTCTTTATTCAATTTAAAATTCACAAAAACTTAACATAACTTAATAATGGTAAATAAACTGATATGTATAGGTATACAGATATAAGTTCTCAAAAATTTTAGGTTTTTTTTTTATAGACCCTAGCCTAATGCTGTTTGGTCTCATAGTTTTTTTCAATTCAGTGTCAATTCATAATCAATTAAGTTTAATTCATGTTCAAATCAATTCAAAAATAAAAGAAATATTTTTTTTTTAAATACTACAATTAAATACTAAATTAATGGCTTATGCTTAAAATTAATATTTTACTTAAAAAAGAAAAGAAAATAAAAGAACAAAAAATGCAATAATTACTTAAATAATTACTAAATGTGCTACAATATATCTTACAAAAATTATTTTTATATTATCTACTTAATTTTCTAAAATATATTTTATAATTTGCTTTTAAAAATAACAAATATTATTAATAATTTTATATTCTTCTGGAAATTCATTATACAATTTCAGACAATTATAAAAGCAGTTTTTTTTTTGTTTATCAGTTTTGAACAGTGTTAAATAAAAATTGGCCTTATTTCTAATATTATAATTATGTATATCAACCATTCTATTCAAAATGAAATGATGTTTTATTAAATTATTCACAATTCTGCAGGCAGTGGTGTATAATTCCCGCTTACAGATATTTTCAAAACTTATATATTGATCTGAATACAAAGACCTGGTTGGGAATAATCTTGGATAATAGTGTATAGTTTTAATAGTCTTTTTGTGCAGTACATCAATTCTGTTTAGCGCACTTTGTGGGGCTTTACACCAGATCGGATTAAGATATGTTATGTTGGACAAAATATATGAGGAATATATGTCCTTTTGTTAGAATCAAATCTAGTCTTTAAGACTAACCGTTAATACAACTTTGGCTTTCTTCTTAAGATATCTTTGATCAAACAAGATCCCATTAAGAACTCTTGAGAAATAACAAATATTAACCAAACATAGTTTATTGTTTTGGAACGTTTGGATAGTTTGTTTGGATAGTTTGCACTTGTAGCTGCTTAGCACAACCCCAGTGAAAGCATAGATGTCCACCCAATTAACTAATACAACTGTTTGTATTTCAGATCTAACTTTAGTTTTTTTTTCTTAACGTGTTCTTTCCATTTAAGTTTTGCCTCCAGATAGAAATAATATATTGTCCGTCCAATTATGCCATGAAAAATGCTGCATGGAAAAGCACTAAAACTTACAAATCCGGAAAAAAGGTATAACTTCGCTGGAAACATTATAGAAAGGATAAAGCAAAAAAGAAAAGCTACAAGAAGGTGGCAGCAGTCACATGATGCAATTGGCAATAATATCCTTAATTCCAAGTTTCAATAGTTAAAGAGGAAAAAAGCAACTGAGAGAACTGGGAGTAGAGAGAATGCAAGAAGTATTTACAAAACCTCTCTGCTACTAAAGAAAGTAAATATTCATTAAAGAAAGGAACGTAATACGATTGAATGTAAAGCCGGGTATGGCTGTATTATTATAATTCTAAAATAATTTTGATTTACTTATTTAAACATTTTCTTGTTAATAACCAGATTTGTTTCAACAGTTCGAAATTATCAGTTAACTTTCATTTCACTTTTTATTAGATCATTATTTTTAATCTGTAAATTGAAGAAAGTAAATATCTGAACCATTTGACAATCAATTTTTATTACTATACTTGTATATGATAGATATTTAAAAGGAGACATAGCGAGGTTTACGGTCCCAACTTCTGAACCGCGAACCTATCCGAAAATTTTTTAAAAATTATTTATAATAATTATTAATAACCTTTTTTCAGACAAGTACAATTTAAGCACGTGATATAGAGTTTCGGGCCCAATTCTTTGAACCTTGGACCTATTGTCTTTATAACATTTAATGGCCATTGTACTGATGGCAAAAAAAAGTTTCAAGGTCTTCGGTTCCGACACTTGAGACGCTGTACCTCTTGTTTTTATAGTTCGGCTGCTACCCCCAAACCCCCGCTACTCATTTAATAAAAACCTGTTTTTGCCAACAACAGGACGGCAAGGTTTGTCGATAAATTCTGAACTTTTTCTGCTAAACTTTTGTAGTAATAGAAAATGACAACAAAATAAGCGTCAAAAGTTTTAAATTGTGTTCCATAATGTAAAAATATTACAGCAAGTTTTTTACTATATAGAAAGTAAGTTTTCAAAATTAAATTTAAAAACAGTTTAAAGGCGGTTTAAGAAATGGTTTTTTACAATATGGAAGTCACGGTTTATATTATTAAGTGCTTTAATTTAAATTTTAAATTCAAATAATGTTTCTCTAATACGTTTTTTTTCTGTACGTAATACTATTATCTATCTGTAGGTACTATTTATCTGTACGTAATACGTTTTCTTCTGTACGTAAAACGTTTTTTCTGTACGTCATAACTATTAATGATATATATTTTGAAATTAATGTGCCTATTACAGGTGCCACACCACTTTTCCAGTCATTTTTCCCAGTCACCCGAATGAAATTTACTTTCGTATTACAAGTCTCATCCGACAGCAACAAATTTCTGAACGTATTTTTTATGTACTTTGACAGAAAAACTCATTCGACGTTTGAATTTAAAAAAAATATTTTTATAAGAATACAAAGTTGGTTGATGTGTTTATTTATGTTTTTTTTGAAATTGTGTTTTTGTTGTTTTTTTTAAACTAAAATAAACAAAAATGTTTATCATTCAATTTGTGAATTAATATATTCAAATATATATTATATATATAAATTATTTCAATAAATTTTTTAAATATTTATATACCCTTTCTTTTCAGAATCCATTATTTAAATTTATATAGACACAAAAAATTACAAAATAACAGGCAAACGGAATCCTGTCACATATAAATTGCAAGTGACAATTGAGTCGCATTTTTCAGTCGGCGCGTGATAGTTGTAATAGTAATTAGTGTTGTCACCCGAAATTACTCGAATCCGACAAAAAAAAGTGATACCTGTAATAGGCACATAAGATTAGAAAAAATGGCTATGAAATTCGGAACGATTGAAATCGAAAAACTTACTGACGACAAGTTAAAAGCATTTCAACTTGTTTTATTTATTTCAAACAACAACAAAATACATGGATTTCAGTGAAAACTGACAGTGTTCACTGATCGTCTAGACACCGCTAATGGTCATTTTAACATATAAAAATTTTAATTTATCAAGTTGCTGTAGAGCAACACCCCGGATGTAAATTTAATTTTTATTTTTTTAAATAAATCAACACGTATAAGGTTGTTGTTTAAGATAAAAATATTATGTACGATTTTCATCAAATTTCCTCGAACTTCAAAAAGCGGACGAGTACTAGTTCTTTTTGTAATATTTATTGATTCATTTTTATTTTGCTAATATCAATTTTTCCGAAACAAGTTATTTCGTTTTTCGATAAATAATTAATTGCAAACACTGATGAAGGAAATAACTTGCTTCCGGAATATCGATATTTACAAAATCAAAATTCTACTATTTGTGAAAGAAATTTAATTGCTAAATTAAACATTTTCTAGTTAAAAATGTCTAAACCAGCAAAATAAAAAATAAATAAAGCAAAAACATTTTCATTCTCCATTTTATTTATTATTCCAATACATACGCGTTTAATAATTCAAAAAATTGTAACACGTGTAAATTACAGTTTAATGTTGCCAAAAAAAATATAAATTAATAAAATAGAAAAATCCATTAAAAATCCTCTTTTGAGTAGTAGTTGAGGAAGGAATTAAAAATTCTAAGAATAAATAAAAACTTCAGCTGAAAATGATTTCCTGCTCTTCAGATATTTTAGATTGCTGTTGTTACATTATCCTTTACAGTTTTTGATCAACGTGAATTTATTTTTCAATTAAAATTTTTTTTAAATTTATTATGGATAGAATTTTAATAGAAAATAAAAGTGCATTCTATGAAATTTTTCATTTTATTTATTTTTTCTCCTGATTATTATTTTTATTATTATATTTTAATTATAATTAAAATTATAAACTATTTCAAGTACCTACTAGTTGTTATGATTCTAATGTAATATGCTAGCATGTGTGCATGAATGTATATGAGATTAAAATTTATAAAATGGATAAGTACATACATACTTGGTTACTGCAGAGTGTATATACCGTTCATAAGGTCTTTTTTTTTTTCAATTTATTACTAACACTGGAGTGAAATTGAATTCATAATTATTCTGGAGTGTATTACTTTATTCAGTACAATAATAAGAGCACACTTAAATTTATACTGAATTTCTGGAAACTATAAATTTTACACTAGAATTGCATCAAAATTGAATTGAATAAATCTGGCTTAGAATATTTTGTATATTAACGGTAATATGAAGATGTAGCCAAAATTAAAATATAACTAGTTTTCATATTAGATTATTTTGAGTTCTGAGTTTGATTCACGATTAAAACATGACATGGCTGAAAACGGTGTTTATCCTAATTGGTTCTGAAAACCAATTTAGTACAACTTTAACTACCGTTCTGCGAACAAATAATATAAATAAATACCTACCGTAAACAATCCTAATTTTAGTTATCTACAATGAAAAAAATCTTATAATTTTACAAAACAACCTTAATTCAACACATTGTTATGGCAAATTGTTCAATTATTTCTTAGTATATAATAATTCCATTTTAAAATTGCAAAAGTACAACACATTTTCAATTCTGCAACATTTTTCGTTTCTAATTTAAATTAAATATTAAATTTACTGTATTTTCAACATACTGTGTGTTTTTAATTTAAAAATGAAAATTAATTTAGAAGTTTTCATTATACAAAAAAAAATCTATTTAGATTTTGAATTTTCATTGGTACTCAGAAATAACAGCAAAGGATATAAAGTTAAATTTACTTGATTTTATTTTCGAAGATGATAATATATATATACCGGGTGCTCCAGACCATGCGTATCAGATTTTCAAGAGGGGAAGGAGCCGTTATCTTAAAATTTAGAAAAAAGTCTGTTAACTAAATCGAGGATGTTCTATCGATTGGTGATATTTTCAACTTTCGGAAAGAACTGCAAATCGGTTTTTTAAGATCAAAAATTGCCGAAATGGGCCGAAATCGAGATTTTCAAATGGGAAGGGGTACTTTTTAATGCAAATTCGGTTTCTACATCAAAAAATAAGAAACTTTTGTAAAGTAAATTTTTTTTTTTTTTTTTTTTTTGTTTAAACTTTGTAGGAACCCAAAACTGAGATATAAAATATGATAACATGAAAAGCCAATTAATTTATAAAAATGATTATCATTAATTTTAGTTTACCAAAGGAAAATATTGAACATTTTTGTTTTATTGTTATTAATTTTGAAGAAAAATACTAAGAAAACAAAAAAAAAAAATCATTTAACATAATTTCTTCATTTTTTGTCGTAGAATCTGAATTTGCGTTAAAAAAATACCCCTTCCCATTTAAAAATCTCGATTTCGGCCAATTTCGGCGATTTTTGATCTTAAAAAACCGATTTGCAGTTCTTTCCAAAAGTTGAAAATATCACCAATCGATAGAGCACTCTCGATTTAGTTAACAAACTTTTTTTTAAATTTTAAAATAACGGCTCCTTCCCCTCTTAAAAAGCTGATACGCATGGTCTGGTCCACCCGGTATAAAATGAAAAAAGTAAATTTAAATTTTTAGAATAAGAGTAATTTAATTTAAAAAAATTGATAATGCTAAATCTTTGTCAACTGTAAACTATCAGATTATTAAATTTCTCGAACCTCGGTGAAGTATCGTTTGATAAGCAAGACGACCATCAATATACATTTATTCATAACAATTAATATCAAATCAATTTCCAGTTTGACACATTTCATAATGATTGTCATGTCATTCAAGTGTTAAATTTAGATGGTGCCATAGAACTCTTTCCTGTTATTATGTCTTAATTAATTTCATTTTACAATTTGAATTTTACAGTAGAACGCTGCTATGATTGTATAAAAATATAAAATTATTGTAAGTTTATATATTATATAGTTAGATTTTGTTTTCATTAAAAATATTATTTGAATTTAGTATTTCTATATTAATTTAAATTGAAATTATCTTTTTGACTAACTTATATTCTTATTAATTGAATACAATAGAATGTCTAAGAATATTGATTATTTAGAATTATTGAGGTTTTAGTATAATATATATTTAAATTTCCAAAGATGGAAAATAAGATGTCGCTAAAATGATCGAGTAAATCACCCTTAGGGAATTGAAAATTTTGCACCTTACTACAAATATTCTGTTTATATGGTAATTAAAAGCGTTATAATAATTCTAATAAAGGTATGATATTGGTAAATTAGTATGCAAATACATATTTTTCTTAAACTTGAAATGAAAACTCTAATGAAGGAAGAAATGCTAGAATTTATTTTACTTCCGTCATTTATGGCGGGTTACAAAACTAGTGTATATATAATATTTAATAATAAAATACAATTATTTATATTCTATATTATATTTTATATGCGTATTTATTATGTGACGTGGCTGCCAGTTGTCACCAGTGTGTTACATTAAGTATAATTCGGGTTTTTCCAGACAACGTCATTTATATTATAAATATAATTTACTGATGTATGCGACATAACTGTATATGGATATTCGATTAGTTTCATATATTTTTCTAAAAATCTAAAACTACTGTTATTTATAAAAATTCATAAACCTCTTTATACAACTCAACATGGAAATAAGTGCGAAAACGGGACATTCGGCTTACAACCGATCCTAACATAACTGATAATTTGACTACAAAACAAGGAGAGGTCTCCATTGTAATTCCTTGAAGCTATTTATTTATTTTTTAAATATTCCATAGATGTCACTTTACATTCATGTTCAGTCGAAATGTACTATATACTTAGACCTCATTCTCATGATATTTGCAATTAATGCAAATTAAATAAAAATTAATAAATAATTATTCTATCTATACCGAGTAAATTGAGATAGATTGACAATTTGAAAAACTTAACGACTTAATTTTCTAACGAGTTTCTGATTCATAATTAACAGCAAACATTAACAATCTGAACTCTGAAGTGCGTATAATCGTGATTTAAAATCGACCAAATATTTGTTAGGATTTATTTCTTTTGTTATTATTTCCACCCACCTTTTTTTTAATATATTCCGGTTAAAATTTTATTTAAATATATAATAACGGCAGCATTTTCTACAGTTTGTACATTTCTTTAATTAAATAAATTTTTTATATTAGAAATTCAAGTAGCTATACTTATGAAATCCAATTGTTCAGACTAATACGAACCAAATTTTGTACAGGATTTTTAAAAGCTTCCCATACAGTTGGAGTAAAAAAAAAATTTTAATATTTATTACCAAAATATAATTTAAAATTATTTTTCACAAAAATAGTTTTTTAATTAATTTTTATCGAGATATCGTTTTATTATTAATACTAGTAGATCTCCTGTGCAATTGCACAGAAGTAGTTCTTTCAGGTACGATTTTATATAAAAAGAAATATTTGTTTTGGTATAATTATAGTTGTTTTTCTGAATCGTTTATGATTATAATCGTGTTTTACTGTATATATTTTTTTTAATAATAGCAAAAGCAAATGAACTAACATTTATTATATCATTTTTGAAGAGTATGATCTGATCTGATTTTTGTTTTTATGTTTTGTTTTCAATTTTTGTTTGTGTTTTTGTTTTTGTACTTTTTTCTATACGTTTGTGTTTTTATTTTAAATGACAGAGTTTTTATGAAGCCTTTTTGAAAATTGTCCGTGATTGAAATTTATTTTAGAGTATTGATGTCGCTCAACTTGAAAATAATTGTAATTTATTTGGTGTAACTATTTGAAATGTTTTAAGTATTCAGCACCAAGAACTTGCTAAAATTTTAATATTTTTGTGGATGAAATTTACTTTTCAATATTATTCTTGCTTTTTTACTCACCACGTTCATCTTGTGTATAAGATAACATTTATATTGAGAAAAATATTCAATCAACGAGAAATACTGCGTCTTAGATGTTAATCGAAAATTCAAAAATATTTTCAAAAAATTATTTAAAACTGTAAAACAGAAACTTTAATTATAATATCAAAATTTCTGTAAAAAGCTGTTAATAAAATAGCTAGTTTTGCAAATAATAAGTGCACGTATTTATTATTTGGTTAAAACCAATAAGAAAATTTTCTAATCTAATCTAGATTTAGAATAGTCGCAGGTTAAAAAATTAGAAAATGTAATTCAAATTATTTGTATTCGTTTTTGATTTAGTAATAATATAAATTAAACTGCAACGTACCATTTATTGATTTGTTATTATTCTATTAACGATGTAAATAAAAAATAATTCAACGAAATCTCAAATATTTGCAAATTTTAAATTTCTTCTTCGAAATTCAGTGTGCAACCTAACATAATTATCATTATCATTGGATTCCAACGGGTCGAGATTATTACCCAGATTGAACAGCAAGTGAAGCAAATGGGTCGGGAAGCAGATGAGAAAAACACAAAAAATATATTTTGGAAAAATAAAAAGGCTTCTGAACATCATATTGGTGAAAGCATCATACTGATCAGCACATACAATTTCGACAAAGTTTTTTTTTTATTATTTTATTTTATTTTCAACTTAAAAGAGCCATAAGGCTCGTGTAGAGTGTTTCATAATTCTTAATTCAAGTTCATATATTTTTACAACAAAATAATTAAAAAATATAAGATGCAAGCAAACTACATGCAATTCAATATAATTTACAAAAACGAAAATTAACAAAAGCAAATTAACAATAAGAAAAATCACAGAATTCATAAACAATAAAAAGAAAAATAATCTTATATACCTACTCAAATTTGTTCTAAAAACAATTCTTTAATTTTATATTTGAATTCACTTATTTTCTCTATTTCTTTTAATTCACTCGGTATTTCATTATAAATTTTATAAGCTGTATTATATACTGTTCATAAATTTATTTTCCTTGAAAAGTTAACCTCCATCGTTAACCCACAAAATGATATCAGTATGGAAAAAGGTCAAACATCACTTTAGGTTTAAATTTATAAAACGCATCAGAATCATGGACTACCTCTGAAGAAAATGCTTCGTCGGCTATATGGTCATGAAAACGAATGAATTATGATCTGAAGAAGTAGATGATATAAAGCTAAATTATATGAGTTATATAATTAGATAAACGTAAGTGACTACCAGTGGCTTGGACATATCCACAGTAGACGGTTGAAAATGCTCCAGCAAGGGCAGTCTTCAAATCTAGTTCGGATGATACAATCTATCAATCTAGACCAAGCCTTCGTAGAATAAATCAAATATCGGCACACATGAAATAAATTATTATACTTAATTGAATAGAAGCCTCCCTTGCCCACCGGCAAAATGAAGAGTGTCCTTGAGTCAGGCTTTCGACCAATATGGTGTGTTGATCATCTAATCAATAATTTTCTAAGTCAATATTTCTGCCATACTTCGACCATACAAATTTTAAACTACTCCATCCGGACGAATTATAAATTATTAAAATTTCACACAAAGGTAGAATGGCGCGTTAAGTCTGAAATAGAACTGGAGAAATAAAAATACATAATAATTGATATAATAAAAAATCCTATTATACATAAAGTAAGAAAAAACAAATCAGGAACCTTCAACTGATCTATAAAATCAACACAAATTTACGAAATAGAAATCTGACTAATACTGTTGTCGAAGCATTCAAAATCTTCAAATATGAGGGTATTATGCAGTTTAATCTAACTAAACACTTTCCGGAAACAAAATTTTTTTACATATATGACATATATTAAGAGCTTTTAATGAATCAAATTACAAGGACAAAAGTAGTTAGTCAGGCTACACTGACGGCATATTGAAGAAACTTCGAGTGTCCGCAAGAATCATTAGAATGTAAACTAATGGAAAGCTGAATATACTAAACAATACTTGAAAAACGAAATACGCTGTTTTGATTGAGATTGACAAATTATGATAATATAAACATGAAAGGCACCAAAACGTGCCAATGTGAACAAAAAAATGTGACAATATGTGTCAATGTGAAAAAAAATTATTATAAAAATATTTTTAAAAAAATCTGTTGTAATATGTTACCTGTCCCATCGATTTTGTTATTTTTTCGAATAGAATTTTTGATTGAAATATTAATCCAAAGAATGTAATGTATAAATAACCGACTGGGTACGTGTTTTTCATAATTAAGCAAAGTATTTTGATCCTTTGCTATTTTAATCCTTTTATTGAAAATATCACAATAATATCAAAATTTCTTTGTCGCAACATTATGTAAATTTGCCAAAGGGTTTTTTTCCTTACCAATCCCATAATCTTTAAAAGTATGTACCTAAAACTTCTCAAATTATTTTTGAAAAATAAAAACAAAAAAAACAACAAACAAATTTTATTGAAACAATCCTTTTTCTGCCATTATAAATTTATATAAGGTGAATTTGGTTAAGGTATACTCGTAAATGTATAACGGTATAACGGAAAATAAAAAGAGAACATCTAAAGGAAAATAAAAGAGAAAAAAATCTTTATTAACCGTTATTTATTTTCCAGAGGTTATGTAAAAACAATTTTCAATCCCTTGGGTAAAATTGTTTTTAGTTTGTTTATTTTAAATGCGCTTCTTTTTTGTTTTTGTTTTTTTTTGGTATAAACGAAAACTTATCAATTTATAAAGAGTTTCCAATATAACAATAATATAAAATTGGAGAATTTAAGTTTATTACAATAAAAAAATATTATCGATAAATTTAAGTGGAGTAAATTATTATAAATAATGTTGAAAATGAAGCAGTGTTTAGGAATGACCTATAGGTTATCAATTTGGTATATGAAATCCAGATTCTATAATTGAAATTTGATTTTTGTATTTAAATTTCATTTGGGACATTTATTTTTAGAAAAAAAAAAAACAAGTTGTTTTTGAAATTCTGAACGACCTTTGAAAAATAATCAAGATAATGTAGCTGAGCTATATGAAAGGTTTTATTCCAAAAACGGAAAGTATAAAGTTCTATCAACACATAGATAAGATAAAAGAGAACAAAAAACTCTGAAATATTGATTACAACCAATATAAATAATGCTAATATTTGCAGGTTGTAAATGTATAAATTGTCATAATATAAATCGAATATCTCCAAAAAATAGAATGTAGTTGCAATGCACTGACACATATTTTGCAAGTGATATTCGATCTTGGATTTTTACCTAAATAAGCATTATCAATAATTTAACCTAATGACCGAAATCGCATTAACTAGTCCAAAATAAAAAAACAAAATAAGCCAAAATCTTAAGATTGAGTATGAGTTATACCGGGTAAATATATTATATTTTATTACAAGCACCAGTGTAGTTGTATCACTACTTCACAGCGATTATGTCATCTAACTCTATTAATTCTAAAATCATACATTCGAATCCTGGTTATTGTATGGTAGAATTTTTTGTATTACTTAAATATCTGGTTTGTTTTCTCTATGAAACCTGGACGTCAGATAAGGAAGTAAAATGAAGAATCCGAAATGGCAAGAAGCTCTTTTATAACATATAAGTTATGCACTATATAACCGAGAAATTAACATCAAACTTAGATTATGGTACTCAAAATGTTATATACTAGTTTGTACTCTTATACGAAGTATAAACATGGACGTTAAAAGTTAGTGCAGCTGCTACAAATCAGAGGCATTCGAAATGTGGTGTTATCGTAGAATACTCAAAAATTCCTTGCACCGACAGAGGCATGAACCTAAAAGTGCTTAGATGATTGTAAATAAACTTCTAAATGTCAAACGTATGGAAAAGTAAGCTATTTTGGTCATATGATACAAGGTCCGAAGTAAGAACTACTTCAATTGATTATATAAGACTAGATTGAATGCAAGAGGAATATTGCAAGAAAACAAATTGCACTGCTTAGGCAATATGTAGCGCAATATGTAGCTTCTCTCAATATCACAGCGAGCTTACAATGATGAGTTTTTTTTTTTTTTTTTTTTTTTTTTATAAACAGCCGCGCGCTAGGATAGGACCTTTGATACTTACGTACCGCTTGGCTGGGATAGAGAAGGAAGAGGAAGAAGGAAAGTGTGGTACAAATTAACAGGTAGTGTGAGCAAAAACTGGTTAATGTTTGACTTGAACCTCTGGAGATTATAACAAGTTGTTCTGTTATTATTTGATTGTGGAAACACGTCGGGAGGGATGTGATTCCACATTCGCGACGCTCGGACTATAAATGAATTTCCATATCATATGTTGAACTCAACTCTGTTTTTTTTTGCCCCAGTCAGCAATTTTGTTCAAGTCATGGTTAATCATATTCACCACGATTTGCCTTCTATTGCTAACTTCGACGTTTGAAGCATTGATTCTGCGGAGGAAATCAAAGGAAGCCACCAGAGTGCTGTCATTTGCAAAGCTGTGAATTGGATTGAAGGTTGATTGACCAATGGCTTGGCATTTAACAATTAAAGCCGCGTGCCATACTCGATCGAAAGCTTTGGAAATATCTAAAGCAACAATGTCAGCTTCTCCAGAATTGTGTAGACTGATATTAAGTAAGTAATAGCTCAATATCCAGTATTAGATTAGCAACATAAGAAGACTGCTTACTCCGTGAAATTAATTGAAAATATAATTTAGTAATCATTAAATAAAATAAATTGATTGCATTATGAAGATTAAGTTATGAAATTGATTGAACTTTTCACATTAAATTAGTTAAAATACCACAAATTCAAAAGAAAAACACAAGTTTGGGATTGTTTACAAAATGCAGAATTTTAGCATTTTAATATTCTAGTACAAGCGAAAATGGGTGCAAAAAAAAATATATTTTTATTCATTAAATTAATTTCGCATATCCTAGAAGTAGCAAACATTAATATGTTAACCATAATTATTCAACAAATTGTTTATTAACAATAACATTAAGAAAAGTATAATAAAGTAAGAGAAAACAAATTGTTCCCTGCACCTTTACAAGTTTTAAACGATAAACAAAGCACATGGGTATAATAAGATTGCCAGCTTACTAAAAATTATGTGATACTAATTTTACAGATTTTGTTCCGGAACTAAATATGTATTTATAATTTAAAGATCAAATTTCTGATGTGTAGTATATTCAAAATCTATTTTTTTAAATTTTACTCGGTCTTAATATTATCATTGTACAGAGTATAATGAAGGTATCGTGCTTTGAATGACATAATCTTTAACATACAAATACTTTACAACACTAATGTGCGGAAACAAAACAATACAATTTCTTCACTTATGACGGCGTGCTAACACAGTTTAAGTTCGACTACGTCCAAAACACAGTGAAAAATATTATCATACAAACTATTTGCAAATGAAAAACCTGTTAAACGCATATTACTAAATATTTGAATAATATCTTAATTTAAATAATAAGGCACAGAAAATTTTTAGATTGGATTTTACTTAAAAACTATAAAATATTTATTCTTTGCATTACGTTATTATAATAATATATTTTGGATTTACTACATTTACATGCTGCATAAAGCTCTAGTAAATATACCGCTTTCCCTTTAAATCGAAATTTGCCAAGTTCGATTCCCGATAAAAGCATAATGCTTTATGGGTTTTCCCACCTGATTCCTTTGTCATTGGTATCAAATAAATGACAACAAATAAATAAACTAATAGGCCTATATCCTAAACGGGAAAATGGTTTGAAAGTGTTCCTGTATATATTAATATTCACAGCTAGACTATTATATAAATAAATAAATTAAATTTCTTCTACTGCTATTCTACCTAACATCGTTCGTGACATACCTGTTGTCTAATTGAAGAATTTTATCTCCCATGGGTACTTGAACTTTAGACATTGCTGGAATGTATTGTTTATTTGCGATCCTATCAATTAAACAAGCTGATATATATACATAACAGATATGTACACTGCAGACTTAATATTTGTGCTGATAAGCTAAGATAAAGTTCCCCATTTTAAACATCAACCTGTTTTTCCAGGATTTTTTCATCTTTATGGACATCAAATTATTTTATTTAATACAAATTGAAAGAAATTACAAAAATCAGAGTATTTCGTTCACCAACACTACTGGAAGCTATCAGTATAGGTATAGTAGTGCTTGACTACTTAAAAGTAATGTTACAATACTCGCCAGGAATGGAAAATTCGTAACAATTGTACTTTTTTGATACAATCAATAACTCAAACAAAAATACGTGGATACACTCGAGATCAATTTGATACAATTTGTGCTTAAGAATCTTGTGTTTAAGATTTTAAGGTAATCGTAAAATTTGATTACTTAAAAGTAAAAAAAAATATTTATTGACTTAATGTAAATGCACTAAATCTGAAGAGTGTAGGTAACCATCATTTTTGCAATAGTCCAAAAATTAAAATTGAATTTTTAGAATGGTAAAAATATTTTGAAACAGAATTGCATACTATTTTGGGTTTCAGTGTAACACGATGGTTATCACAACAGTTAAATAGCCAATTACAAGTCCTTTTATTTTTCAGAATATGAGCCTTTTTGTTTAATAATTATTTGGTATATATTTTTTAATATATTATTTTATTAGTTTTTAATTATTATATGTTTTAATGTAGAAAATATATTCAGTGAAATTTTTTATGATAAAGATAAACCATTTCGTAGTTTTCATGAACAACTAAACTTTTAAAAAGACATTAGAAGATAATTTTCTATTTAAATTTTCTTCGAAATAATTTTTAATAAATTTAAAAAGTAAAGGCAGCCCCAATTTTGTATATTATATTATATAGAAACACATTAAAAAAACAATTACTGTAAACCCAAATATTTCCTTTATATACATTATTTATGTACATAAATAATTTTTTGCTGTAACATTTTTCAAATATTTTTTATTAATATAATTTTTTTATAAAAGTTTTCTTGTGATTAAATTTTTGTGTCAGCCATTTATTTATTTTAAAATTATTTTTGGAATAAATTATATTATTTTGTTGGGTTATAATAATTAAATTTTTTAAATTGATTTTAATAGTTAAACAATTCTGTTTACTTTATAAAACTAAGTCAGTTTTGGCAAGTAGATGATCTTTACAATAATTTAACTTGAAGTCAACTATATATGTATATGCGAAACGATTATATAATCTTCTCTGGATGACGTAGTGATTATATTTTTGGCTACTAATAATAACAAATTTTTCTGTACTTTTTTTAAAACTTAAATCATGGAAATTTCGAATGATTAGCTTATTATGTTGTTATTCGATAGAATATGGTTTAGCCATCTATAGTTTAGGATAAGAGATAAATTTTTAATCACACACTATTTGAGCTACCAATCGTCTAATGTAGTGAGACCACTTTATGACTAGATTTATGAGATATACTAGAGATATACTAACCAGAATATTTAGGATTACACTTGTCGTTACACCTGAATTATTTTCCAATGCTATTTCAATTTTCGTCATATTATTATTAATATCTCTATTGATATTATTGTTAAATTAATTATTTGTTTTCCAAAATAACAAAAAAAAATATTGTACAATGACATTTTAATAGATTTTCACTTTATTATCAATTTAAAAAAGGTTTTTGTCAGTATTGAAAGAAAAAAAGCACTGTTGAAAAGTGCACATCACAAAATCTTGCTTCCCAAAATTTTTCGCCCAAACAATTAGAAGTAAAATTTGGAAAAATATTAATATATATCCGAAATATATGTATATGAATTTGGAAAAATATTCTAAAACATAATTAATATTAATCCAGGTCTAAGGTGAAATCAGACTTTACCTAAAGTATAATTTTCTTAAATATCAAATTTCTAAAAATCTAACTTAAGCTGGTAGTTTTGTGTACAAGTGTTTTGTTATTTTATTGTTTATGTCTGATTTACATTATTCTGATTAGCAGAACTTGGCATTAATACATTAATTTCTATTGGTCATAAATTATATCAAATTAACTTGTTTTGATGTACCTACATTGGATACATAAGTAATAAGTCTTAGGTACAATTATAATCTTAGAAATTGAAATCTGGTTTTTTTAAAACAAATTTATTCATTTTTAGTTTAATTTCAAATTCATTTAAATTCATTAGGAATATTTTTTTAAATAACATAGATTGGATATAGAATCCTCCTTAATAATATTAGTTAGTTGAATTGCGTAATTGCGTAAAGATTCCAGACCATCACAACAATATAAATTGAACTTTATTCCATTCGAGTCTTTCAATACATTTTCAACCGTAACACTATAGCCTGAAGTCTAATGAAAACGACACGTCATTGTATGCCGACAAAATATGTCAATTTATGTTTTGAACAAAATATGTGTTTAAAATGGCCTCATAGCAAATAATACAACAGGACAATGTCGGCGACAAAAATTTGATCAAAATTCACAATTTTTCATTGTTGTGCTGCGACATTTTATTTTGACGGTTCTAAATTAATAAATTAAATCAATTTCTAGTTGTAAATCATTAAAAAAAAATCTGTTTGAATATGGTTGTTTGAAAATGTCACATTCATTGGACTTGCTATACCAACTTTTATGTCAACAATTTAGGACGAAAATGTCGTGTCGTTTTCATTGAACTTCAGACTTAAGGCTGCAGTAATTTTTTTTTTTTTTTTTTTTCCTGTTACTCCTCGTGGGAGCATAGGGCATCAACTTGCCTCCTCCATTGTTCTCTGTTGTACGCAATGGTCTTTATCTCCTCCCAAGTTCGTCCATATCTTGTTACCTCAGAAGTCGCAGTCCGACACCAGGTGTTGTTGGGTCTTCCTCGCCTTCTGCTCCCTTGGGGATTCCATTCTAGGGCCATTCTTGTTATATTATTTGATGGTTTTCTTAGAGTGTGTCCTATCCATCTCCATTTTCTGCGCTTAATTTGATGCATTATCGGTTCTTCACCTGTTATCTGCCATAAGTCCTTATTGCTGATGGTGTTTGGCCAGAATATTCTGCATATTCTTCTTTGGCATTTGTTCGCAAATACTTGAAGTTTTTGACTGATGTTATTTGTCGTCATCCAAGTTTCACTGCCATACATAAGTGTTGACATTACACATGCTTTGAATATTCTAATCTTTGTTTTTCTAGTTATTTGGCCATTCTTCCATATTGGATTTAGTTCACCGAACGCAGGCCTTACGTAGTCTGTTGTTGACATCTGCTTCTGTACCTCCGTTTGTTGTTAGAATGTTACCTAGGTAAGAGAAGCTTTCCACATATTCGACTGTTTGACCTTCTATGGTTATGGTGTTTGTGTTGGTGTTATTTATCCTCATGGCCTTGGTTTTATCTATGTTAATTTCTAGCCCGGCTCTGCGCGCTGCTTGCTGAAGTAGGTCTGCTTTATATTGAATGTCGCAGAATCTATGCGCTAGCAGACATATATCATCCGCATAGTCAAGGTCCTCAAGTGTCCTTGAGAGATCCCACCTTATACCTCTTCCGGAAGAACCCGTTTCTTTCATTATTTCATCTATTACCAGCGTGAATAGAAGTGGTGACAGTGAACATCCTTGCCTTACTCCAGAATTTGTGGTGAATGTGTCACTTATTTGTCCGCAGTGGAGAACTGCTAATTCTGCATCTTCATACAAAGCTTCTGACAATCTTATTAATTTTTCAGGAATTCTTTTTCTTCTTAATGCATTCCATATCGCAATACGTTGAACCGTGTCGAAAGCCTTCTTGAAATCGATGAACAAGAGATATAGCGGAGAGCACCATTCTACAGATTCAGAAGGCTGCAGTAATAGCAATACATAAAACGAATACGTACAAGCTTTTGCTTTCAATTTTACTATAGTGGGTAGGTACAAAATTATAATATAAAATTATAGAAAAAGTAAAAAATATTCTAAAAAACAAATTCTATTCCAAGGACTGACTGAACAATTTACATTCTATTGAATATTTTGTATAAAATGAATTTTATTATTTTACTATTCCCTTACATTTTTACTTTAAAACTAGTATATAGGTTTATTAAAAGATTCAAAACTAAATTGGTCAGATCATTCCAACTATGTGAAGAATTATCTTAATTCTGTTATCAGACCCACAATAGCACATTAAATTGTACTGAAAAATTTCAACTATTATCAATTAGGTTCTTTTTCATTCGAAAATGCAATATGGTATGTTGGGGAGGCCCGTACTTTGGATCAAATGTTATTAAGCCAAAAACATACAGTTAGATTTATTTGCAAAATAAAGCCCAGCTTAATTATTTTGTCTAAACATAGAAAGATCATTCCTATACAAAAAATTTATATTTATAAAAAACTCTAAAAACATTTTTAATTAGATCTGGGAATTTAAATATTAGATATTCTGTTGTCTAAATTTAAGAGTTAATGCAAGTCGATTTGTAATTATTCCCAATCATAAAAATAATCACTTCTACAATTATTAAGAAGTGATTGCACCGACAGTTTACAATGAAGCTGCCTGAGAATATCAGAAATGCTCAAACATTAAATAATTTTCTCAGAAATCTCAATACCTAATTAAAACATCTGAGTTTTGAAGACACTGAGAATCTATTGAAGACAATATCATAATCCAAAGTTTTAAATTTTTGCTTCTACAGTGGTAGGCAAAATTAATTACGCACTCAATAAATTTTAACATTTTTTTTTTTTGTTTTTCTTTTCTAAGGACGAAATTTACAAATGTGTTGAAAAAAACTTTGGGAATCAATTTAAATTTAAATATTCAGCTGAAAAAAATCTCAAATGACTCAGGTAGTAACAGGAGTGGCATTCTGTATTGTGATAAACGATAGTCACACTTCTGACAGTCAAAGATGACACTAAAATTTTTTGGTATTCGGTATTGCGATCACTTGAATAATTTATGAAAACGGCAGCACAAGTGATTTATTAAATGTCAAAGTGTCAAAACAATAGAAAACAAAACTAAAGTTTTAAATTTTATTAGTGCAACAAGTGTAATCATAAAGTAAAATTATAACAATAAAAAAAAATTTTTAAAAAAAATAACTTAAAAGTAAATTTCTCAACTAAATTTTCAAATACTAAAAAAAAACTTAAAGTGAAATTCATTACAACTAATTTAAGAAAATGAAAAAAAAAAAAATTGTGTTCAAATTTGATTAAAATTCATTTGCAAGCTTATAACTAATTAATATAAATATCTATACATGTAATTAAAAACCAAAATAAAATTCAAACTTATTAAAAAAAAATATTAAAACATAATCACAGCATTTTTTATTCAATTCCATTCTTTTTAAATCATTTGAAATTTTAGCGACTTCTTCATTTTGAACTGAAAATCCTATCAATAAACTTATTTCTTATTCGTAAACTTAAAAACTAATAATTTTATTACACAAATTAAAATTATTACTAAACCTGAAACATAAAAAACTTAACATCAATCTTAAAAAACCAAAACATAGAAAACCTAAAAGGCTTAAATCTTAAAAAACTTTTATTTATTTTTATCATAAGTGACACCAAATTAGCTGTCACCCTAAAATCACAAAAAAAAAGCAACTATCACTGTGACAATCACCATATAGAATACCAATTATAGATTTGCGACAGTCGCAGCGTGATTATCACAATACAGAATTCCACCCCAGGTTTCTTTTGCTATGTCATCCGGCAAAATTAATTACACATTTAGCTTCATACGGCATATAATTAATTACACATCAGGTAAAACTAAAGAAATATTGCTAATTTTTGAATAAAAAAGTTGTTTACAGTTAAATAATTTAATTTTAGTATTTTTACATTAATAATGTTTAGTTATTCCAACTTGTGCATCAATAACAGCTTGCAATTACTTTCATATTGAAGTTCTCAAATTCTTAATTAATTTCGTAGGTATTTTTATCTAAATATGCAGTATTTCCTCAATCCTTTCAGCTTTTTTCTGCTTTTATCGATTTGTTTCCTTTTCATTGTTTCATAAATGCGATTTGTTTCATAAATGCGCGAATGTTCTCTATAACATTTAAGTCAGGGCTCTTCGGTGGCCAAGTAAGAATGTTTAGTCCGACACCTTCAAGAAATCGCTTTATAGCGCAACCGCTGGAAACAGCATTTATAATCAGGAAATATTCTGCCTCCTTAAGTGAAAGCATGTTTATTTAATATTTTAATATATCCACATTGAAATAATGTTGCATCTGTTGGAAACAAAGCTCCATATTCATAGTAGTAAATGCATCCCCAAGACATAACATTTCCATCGCCATGGGAATCAAATGATCAAACCACTTTATACTTTAACTCTTTTGGAATATGATTGTATTTTTTTCCCATAGCTTCCGTGGAATGTAAATTAACATTCCTCCGTCTACAATACGTTATATCAGTACTCCAATGACTCATTAACCTATTCTTGAGCAAAAGCCTCATGTTTTGAAAAACATTTACTACTTTACGCACCCCATAAGTTCGATTATTAGAATATTCTTCGTATTGTTCGTTCACTCCCACTTTTTTTCCAATATTTTTGGCTGACCCAAAAACAATTTTAACTGGACTTGTATCAGGATTTTCTTTTTAATTACTTAACAATTTGAAATAGCCTTCTTTCGGTCTCTTAGTAACAACTTCATTCCTACTAGATCTTTCCCTGTTTTTCAAGCTGTCGTATTCCTCTTTTTTCTTTACAAGGTTCTAAACAGTTTTGAATGAAATCACATAAATTTCTGCTAGCAATCGAGCTAGTGTTAAGCAACAACTTCTGCGCGATTTTCAACATTTAATTCGTTTGTTTGACGTAAAATGGATGAAAAATAAATCAGAAATTTTAACAGAATAAAATTATTTGAAACACTATTAAGAGCTGCACTTCGTCACTTTTAAATATTAGAATACAAATTCAAAAATTAAAACTAATTAAATGCTATCAAAAAATGCCCTTATTTACTTCAATAGATCAAAATGCAATAATGTGTAATTAATTATGCCGTTTGAAACCAAATGTGTAATTACTTTTGCCGGATGACATAGCAAATGAAACCTGTTACAACCTGAGTCATTTGAAATTTTTTTCAGCCGAAAATTTGAATTTAAATTAAAAACACTTTGAGAAATTTGTTCCCAAAGTTTTTTTTAACACATTTAATTTCCGTCCTTAAAAAAGAAAAACAAAAAAAAATGTTAAAATTTATTGAGTGTGTAATTAATTTTGGCTACCACTGTATTTTTTTTAATTTTATTATTTTCTTCTTGCTTTATATTGTAAACAACTATATATATATTATTCTGCATTTATCTGGATGTTTGTAAGTTCGACGGAACACTCCAACACATATACAAAATGCATATGTATACAAATGCATATATATACAAATTGCTTTGGTGCTTTTTTTTAACCCCTGTATACCATGCTGAACCTTTGCAGGAAAAATTGATTGCATGAACTATATTTTTTTAATTTAATGTTAGTCTTCTTCGCAAATTACAAGGAAAAATAATAAATAATAATAATAATATAAATAAAACAAACAATTTTTTTGATTTTAGGAAGGACTAATAGAATTTTAATCAATAGTTTAATATGGTATAATAACCAAAAGGCAAACAGCATTTTACACAAAAAAAAACATAATTCACTCAAAGGTTATTCTGATTACTTAAAATTATACATAATAATATACATGTGTATCAGCATATTTGTATTGTATAATATTATACATTATACTACTTTATTGCTTCTACCTTTTATTTTTGGCATTATTGTGTGCGTAATTCACTTCACTCAAAAAAAATTATTTTTGTTTTTTTTTGTTTTTTTTTATTATTTGCTGTATCTGTATTGTGTATGTTCTATATGCTCCATTCCAAAAATATTATTTTATTTTCAGTGTTAAGTGTTCACTTTTCACTTCACTGTTCAGGTTCATTGTTCAATCAATAGAACTTGATAGAAGTAGAGTAGGATAATTAACTCTACTTCTACGCCGGATAATAAAACATTGTTTTTTTTAAATTGAAAATTATTGATGAAAATGTTTTTGTATTTTTTGTAAAATTTAGATCCAAAATAAATTGTAAATTTTACCAATTTAGATACAAAATTTTGAATATTTTTTCAAAAATAACACAATACCATAATAACAGTTTATTCATATAGCAAAATAAGATCCCTATACATTATACAAAAGACAAAATTTATATGAAAATAAGATCCCATTTTTAAATTTGCTCTCCCAGAGGCCACAATAACGCTAATACGGTATAATTTATACTAATTGGAACCCAACTAACGAATTATAACTAAATGGAAGTGAGTACGAGTATGCCATACAAAAATACAAACATTTTATACAAATTTGTTGGTATGGTACTTCTTTTTCTGTTATATAAAAAAACAAAAGATTAGTGTTAGGCCAATATAAAGATAAATAAAAATAAATAAAAAGTGATATAAACATAAGTACTGTAATTTCGGAATAAAGAATCTAATGAAAGAAAAAAAGAACATTTATGACGGGTTACAAAGCTAGTTTTTAATATAAATTGTAATATATTTTGTATATTATTATTTTATTTCTATTTTTATCCAATTAGAATACAAGTATTATTGTAAATTATTGTAAATTATTTCCCATCTCTTTCATATTTACTCAATATTTTGATCTTGATTAATCGTTCGCCATTTTCATATTTTTTTGCAACAGAACAACTATAACTATTTAATCCTGTAAATTCTTTTTCTTGTAATTTTACTAACTAAGCTCTATTATTTTATTTGTACTTTAGAATTGTAAGGATTGAAGTAAAAAATAATTAAAGTTAAAGTTATTTCTCTTTTCATTCCCTTAGATTTTGAGCTTAATATTACATTTACGGCGCAAAAATTAAAATTATAGTACGATCTAGAAATCCAAGGACTTAGTAGATAGATTTGGTAGTCAAAATTTAAAAAAAATTTTGTTTGAAATTACAACATTCTGATCTGAACCCGTTTACTAGTACATGTCCGTACTTTTATTATTCCTCAGGTGTACATTTTTGTTTGTTTGTTTTTTTTTCAATTATGTACGTATATTTTGCACTACCGGTTTTGATTGGTAGTTCAAATATTATATTTTGTTCATGTTCGTATATAGTAAAAAAAAAATATCCTTTTTCCTATATTAAAATAATACAAAAATAAATTTGTACCAAAATAAGATGGAAAATAAAAAATCCATTTAATTTTATAGCATATTTTTATAATTATTTCTCTATAGGATATCGAAATAATTAAATTATATTCAGGATGCACTCAGCTCATTGAATAATTATTCAGTTAATTCAACGTCTAAATTGAATTTTCCTAGTTTATGTTTTTTTTTTTTATACATATTTTTATAAAGATAAAAAATAATTAATTTTTA
This sequence comes from Argyra leucocephala, assembly GCA_963942445.1. NCBI lineage: Eukaryota > Metazoa > Arthropoda > Insecta > Diptera > Dolichopodidae > Argyra > Argyra leucocephala. The sequence goes on along the minus strand of OZ012678.1, from coordinate 27,059,910 downwards.
TATTTGAATAAAATTATTATGCGCATATAATCTTATTTAAAAGAATTTGCATTCAAGTAATTTTATAAAAAATTGTTTTTTTTTTATTATTCAAAAATGTTAACTAAAACTGAAAAAAAAAATATAATTCTTTTTTAATTTAATTTTACACTATTTATTTAAATTATGAAAAGTTAATCTATACCTACGGATTTTATCAGATTTGTATAATATTAAAATAAAAAAATATAAAAGACTAATTTAAAAACAACTATTCGAAAGGCTTTTGCTCAGTTACTGTGAGCGAAAAAATTACCTTGTAATAACATTGTTATTCACCTCTTCACTTTTCTGGAATAAAAATTTTTTTTTTATTTAGAAAATTAAAGAAATGAATAATTCATAACAGAATAATAATAAAAATTATTCAACATAACAGTAAAATTAAAATAGCATTAGATCAACAATATTGTTGATCCCTGTTTCCATTAGGCTATTTTGCCAACGCTGTTTTATGGTACACTTATTTTAGGACTCTACAATCATAATTTAAAAGCTAATGTAAAGTATTAGCATATAGTAACATAATTACTAGAACACATTTCCACTAACTACAATACGCTAGTATTAGTGACGAAAAATTAAAAAAAACTTACCAGTAGTACGCGTGAAAAACATTTTTTACAAACTTTTAAAAAAAAATCTACTCTTCTTACTGTTATAAGCTGATACACCCCTACTTATTTTACTGGTATATGCTCAAATTTTACACGCAAAATTTATTATTATCTACCATTTTTTTATTATTAATTTCTAATTACGATGAGCGACATGCGTTAAACAATTTTAATTTATTAAAATAATAATTTTAACTACCATTAGAAACCTTTAATTACTGACATTACGTAAAATTTACCCCTTCGCTGCAATTCTAAAAATGCATACTAAACTGAAGCATACCCCATAATTTTGATAATGTTCTGTTAAATATCTATCTACATATTGGCAAATATGTCATTGAGTATAGATCAGTGGTATTTGAAATAGAAAAGGTAAAGGGTACAGTTTAAAGTAAAAAGATGTACTAGTAGTCTTTTTACTGGCAAAGAATACACTAGCATTGCTTGAAGAGCTATTGTTTGCCATTTGCAATAACATTTAAACTTATGATCATTAAAAAAAATCAGAGAAAAATGTTCTTACCTGAAATATATGATAGACTTATTACCGCAGTATATAGAACATTGAACATATGAGCTATTAAACATCAAACGAAAAAAATAGCTTAAAATAAGTTGATGCAACATGAAAAATACACAAAAAAAAACATGACGGAAAACCAAATTCTAATTCGCAATTCCTAACACTGGTTTTCACACATCCTTTAATGAAATATCACCCATTATCAGGGAGGAGAAAATAAAGTTGGCAATAAATAGCTATTCTCCGTATAAGTCACCTGGCCTTGACGGCATACTTGCTATTATGCTCGAAAAAATAAAAGACAAAGTACCTCTATGGTTGATGACAATCTTCAAAAGATTTAGTGCACGTAATCATGTACCCGAAGCATGAAGACATGTTAATGCCGTATACATTGCCCAAGGCAAGCAAAACTATGGACCAATTAGATATCTTTCTATGTACTGTCTTAAGATGCTTGAACGCATTTTGGATCACCCCATTTAGCCGAAAATAGACAGAACTGTCCTATTCAAATCTCAGCATGCCTACCTCAAAGGAAGATCAACCGATACGGCTCTTCACGAGGTATTGCGTACGATAGAAAAAACCATTCACTACAAACGAAATAGTTTAGCCACGTTAATTGAAAAAGCTTTCAATAATGTTCGGACTGAAATCATTAATAATTCTAAGTTTTTATGATCAGTGGATTGAATCTATACCTCAATCCATAATCATCAAAGCAAATATCGGACTCATCAAGCTTAACCAGAACTGTGAATAGAGAAACACCTCAGGGAGGTGTTTATCTTACCAAAACAGAGAAAATGCTCTTTATCACGAAAAATAAGGTACCAAACTTCAATATTCCGAAATTAAACGGTCAAATACTCATACTCACCCATATACTGCCAAATACTTAGGAATCATACTTGATACTAAGCTTAGTTGGAAACTCAACACAGAGAATAGAATCAAGAAAGCGAGTATACCTTTCTACACGTGCAGTAAAACCTTTGGTAAGAAGTGGGGGCTCAAACTGAAGATGTTTCTATGTAAACAGCCGTTGTATGCACTATTTTTACATACAGATCGTCTGCCTGGCGGCCAGCGGTAAATAAAGCACATACAATATTACCAAATTTCGGAGAAGCGGCAGGAATTGGAATCGCAAGTGCTTTGCGCTCATGTCCCACTGATACTCTAAATGTGATCCTGAATCTCCTTTATATCGATTATACATAAAATATGTTTTTGTTTTATGCTTTTGACAGTAACTTAGTTAGAATCAAATTTTAGCGGTTAATTTAAATACATTACTGCAATTTTATACTATAGTATCTACAATATTTCGAGCATTTATTTATCAAATTATTGGCATATGAGCTCATTAAAAGTTGCTTCCTGCAGTGCAGTCAGACTAAGAGAAACTGGCATTATTCTAGATTGGACAGGGTTATATCATAGGTCAGTTTCTAAATAAAACTTCTAAGCTTTTCCTGTTGCAGCCAATTGGAATCGTCGTTTGAAGAAAAGGGAAAATTATTTAGTAATTTTCACTCATAGATCGAAAATGAACTGCGGAGTAGGTGCAGGAATTTTTTCAGAAAATCTAAAAATGTCAAAGCCTTGCGATCTCCCTAAATATGCTAGAGACGAGAGATAATTTTATTGAAAAATTTTGTCAATAATTCCACATTGTTCTTTTGCTACATACTCCAATACAAGAATATAAAACTAGTATAGAAATCTCCTTTCATTTTTTCGCTATTTCACCTTTTCTTAAATGATCCTGAAATATAACAACTGTAATTAATCTCTTTGAATTGCTTTATACATGATTTTTAAACCATTTGATATATATTTTTGTATAACACTTTACAAGGCCATCATATTTTTAGTTTATATATGTAAGTATACCATCACAAAAAAAATATCCTTGAATGTCTCAGTGAATGTACGTGTCCACACAATAATGTTTTTTTTATTCTCAACAAATAATATAAAACGTGAAAAAACTTGTTTAACTTGCTTCATAAAAATGGTTTTGTTTTTTACCACAATGCTAACAATATGTACATATACGTTGATGACGTACTTAAAAACATGTAACATTATAAAGTTACAATACCCGGAACTGCAACATAAACTTTATTGTTAAAATTGTATAGTCTATTTTTGTTCTCTTTTTAACTAAAATGTTGGTCCTATTTCCCATATATGATGTTTGTTTTGTAGTGTGTCTTGTATGTATAACATTTGTGCAGAGTCTAATGTTTAGTGAATAAGAACATTGAATTTTATATCATAAAGGAAGGAGTGGTTCAAGTACGCATATGTATATTAGTATATATATATATACATATTATACAACGATGGACAAGTCCAGATAAATCGTTAAATTAAATTAATTTAAAAACTTTTATTTTCTATATAAAATATTGTATTCAAAATTAGATAATTTTAATGCACTTAAGGTACTGTCATTGTTTAGAATTGCATGGATAGTGGCATATTTTATTATAAAATTTCCCAATAGTAAAGAAATTAAACTTTAAAGAGGGTTTATTGAAAATTAATTATTTATATGTTTTACATGTGGAAATAAATAATAGTTTTAAAGATTTCTATAAAATTTATTCAACGCTTAAAAACTTCAACTTAGTAAAGCTACATATATAAGATTAAATACGTACTGTTAGAACATAGATTTTGAAGAAGAAGATTTGGAAAATTTTGTCAGTTTGTTTAAACTTTTAAAGATAGAAATAGCCAAGAAATAACTTGCATAGCTACAAATAGTTTACAATAGAGAACTAAGAAAATAAATTATAGGAAATGTGAAGTTTGAGAATTGGATTAACAATGATGATCGGATTTAAATTGTTAAAACAATAACAAAAAATAGAAAATGTAGGTAAATGATGTACCTAACTTGCAATTTTTTTTCACGCCAAAATAATTAGATACGCACTCTAATTACTTTCGATGAATTTAAGACATTTAAAAGAAGGATAGTAAAGAAATAAACAAGATTATACGAAATGTAAACAAAAAAGAGTAGAATAGAATAGAATAGAATAGAATAGAATAGAATAGAATAGAACAGAATAAAGTAGAATAAAATAAAATAGAATAAAATAGAATAGAATTGAATAGAATAGAATAGAATAGAATAGAATAGAATAGAATAGAATAGAATAGAATATAATATAATATAATATAATATAATATAATATAATATAATATAATACAATATAATATAATATAATATAATATAATATAATATAATATAATATAATATAATATAATATAATATAATATAATATAATATAATATAATATAATATAATATAATATAATATAATATAATATAATATAATATAATATAATATAATATAATATAATATAATATAATATAATATAATATAATATAATATAATATAATATAATATAATATAATATAATATAATATAATATAATATAATATAATATAATATAATATAATATAATATAATATAATATAATATAATATAATATAATATAATATAATATAAAATAATATAATATAATATAATATAATAGAATTGAATTGAATTGAATTGAATTGAATTGAATTGAATTAAATTGAATTGAATTGAATTGAATTGAATTGAATAGAATAAAATAGAATATTATAGAATAAAATAGAATACAATAATGTACTCAAATAGAATAGAATAATACAATAAAATAGAATAGCATAGAAGAGTTAGAATATACATAAATTTTACAAACAATTTAAGAAATATAATAATTCTATTATAACTAAATATAATAGAATAGAATAGAATATAATAGAATATAATAGAATATAATATAATTGCATTGAATTGAATTGAATATAATAGAATAGAATAGAATAGAATAGAATAGAATAGAATAGAATAGAATAGAATGGAATTGAATTGAATTGAATTGAATTGAATTGAATTGAATTGAATTGAATTGAATTGAATAGAATAGAATATTATAGAATAAAATAGAATACAATAATGTACTCAAATAGAATAGAATAATACAATAAAATAGAATAGCATAGAAGAGTTAGAATATACATAAATTTTACAAACAATTTACTGACCCGTCTAATAAAAACTTCTAAGTTATATGTTTGTGAAACACTTAAGATGGTAATATAATATCATAAATCATATTAATATGAAATTGAAATGTTATAACAATATATTAAAGTATACATAAGTAAATTATAAGATCAGAAAACTTTTTGTTAAGATTACAAAAAAAAATATTTATTTTATTTCAAAAACTTAAACAAGGTATGTACATATAATACATTGTAACAAATTATAATAATAATGAAAAACAAAAAAAAAAACATGAAACGCATACAGCACAGTCTTAGTAAAAAAATGTTTTTAGAAAAATTATTTTATTTTTAAAGTCGGGGGCTGCCACCCCCTCGTCCCCGTTACTCATTTATTGGAACTCTGTTTTTGCCGACCGCAGGTAAACGCATACGACACAGTTTTAGTAAAAAAAATAAAAAAAAAAATATTTTATTTTTAAAGTCGGGGGCTGCTGCCACCAAAGCCCCGCTACTCATTTATTGGAACCCTGTTTTTGCCGACTGCAAGTACACGACACAGTTTTAGTAAAAAAATAATTTAAAAAAAATTATTTTATTTTTAAAGTCGGGGGCTGCTCCCACAAAACCCCAGCTATTCATTTATTGGAACCCTGTTTTTGCCGACCGCAGGTAAACGCATACGGCACAGGTTTAGTAAAAAAAATAAAAAAAAAAATAATTTATTTTTAAAGTCGGGGGCTGCAGCTCTCAAGCCCCCGCTACTCTTTTATTGGAACCCTGTTTTTGCCGACTGCAAATAAACGCATACGGCACAGTCTTAGTACAAATATAATTTTTAAAAAAACCCCGCTACTCATTTATTGGAACCCTGTTTTTGACGACTGCAAGTAAACACATACGAAACGCATAAAAGCATGTGATATTAAGTTTCGACCCCAAATCCTGGGACCCTGAACCTATTGTCTTCATCACATTTAAGGGCTGTTATACCAAATCCATTTTGTGTATAAATTAAATTTCACAACAAAAAAAGAATAATATGGGAGAGAAAAACATTTTACAGGAAAAAATAAGATTTTCGGAGAAAAAAAATAAGATTTTTAGAAAAAAATGAGATTTTCAAAAAATAAGATTTTCAGAAAGAAGATTTTCGAAAAGTAAGATTTTGAGAAAATAAGATTTTCAGAAATAAGATTTTCAGAAAATAAGATTTTCAAAAATAAGATTTCGTCACTATGCGTATTTGTCTACGTGAGGATAAACGCAGCATGTTTAAGATATTAAGTCTTGTTGAGTAGCTAGGAAGACTGGAAAAGTCTGAAGGGTTATATTGATTTCTTAATGCAAAAAGAAGAAACTGTTTTTGAACTGATTCAATCTTATTAGAATGAACTTGAAAATCTGGATCCCATATAATGCTACCGTATTCTAAAATAGACCGAACTAGGGCACAATAAAGCGTTTTTGTCACAGCTATGTCACTAAATTACTTAGCTGTTCTCTTAATGAAACCCAACATTTTCTTTGCCCTTGAAATTAATTGGTTATAGTGGAGATTAAAGTTGAGTTTGTTATCAAGAAGAATTCCGAGATCAGTAATACTAACAACCCTTTCTAGTATAAGATTATCTAATTTATAGATATGAAATTGCTGTAAATATTCAATATTACTGTTGCTGACCACTTCCAAAATAGCTGAATTCTGTGGGGTCTGTAGCCTGTCTGTTAGTCTATTTCAAATTCGTTGTCCAGTGCCAAAAAAGAATTATATCCAGTAAGCCAAATCTTACTAGTTTAAAGTCCAGTAGTTTTTTTCTTATTACAGATATCAGTCTTCCTATAAATCACTTATTCATGTGCATGTCAATATACTTTAGAACTCCTTTTTCTGGATTTACTTCGTTGTTCAACATAACAACCTGCATATATAATATTTCTTTTCCTCTAGTCTTGGATTGATCACGTTTACTATCCTCTAATTTTTTTCGCTTCTAAAGAAGAAAACAAAATAGTAATCTAGAATTTAGTATTTTTCTAATATCGGGTGCAATCGGAATTAAAATTTTGATTGTATAAACTTGGTAGTCTAATTGGTCTTTAAGATGTAATTTTAATTTAAACTTCTTTTTTACACCTTCATTTAAAAATTTAGAGTGTAAACGCTTTAAAAGTAGCAGAGTGAAAACAAAATGCATGACTTTAAATTGTCACAATAATTTGAACTATTCAATTCATTTCACACAGCAAAATTTACGAAAATGGGAAAAATATTGTGACTGCAAGATGGATGATGTTGCATGCGGTGACAACACTACCACTGTGTGGCAAGAAAATACCATAGAATTCAAAGGTACTTATAAGGTAACGGTGTAGCTTTAAAAAAACACCATGAAATGAAATAGATGCTCTGAATATGTGCTTGAGAAAAATCTTAAAAAAAAAATCAAGTTAAGAGAAAAACTTGGTAAAAAGCATCTATCTAACAAACGCTTCAAATTTCAGATGGTTAAGTAGACCAAATTGCAACATCACCAAACAAATCTGGCCTATGCTGAGCCTGAAGAGTGCTCCTCTTTAACTTACTATCTTGGTGTAGCATCACCATTATGGTAGAGGTCACTACGGGTCGTTTACTTATTGGTAAACATTCCAGAAGGCTTGGATTGCCCTCAAACCACTTTTACAGAACGAGTAGAGAGAAGGAAAAAGATTAAAATGTCCAACATCTGTACCTGCTCTAGGTAAATCTCATAAAAGGCAACCCCATCTAGGACAGTTCGTTCTGGACTCGCAAAGTGAGCTTACTAAGACACTTAAATCAGAAACCTTCAACCATTTGTAAAAAGTTGGAATTCGTTCAACGAATAGAGTATTATGCGGGGAAAGCTACCGTGGTATCAGAATAAACCCTACTGATAGTCTAAATGTGTCGACGTACTCTCGGCAGCCCTTACTACCTCTCTACCATCTATCTAGCAGCTACGGGATAATATTAAATGAAAAAAGCATTAACAGAAAGTATTTATCTTGTTACCAACCGACAACTAAGTAAACAATCAGTAACATGATTTGTCACTATAAACAGAGATATTAAAAATGAATTTGAATGCGATTACGCAAGACAAATGTGCTCAAGACTAAGAAGAAGTAGAAGAAGATAAAACAAAAAAATAGGCTTTGCTAATCATTTAGTTTTGTTACAATTTTAATCCAAAATATTACAATGACAAACAATCAATTAAAAAACAGAATATTTCATAAATTGATTGTAAAATTAATAAAATTCACAATGCATTAATTTTAGTATCACCATTAAGATTTTTCTTTCTTAGCCAATAAATTACCATTTTCTAATTTTTAATCATATAAATAACTTTAGATAATATCCATTTTTAAAAATATGAAAATTGCTTAGTGAGTTAGAAATTATAAGCATTATTAATACAGTTCATTAAATCTTAAATAATTATTTTAGTATTTGCAGAAGAAAAAAATATGGTTGATGGTAAAATCTCCAAATATCTTAGAAGAAAATTAGAAATTGTGGTGAATAGTTGTGTTAGTGTTACTAAAGATAAATTTCAATTTAATGTTGTAAATAAAATAAATTATAAAAGATATAATATTTATATATGGATAAATAATACTTCCTTTTAACAAATACATAAGGCCTACACACATATCCGAAATTATATAAATAGTTAAGTTTGGGATCACGTTCTATACTAATATGTAAGGTTAATTTATTGTAAATGCTCACATGATTAAAAGTTGAATTTGCTTTGGTCTTTAAATAAATGAAAAATATTTGCCTTAAAAGATATCCTTTAAATCTCAGGACTTTCTTAACATATTATTATAAATTGTGACTTCCTACTACAACAAAAAAAAATATCACAACTGCAATTAAGGCTTTCTCACGTTTTGTCAATTTTTATTTTTGTAACGCTTTCGAAACAATTTCAAAGTCCTTTTTGGATACATTTTTCCTGACCTGATTTTCTCCTTGTTTTCTTTTTCCATCTTTTTTTTTTTTGGTATTACTCGATTACTATGGATCACGATTGAAAAGGTATTTCGTCCTTTAATAATTTCTTTAGATAATCGTAATTTCCCAAATTTTTTTAATGCAATCAAATATCTGCTATTTACTAGAATTTACTTAGTTTTTCTATATAGGTGTAATAAGTATTATTTGTGTCCTTTATTTAATCCTTTTTAATGGAAATATAATATACGTTTTCAATTATAACGTAATGTCCTTTCTTTAAAACTACTTGAATCTAATAGTAAATATGGTTATAAAGAATTATTCAAAAAAAGGCTTTATGGTGTTGAATAGTGATACGACTACAAAGTACGGTTTACATTTAGATGAAATTTTAAATAAAACATTTTTCCTGCACAATTTTTTTTATTTTATTTATTTTTATTTATTTATTTGTTTTATTCTCAAAAAGAGCGTTAGCTCATACAGAGTGATTATTATTAGTTAAAATTTTTTTAAATTAAATGTTAAATATACATCATAGTAAACAACAAGTGGAAATAGAAGTAGAAATAAAAATATGATATTATAAAAAAGAAAAGAGAAAACATAGTAATAAGATATATAGAATATTTACAAAATAGAAAATTTTTAACAATTATTGAGGAATTAAATTCAATTATTAGAAAAGAAAAAAGAAAATTATAATAATTTGATTAATTAAAATTTTTTATATATTTTTTAAAACTTATATAATCTTTATTTTTGATTGTAGTTGGAATTTTATTATATTCATTGACCGATGTGCTATAAATGTTGCTTATACCTCTTCTTGCTCGAAAATCAGACGCATTTCTTGTATTATGTTGATGAACCTCTGAACCTTGTTGAAGTGTTGTGTTGGTGATTATTTGTTGGTGTACTATTTTATATATATGACTCACTTGTACTAACTTTATTTGATCCTGCATCTTTAAGATCTTAAAGTTCTCATATAAACTGTTAGTAGACGTTCTAATATTTAAGTTGTACAGGTTTTTTATAGCCTTGTTTTGCAAGGTTTGGATTTTTTTCAAATTCTGCAACGTACTTGTTCCCCATATTATTAGCCCATACACTATATTTGAGTGAAATAAACTGAAATATAGTGACCTTTTTAATGTATGTGGTATATTATATGATATTTTTTTGAATATTCCTGCTGCTCTTCTACATTTTTTCATAACTTCGATGACGTGTACATTCCATGAAATATCGCTGTCAATTATCAAACCAAGATATTTAAAGTTATCAGCTTTCTGAATAATGTTATTATTATAGAACAATTTTAGATTTTGACCGATTGGTGCTTTCAATAACATGTATTTTGTTTTGTTTGCGTTTACAGTTAATTTGTATTTGTTGATTACTTTAAATAAGATTTCATTATCTAGGTTGATTTTATTTTCCAATTCCTCATAGTTATTCTCGGTATACACAATTGCTAAGTCATCAGCGTACATAAGTATTTTCCCATTCAGTTCTAGGTTAGCAATTTCGTTTACATAACACAGAAAAAGTGTTGGACCTAGTGAGCTTCCTTGTATTACACCGTAGTTAACATCTTCTTTTTTACTTTTAAGTTTCTGAAGCTCCGCGAATTGTGACCTATCACTTAGATAGTTTTTGAACCAATTATATGAAGAACTTCTAACGCCCATATTGAATAGTACTCTTAATAGTATCTTTCGATCCACAGAGTCAAAAGCTTTTGAGAAATCATAAAAGAGAACTCCAACTTTTTTTTTTTGATTTAGGTTTTGCTCAATTAATGTTATCAGATCAAATAATGTTGCTTCTGTATTTGAATTTTTTCTAAACCCATACTGCCTGTTACTAATTATGTTATTTTGAATTAAATAATCAGAGAATTGTGCATTTACCAATGTTTCAATAATTTTGCTGAGGATTGGTGATATTGCGATAGGTCTGAAATTGTTTATATCATTTTCGTCTCCATTTTTATATATTGGTGTAATCTTACTTTGTTTTAGAATTTTTGGAAATATTGAAGTGGTAAGTGATGTATTTATTAGTGAGTTTATATATGGTGCAATCTCATTTTTACATTCTTTAAATACTTTTGTTGGTATGTTGTCAGAACCAGTCGCGTTGGAATTTTTCAATCTCCCAATGCATTTCTTTATCTCGCAATAGTTGACAGTTTTGAATTTAAATCTAATATTTGTTTCGGAGATAGGAATTATTGTTTCTTTTTTTATTTGATCAGCTAATACTTGACCAATTTTACTGTAGTGATAATTAAAATTATTAAGCTTATGTAATTTGTCTGACTCCGTCATATTATCATTTAGAAATTTGCTGTCCAGATTATTATTTGAACTAACTATCATTTCCTTCACATTTTGCCAAGTTTTTCTTGCATCGTTACCACATTTTCTGAATTTTTGTTCATAATACATTTTTTTTTTTGTTCTTTTTAGTTTGGTTAACTTATTCAGCCAATATTTGTAGTGTTCTTTTATGTGATCATTTTGAAAGTCTTTAACTAATTTTTGATGCCAATAATTTTTTGTTTTAATTACATCAACGACTTCATTATCAATCCACGGTTTTGAGTTCCCTGTTTTATTTTTCTTCTTTACGATAATACTACATTTGTTTACTCCATTTGTTAAATAACGATTTAACATTTCACATTTTTCATCTGTTGTTAATATATACTCTGTATTAAAAATAGGTTTCTCTGATAAATATTTTCTGAGTGTATCATAATTAATTTTCGTATATGTTGCATTATTAGTTTTTATTTTATCATTACAAGAGAGTAAACTAGTTTCCACAAACATTATGTCATGGTCAGATATGTCGTAGCTTAATTGAGTAATATCAATATTTTGATTTATATTATTTGTTAGTATGTGATCTAAACACGTGTCGGTAGCAGGTCTGGTTATTTTATTATTGCAGAAGAAAAAACAATTGGAATATATAATATTTTTATATTCGTTTATACGCTGATTATTTTTTTCCAATATATTAAAATTAAAATCCCCAACTATTAGAGTATTAGAATTATTTTTAAAATTGTTCAGTTTGTTATCAAAGATGTGTAAAAAATTATCAATAAATTCTTTGCTTTGTATAGGAGGTCTGTATACGGCCATAATGTGAAAGTGCTTATTAGTTTTTTTTAAATTAATTTTAATTGTTATAAAACTAGAATAATTATCACAGAAAGTTTTTTCTGTAGAAAAATGTATTGTTTTGTGAATAAAAAATCCAGCACCACCACCTTTCCTACCAGATCTACAAGAAAGAACTTTTTGGTAACCTGGAATGTTTATGAATTCTTTTTCTTCATCATCTATCCAAGTCTCAGTAAATATAATAACATGAATAGTATTGGCAGCAGAGTCAAGTAAGTAGAGTACATCATCAATTTTGTGTTTTATGCTTCTAATATTCATATACATAATTTTTAACGAGTTTTTGTTTTTGAATTTTAAAGTTTCTATATTATCTATACGATGGGTTTTTGGGAGAAACGGCAAAGTGAAATCGATGTTAAGATTAGGTATTGATGTCATCAAATGATGTTATATCGTAAGTTCTGACAACATTACTGTTGTCCTCTTTTCTTATAAAAATCTTGCCGTCCTTTACCCATGCGAATTTTATTTTTTTTTCTCTTTTCAATTCTCCAGCTTTTTTAAATAGATAATTATTGTTGTTGGTTAGTTTTTCATTAATGTAAACAAAAGAATCTCTTACGGTAGGTGGTAAGTCATTGATTATGGCAGACAATTTAATACTAGTTCTCTTTTTAGCTTCAATTATTTTTCTCTTAATAGTATTATTTTCCAATGTTACGATTAAATTTTTAGGTAATTTGGAATGCTTAGAGAATCTACTTTCCAGTTGCACGTTCTCTATCTGTTCTTGTCTAACATCTACACCTAGAATTTGAAAGACTTTTTTGCTTACTTCTAATTTATTTTCTATTTCCTCCGGTATTCCACAGATTTCCACTATATTTTTGTATTTATTTTGTTTTAATTCTTCTATTTCTCTGGAATTTCTATTTATTTTTGCCAATAACCCTTGGTTTTCATTTCTGAGGTTAATATTTTCTTCTATTAGATTATCCACTATTTCATTTATTTTACTTAATTTATCATTTAAGTCTGCAAAACAAGAGCCAAAGTATTCTAATTTGTCTAAGATTTTGTTGACTTTTTCTTCCAAGTTTGTATTTTTTGGAGTAACAACAGTATGATTTAGATTTCCACTTGGTGTGCAAGATTCAGTTGTATTAGTATTCAGGGTAGAACGACGATTCTTGCGTTGTTTTTTACAGATTTCACAAAACCAATACATTTCATCATTCTCCAAATATTTCTTGTGATCTTCAACACCAAGTCCTACACAAGTGATATGGTACCAATTTTTGCATATTCCATCACACATTATTCTCTTTATTTGTCCTTTAAACATTTTTTTGCAAGAGCCGCAATTTTTGATGTTTGCTATGTTAATGCTAGCCATTTTGTCTTTTGAATTAAAATTAAAATGTGTTCAAATAAGTTTGATGTAGATTTATTTCGAATTAGTGACGTTGAGAGCCACTGTTTTATTATTTGAGTAACACTGTTTTAATTTTTGAGCAACACTGCTGATTAATTATTTTAATTGTTTTGACAGTTGAACGAAATTGACATGTAATTAATAGGAGCAATAAGCATGCATGTGTGTAAACCGGTCTCGGTGTTTACATTTATTTTAATTTATTTTAATATTATTGTTTAAGTTTGTTCTTTTTAAAATATATAAAACACTGATTATATTTGTATTTGTAATTAAACATGTAAGCACTAAACACTGTTGTAATATAGCAATCTTTTAGATACAAAATAAAAATGTCAATGTGAAATTGAAAAAATGAAAAAATGTTCAGAATTAATTTAGAATTATATTAACATAAGTTTATAAATTAATCCTAAATAATTATCACAGATTATGACAGTCTAATTGAGAAATAGTTCACCAGAATTTCAAACCAAATTAATTAGAATAACCGACAAAATAAATTATTTATTACAGAGCGCGAAAATAATCAACCTAGTTGTTTACAGATATACTTTTTGTCACAATGTTTTTAAGTTTCTATGACTTATAATAAAAAATATGCAATTAAAAACAACCATTGTTTAATGCTTAAATTTTTGAGGGATTTATTTAATTAAAATTGAAGTGTAGGAAACTGATTGTCAGAATATAAAAAACAGTTATATAATTTTCTTAGTAATTGTAAAACAGAACAGTAGCGCAAAATGAGTTACGTTCTCTGGCATGAATTGTATTAATCAGTCATCAATCAAAATGAATCTACACATAAGGGGTAGTAAAATTTTATTATAACTGTATTTTATCTTTATATATATCTTTTCATAATTTTTAATGGTATATAATTGAAATTGAACCGGATAGTGGTACTTACATAGCGGATAAGAATACAATATGGGAGCAAATAAGACACATTGATGAATACTTGAATTTATATTTTATTGTAAGACCAGGAAAGTTACCCGACGTTGTCCGGTTCGACCAAATAATGTATCGAATTTACTTCAATGAACTTTGATTTATGAATCGAATCGAAAAAAATTGGTTTATCAAAAATATTCTAATATTTTTTTTCACTGCGATAACAAAATCACCAATACTACAACTTAAACTATACTTATATTCAAATTATTTTTTTGTAAACAATATTTCGGTCTTTTTCTGATGGAGTATAATAAAACAGGTTCCTTGCTATTGCGGTATTCTTGAAATAAAGATATGTTCGCCTTTTTCACAATCGATTTGAATTTGTGCTTAAAAGCTCTTATGCTATAATCTAGTACCATATAGTTTTGGCTGCTTCAAGTTTCGTAGAAGCAATATTGAAGCTACTACTTTTAATTCCAATTGATGAAGAGAAATAACTTTATTTTCATAGCTGTATCTATCGATTTGTATACATGGACCCCCCGGAAACCTCTGCAGTATTTTCTGATAAAAAAAAGAATTGTTACATTCTTGTGGCTAATTCACATAGCCATTTTGCATAGCTATGTAAAGTTTTTATACTGATTCCTAAAATTCGAAAATACTTTTTCAGGACAATACATGTTTGTTTATTTTTCATAGAGTAACACAATATTTTTTTGAAACATTCCTGATAGAGTATATGTAAGTGTAAATGTTCATACCTGTGACACAATTGGTTTTTGAAATATTCCTAAGACTTGCTAGGAATTATATGGCAGCAACCCAAACCTGTCATTTGATGGCTTTGTAAAGTACCGCGTCCAGTTCCTTTTTTGCAATAACTGTGCAAAATTTCAGAACTCTATCTTTAAAACTGGGGGCGTGTATAGCGAACAAACAAACAAACAAACTTTCCCTTTTACAAGTATAGATCATTCTGTGTGCTTTATATAATTACAAAATCATTGTCTATATTGTTATATTTTATTTAATTTCTTTTTAAAGCATGATTTGAAAACTATGGTAGAAGAGATATGACAAACCTATTTGTATATTATGTAATAACATGATAATTAAGCCAGAATTTGTGCAGCTTACTACTATGCTAATGTACTGAATCGACGTATATTTAAAAACCTCTTAAAACTAAAATTAATTTTAAGTATAGAGCGTTGATGGATAATCAAAGAAAATACATGCTCAAACTAATACAGGAAGAAGAAGATGAAGATGATTACAGAACTTAATATACCATAATAAATACTCTCCGGTAGATAAATGTTCTATAAAGCCTGTCTAAAAGTATGGATATTCATAATTAACCTTCACACGGGCAGGATTAACGTATGTTAATATTTACTTTTTTACTTTTGTATAAAAACTTCAATATTTGGCCGATCTTAATGAAATCAGAGATCAGTGCCTAATTTTTTGAGTAGGTATTGAATATATAAAAAAAAGTTCAGAAAAAAGTGTCTATGACCAATTTTTCGGCATTTACATTTTTTTTTCTTCGTTGTTGGGCAAGATTAACATATGTTAATATTTGTTTTATTCATACAAAATGATTGGTATTTTATAAAACTTTTGTACTTATTTCGATGAAAGGTGAAAAATAAGATAAAAGGTTCTGAAATATTTTAAATTGAAATAGAAATATACTAAAATTAATATATTTTAAAACACAAAGTGAATAAAGCACCAAAGTTTTTTTGAAAAAAAAATTTGTTTTGAATTTTATTTTTGGTATTTTATAAAAAAGAAAAATTCTCTTACGAAGTTAAATTAAAATTTGTGTCAACCATTGATGTATTGAAAATTGCGGCAAATCTTTCACAATCAGTTAAACTTTTTGTTGATGGATGTGGACCATCGATTTTTGTCGGAAAATATTTTGTTGTCTAGCCCTTTGATATGTTGATGGAATTTTATTCCACTTTGTGCCATCCTTTCCAATAAAATAATGATTTGAATCAACAATGTGATTTTTTTCTTCTTGTACTTTTCATTCATCATCTAGTGACTCATTCTCAAAATCATGGCCAGCACTTACGTCTAAGATGCATTTTGAAGCATCTGATTCTTCATTTTCATCTTTGTCATCATTATCATCCCTTTCTACTCTAGAGAGACCATCAACTGGTTCAAATACTATTTCTTTCAGTGATCCTACATCAGCATGTTCATCATCTAGCACATGTTCCACCAATCTAGAGAAATATGCTTGTTCTTCCTCAAACGATAACCTGTAAAAATAAATTTTTTGTTTTATTTTGTGTGTATTTTTTTTTTGAATTTATTTTTTATTTTTTGTGTTTCTCATAGTAAAACTCAATAAAAAAAAGTGTCATATACTTGTAACGGCATTTTTTTTTTATTTTCATATATTTTGAATAGTTTTGCTTGATTTCGAATAAATTTATTAATATTTACACCAAAATATAAGAAATTTACAAAATGGGTTTTTTGAAGAAAAACATTCATTTTTTGTGGTTTTTGCACTTTTACTTAAAATTACAAAATTTACTTACCTGCCTACCTGAACGGCACATAAAATTTTAAACTCTTCCATATTATTGCAAATATTTAAAATTCAATAAATAATCTTTCCAAAATATATATATTATTACATATTTTTTTTTTCACTGAAATAGATACACTGTTGTTGTTGCAACTACTAACTCTGTTATAAGTACCTTGTAACAAACGGAAGTCCCCAGTAGCACTTCCTTTTTCTAAAATACCGATATTTCCAAAAAAATATCTTAGAGGATAGATATTCGCTGGTAATAAAAGCAAACATAAAAGTAACAGTAATGCACATACAAAAATAATCATACAAACATAAAAATCACTTATTTTTGTCAAAAAATATTAACATATGTTAATCTTGCCCGTTTACGTATATTTCTTTTGCCGCCCAAGCGAAGGTTAAACTAGAAGGATATAGAAAAATAAAAAGCCCCTAAATGAGTATTATTATTATTTTCAATTATTCAAATGGTACTTGACTAGTTTTAATATTTTCAAACAAAAAAGACCAAAAAATATTTTTTTAAGGTGTAAGACTCTCACTATTGGGTACTTCTGTAGTAATCTTTTCTTTCTTCTCAATGATTTTCACCTAACCCTTCCTCCACCATTACAAAACATTTTTATTTTATTTATTCAGATAGCAATAAACCCTCAAAAGAGCCATTAAAGACTGCTTTTAAGTGGAAAGAACATCAGTTTAAAGGACTATGGGACTATAATGCCTGATTCATTGTTTCAGAATATTTGTTCGGCATAAGATAATTTATAGAATACAGAGAGAGTGGATTTATAAAAGAAAAAATAAAAAAAAATCATCAGATTGAAATAAATAAAAAAATTTGAAATAATTAAAATATCAATAAGCTCAAATGAGTTGTCAGCACAATGCTCTGAAGCAATGAAAGAAACAAATAAATTCAGAAAACCGGAAACAAAACGCTCTATGAGGTTAGCAAGAAAACAAATTCATAATTAATCTAATAAGAAAACATTATTCTAGGGTAGAGTCGGTGACAGAAAATAGTCTGATTGCTCACTCAATAAATCCAGATGATAGGTACATTGAGAAGACAATCCGGTTATATACCTCCAGAAGGATGGATTTACCTGGATAAAAATAAGTATATACAAAATTAAGACAAATTGCCCATAATATACGATATATTTAGGAGAGCTACAGACAAAAAAATAGAATACCAACCAAATCTTAAATTCGAAGATAATAGTGAAATATTTAGGTACGATAGGTATGTAACGAACAGAGATTTAATAAACATTGATAAGTATTGGTGGAAAGAATAGAAGAACAGAAAAAATTAGTTAAAACAAGAAAACATAGTATATAAGAATAGTTAAGATAAATATAAGGTAAATTAGGGTAGTTATAAGCTAAGTAGCTGCTAGGTTAGAATAAGGGTCAGGGTAAATATAAGATAGATCAGGATAGTGTAAGTTAGATATAATTAGCTGGTAGGTTAGAACAAGTAGTGTAGGTTTAAATAAAAACAAAATACAAAATAAAAATTGGTTTTTTGATCAAAAAAAATTTTTTTTCCAATTGAATAATAAAAAGAAAAAATGTATAAAGTACGAAGGAATAAAATAATAATAGATAGCTAACAGCTGATTAAATAAATTAATAAATTTAAGATATTCAAAATCTTAGAGTACCTTTCTTAGTAGGTCATTAAAGATGAAAACAAGAAATAGAATAATTTGGTTTAAATGTTTTTTTGTACAAATATCTATAAGCATAAAAGAAAATGAATAAAAATAAAACACATTTAAAAAAAATGAAAGAAACATAACGCAAACAACAAACTTCTATCATTATTCCAACATTAAAATTAGTCTTACCGTCTAACCCGTTATTTAATTTTGGCTCAAATAAACTTTTTTAGAATTAAACAGGGTTGTCCAGAGCAAGCGTATCAGCTTTTTGACAGAGAGAAAAATTGTTGACTAAATTGAGGGTGCTCTATCGATTGGTGATATTTTTAGTTTCTGGGAAAAGGGTGTTTTAAGCCCAAAATTCGTCGAATTTTCGCCGAAATCAAAATTTTCAAATGGGAAGAGGTATTACGCAAATTCGGATTCTACGTCGAAAACTAAGACTCCAGCCAAATTATTTTACTCGAAAACTGTACTTTCAATGGTATTTAAAATACTTTTACTCAAATACTATCCAGCTCTGAAAGAAGCTAATAATATTAATTTTGATTAAGATGGTATAAAAAACAAAGTGATATTGAAATTTGTACAAGTCAAACGTATCGATATCCATACTCTACATAAAATTTCCAGTTATGAGATTTCAGAATATAATAATGTGAAATCTTTATGTTAATCCGGTACATAATACGGAATCCGAATAATAATGTGAATCCCCTTGCTAAAATCTTGCGCCTTTAGAACATGTATTAAATATTAAAAATTTTCGCAGAGCAGAACACAAAAATATCTGAAATTTAAAAAATAAAATTCAAAATATCAAAGATTCTTTCAAAATGAAAATGTAATGTTTGAAAATATGTTTAAAATTACATAAATAATAACACCAAAATATCACTAATGGCATGAATATTAACATACTTCATAATAAAATTTCATTGAACTTCAAGTAAATGTCAACAGTGATACCACAAAAATAAAAATTACTACATACATTTTAAAAATTTATAATTTTCTAAACTTTTAAATAAAACAGGAAAACTTTGTTGAAATTTTTTTCACAACAATTAAATTAGGGTAGCTAAGGAGAAGAACATATGTAATTTTTCCATTATAGAAAATTAACACCTAAAAACCATTTTAGCGTGACAACTTAACGTTCATTACAACAATTTTAAATATATTTGTTTCCTCTGTAATATCACTAATTATACACATACGTGCTACTGTTGCATAAATAATTAATGATTTATATTCCACTGTATTAACATTATTGTATACATACATACATAACATATATATTATATACCATTATTATTCTAAATATAATAATTCTAATTTTGTATTAATTCTCTTTTGTAAAACCACATTTTCAAATTTTAATTAATAAATAAATAATGGAGTTTTTATGTAAAAGTTAAACTTTATGAAATTTTAATTAAAATAATTTTATGAAAAAAAAATAAAGAAAATTGAAAACTTTTGCTATTTTGTATGTAAATTAAAGTTACAAATAGATTTCGTAAATTTACCCGAATTTTACAGAATTAAAAATAATTTTAATACATTTGTGAAAACTATTTCTAATAAACCTATGATCAATAGAGTATCAATAGAGAACCTCCAGTTGGCAATTTTCATTTGGTTAGCAAAACACATTTCAAACACATTTCACAAAAAAATTATTTCTTAAATTTTATATATTTTATTGTAAATATTATTTAATTTCTTCAAATTTAAGCAAAAGTGTGTAACGGTCGACAAGTTATTTTTTTTTCTCTCTTCAAATATGTATTTCCTATTCTATATAAACCAAAATAACACATTTATGAATTGCCATATAAATGTTTATATAGAATAGGAAATATAAATTTGACAGGTCACGGCAGTAAAAATAAAAAAAAATTAAAATAATATTGCTGTTGCTGCTCGGGCGCTGCTACCTTGACGCTTCACGGCTTGCTGCCATATCGTGTTTTGGTCGGTAACCACGTTTTAGATATGTTCATTATCGGATGTTTTTACCGTTCAGAACATGATATGGTAGAGAGAGAGAAAAAGTACAGTGGCGTGGGTTTGATTTGAAAAGAAAAGAAATCAGTAGGTAACTGGCTGAGACATGGAAAACATGTCTTCAACAAATAGAAAAAAAATAAAAATGAATGTATTATCATGAAATTTTTTTTTATTACATTTGTTTTATTGTAAATAAAAATGTTTACATATTTAATACAAATTAAGAAAGTTAATAAATTTAATTATATCGTGAACTAAACTCAATAACAAAATTAGGCCTAATATTAATATAAAATCAACAAACTTTCGTTAACAAGTTATGAAAGAACATAAAAAAAAAAATGTTTGGGGTTTGTCGGCCATAAACAAAATATAGAAAAAAACTAACAGTGCATATGCATTAACTATAATTCAATAAAATTAATTGTTTTATAACTACATAATGTTCAATATATTATTAACAAAATCAGTAAAAGAAAAAAAGTACATATAAATAAAATTGATGAAATATACAAAAAAAAAAAATATACAAAAATAAGGAAAGAATAATAAATATGTGTAGATAATTATTTTTTTTTCTTCTTACAGAAGTGGTAAGCCCGAGTAGTCAGGTTCAGAAAAATTTTATTTCATTTCTATAACAAAATTATCATTAGGTACCGAACAATTCTTAAATTATGACATCTTCTGGGTACCTGACTACCGTTAGAATTTTTAATTTTTCATGTACTTAATGACCATGGTATACGTTTCAGACCCAGAAAAATTATATTTCACATCTATAACAAAATTATCATTAGATACCGAACTATCCTTTGATGATGAACTATCCTTTGGGTACCCAAGTACCATTATTTATTGTTATAAACTTTATGTAAATGCAAAATGTGTATACAAAATTTGTTATAATAAATTATTTCTGTGATATAAAAAATAATATTTTCTTATTTTAACACAAAAATTCATATAAAATGCCTAATAGTTTCAGGTGTAGCTTTTCAGCTGACCACGAAGACAAAAAAAAAAGGCTGGTTTACCTAGCCACCAATTATTTTTTTTACTTCAAACATTTTTATAATATAAATTTTGATGAAAAATTAATTCTCACAAAAATTTAAGTCTCTAAGTCAATTTGCATCGAAAATATTCAAAAGGTAAAATGCGTACCTTTTGCCAGTAAAAGGTGTACCTTTCCAGCTGAATAAAGGTTAATGTCGTTTTGATAAGTGTCTCTTTTGTGAAATTTTCACTGATCAAATATTCAGTTGTCAGTATATAAGTTGCCAAGTCTACCGTACCGTATCGATAACGTATATGCAAGAAAATAAATAGTTATAATCGTTAATAACCATTAATACAGTTACTAATAATAACGGTAGGAAATTTTATATGTGTGTTAATTATGATGTTAACTAAATAGTTTTCAGTTAGATTCAAGACTGTCATATTGTTCTGTTATTCTACTTTCCTTATATTAAAAATAATTTTACTTGCATTATTAACAGTGTTGGTATTATATTACTAAAAGTACTGATGTTGATGATATAAAATGATATTATTATAACAATAAAAGATTACATTATAATTCCAGTATGTTTTAAATAATGCAAAATGAATGAAATGAATGAAAATAATAATACTTTTTTCTACAGTATAAGCCAAAAATTAAGAAAATACAGTTTTTATGCTACATAGCAATTATATTTTTTTCCCTGTCCATACCTAATACTTTTCGTACCACAAAATACTCCATACACGATGATTATTCTAATGTTTCTATTATACTTGTGATACTCATATCTGGTGAACTACTTTTGACTCAAAATGCGATTTGAACTGGGGCTTTTCACTTTGTTGGATTACGTTATTAGTGTTTTGCTTGTGCCCCGCCGGTTGGGTTACATAAATAGACATGATTAAAATAGTTTTGCATTTTTTTTAATTTGCAATAACTAAACTGATGTAAAGCACAACTAAAAGAAAGTCATTAGAAATAGAAAAAAGTAAACTATATTCAGGTATACGAATAATATATTGTATTGGTTGCTGACGCACATATGTGGAAAATATAGTTTTAGAATATAAAATGGTCTTGATGTCAATATAGACATAATATAAAATAGAAATTTTTTGTATAATAAACATCTTCAATGTTAACGCTATTGAAATATTCAGGTTAAGATTATTCGTTAACAAAAAATGCGAGCCACAGAAACTCAAAGTCATAAAAAATATGTGGCTACACGTTAAGGGATATGAAAAGTAGGAACAAAATCAAGACATGCAAAATATTATTCGTTGAAATCGGAATAGACGAAGAGACTATTTAGATCATGTTAATGAAGTAGCAAAAAATTCCCTGGCGAATGTAGCAGTACACAATGAATGACCAAATCAATATAAAGTATCTACAATGAACAAAAACACATTTTTCTAATTTTGTATGAAGCTCAAATTTCAAAGTTAAAAAACATAAATTTATTAATATTCCTATTTTAATTCTTAAGCCATCAACACAACCGTAAGCAAGTCCAATCTTTACTTCATTATGTTGGTATGAATCAGTGTTATTATTTTTTTAACAATTATTAGATAAATACTAAATTGGAATCATACTCTAAAAAGATATCGTTCCAACAGAAGTTATCCTTCAAAGAAAATCAATTCAGATTTATTCGGACAATTTGCATTCTATAACATTTTTCTAATTCAATTTCATTAACTACTGATACTTGTATCCCTTTTTTTTTTTTTTAAATATCTAGACAAATTTATCTTTCTGTCGATAACAATATTTTTAATAATTAGGCAAAGTCATTAAATTAATTTTTCATTAAACTTATTTCAAATAATTCCATAATTTTAAATAAATTTGGTATCAAAATTTAATTAAAATTCATTAACATTAAATTATATTCAAAAATAAAATACATAAAATAATGAAAATTTATATTAACATAAAACAATAAAATAGAATAAATAAAATGTTTAAATAAGTGTTAATATTCTTAAACATTTAATACTATATTTCCAAGACACTATTTCTAAATTTAATTTCTCAGACAAATAAAAATCAATAATATATTAACACTTCTTAATTCGAAGAATATTTATTTTTATGCTTAACTTTTAAATTTTATACATCCAGTATAAATCTATACAATTAATTATTAAGAGTAATTATAATTCATTCGACTGAATTATACTCACTCGTATGTTTATAAAGTATATGTGTGTGTGTGTATCTATAGATTGCAATAATCTCTGAATATTTGGATTAATTAAAGCCTTTTTATTCTTTTTATTACTTTTATTTCTATATTTCTTTCTCTTTCTTTCTCCCTCTATATAATCTAATTAATTTATTTAACCCCATGATAATTAGCTTAAAACTGATAAATAAATTATATCCTTTGTAAGTGTTGTTTTTAAAAATGAGTATGGCAGTGGCATGCTTTTACTTATTTTGAATTTTAAATAATTTTTCATATTTAATACACATACTGGTAGACATACATATGTATGAAAAGAAAATGTTATGGAATATTTTAATGTGTCACATATTCATTATTAAGTTAATTATACAATTTTAGAAATAATAATAAATTATATAATACGAGGTTAAATTAATTGGAATAATGTAAAAAAAATAAAATAAAATTAAGTAGTAAATTTCAAAGTTTAATAAACTTTGTTTTATTAAAGTTTCATGAAAAGAAATTAAAAGCTTATTAACTAATTCATAATAACTAGGTCTGTAGGTTGCAATTGCGTGTATGTTGTATAACCATTTTGTTTTAAGCTATCCTAAAGTATAGAGCTTAGCAGTACAGAGCTATAATAAAGTACAGAGCTTTGCAGAAGAAAGCACTCTAGTAGCATCCTACGATTTTCATAAAAAATCTGAATCTACTTACCCAATCTATAAACTAAAATTAAAAGAAGAAAAATCATTTCCAGGTTCCTCAGGAACTGATCGCAAAAGCTATTTGGGCCTTCAAAAACAGAATCGAGTTTAATACTCCAAAAACTCAGAGTTGTATTATCGGCAAAAAAAGTTTCATTTATATTTCTGATATTTCGTTTCAAGAAGATAAAATTCAGCGGCTTCAAAGCTGAAGCAGATTAGGTATAAGTACTTAAATCGAAAAATTGTCTGTAATGATCATAAATTCGATCTTAGTCGCTGTAAGACTTATTGCTGCTCCTGCGACGTCTTGAAAATCTATAAAAATTTCATACAACCAAAAATGAAGTAAAATTTTCACATATGGACTGACCCTTCTAGTAACGCGTTAACAAATTTGGACAGATTCCAAAAACGGGCTTTATTAGTTTTATCAATGACCTAAATTTCATATTGCTCATCTTGCTTTTGCTCTTGCTTATCTTGCTTAAATCTGTATTAATCTGTGAAACACATGGACACACGGCAGCATGTGCTCATCCCTACACCATAAAAGTCGCTGGATGGCAGAAGACAAATTTTTGAAACTCGTTTATAACCTCAACATCTCGAATGTGGAACCAAATTCAATCTTATGTGATTAATTCTATATTTGTGAACTACTTAAATTCAAGACAAAATTTAATACCTTCCTTCATAATTGTCCTACTTCCCTTTTACTACTTTCCTTACTTTTCCTAACCTTCCTTTCCACCCCTAATCAATCATTATAAACGATGTTTTGGCTATGCACCTAGTAGTTACCTATATTGTTTTGGTTATGTATAAAAAAAAAATTTGGATACGATTTGGTAATGGTGAAAAATTTTTCGAGACACAACATAATGTGCGATTGCAAAATTGGCTACAAAAATGTTAAGCTTGAAGTAAAATATAGATGGAAATTATTTGATATTATGAGGAAAGTCAAGTCGTTTGATTAACGTAGATTGAAAAATGTCAAATTAGTTACCCGAAAATTGTACTTACCGTTGCAATTGGTTACTAAAAATATTGTGGCCTCTTTAAAAACACAATAAAGGTATTCATATTATTACGTGTGCAAGTGTAGTAGGTGTAGATCTACAATAATTTGTACAACGATTTCCTGAATGCACTTTCACTTGTTCTTTTGATGTTGTACTCGATGTAGAATTATGATAGTTGTTTATTTACATATGAATTTAATTTATATTTATGAGAACAAGTGATAAACAACTAACTTGCTTTCCCTTGCAACCACATTCATAAAATAATTCAATTAAAATTTTGTTTTCTAAATTTTTTATTTAAAAAATTAACTCTAACTTTATCTTACCGTCTTTATTTTCCACATATATGTATTGAATTTACAAATGTCATACTTAAAAAGTACAATGGCAATCTTGAAAAAATCGACAAGTCTTATTTTTTGATATTATAAAAATTTTACAATGTCAACATACTTCTGCTGCGCCTAGTACAAGACTACACCTTCTGCAATTCTACACCCAGTACATGACTACATCTTCAATCTACACCTATTAGTGAATACCCTTAATGTATTACAAACTCCTATTAAATATACCTATAATTAAATTTTGCTGTACTTTTTCTAAATCATATAAAGAAGACCATTTGAAGTGACAAGATACTCAAATAAAATAATAATAATATAGTTTCAAATTTTTTATATAACAAAATATTAAAAATCTCATCAATTTTTCCGATTAACTTTAAAATGTATTCCACAACAAAAACAACAGCGAAAAAAAAAATCAAAAAAATATATTTTTATCACCTTATTTGAAAGTAGCAGAAGAATAATCATAATAATAAAATAAAAAAAAATACAACCATAAAAAACTGTTTCAATTTAAGTTTTATGACACGTGTTATTTGAACTCAATTTGCAAAAAATTTAGCAGTAAAGTAATAAAATTGGTAAAAACTTACAAATGAGAAAGAAAAAAAAACCACCCTCTTAAAAGAGAAACCAAATATAACCTTATATATAAAACCACCGCATACACCGAAAATGGAACTTTATTAGGTTTTTAATATTCCAGACATCAATCAAATCTGTTTGAAATTTCCTATCCTCTTCTTCATCATATTTTACTTCATCAAATTGGTCTCAAAACTCAAAACAACATCCATTAAAATGACATTGTATCAATAAAAAAAAATCTCGGTTGATGCCTAAAAAATGAATATTAAAACATCAAAAAAAAAACAAAAAACTTCCTGTCCAACTCTAAGATCAGATCAACATAGGACACATTTATATGCAATATTTCTTTCGGTAATTTCCTCTGGAAATCCTTAGTATCATACAAGTTGACACAATTATTATTATTTTTTTATTATTTCGCTGATGCACAATTTAATGGTAATATACACCAGTTGTAAAAGTAATGTCTAGTAATACTTTATCGATTAGTGTTGTCTACTTTGGCAGGAAATGTTGAATAGACTACTCATTACTCATATTATATTATTAGAACGGTTGTGATTGCATTGAAAATAACTTTACGGCTACCGAAGCCATGTAGATTATATATATATGATTTGTAATAATTTTGTTTTAAGCTATCCTAAACTAGACAACCAAAAAAGTGGACATTACAATTAGTAACCAAAACAGAAATGTCACATACTAATGAGCCCTAATTACCAAACATATCACAATGAATGAATACAACTTTGTAATGATGAAAAATTTTCGAGACACAAAATATGACATTGGAAAAACTGACCTATGTATTATTTTATTTTTTTATATTTTTTAATCGGATTTGTATTATTATTTTTAGTGATAGTTTAAATTAAATAATTTAATTGTTGTCAGGTTTCCGTTCACTAATCATTTTTAATATTTGATTGCAAATATCGATATTTCGGAAGCAACATATTTCCTTCATCACCTGCTTGTAACTAACAAGTATATATTAATTCATTTTTTCCCTTTTTATATCCTATTCCCTCCATACTAGATATCTATTTTACCTGTACTTTTTCAAATTATTTTATTAATTTAAATAGCGGCGAATATCCATTCCCTAAATCATTATTCAATCTGTCATCTACCTGTACCCTCGAAATTGCTACACTCTGATTATTTTGTGAACCTCCTTAAATAAATTGGTTTTATCAATTTTATGGTGTTCCTCAATTATGTGTTTAGCCATTGCAGACCTAAAATTTGTAGTACCACTTTTATTGTTGCTAATTCTGTTTCCCTTAAATGTTCTTGGAATCTCATCGTAATTTGTCGTTTTGATTGTTCTATATTAACTTTTGAACAGTTGTGGCATGATATTTAATATATGCCGTTAACTTTTTATCTTTTGCTGTTCCAAGTATACTGCTCATTTTTTTACTTCTGCTAGTTGTTACTAGTTCTAGATTGTGTTTCTTGAACATTTTCTTAAACTTATCGCTGAATGTTGAGTGCGTTACGCAAATCCTTCTAGGTTTTTCGGTATTCTTATTTTGTTGGAACAAGCTCGTCATGTTATTGCGATCGATGCGGTGCACTTTCTTCCTTATCATTAGGTCTATGATTTTTTCATTATATCCATTTTTCCTAGCCGTGTCTTTTATGTAGTGCCTTTCCTTTTCAAAGTTAGACTTTGATAATGGTATAGTTACCAATCTGTTGACCATCGTATGGTATGCTGCCATTTTTTGTCCATGTGGGTGATTTGACTCAGCGGGGATGGTTCGTTGGGTAGTAGTGTCTTTTCTGTAGATATCAATTTCTATGGTTTCATCATTACTTATTATTTTTATGTCAAGAAATGGTATTTCCTTGTTTTTTTCCCTCTTCATAGTGAATTTTATATGTCCATGTATTTTGTTGAGTTGATCTAATATAGTTTCAATTTTATCCTTTGAGACTACTGCGATGATATCATTTACGTACTGCATCCAAATTCTCACTCTTCCTCTATTCTGTCTTCAATATGACTCATGAATATTTCACTTAAAACTGGCGAAAGTGGATTACCCATAGCAGTTCCTCTTGTAGTTTTATAATTTTCGCCTCTAAAAGTGAAATAGTTTTCATTTGTGCATATTGAAGCTAGATTGCTGTAACTTTTTACTTCTTTCCTCCAATCATTCGAGTTGGTTATTTCATTTAACCAGTTGTCTAGTTTAGATATAGCTTCTTTCACTGGTATGCTTGGAAATAATGCTTGAACATCGAACGAGACCAAGGCTTCTTTGTCCCCTATCCTTACTTTTTTTATTTTGTTGATAAGGTCAGCCGTATTTTTAATTGTCTCTTGCTAATTTCCTTATCTAGGTCTTTGAATTATTTTGTCAACCATTTTGCTATGTTGTTGCTAGACCTATGTAACTCAATGAAATTAATCTAATTTAATTTGTGTTCCGGTGACATCGTAAATGTATCGACAACGTCGCCAATATATTGACATATGATCTTAAATGTAAAAAAAATAATTATTTATATTGTCTCATGATCGGTAATTAATCCAAATGAGTATAATATTTTGACATTTGATTTGACGTTTATTTCAGAGACAATGTGTTTAGAGTGATCGGAATTGTTAGCAAAGTAGATTGTTTCGCCAACACAATGTTGTCAGTTCAGAAAATTTTACATTTTGTATTTGTATGTGTACATTGTATCGGTTGAAATTTTTGGATACATTTCCGATGTCACCGGAACACAAATTAAATTATATTGATTTCATTGAGTTACATAGGTCTAGCAACAACATAGCAAAATGGTTGACAAAATAATTCAAAGACCTAGATAATTCTTCTCAAAATACATATATATATTAACAAACAAAATTGTTTGATTCATTTCCGAAAATGAATAAAGAAAGATTTTAAATATATGTTGCTGTAGTCAATAAAACAGTAATTCCATTTAATGCTTTCAAACAATAACTCTAGCAATATATAGAAACTCAATTTACCAAATGATTGAGCTAAAAACTTTCTGTTCATACAAAAACTTTCTGTTCATACAAACAACATATCGCACTATTTTAGTATAATGACATACAACTAATGTTAAATATGTACGTCAATTGATGGTATGCCAAGAAGAGCTAAATATGCCACTTGTTAGAATAATACACAGTTGAATTCTTGAAGTTAGCATGTTGAAACTTGCAAGTATCTACTAATCTTGTTGTGATTTCTACAATCTGCATTAAATCAATATGATTTCGTAAATCGTTAAATTCTGAAGTTGGTGTAACATTATCCTGACACAAGTCTATCAGTCGAATCACTAATATTCACTAAAATTTATTAAGATATTCTGTAAATCTGATTAAAAGGAAAAATAAGTCAAGGAAATTGTTGAGGTTTGAGTGTTATTACGTGGGATGACATGATCTGTTAAATTGGAAAATAGTTCAGATGATTCGATATATAATTTTGCATTTAAAAAATTGAATTGTTTTCAAGTTTACTGTCCGTGACGTCGTAAATGTATTGACAACGTCGCCAACACATTGACTTATGATTTTAAATGTGAAAAAAAATTGTATACATTGTCTCATGATCGGTAATTAATTTGACAGTGTACCCGCGACTCATTTTCACGATACGAGTTGTTAAATCATGTATCCAAAAGTTTGTTTATAATACACAGCATAGCTTAGTATAGTTGTGTTGGGGTTTTATATTAAGCAAGCAATAAATAAAAATGATGAAGGTAGAAAAAGTAAGAAGGAAGAATAAATTTAAAAATGTTTTTTTTTTATGTTAATTTACTTAAATTTGAATAGAAAACGTACTCATTGCAGAAAGATGCTTTTATTGACAATAAAGCTAAAGCACAAAGAAGATTTTTCTTCAAAAAAATTAAAAAATTTTTTTTTACGGAATTCTCCATATTAAATTTTTCTTTCACAAAAATATTTAATTCAAATATTTTAAAAATTTAGCCACAAAATATGTGTCCACAAATGAGTATAATATTTTGACATTTGATTTGACGTTTATTTCAGATACAATTTGTTTCAAGTGATCTGAATTGTAAACAAAGTACATTATGTTGGCAACAGAATGTTGTCATCTTAAAAAATTTGACATATTGTGCTTGTATGTACATTGTGTCGGTTGAAATTTTTTGAATACATTT
The DNA here is from genome assembly GCA_963942445.1 of Argyra leucocephala. Lineage (NCBI taxonomy): Eukaryota > Metazoa > Arthropoda > Insecta > Diptera > Dolichopodidae > Argyra > Argyra leucocephala. The sequence goes on along the minus strand of OZ012678.1, from coordinate 27,028,854 downwards.
CGATGTCACCGTGTATCTCATACTTTTATATTTGATTGCAAAAATTTATATATTGGAAGCAACTCCCTTCATCAGTGCTTGGAACTAAAATGGTCTTGCAATTTATATCATTTTCAATTTAAACTGTATTTTTTGGCTATATGTTGTTGTATTGTATTTCATTAATTCAGATTAATTTTATAATTGCTTTTTAAATGACCAACAGGTTTACTAAAGGATTTAATTTAAATGCATTTTGTTTTTCCATAGCATTTTCTTCACGAAAGAGGTGAGCCATGGCCAATATGTTACGTTAATTTTAAATGCATTTTGTTTTTCATGGCCTATGGACAAAATATGTTACGTTAACTTTACATTCAATAATTGTTTATATCTCATTTTAAGTATCTTTTCTACTTTAATCACCTACCCTATATGATGCTAGGGTGGATATATGTATTAGATATGATTGATATATATATATTGGTATATAATACAAATCTTCCCTAATATATCTTACATGTATTGTTGGCGGAACTATTGTAGTACTGTATAGTATCGAACAGATAAAATTGTCAATATATACTACTTAAATGCATTGCTTGCCCTGATTACTGAATATGATTGAATGGCAAATTTTTCTAATCAAAATAAATATTAAAAACAATCAATGATCTAATTGACTCAATCGCTCAGAGTGGTTCTAATATACTGATTTACTTGGACAAAAAATCTCCTAAAATAAACCAAAAGTCACTTCCACCTACCTACCCCCCACATGTATAAATAAAAATTATTAAAACTATGTTAAACTAAATTGAACTGTAATTGAAAGCTCAGCAAACAAATCCGGAAAATGTTACTGAATAAATGGAAACATATTATGTATTATAAAAGAAGAACAAATTTTATAACAGTACTTAAAATTTACAACAAAAAAAAAACACATTTCCCTTTACAATGTATGACCTCAACACATTTGAATCCTCAATCAAAATTCTGTACAATAAATACATTAAAATTTATTGAATAAAAATATTATACTGGCACATAACAAAATTGGTCTTTTTTGTCACCGGATTTCCTTTGTTTCTATAAAAAGTCAGATTAAAAAAAATAACAGTATATATTTGTTTTATCTTTATCATAAAAAATACACCGTATGTATATACACTAGTATAAATTTTTCTTCATATATTTTTTTTATAAAAATTAATCCAACAAATTATATAAAAAAAAATATTTTTTAGTTGTCCTTTTCAGATTAAAGATTTCACATATAACAAAAAAACAAAAAAAAAAACAATAACAAAAATAATAAATAAAAATGAATATAGCTTTATGATTGCTCGTATTATCATTTTCTCAAAGGTATATATTATTTTTAAAAGGACATTATTGCAAAATAAAGCCAATATTATGTTATTCTTTTATACATACATATATACAAACAGGATAATTTAATAATTTAACGTGATCTTCAAGGATAAGTGAATTTATTGAATGATTGTTTTATAAACCAAAATGTCATATTCGCTCTTTGATGTTATATTATGATTTAATATTGTTAATGGTAATCCAAAACCAATATTAAATTTAGTATACCTTTTTTATTTTGTGATGTCTTAATGTAGTTTTGTTCAACTTGCATTTAAGTATTTTAAAGCTTTAGATCTTTGTTTTTATGAAGTTAGCAACCACAAATGATTTAATTGATGTATTGTGTTGTTTTTGTTTACTTATTTGCTGTTTTCCAAATATCACTAACACCACATATTAAGTGGGAAATTGTTTTTATAAAGGTTGTTATAGATCTGTACTTCATATTAAATATATGAATACCTTGGGAATGAAATCTAAATAGCATTGTACAAAATCATAACATTTAAATATATTTTAAATAACATTAAAATGTTGTGAATCTAGAAACAATGCCATTTAGATTTATTCCATTCCCAAGGTGTTCATATTTAATATGTATAGTACAGATCTACAACAAGTTACTTAAAAATCATTAATTTATATCAATATTTATATATATTTTTGTAAATTATAATATGCTTAAATTTAATATATCTTTTTCTTTTTATATTTTTTAGTTAACAATAACTGGAATAATTCAACACTTATGAGCTGAGCTGAAGTTTTTTTATTACTATTATTGTAAGCAAACTTTTTTTTTAATTTTAATTATACAATACTACATTTGAACGATATTTTATTAATTTATTTTTTGTCATGTGTTTGTTTGACAATGTCAGAACCTCAATGTCATGACTGTCATATTAAATTTGATTTTATCAATTTATTTTTTTTTTTTTGTCTTATTTATATCAATTTTTAAATTTTATAAATTTATTAACTAACACACATGTAAATAGAATGTTGAACAAATAATATTTGTCAACGAGCAACAAGGAAGGAAAACATTTTATTCAATTTTGCACGTGCAATAGAAAAAAACAAATCAAATTGTATATAAAATAAAATAATAATGTAAAAATAAAATTTTTTAAAATATACTTATATCGAAACAAAACTAGCCCACTAAAAAGTAGAAAATAAAACTAGTGGTGGATGTTGAGCATCTAGAACTATTATAAACAAAATAAAACACAAAAGTATATATAATAAATCCTGCAGAAATATCTTTAGGATATTGAGAGGTTCTAGGAATTTTATGGCGGCTACCCAAACTTGTCATTTGATAGCTTTGTAAAGTACCATGTCCAGTTCCTTTTTGATCATGAATAACTGTGCAAAATTTCAGAACTCTATATTTAAATTTTTTAAATGAAAGTTTTTTTTCCTTTTTGCGTTTGGTTTTAACACTAAGAAACAAAGTTCACGAAACTACCAAATAAACCAAAATAACCAGTAATCTAAACAGAAAATAAAGCAACACAATTTCATATTTTTATATTGGCTTGAACAGATTTACTAAATCGTATAAAAAATTTTCTTAGCACCGTTTTATTGAATAAAATAAAAAATAAATTAAAATAAAAAAGTTTAGTGCAAATAAAAAGGAGGTATATTGATAAAACCGTTCATAACTTCTGAACCACTGATCACCGTATAGCCTTTCAAAAACTTGTTTTTAAAGAAAATTAAATATGTTGTGAAAAACCATATTATTTTAGGACTTTCGCTGTTCAATTATAAATTTAAAAAGAAATAAAAAATAATAGTACAAAATTGCATTTAATTTCCTAAAAAATGTTTTGATTGTTATTGTTTTTATAATTAAATTAGCAGAACCAAAATCTGAATAATACCATAATACATATGAACGTCTATATACGATCATAAATTTAAGATATATACATATCTTTATTATAAAAAAAAAAACAATAAACAAAAGAAAATAAAAAAAATTAGAATTATGTATAACGTTTCACAGAACATATTTCTGGCTTTACTATACGGTTTTTTTTTTTTTTATTTATTTTTATCCATACACAATTTTAAGAACTTATACTAATGATTTTAATATGAATACAATACAATATTAACTTACATAATTAAGATAAATTTTCAGTTAATGTTTATTTGTATTATACATAATATATTTGCTTAATTTAATTGTGAGGACAATTGTACCATACTTTAGTGGAATTCACCTCTAGTGACGTATAGTATTTATAAAATTCTAAAAAATATGTCAATTTGTGTTGGGTATACATACCTATTTTGTTTTATTAAAAATATATAATATTTCTAATTTTGTGTAATTTTGTGTGGGGTATAATTTGTTCAATTAATTGTTCTGATTTCCATTTTTACTTTAAACATTTACAGTTTGAAAAAGTGGAACAGCATACATGTCGCAATATTTCCTTCGATATTAAACTAGAATGGAGAGCTTTGTAGTCGCAGTTAAAATATGTTTTCTCAATGCGTTCCTTGAAGTCTAGTAGATTTTCCTTCAAACTTATTCTTTTTACATGCATTTCGACCAAATAGTGGGGGATATTTAGCTTTGTATGATTTATTTTGTCTCTAACTTCTGAAATTACTATCCAGTTAAAATCACTAATATCTTCATTTCTGATTTATAGTTAAAAGAAACAGAATTGTAATTTTTTGTGACTGAACAAAGAGGCGGTATGTCCACAGAACGTTTAAGTGAAATTTGAAGTTTATCTGCTTTAATTAGTATTCCAAGAACTTCACAACACGACTTGATTCTAAATAAAGACGAACAAAAAAATAAGGTTGCAAAACAAAAACTGAAATAGTTAATTTCCTTTCATAACGGTGGTACTTTTTGGGTCAATAATATTTTATTTCCTATTCTTTATTTACTTTTAATTATTTTTAATATTTATTGCGCTACTCTCTGGGTACCAAAATATATTTATTTTATATTCAAAAAGTAGACCAAAGCTATTTGTATATATATTGCAATTTGTAAATGTATTGAAGCGTTCTGTCAAATTGACAGATATATACAGGAAACCATATAATATATAATTATACTTATAACTTTTAATTTTTATTTATTATGTATAATTATTGTTATAACTGTTATTAGTAAATTAGTAATTAAAAATATATTTTTTTTATTTCTTTTTTAAATATACGAATTTTATTTATTTCTTTAAGCCCGTTAGCACGTTAATGTAGCACGTAACTACAATATATTATTGTTAATAGAGAGAAATAATAATGAACGCTATTGTTTGATTAAAATTTAAGTAAAAAAGGCATATTAAAATTTTTTAAAAGGGCAAAAACGATCACCAACTTAGACTTGTATGGTCGATCTTACTTAACTACTTATATTGACATAAATAACCAAAAACAAAAAAAAACATATTCAATATAGCGAATTCCACTAATTTCATAGAGTTATCAAAAATTCGAACACCGTTGCATTTTGAAATTTTCGTTAAGAAAATTAATGCTTCTCTTTTGTAATGGAACATCCATAATCCATTTTTTCTTACTACATCCATCTCTTCATTCACTTCCTAATTAAATTATCTTTCTATTGCAGATTGGCAATTCTCACTATCTATATAAAAATTTTATTTGTTCGGTTAAAAAAACTTGCAAACAATTTTAAATTAAGAGGATTGAGTTAAATTAATAAAAGTTCTTGACAATTCACAACGATTTTCCTACAAACATTTTAAATGTTGAAAAATTTATTTTTTAAACACACTAAAAACAAATTTTTGAAGTTTTTCTGTGAAACATTTACAAATAAAATTTTATACCCATTTATTAACTTTTGTAAAAGCACTAAAAAAATTAAGCTTTCAGAAAATTTTAAAATATTTGTAAAAAGTTACGTACACGTACACCAACAAACTTACCTTTATTAAGCAAAATTAAAATATGGTTTCCATAAGTTGATTAGTTTTCTGGTTTTTCCTCATGTGTAAAATAGAAAATAATTTTATATATCTCTCTTATTGAATATTTCCATATTTATACCCGTATTCTAATTCCCATCGTAATTTGAATACGATATCGTTATTTTTTAACACAAATTGATTGATTGTCTCGTTTTTTCATGTGTTTATAAAGAAAATGTTAACAAAATAATTTTTTTAATTTTTTGCTAAAATATTATGAATAAAACAAAACAATTTGAATGATTGTGAGTGGCTTATTTGGTTCAACTACTACCAACTAAATGTCTGTTCGTTTTCAAGAGGAAAATCTACTATAAACCTATGGATAATACTTGACCCTCAACTGAGCTTCAAGCTACATTATAATTAAATAGTTATAGCAAAGCGAATTCTTCTTCTTTAGGTTTCATTAAACGGTGGTCTAAAGAATTTTTTGGCCCCTACCTCACGAAACATCTTTATTTATTTATTGCAGTTATCAAAAGAGTTGTGAATATAGAATGTGTATACATATAAATGTGCCAGCCAAGTATGGTCCCCACATTACTTAATTAACATTATTATCTTATTATTATTAATTCAATTTCTCAAAAAGAGATAACGAAGCTCGTATACAGTGTTTACGATTCATCAAGTGTATATAAATTAATCGAATTGAATCGGTTCAGCGAAAATTTTTATGTTTCGCTTTAAGTAATTTTCGCGGAATAATCCATTTCGACTTACACCTTATTCTCAACGTCTTGAACTCATCGACTTACATTCATTGTCTGATCGTCAAGTAATTGTAGATATTTTTTTATTCACCAGATCCTTTCGGACAAGACGTTATAGTCTGTGAAATTTCAAAATATTATAATTATAATTTTACATAAATTCTCTGAAACAAAAAACGGTAATGTTCATTTATATATCAAACAATTTAGTAATTATAGATTTTCTGTCTCTCTTTTATTTTAAATAAATTATAATATTTAATTATGTAGTTACCCAAATACGAGACCTTGGAAAAATCTGAGTTTACTTAATAGAATAGACTCAACCGTGAGTACTAGAATAAAAATCGGGCACACTAATTTAACACATAAATTTATATTTGAAAAAACAACACCACCAAATTATGCTTGTGGAGCAAAGCTTACTATCAGGTATCTCTTCGAAAATTGTATTCAATATTAAAGAGATTAGGGATAGAAATTTAAAAACTAATTGTCTACAAATTTTAAAGAGTGATGATGAAACCGATTATTGAAAGATAATAAATTTTCAAAAAGCTATTGAACAATTCAAAATAATTTAATTGTTGTCACGTTTTTATTCACTAATATTTTTTTTAAATTATTATGGCAAATATCGATATTTTGGAAGCACAGTTAGTCACAAGCACTGACGAAGGAAGTATTTTGCTTCCGAAATATCGATATTTGCAATCAAATATTAAAAAATTATTAGTGAACATAAACCTGACAACAATTAAATTATTTAATTTAAATTATCGTTAAAATTAAAAAAAAAAATACGATTAAAAAATAAAAAAAATAAATACAAAATAATTTACATGAAATGTAAATGAAACAAACTCTATAAAACTGATTAAGTAAAACATATTAAAAGCTAAAAAAAAGAAAAATGGAATAAAATAGAAAATATTTTAATTTACATAACTTCATATAATTATTATGTATATAATAAAAATTTAACTATTAAATTATTTTTATAGAAAAAATAATTAAAAATGTATTGCAAGAAAAAAATTTATAATTAGAAAATAAGAAAATAAAAAAATATATATTGTAAAAACATGTATTGTGTTCAAAAAAGACCACTTAAATAAAGTTATAAAAAATTATGTAATTTATTTAATAATGTACTTTAAATTTCGGTTTAAATTCAATGACTAAGAGGATAAAGATGAAACTATGTTTATCATTTGATTTTTGCATCAGGATAATATACAAGATTGCATATTTTGATTAGAAAAATAAATTTTAATGGTAAAAAAAGTAAAAATAATTACTAGGAGTGTAAAAGAATGTAAAAAATTTGTAATAATATAAAAACTTAAACACAGAATAAAAAATTAATAAAATAAAGCAAAAGATTTGTATACCTATACTTACAATACAAAAAATATATAATCTTGTATATTATCCTGACATAAAAATTTAATGATAATCATATTTTCGTCTTTGTTCTCTTACTTATTAAATTAAATCCGAAATTTATAATGTACACGTTAGACATAAATATAGTTTTAATCCTAAATAAATGTTCAATATTTTAATTTAGTTAAAATGAATAACATAAATAAAATTTAATTACTTAATCATTTTATAAAAAATGGACATTGACGTTTTTTGTTTCACATACTTTAAATAAATTTTTAATAAAATTTTTAATATAAACAACATTCCACTTCAAAAGAATTTTCTAACCTGTCCAAAAAAGTATGAAATAAAATAATTAATAACTGTAATGTAAAGTAATCTGTTTTTGACAATGTAATAGTTTTCAAAATCAAATGTCACTTCAAAGGACTATGGTAACAAAAATTTAACAAGAAAAAAAAACACAATATAATTTTCTAGATTAAATTTTCATTTTCCAGTGAATTTAAATTCAATTACTATGTAGGTATATAGGTAGTACTTCAATTTAGAATTCTGCGAATTTTTAATAATTCCAAAACTAAATTAAATTTATTTTTTGCTTGATTTGTGTTAAAGTTTAAAAGGAATTTATGGGATGGATTATATTCGTTGATAACCATGTACACTTAATAATTAGTATTGAATATCAGGATTTGAATTATTTGATCGGAAATTAGGAATTTTTTTGATGTGGATGAATGTTTATGAATTATTCTAGGACAGCGTGATTGGGTGAAGTCCAAATTGTAATAACTTTTAAATTTATTATAAAAAAATTATGATTATAAGGACGTAAAACTAATTAAATGACTGAAAAATAATAATTGAAAATCATCGAGTATCAAAATTATTTTTTTGATATAATTTTTAATAAATCACTGTTTGAACTATTATAATTATTTGTATATAATATTAAATTAATTTTTGTATATTATTATGTATAAAGTTTTTGTAATGCTTTTTATTTAATTCTACTTTTTTTCGTTCACTAGACTCACATTTCTTGTATTTGTAGTTTTTAATTAACCATTTTTTCGATTAATTGTTTTATTTTCTATAATTAACCAAATTAAGTCTAACTGTGTAAATATTCGTAATGAACAGTAGTTTTCGTAACATATACGCCAATGTAAAATGACTATAGAAAAAAATATTTAAAATCGTCAATATACCAAAATAGGATCATGCAATATAAAATATCGATTCTATGTTCTAAGCAAGTGATATTCTCATGGTTTTTCTGCTATTTTTGTAAAACAGAATACCCGATTCTTATGCATAATCAAAACATTTGCGATTAAACAATGACTTAATATATCACATTAAACGTCTATCACCAGACGAAAACTTGCTACATTTGATTGTACAATATATCATCATCCACTAGGGTTAGGAAAACACCGCCACCTTAGATTAGAAAAACGCTGTTAGCAGAAAAGTAAAAATCATAAGTTAATAAAAATGTCAATAACTATACATTAATTAAAAATACTTAAAAAAGTTTGACCGAATCAGTAAATATCAAAGCAATAGAATGTTATCACAATGTCGGCGTTCTGTCGGCAACCACCTACACACTAAAGCAATAGTCTCAGCTAAACATATATTGTAACGTAATTGTTTTTGAACAGTTGAAGCACTTAGATGTCGATTAATAGAATTAAAATTAGAATTTGCTTCACGGATCATTCTAGTGATTGGCTCGAAACTATCACATTCAATAGCGTGGGACAACTCAACAGTCCTGACATTATTCCGATTGATTATTTCAACCAAATAATTTGAAATTTAGGATCTAGTGAATAAAAGAGATATCTGAAATTACCCGAAGATCAGACAATGACTTTAAGATGGTGGAAATAAGGTGGAAGTCGCAATGGATTATTCCACGAAAAATGACTTAAAGCGAAACGTAAAAATGAAGTAATGAATAAAGAAGTAAGGTAGAAATCATATACTTGACTAACATATTCAAGGGTAGGCCTTATATAAAAGATAGTTCGTGTGGCAGGGATCGGAATATTCTTTAGACTATCATTTAATGAAGCCTAAAGCAGAATTGGTTTTCATCAGTATTATATATATATTATTCTGCATTTGTCTGGATGTTTGTAAGTTGAACGGAACGCTCCAACACATACACAAATTGCATATGTGTACAAATGCATATATATACAAATTGCTTTGATGCTTTTTTTTAACCCCTGTCTACCATGCTGAACCTTTGCAGGAAAAATTGATTGCATGAACTATATTTTTTTAATTTAATGTTAGTGTTCTTCGCAAATAATAAAGAAAAATAAAAAATAATAATAATATAAATAAAACAAACAATTTTTTTGATTTATAATAATAAGGACTAATAGAAATTTAATCAATAGTTTAATATGGTATAATAACCAAAAGGCAAACAGCATTTAACAAAAAAAAAACATAATTCACTCAAAGGTTATTCTTATTACTTAAAATTATACACAATAATATACATGTGTATCAGCATATTTGAATTGTATAATATTATACATTATACTTCTTTATTGCTTATACCTTTTATTTTTGTCATTATTGAGTGCGTAACTCACTTCACTCAAAAAAAATTATTTTTGTTTTTTTTTTATTATTTGCTGTATCTGTATTCTGTATGTTCTATATGCTCCATTCCAAAAATATTATATTATTTTCAGTGTTAAGTGTTCGCTGTTCACTTCACTGTTCAGGTTCACTGTTCAATCAATAGAACTTGATAGAAGTAGAGTAGGATAATAAACTCTACTTCTACGTCGGATAATAAAACATTGCTTTTTTTAAATTGAAAATTATTGATGAAAATATTTTTGTATTTGTTGTAAATCTTACCAATTTAGATACCAAATTTTGAATATTTTTTTAAAAATAACACAGTACCATAATAACAGTTTATTCATATAGCAAAATAAGATCCCTATACAGTATACAAAAGACAAAATTTATATGAAAATAAGATCCCATTTTTAAATTTGCTCTCCCAGAGGCCACAATAATGCTAATACGGTATAATTTACACTAAATGGAACCCAACTAACGAATTATAACTAAATGGAAGTGAGTACGAGTATACCATACAAAAATACAAACATTTTATACAAATTTGTTGGTATGGTACTTCTTTTTCTGTTATATAAAAAAAAACAAAGATTAGTGTTAGGCAAATATAGTTTTTTTAAATAGAAAATTAGTAAAATCTTTGTGTATGAATAAAATAAAAGGAATCAAAATCAATCTTAATAAAAATAACAATGTTTTTTAAATTTAAATTTTCTTTTACTTTATTACCGTATTATATTATTACACAGAAAAGTATTGTTGTTAAATTATTTGAAAAAAAACAATAATTATTCATGTTTCTGAAATATTGAAAATGTAGCAGTAGTTTGTAATATATGAATATATGAAATTTTCAAAAAGTACTAACACTAGCCATCAAAATAATTTCCATTAAAAAGAGAGAAAATATATTGAACGAATATATTCATCAATTAATAATATACATGTGTATCAGCATATTTGAATTGTATAATATTATACATTATACTACTTATACCTGCTTATACCTTATATTTTTGTCATTATTGTGTGCGTAACTAACTTCACTCAAAAAAAATTATTTTTTTAAGGAAGGGTGTGGTTTAGTAGGTAAGAATCCTACATACAGTGTCAAGCTACGGGGCTCATTGTATCTTTCTGAAGATCCCCACCAGCCTACGAAAAATAAAAGAAAAAAAAAATTGCCAAAGTTTTGACTACAAAAAAAATATTTCTTTTATGTGTTTTAGAAAATTAAAAAGTGATATAAACATAAGTACTGTAATTTCAGAATAAAAAATCCAATGAAAGCAAAAAAGAAACTAGGATTTATTTTGCTTCCGTCGGGTTACAAAGCTAGTTTTATCATAATTTAGGTAGAATATCTTTTCCTACTTAGTAGTAAAGTATTGGAATTTATTACATAAAATAGAACTAGTTATATTTATCAATAAGTATTTATTTTATTTATAAAATTTTTTGGTATATCAACTAATGAGATGTGGGAAATCACTACTATTATAAGAAAATATGGCTTCTTAAATAGAACAATTTCATTTTATTTAAGTTAATACCAAATTATTCTCTGAATATTTTTGGAAAAAAAAAAAAAAAAAAAAAAAAAAAAGTACTTGGGAATACTTTGATAAAAATTTAAATTGGAAACCTCATCTAGATAACTTATATAAATATATGTTGCTATGTGTTAGAAAATTCTATATATTGAGACGATATTGTTCAAAAAAGCTTTTATTAAATATTTATTATGCTCTGGTTCACTCTAAAATAAAGTATGGTATAACTAGTTGGGGTGGCTCATATTTCAATACAATTGAACCATTACTAAAAGTTCAAAAATGTATTCTCCGTGTTATGTACTTTAAAAAAAAGAACTTTCAGTTGTTGGCCTCTATTCCAAGAACTAAATATACTGCCTGTCAGATACATCTTTGCTCATTACTCATTAATTAAATTTTACAAAGACAAACATCATTTGAGACTTCGCAATTCAAACTTGTATAACTTAAGAATAAATTATAGAATGATAGTCAATATACCTTTCTGTAATAAGACACACTATGAGAAGTTTTACTTTACTATGGCATCAAAATATTTTAATAATCTTCCAATGAATATAAAAAATTAAAATTGTTTAAATAAATTTGTAAAAAATGGCTTTTAAATATAAATTATTACTAGATTGAACTAGGTACTAAGGTAAATTACGTCAATCAGATCATTTATTCTAGTTTCAAATTGCACTGGAACTATTCGCTTTTCATCTAAATTAAAAAAAAATAAATAACTTACTTAATTTCTATTGTATTTCATTAGATTAAAAATTAGTATTAATTTTTGTTTGGAACCCCACAATTAATTTCTTGAAAAAGTAAATTTAAGTAAAATTAAGAATGTTTTAAATGACTATACATCACTAGTGTGAATTCACTACTGTATAGCTTAAATTTTATTTGTATATATATATAAGAAAATAAAATAAACTTATAAATTGTAAAAAGAAAAAAAATATCCATATCCTGAACCGGATTTGACGCAACGACTTTCTGATTATTAATAATACTACTGACAAACATGTAATATATTGATATTTGTAATATTTCTGATATCATGATATCGCTACATGTGGGTCACCGAAAATCATGATATTAATAAAAGTTATTCAGAACCAACACCGCAATGTTGTTCATCAGAGCAGTGTGGTGACAAGTACGTCAATAATTTTTCTTAATTTTTACTACTAAAATATAGTTAAATTTGACTTTTTTTTTTTTTTTTTTTTTTTATGCATAGCCAAAACACTAGGTGGGAACCTTTTATACCGATTGGTACGTTTGGCTAGGGAGGGAAAGGAAAATTTGGAAAGGAGGATGGTAAAAGGGAAGGAGGACAATTACGAACGAAGGTGTTAATGTTCGTCTTGAATTTGTTTAGGTCATAAATATAAAATTTGTCATGTTTTGGGAACACATAAGATGGAATTTGGTTCCACATTCGGGATGTTGAAGTTATAAACGAATTTCCATAACTTGTCTTTTGCCATCTAGGGATTTCGATGGTGTAGGGATGAGCACATGCTGCCCTTCGTGTTTCGCGAGGGAAACGCTTAAGTGGAGGTAATATAGATTTAATTTCCACTGAGCATGTGCCGATGCCTACGAGATATCTATAAAAAAGTGAGAGAGCTCCGACTATACGACGATGTCCAAGAGGAGCAAGATGGGCTGTCACATTTGGGTCGTTGATTAGACAAATAGCCCATTTTTCGACTTTATCCAAATGTTTTAACGCAATACTAGAAGCGCCAGCCCATATGTGAGAATTGTACTCCATTTTGGGTCGTATGAAAGCTTTATAGATTTTCAAGAGGTCACAGGGGGAGAAGTAAGCCTTGCAGCGGCTAAGAAAACCCAAACATTTGGCTGCGTTTTTTGCAACATCAAATATATGATCATTCCAGATCATTTTTCGATTAAGGTGCATACCTAATATGCTTTCAAACCGCTGAAGTTTATCTTCCTGAAACAAAAGAGTAGGATCAAAAATGGAAATTTTTCGGGAGATTGTACAGCTCTGAGTTTTAGAAGAGTTAAACTCGACTCTGTTTTTTATGCCCCAATTAGCTATTGCGACCAAATCGTGGCTGAGGGAACTAGCCATGATGTCTCTTTTGGTTGACACAGCGGTGGATGTAGCTTCAGATTTTTTATGAAAATCGTAGGAGGCTACTAGGGTGCTTTCGTCTGCAAAGCTGTGGATTGGATTGAAAGTGGTTTGGAGCAAATCATTTATAAATATAAGGAATAGGGTAGGTGAGAGAACTGATCCTTGGGGAACACCAGCGTTTATTTGGAATTGATCGGATTTAAATCCGTCAACTAAGACTTGAATCGTACGATTCGAGAGGAAGCTTTCAATCCATTTGAGAGAAGAGAGACCCAGGCCTACTGCTTGACATTTTGCTAATAATGCGCTATGCCATACTCTATCAAAAGCTTTAGAAATATCTAGAGCCACAATATTTGCTTCACCCGAATTGTGCAAGCAAATATTTAGCTTCTCGTTAAGGTATGTCATTAAATCACCGGTGGACCGGTGGGATCTAAATCCATATTGCCTATCGTGGACAATACCTTGGCTGTCAAGATATTTGGTCAGCATTTTGTTTATTAAGATCTCCATCACTTTTGAGAGGATCGATATTATAGCTATAGGCCTGTAGTTGGAGGGATCGCTTTTGTCGCCTTTTTTGGGAATTGGGTTAACATGCGCAATCTTCCATTGGGTTGGGTATACTCCTGTAGAGTAGGATAAATGGAATAAGTTGCGCAATGGTTTGGAAATAGCGAAGGCTATATGTCTTAGAACCATAGCAGGGATGCCATAAAAATTTGTTTAATTTGCATTTGTTAAATAAACTTTAATGAAAAAATATTTTTATCCATTTTACTTGTCATAATAATAAAATGTAAATACTACGCTTGTGTTGTTCCTGGGCATACTACTTTTGATATACTACTTATGTATAGAGAATGTTACAATATTTTTATTTTTTATTTTTTTTTATTTATTTTTAGAAAAGAAATAGACAACAAAACTGGTATAAACCTCTCTTAAAACTAACTTATAATCTAATGAAATACAATATAATATTGTTTATTAAACACATTATACATTATTAAATTCTTATCTTTACCTTTAAGGATAATTACAATTTATTTATAACATATATATTCATATTCTTTTTTTTTCTTTTTTTTTTAACTAATTATTTAATTGTGGCAATGCTTTCAATCGTTGTTTAAACACTCTTATATTTGGGGCATATTTAACATTGTTGGGAAGATCATTGAAAATTTTTAGACAGTTGAACATAATGTCTCATTCACCATTTTCAGTTCTAGGAGCTCCCAGTCGAAAATGTTCTGCAGTCCTTGTGTTTTAGTTGTGTATTGAATCATTTATTTGAAGTTTTAGATTGCTTTTCGTTAGGTTATTTGATAATTTATAAATCAGCTTACAGTTTTCTGAAAATATTTTTAAAGTATATAAAGTATCTGTCAGTAGTATCGATATCTGTCAGTAGTATCGATATCTGTCAGTAGTATCGATATCTGTCAGTAGTATCGATATCTGTCAGTAGTATTAGATAACTTAACCACTAAAAAATGTCATCTTTGACAAGATGTCAACTTTTCTGTCAATTGGGTATTGAACCGGTCTATATTAAGCTGAAATTAATTATGTACTCTTTTTAACACTATTCATCTTAATTTATAGATATTCATAATAGGAATTAGTAATACATACGTAATCTAAATTACAAGATAATCATCAACTCAAATCAGGTGATCTACACACCTTAGTAATGTCACTGGTGAAAAACTATAGAGTAAACTAACTGAAAAGTAGGCACCAATCGCCGTTACATATGCATTTTTTGACTTTATGACATAAATTATTTTCAAAATTCTACAATTAAAATTTACTTAATTATGTTAACTTGAGATAAAACAACATTTTGACATTGCAAATAATTTGCATTTGTTAATCTGAATTTTAAAAACCTAAACCATCATTTTAATCCCAATAAATATGTTGATTTTATCGTGCAATAATTATTGTTTGTTTCTACAAAAATTTGTCATACACGTCCATATATAGAATACTCAAAAAACACCCACAATATTATTGAAAGCTGACTCATATAGTGATTGATATCACATCCTGTTAAACGTTGTTTATTGAATTTGTTTAAAATATTAAAATTATTTCACCAGCTCTCTCTAACTTATATTTTTTCTTCCTTATTATATAGTCATGTGCTTTAAATTAATTATAATTTTATGAGCTTATTTATGTCGTAAATCAAAACTTTCTATATAATCAAATTAAATTGTTTATAATATTTCCAAAAATTCATCATCTCAAATTCAAAAATAAAAAAAAAACAAAAAAACAATATTTTATTTTGTTTTTACCCTAAAACTTTTATTTACTTTTATATAAGTTCTAAAAATAATACTCTTTATACTCATGAATTTCTTAAGAGCGCCTGCATATACAAACATTCAAATCTATTAAATTGTTTTTATTTACCATCATGCGCGCAAAAAATTTATTTTATATGTGTGTAACTATTAATCGTATTAATAATAACTTCCTTGACTAATTTTCAAATGAAAATAGAAAAATAATAAAAAAAAAAAAAAAAACAATCATAAAATAAAATTTTATTAAGTTGAAATAAAATAAAATTTGAAATTTCTTATGACAAAACAAAAAAAAAACGTAAATCTTCAGCAGAGTAGTAAACTGAATAAAATTTTCTTTAAGAGTGGGTGAATATGAAAACGATTTTCAATTTTCTCTAAATATAGAGTTAAAATATTTTCCGCTTTACAAATTGAAGAAGAAAATTTTTGAATATGAATTCGTGTTTGCCGATCTCAAAATTTACTATTCAATAATTTTCAACTGTATTAATTTAAAAATTTCTCTTTACTGCTATGCATTAGTATGGAGTCTTTCTGTACCTAACTCTTTAGTTTGAAAAACTCTTTCAGCCGGTTGTCTATGAATTTTTTAGTTCAGATTGCACTAAACAAAACTAGTTTACTGAAATTCTGTGACGCTTATTACCCTTGACAAAGATACTTTTTCCTAATATTTCATAACTGGCTTGATTGTGATTTGATCTGTATTTTATGGTATAGCAATAATTTCTCTATAACCGAATCAGTAGAAGAACAGAAAAAATAAATCCAATCCGATATTGTTGCTGATACTGGGTAAAATAAAAACCGTTTGAATGTAATCCGATGATGTCGTAAGCTTGCGTTCAAATCTTGTGCAAACATATAATTCGTGTGACCTCGGTAGCCGAGTGGCTAAGCACTCGAGTATAGTTTATATTTATTATTATTATTATTAATGTAACGACCGAAGGAGCACGGGTTCAAACCGTGAGAACCGAACAATTTTTCAAATGGTAAAAATGACTGAAAATGCAATTTTCAATACAACCACATCGGTTCAAATAGAATTTAATAATTAATAAGAATGTAATATAACTAATAAAAAAAAATAATATAAATATATAATATACAAAAATATATTCCAAATAATTAATACAATTTAATAAAAAGGCCCACATTTCGAAATGGAGAAGGACCTATAATGTTGGCCTACAGATTTATCTGTAGGATCAACTGTTAAAATAAATAAATAAATAAATACAATTCGTTTATTCTACTATACCAAAGGTGCTAATACTGGTTGGAAAGGAAACTATTTGAATGCTAACCGACAATCTCATAAAATTCGGTCCAAATATCTGGCCCAATAAAATTCATTTATTCTACAATACAAAAGCTGTTGTTGCTGATACTGATTGGTCGAACACAAATAAATTCATTATCTGCTCAACAAAATAACGATATTCGTATGATTTTACAAAAATCAAGTTGGTATAAAAATTTAAATTCAAAATATAAAATTATGATTAACCAACAATTAGCTATGGTGTCGAATCAATTAAAAAAAATTCATCAAAACACTACAACAAATAAAATATTCGATGTTACATTTATTATGCAAAATCCAACGCTACAACAAATTTTAACAAATTTGTGTATATATATTGATGACAATGGTGTTATACAACAAATCGATTCATATATGCAAATATTTCAGGATATCAAGGAATGTATTATGCTGGTATTGTGTCGACGTTAAGTGGAGTGCAATCAAAACCAAATCAATTAATGAGTTTTTGTAATTTGTTAGATTTACCTTCCTTAAATACTACAAATTCAATAGATTTTTTGCGTGGTCCACCACCTGTACTACAACAGCATCAACAGAAAAAATAACATCAAAATCAACAATAGGAAGAAAACCTACAAGAACAATAGGAACTACAACAAAATCTACAACAACTCGAGCAACAAACAAAGAAACAGCATGAATAAGTACGACTACAACAACAGCATCAAGAGTAACAGCAACAAAAATTATTTGAGAAAAACTTAGAACAATAACCAAAACTACTGAATCACCAACAACAAATTCAACAACAAAGATTTGATTTTATTGCTGCTGTTTTGAGTAATCAAATTAACAATTTTTCATCAATGCATTTTAGTGGACAAGATATGCGTCTAGCTTTATTAGGAGTTTCACCAGAACTGGCATTTAATACTCAATTTGGTGGTGGTGGAATTTGCCGTCATAGAACAGACACAGATAATATTATAATGCCATTATTGTTGTCAAATGACAGTTTGTTAAGTGGTTCACAATTTACTGGTATTAATGGTGAAAATTTTCAAAATTTTTTCAATCCACGTTATCGTAATTTAAATATAAAAAAATAAGGAAAAAAAAAATTTTTTTTTAGAAATATTCGCCTTCAATTTAAGCGTACTAAAACTACAAAAATAAACTTGAGAATCGCAGCTTGATATAATGTTTTCATAGCAAGTTATGATTGTAATTACGGAAAAAGCAAATTAGCCGAAATTCTAGGAAGTCTTGAAATGAGATTAAGAGATTTGGTAAAAAGTTCGGCTAATTTGCTTTTTCCGTAATTACAATCATAACTTGCTATGAAAACATTATATCAAGCTGTAAAGTTTATTTTTGTAGTTTTAGTACGCTTAAATTAAAGGCAAATATTTCTAAAAAAAAAATTTTTTTTTCCTTATTTTATTTTCGACTTTTTAGTGAAAATATTTTTTTAATGAAAAATAATATATTTTCAAAGAACAACACATATAATCAAATGGCTCTAAAATTCACTCTAACGCAATTTGGTTATTATTGCTCATACTTCAAATGTGTAATTATATTTTATATTACTGTAACAAATTTTATAAAAATATATATATTTTTAAAATTTTTTTGGAGATTTTTGATTAGATACCTTTGAATTTTTTAATTTACGTATTAAAAAATTTTCACCAATAAACAATTACGCACTTTATAAAAAGAAACCCTGTTAAATACAAAAAATATTTGACGTAAAATCGTAGATTAAACCTGGGAAAAAGTCTGAAATGTAAATACTCATCCGACTTTATCTACGATAAAATTCGATTTTGTCCGACGTGTAAACGCTGCCTAAGCATAAATTGGCATATAGAAGTATAATATATACATGCATAAATCGAAATTAAACTTTTTTTACATTCGAGAAGAGTCATGTAGACTGATAGGTTCAAATTTTGTTTTTTTCCATAAATAATGTTTGCATTTAATTTTCAATTAAACTAAGCCATATGATTATGTATGTAACAAATGCAAGCCCTATATGACACATGGATGTACATTTACATATACTTAGTCAGAGAAAGTGAAATAATAAAAGAAGGAGATTAATAAAAGAAACCAAATTATAAACACAAAAAAAATATAATGAAAATGAGGATTGAAAATAATTAAAATTGAATAATAATAGAAAATGATTGAAATATAATGATAATGATTTGTATTGCACACATTTATTTTGTATTCCTTTTTTGTTTTTTTTTTTTTGCTTCTTTACACCATAGAAATGTCAATAAATATAGTGAATTTAAAGAGAAACCAAATTTTAACTTTATCAAATATCCATATTCCATTATTAGTACACAAACATAATATGTAAATTTCACCTTTGTTGAATGCAAAGAATATCTATAATCTATATTAACAAGAATACACACTCCCATTTTACGCCAACCTAATTTTTAAGAAATATCAAACCGAGCAAAATATCATTAGTTAAAAGAGGTAACATTTACATTTAATTATCGTATACCAAATTTATTATGAGAGAGAAAAGGTACAAAACAGATGTTTGCCTTTTGCTTTATACTGTAAAATAATTTTGCGTTCTCATTATTCTCCTTTGGATTTGCTTACGTTTCCTCCCATTATTTATATGAGGCAGGGTGGCAAAAAATGTTAGTTCTAATTTAGTTTGTTCCCTTATACGATGATTAATTCTGATCTTTTATTATTTTAATATTTTAAACATTATTATTTTCGTATATACATATTAAAAATATTAAATTATAATTACATTACAATAATATAAAATATTATTTATATTTTTGTCAGTAATAATTTGGAGTTACAAACATTATTATTAATTATATTAGTAAACCTAAATATTTATTATATTGGTATACGATTATAAAATAATACTGAGGACAACATCTATTTACAAATCACAGAATTTAAAGAATATGATAACGCTGTTTTAGTTAGGTCTCCTAAAAATCTTATGCATAGTTGATACAATTTAGAAAATAATATTGTTAAATATTTCAACGAAAATTTTTGTCGAAAATATTTTTCAAAATTATAAACTTTATTTATTCAATTTCAGCCAACTTTTTTTGTTACTCTTTTTTGTTTACTATATTTTTTCTTTTTCTTACACGTAAAATTCTTATTATCGTCTATTTCTGACAATGTTTATCAAATTTGCGTATGAATTTGTGTGCAAACAAATGAATACATACATGAGTTCTTACTCTTTTTATGGATATACTTTGGTTAAATGGTTATTGAAATGGGTATTTTGTTGAATTGAAGCAAATTGAAACAAACATATAAAGTCCAAGGCAAATTAATTAAGGCAAATATAATAATAGTAATGTATATAATAATAATAATAATAATAATAGAGATCGAAGAAATCATAATGATCGTTCGAATCGACAATAGAAATCGGGATAAAAAAAAAATTTAGAAAATTGTTTTGTTTTTCTTGTTCAAGCTTTAAATTCTCACAAAAAAAAAAAACTATTAGGTTAGGATTAAAACTTACATAAATTATAGCAAATGATTCGAAATGTAAAAATCGATTTTTGTTTAGATCATAAATGATAAGAATTCTATAATCTATTTATAAGCTGCATGTAATTTTTATTTTTAATTCATTTTAAATTTCCTGATTTATTTCTCAAAGACAATTTAAACTTGAACGCTTTTTTTCAAGTACTGTTTAATAATTTTCAATAATTTTGATTTAAAATTCGTAAAAAAAATTACAAAAAAAAAAAAAAAAAACCGTTTGAATGTAATCCGATGATGTGGTAAGCTTGCATTCAAATCTCGTGCAAAATAAAATTCGTCTATTCTACTATACAAAAGGTATTGTTGCTTGTGCTGGGTAAAATAGAAGCACTCAGCTAAATCTTGTATAATCTATAATAAATTAAAACACTCGGAACCACAATAAATTTGATATTTGAAGAAACCCCAATACTGCTAAAATGAATAGTAAAACATATATTATCATTTGGCTGATTTAATAAAACACATTCAAATTTCGGTAGAAGTGAGTTTACCATGTACCAGAGAGATTGATATGTGCAATCAAACAATGTTACACACTGATTTATGTCCCAGTTCAATTTAAAATTAATGGAGAAATTATTTCTAGAGGGTAAACCAAAAAAAGGCTCATTAGCAACATAAGAAAACTCAAGCAAATCATCATTAACAAACCAAGGAATTCAAAAACAAACCTAAGAATGATTTCGACAAATAAAGGAATTGTAAAACGATTTCCACTCTCACTCTCAAAACTTTAGCAAGCAGAAAGACAACATGAATTCAACAGATAATTTATATACTTACTGCCAAGTAAATATATTATATCTGTACAGATTTGGCAAATTTATAACCCCCCTGTTTTCTTTAATCTAAAATTTGGTGATTCATATTTAAAAAAAAATAAAATAAATAAAAATGTGTAGACTTTCAACAAATAATGGAAAAAATCGTTCAACGCACTGCACTGTATGCTGTCAAATGGAATACTTCTTCATTTTAGACAGACACTTATTCAACCAGAAGAAATGATATCCTATTTACATAATGATATACCCACATGCACTACAAATTCATCTGTCTCAAAAGCTGACATTGGAACTCTGATATCAACCCTAAATCAAAATCTAATTCAATATAATCAACTCATATAATTTCCTACCTAATGTTTCCGTGTCTTATTTAATTAAATTTTGTTATTTTTTTTTTTGTAATTCTTGTCATTATATATTTATACGGTATGGGTATAGGTAAAGTAAATGTATTGTAAACGTGGGAATATTATACCTACTAAAAACATTTTTCAATTACCCACTTCGGTTAACTTGGAATGTAATAATATTTTTATAAATATTATAGCAACTAAACATCATAAAGATGTAAAATGTAATGTTTTATTTGTTTATTCTTGTTATTATTTGGTTTTTTTTTTTTTTTTTCATTTTTATTTCTAAATATTTATATTCTGAAATTTGTGAATTATTTTTTGTTGTCATCGCACATTAAATTAAATTTATTACAATAAATGAACAAAATACAAAATAAATATTGGGAAAAAAATATTTAATATCCTACAAATTTAGCATTGAATATCATGGATCATGAAAACCAATCGTTCGAAATTCAATACAATCATAAATCTAAGGATAAACAAAAAAAAAAAATTCTAAAAGAGCTCCTCTCTCTTGATTTAAGAATATTAGTAACGGATATTTAAAAGAAAAACAGGAAGACTTTAAATGTATACGGATTTGTTGTTTTTGTTTTCTTTTCTTGTGGTTTTTTCTTTTTTTATTTTTTAATAAAGCAAAGAAAAACGATATGATGTTTACCTTATACTTCTAAATTGATTATAAATATTTCAGAGGATAACGATATGGAAAAGTATTTAAGAAAATGCAAGGATATTTATTTTTTTATTTTTTTTATTATATTTTCTTGTATAA
Organism: Argyra leucocephala; assembly: GCA_963942445.1. Lineage (NCBI taxonomy): Eukaryota > Metazoa > Arthropoda > Insecta > Diptera > Dolichopodidae > Argyra > Argyra leucocephala. Next base: position 27,006,006 of record OZ012678.1, on the reverse strand, counting down.
CATTTTGTAACAGTATTATGGTCTCTTTTATATCTAGAGATTCATAAATATCTGTTGAATTTCGCGCGAAATATTTCAGTCTTAATGGAATTAATTCAACTGTCGTTCTAATGCCAGTCCAATTGTTTATGTTTTTTTTGACTCATGTTGTTTATTTCTACACTATTTTTTTAACTGTTTTACTCCTTCGGAAGCATATGGCTTCCCCAAATCACTTCCATCTGACTCTTTTCTGTGATAGGTGTTTAATTTCATTTCAGGTTCTATTGTTATTCTTTATTTCTTTATAGACTGATCTGAACCATGTTTGCTGCGGTGTACCTTTTCCTCTTTTACCATGCGGATTGCAATCCAATGCTCTGTTTGCTATTTTGTTCATATGTATTCTAAGGATGTGATTTGTCCACCTCCATTTTCTCTGATTTGTGTGCTTATAGGATCTTGTTTAGCCATTTCCCAAAGGTTATTATTTCTAATTGTTCTGCGCCAGAATATTTTTCATATTATATGCAAGCCTTTGTTAGTGAAGACTTGCATTTTCCTTGTATAATTCTGGCTTATCAGCGATGTCTTGCTAGTATACAATATGGTTGATTTCACATCATCATATCATTTCATAGTCATCATATATTCTATGTGTTGTGCTCTTGGCGTTGTAAGGTTGTTTCTATGTACAGCCCACATTCTTCTGAAACTAATTCTGGCTAATTTAAATCGATTTTCAATGTTTTTCTTAGTGGCTCCACTTGTAGTAATTACAGAAATCGGTGACATCTTCTATCATTTCGTTGTTGATTGTACTGACGGGGACACAATTTCTTGCGTTAAGTCTTACACATTCTGTTTTGTTGGTGTTTATTTTGAGAAAAACTTCCAACGCATTTTTCCAAAATTCTTATTTTCTCCGGCATGTCACTGTGTTTATGGGCGAGAAGAGCAATATCATCCACGTATTTAAAGTCTTCTAGTCTTCCGGAGAGAATCCATTTTATCCTCTGGCTATAGTTATTGCTTTCTCACTAAAGTCATCAAGTACTGTATTGAACAGGAGGGGGGATAGTGGATTGCCTTTTCCTTCATATGCATTTTCAATTTTACATTTACTAATTAGTTGTAACAAGTGATAATTTTAATTATCTATTACATGTACTCTACTTTTCTGATTTTGATAATGGCCGGAAATGCCACACTCTGTTCGTAACCTTTGAAAATATTAATTTTTCGTGATTCCGTCTATCTTTTTAGTTTTAAATTATACCGTCTCGAGTTGATTATTTTATATTTTACATGTTTGCATAGTTTAATCATATAACATTTAACTCCATATAACAGAATCGACTATACGTAGGTTTCAAAAAATCGCAATCTCAACTATATTTTAAACATTTTTATTTCTTATCCTCCCTTAAATACCTATTCGTATATTAAGTACGGTACTGCAATTTAATGAATAAAGTGGAACGAATAATGATTTTTCATCAGCTTTTCTGGTATATCAACTCATTAAATGTCGGCAATAATTTGCAGATATCTGCAACTCCGAACTAGATCTTGTTAAGTCACATAGTTCCATATAATACTTCAGTTAATAAAAAATTAGATTCATTACAAAACTTTATTATTTTAAATTCAATCGGGATCTTCTTGTACTTCAGGTGATATAACAACTTATGGTCGATTTAACAAGCATCTGTTCAAGAATGATAGATTAAACACAGACAGCTACAGATTTTGCTTAAAAGAACAAAAAACCTCGTTTCATAGTCTATTTGTTTGCGACACCATAGTTCGCAAAAGACATAAATATTTTCAGGAATATACACATTGATTATAATTCTGAAATTGGCATCAATTCAATAATATTATTCATCAATCACATAGACCTGCAATTCTAAGATAATAAACGGCAAATTACAATTATTGACTTTTTTCGTTAAATACCGGTTCAATCAGAAATTTTTTGACTTTTGTACAAAATCAGAATGTATGAGAATCTGTTAAAATCTAAATTTATGTCTGAACCACCTACATTCATAGAAGTATAGAGTACAGAGCCGGGTCGCCCAAACGGTCGATCTTTCGATTTTTTTCAGTCGAACGACGTAGTAAAAATTAAAATAAAAGTTTTTTTTTTGACTTTTTACCGCCAGTTTACCACCAATTTTATAAAAACTTGAAATCATCAGAGGAAATTCAAGATGTGGGTATTTTCAATAGTTTTAATAGTTCGTTACCTTTTGTTATAGAAATGAAAAAAAAATTTTGTGGACCTTACGATGATGTTATCGTCAGTAGGTGCATGAAAAAAATAAAAATTCTAACGGTGGGTACCCAGAAGATGTCTTATCATCAAAATATAAAATAAGAATATTTCGGTAGCTAATGCTTATGTATCATACTATCATACAAGACTGGCTACACGAATGATATTGATTCTTCCAAAATAGAAAATGAAATTATAGCCCTTAGTTCTGATATTTTTATAAAAGCAAGAGGTTCTGAAAATAGTTATTGGTCGTTGCTACATGAAGATAAATATCCATATTTAACAATTATTGCTTTGCAATTATATAAGTAATCTGGTTCCACCTATCTATGTGAATCGGCATTTTCTCATATGAAAATAATAAAATCGAAATACCGAAGCACACTTACAGATGAACATTTAAAAATGTGTCTACACTTAGCAGTGGCCAGTTACGTGCCATCGTTTGATCAGCTTGCTGACCACATGCATTGCTGACCACATGCATTTAAGGATAAATATTAAATTCATATTAAAAATTACTATTTAATATTTATGATTATCAACTGAATAAATTTTAAATATTTCGAAAAATTTACTTAAATTTCTAGTCGATCTTGCATTCTAATTTTCAGATTGGGTCGATCATCATCAAGGAAAGTCTCGCCACACCTGCTACAGAATATAGAACAATTTATGAATTAGCTTGAGCTGTCAACTATTTCGACAATATTTTATTTTATATCATTTCAAACGATTTAATCTACGCAGACTACTGCTGATAAGAACTTAATGGGAACAGAGGTAACAAATCACATCACAATTTGTATTATGCATTGCACGCTTTACTGACAACATAATAATGCGCACATATTAACGTTAATTTATATATACCAAAATACAGAATTAATTTTTAATGTAATTGTGAATTAGTTGCATTGTAATATGAGCAAAATATAAATGAATCAACGAGTTAGGTCACTTGATGCATTCAATTATTCTCATACTAATATATATATGAAACTCATACAGTTAATGAAGAACAGTGTAGGACTGTGGAATGATAAACATTGAAAAAAAATACATCAGTACATTGCCGACATACAAAACATTATTGAACCTACAATACTGCATTGTGCTTGATTATCAAATATATTAATACACTAATAATGTCCGAAATTGAATACAAAAACCACTAAAACAATAAAACCAAATAAGCCAGATATCAAAAAATATAAATTTAAAACATTAAATTAGAAGTATTTTTTTAAAGTCATCAAACAATTCATTAAAATTACCAATTAAAACACGTATATTTGTACACACACATATTTTTATACGTTCACAGCCAACGATAGTGTTGAGATTCAATTTCATTTACAAGCAAAACTAAAATAGCCATGCAAATTACATTTTTATTATAACGGAAAATTTTGGAAATTTAACATTAAGAAATTTCAAAAAGTAAAATGTCAAATAATAGCTATGTTTGTAGGCAACGTTTATAAATCAGATTTTGTTTAATCAAATGTTTATACGTTTAATGTTTATACTAATCTTATTTCATTTATAAATTTTATTACAAATACATCAAATTTTGTTTCAAAAGTTTTAATTACATTATGTCAAAGGTGTAAATAATGATGGCACAGAAATAGTTTTTAAAAATGTCGATACACTGTTCAGTGATGATTGGAATGATCAACTAGCATATCCAAAAGAATTTTTGAATAGCCTCACTCCAATTCGAATATCTCCACCTATATTGAAATTAAAAATAGGAGCTGTCATTATGCTTCTCAGAAACCTTATGCCATAAAGAGGGCTATGTAATGGCACAAGACTAATCATAACAAGTATTAAAAATCACTATATCGAAGCCAAGATTGTAAATAGTAATAATTCAGATACAGTTTTTATTCCACATATTCCTATAATTCCGTCCGATACAAAATATGTCTCTCTCTCTCTCTTCCTAAGCCGGTGTTTGCTCATGGACAATTATATGTTGCTTTAAATAAATAGAAAATTGTTTATTATTCTCAACTGATTTCTGGAGAAATAAAATAAAACAAATATTTTATATAGGTATAATATTATTTTAGTTAAGGAAAATTTAATATTTAAGCAAAAAATTATATCTGTGTATGGAAAGTGTCACAAAATATTACAAAAAAATTTATTACTATAGAAATAGTTCAGATATATAGGAAAGAAAAATGTTTCTAAATACCAAAAAGCTTTTTTATTATAAATTAATTCAGAAAATAAAATATTACAGATTTCCTGGTTTTTGTAATACTTAATCCTTATCCACCTTCTTGTTACACATAAGAAAAAAAAATAAACTAAAACAGACCACTTTTAATAAAAGCACTTTTTTTTACTCTGCTTCTTGAACTATGATTTTAACATAAAATAATAATTGTTAAGTTAACAATTTGATTAACCCTAACTTGGAAAGAAAAATTGTTTACCGATTCCGAATGGAAAGGTACCTGAGTACACCTCGTATAAATTAATTTACTCTTAAGGTAGGTGCAAATATATGCACTTTATAAGTTTGCAGCTGTTTGATTTGTATTCCACTAGTTTAAATAATACGTACACACTAAAATTAGTTGCAGATGTGTGGATTTTCATATAAACTAATTACCTACAAATCAAACAGTTGCAAAACTAAAAATTGTATGTCTGTGCCTAGCCTTAATTTGATTTTTTACAAATTTATACATTTTGTAATTATTTTCCAATATAAAAGTAAATGTTTTTGCAACAAATAAATATTTTAATAACTTTAATTTTAACTTAAATTTAAATTTAATTTATGAATTTCAGAACAGTTCAGAAATTTATGATTTTCACTGCCATGTCTATGAAATTTTATAGACAAAATTTGCAGGCAAAAAATTTCTAATTTTCAAAACAAAAAAATATTTTTGTTTGAAAATTTTACAACAATATTTCAGGACTTACACCTCACATATGTACATAGAAAAATTATTGTACACATTTGCAAGATTGTGTTACCCTGATACATTAATTACACCATTTGGGTTAAATTTAATATACTTTTTTTAATATAGAAAAAGAGATAGAATAAATAAGGAAAAGAGATAGGAACATTCTTTGAATTAAGAAATTCGGTGTTGATTATATTTTTTTTAAACAAAATCTTGACTCTACTATACAAGATACTGTTACTAAGTTTTTTTTTACCTTTAAATCGGGTCTCGCTCTATTTAGACACGAAAAACAAATAAGATATTTATCCAGAGCAAACATATTTTTACTAAGCTCTTTACAAATGTAAATCACAATTTTCAATTTGCAATTCAGATGTATAGTCGTTTTAAATTCAGAATACGTCAATTAATGCCAAATACCTTTTATAGGATAGAGCAAGGAAAAATAAAAAGATAAATGGCAATCATCGGTTCACTCGTACTGATATAGCAAGAGTAGTAGCCATAAGTCCGGGTCATTGGTCAATAGGAAACAATGCTGCCAAGCTAGGTATTCCATTCAATCCCCACTGTCGCAGTTTCAAGGATGAGAATGAAGCAGAAACTCTACAACAATACCTTTGAAGCTGCCCAGCATTAGCTAGAGTCAGACTCCGCACTTTAGAAGAGGCTTTCGCCAATATAAGTTTTATCACGGAAAGCAAAATAAGATATCTGATCAACCTTCTCAATCGCACAGGGTGGCTCTAGTACTGAGTTCCTGGGGAGAGTGAAGATGAGAGATCGATCACCTATAATAACCAACAACAAGAACAAGAAATAGGTCACTCGAGTCGTGGTATCAAAAAGGAACAATTAAGTGCTAATTGGTTTTCCAGAAGTAACTGGAATGACCATTTCTACCTAACTACCAATCACCGGTTCACAGATAGTCACTTATTAGATAAATAAAAAAATATTTTCAGGATTTCTAATTCAGGAGTAGTCAATTTCAATTCATAAATAATCGATTGTAATTTGGAACAGTCAATTACAATTCAAAAGTAGTAACTTATAAATCCGAACAGTCAATTGCAATTCATATGTATTAATTTGCATTTCAGAAAAATTAATTGTAATTCAGGATCATAAATTTTAATTCTGAAATAATTAATTGTTATTTGCTAAAGCCATTAGAGAGCTTAAAAAAACTTATAACTAAGTCTTAAACTGTATAAAAGGAAAATCCAAAAATATACCTGCCTGTGGTAGAGGATGGAAAACGCTACATGGGGTTAACAATTATGGACATTGAGAGGCTGTCGATACAATCAACCTGAACAGAACTGCTGCAAAGGGCACTCTCTTTTCCTAGGAGTCAAAAATTGCCTGCGCTGTTGAAAAAAAACACTTACATTTGATCAACGGCATAGGAATATGCAAGTACAGGAAAATAACCTAATTATTGTTCTCGAGAGTGCAATAATAGTGTAAGTAGGCCCTGAATTGGATAAATTGAAGGAGAAGAAGATGTTTAGGAAAAACAACAATTAGCTTTACTCAATATTTTAAAACGGATATGCAGTTGAAATAATTAAATAATTAATGAATAAATAATATTTATCAAGAAGAATTGAACGGATAAAAATATGAGTGAAAAAAAATTAAAGGTATACTCTATCTTAAATAAGAGTAATGAGCAGAATGCTATTACAACAATATTACTAATCAAAATATACAAACTATATGAGCTGTACACTGACGTGTAACACTTGCACTCTTACATGTACATTACTTAATTGTTTGCCAAGAACTGTTCAAGTACTTCTATGGCCTACATATTGTTATAATAATTAAGTAGATAATTTGAAAATGTTTCAACTAAGAAAATGTTTGAATCCAAGCTCAGGGGAACGCATCGTCCAGTAAGATTACACTCATTTGAGTGTTGAAGTATCAGTTGATATTGAATAACTTTAGATTTCCAAGTGAACAGAATACGTTTGCCGTCGCAGTCTACAATCTACACAATATTACTCTATGGAAAGAAAAACTCAATCTATGTAGCATCCAGAAATTAATTAAAATAAATTTATTGCAATCAGAATCAGCTCATAAAATATACAATAAAATATTTTCAAACAAATGCCTACTCAAACCAATTGCTTCCAAAAAATATTTATTTAGAACACTAGGCCGAACATCTATCTACATCCTCTTTTATAATTTTAAAATAAAATTTTCTATCCTTATACTGAGGATATAGAATAACACCTGTAGAATATTTATTCGACATTAATTTACTGAATATCTAACTTTTTGAAATTATTTTTCACTCAAATTTTGGTTTTTTTTTGTATAGAAATTCATTCGTCATGGCAAAAAAAACATGTTTTGCACGTTGATGATGGGAGTTCATTTTTTGTTGTTTTTTTTTTTTTTTTGTTCTTTTGATTATGATAAAATGCCAAACTATAACAATAAAGTCAAATGAAAATGGAGTGAAAAAAAAATATTCAAAATAGCATCACTTAGAATATAGAATGTAAAAATAAATTTACCAAAAAAAAAAAAAAAAAAGCACTGAACATAATATTAGAAGCCATCACACGCATACAAACACGCACACAAATAAAAATCTAGTGAGAAAAGATTCAGTATCATTAACAACATTATATTGTTATTACAGTTTAACAACTGGGAGCTATTATTTTAATAGTTAATTTTCTTCCTATTTATTTTGAACAGTTTTCTTCTATTATTTTGGTTATTTTCTTTTCTATTTTTTATTTTTTTATTTTTTTTCTTTATTCAATATTAAAGTGACACCAGATATATCTGTATCAACGTAATAATACGGTAGAAGCGCGTGACTATAGGTCCTTTGTAATGAAAAATGAAATTTAATAAATAATAATATTAATAATTCCCAACATGACTGTTTACTATAGGTTGATATGAAAGGACTGCATAGCAGTTACATAAAAAAAAATGGAATAGAGATAATGGAAATGTAGATAATGTTCGTTAACATATGAAATTTAAAATAAATGAAAATTGCTATTGAGGAGGACTCACAGTTGATGTTTTTTTTTGTTGTATTAAAAAATTAACATTTTAATGTACAAGATGATTTGGATCAAAGGTACTTAATTAGTTTTATAGGAGCTAATTTTTAATATGACCTAAGGTGTATTATTTTACCGGTAATAATCATTTAAAATTGGATTTTTTTTTTTTAAATAATTTTATGGGCATTAAATGTGTTTTTGTTTTTTTAAATTAATTTCTTTAAAAAATATTTTTATTAAAGATTTGTTCTGTGTGTTTTTAAGAGAAGAGTTTGGAAATGATAACCGACTGTACTGTCACTAAAAATGTATTTTATTTGAAATATCGATATTATTTTCCAAAACAATTTTTTATTGCTTTTCAAGTATTTAAGACTAGTTTTAAATATTAATTCCTAATTATAAAAAGCCGAATCGATATCTGAAGAGTATTTTCAAACTTACTAGATATCGTAAAAACCTAAATTTTACTGGCGACATAATGTTTACCTCGCTAAATATCTATCTATTGATAAAATATGCAGGGCAAGTACGGTTCAAAATCTTATATAATATAACACACAAGATGAACCGCGTGGTGAGTAAAAAAGCAAAAATAATTGAATAGTAAATTAATTACACACCACAAAAATATTAAAATTTCAGCAAGTTCTTGGTGCTGAATACTTAAAACATTTCAAATAGTTACACCAAATAAATTACGGTTATTTCCAAGTTGAGCGACATCTATACTCTAAAATAAATTTCAATCACGGACAATTTTTAAAAAGTCTTTATAAAAATTCTGTCATTTTAAATAGACACACAAACTTATATGGAAAAAGAACAGAAACAAAAACACAATTAAAAATTGAAAACAAAACAGAAAAACTAAAATCAGATCAGATCATACTCTTCAGAAAGGATAATAAATGTTAGTTCACTTGCTTCTTCTGCTATTATTAAAAAAAATATATACAGTAAAATACGGTGAAAGTCATTCGCTAAATTTCAGTAATATTTCTGACTATAACCGTTTTGTGAATATTGCCGTAGTCAAAAAAAAATCTGCATCTTTATAAACAAAATCAAATTCAATAACATATCTTTCGTATAACAATTTTAAGCTTTATTTTATTCATAAATAGCAATTCTGTTATGTAATCACAAAATATACATGTTTGTAATAAAGAACAGAAAAAGACAATATAATATAAAACAGTGTTTTAATAAAATAATGCACCTTTGACTTATTTTTTTGTTTTATTGAAAAAATTGGCGTTATATTTTAATGTGACTATATAAACGACATCGATTGTATGAACGTATGAAGTTTATTACTTTCTTTCAAACAAATTGTTGACTATTGCTATAACAGAACTGTGACTACAAACATTTTTGACTATAAACGAATTAAAATACATCGATCGACTACGTTGAGAGTAATGGGATTTCATTGTGTTAAGTTATATTGAAATTAGTATTAATTTCGTCATAAAGTATTATGTATTATACTTTAATTTCATTATTCAATTATATTCAAGAATCAAGCGATTCAGAAAACAAGTACAATTAATCCAAAACAAATATTTCTTTTTATATAAAATTGTACCTGAAAGAACTGCTTCTGTGCAATTGCACAGGGCATTCACTAGTAAATTTTAAAAATTAACACAACTAACTGCACTTTGCAAGCTAAACATCAAATGGGAGAACATAGAAAAAGTTGAAGATTTTTGCGCTCTGCTTTAGAGTCAGGTGTTCTCCTGTGTTAAATATTTTGCTAAAAAATTCAGTTGTATATGACTTGTAATATTTCAGTCCAATCTAAATAAGCCGGTAAGTGGTAGTTAATTTGTATGTTATCCGATTTCTCGCTCTGTACATACTGCTTGTTTCTGTAATGGCTTCGTTTATAATTTCCAATTTAATATATTTAAATTTTATATTATTATATAAATTTCTCCTATAACAAAAGTTATTTTAAACGTTAATAATTTTAGATTTTTGTTCGGAGAAGGATATAAAAATATAATTAAAAATGGTCAAGAAAATATTAAAATCCAGCAATGTTTGGAGTGCAAATATTTTGTGAATCGCAAATAGAAGAATTTATTCGTTTCTTATGTTGATTCATATTGTATCAAACAAATGTAAAAATAATTATTTTAGTAAAGAGAATATCACACAAAAAATTTTGTATTGCAATGATGATGTCAAGTGGTCTGGCAAACTATTATCATGTTCACCAGAATGCACAGAAATTTCCATATCAGTATGAATTGCTCAATTATGGTCAAATAAAACTCCAATATCATATTATGTTGAATTTTCTAGAAAAAAGCTTGAATTGAAATTGAGCTCAGCACTACTTTTAATCAGCAGTCAGATGCCACAACCAGTCAACTCAAGGATATATGAAGGTCGCTTTTTATCACAATAACTGTGTGTGTTATGTTATTTCTTTCAATCGCCGTCGCACCTCATCCTATTGCTAATTACACCTTTGATAACAAAGTCGTCAAACGTGTAACTAAATTTAAGAACTTGGGGGAAAAATTTGATAATAAACTATCATTTGTTCATCACTTAAATGCTACTGTAAATAAGGCCAATTCAATGTTAGGATTCATTAAAATATTAAATATTTTTTAATTTGTATTTATTTTTGTCAATAAAAGTAATGAATATTAAAAAAAAAAAATTAAGAGATGGTCAAAAGAATTTAACGATCCATATATTTTAAATCTTTTTACACCTCCCACGTAAGACCCCATATGGAATATGCAAGTCCCATCTGGTCCCCGTATTGCGCTAATCATAAATATAAAATCGAGGTAGTTCAAAAGAAATTTCTACGGTTCGCTCTCCGTCACTTACATTGGTTGAGTTCACTAGTTTTACCATCACCATACATCCATCGCCTTAAACTCTTGCATTTAAATACATTATAAACGACAAGAACCGTGGCTGATATCCTATTTATTTTTTAAGTTTTCCATGGTCTAATAGATTCCAACACTTTTAAAACAGTTGTCGACTCCCCTTAATTCCAGTACCCGATTCCGTTCAAATAATATTTTTAGGCCTGCCTTCCATAGAACCAATTGCGGGAAATCAGAACAATTAACCAGAATGTTCGTTACCACCAATAAATTCCAATACCTTATTGATTTTTACCCTGACTGTTCCTTAGCTGAGGAATATTCTTTTGTCCCAGTTGCGACAGTTTCTTTTTTTTTCTCTTTAACTCTTTTTAATATTCTATTTCGATTATTTAGTAATTTTGGTAGTTGTAGTTGTAGTTTTAGGTTAAGTTGTTCTTATTTTCTTTCTCTGTTAACTTTATTAGTATTTTTTTTTTTTTGTGTAAAACCTTAAATCAAATTTAAATTTTTGAATAAGAACTTATTGTAATGTGTTGAGTTAGAAACACTTTTTTTTTTTTTTCTTTATTTCCCATCAACATTACAATCTGTCTCTGAAGAAGACATTAAGTAGCTTGTATGACATGCAGGTAAATTGCACTGACTAGCGAATGATATAAACCAGTGGTCGACTATCCATGATGCTAACCTTATACCCCATTGTATTTCGTGGCCCCCATTTGATTGTTTTTATTGCCTACTGGGTAGCTGCTTACATCACTTGCAGCCAAGAAGCTGCTTGCCAATCTGTTTGGATGTGGAGTTAATCTTATCTGGTACTTTCCGCTTAAGCTTCTAATCTCCTCCTTGATGGTTCTCACCGTCAAATCATGCACGAAGCATGCACTGGTGTAGAAACATAAATAAAATAAAAAAAATATATAAATAACTTCACATACCATTGTGCAATGAAAAACCAACTTAGCACTTTTCTTGAGATCTTTCCATATTTGATATAATTAATTTTATCCACAACGAGACACAGAAAGTCCGATTGGCACTAAAATTGGGCATAAAAATGTGCATCTGAATATAGATTTATATAGCACTGTAAAACAAAATTTTATTTTTGAGAGACAATTAACTTACAATAAACTCTTCGTCTACTCCCTTATTCACGGGGTCTTACTTACCTTATTCACGGGGTCTATAACGTCCAGTTTTAACATGCTGTTTGTACTATATGAGCTAACTCTGGGTAAGGGTATTTTTTTTCTGTAACGTCCAGTTTTAACATGCTGTTGATGCGTTATGTGTTAACTCTGTAGTAGTTCTTCTCGTTAGAAAATGGAATGCGTCCAAGTGCCCAAAATATAATATCAGATAAAACCGGTACATTTTTTTTGTAGTCTACACTTTACATTCAGATCCTTTAATACTTAAGTATTGGGATTATGTTAACCCAACGGAATTCTTTATTTGTCTTGTCTTTTTAGTTGGTGGTTATATCGGGAACATAAGAGCATTCACTATACTCTAAATTTGTATTATTGGCTCTGATCTTTCCATATTTGTGTTGGCCGTTTGAACTTTTGCTATTGTCAATCTTCTTTTTATTTTGTTTAGCTTCGATCGTTCCATATTTGTGTTGGCTTGACCGTTTGCACTTTTTCTATTGTCAATTTTTTTTTTTTAATATTGTTTAGCCATTCAATTGATCAATGCATTGTGCCAAATCTTAATCGCTTTCAAAGACCAAGCTCTTCCATTTTATTTATTTTCATTCAACAAAGTTAGAAATTAACTTAAAAAAATATATTTTCTGATTGCATTATTATAATTCAGTATAATGAAAGATATGACACCAAATTGCCATTGCCATTGTCACTGAAAACAAATAAGAAAATTAATAATAAAAAAATTATTCATTTTATTATGTTGTCACATATAAATTAATATCATATTTATATGTTCAACTTAAAATATTAAAACTGTTAAGAGAAATGGTAAAAAAATTTTAAAGTGTTTTTAAAGATTTAATAATCTGTCGCCGTCTACGTTATACCACTTCAATACATTAAATAAACGTTGATATGAACATATTTCTGTTTATAGCTTTAATAATTTTTATGATGTATTGTGAAAAAAAAAAATATGTTTATTAACTTAATTTTTGGATATTTTATTTTTTTTTTGTTTTGCCATCCTTTTTAATATCCTTTTTTAAAGAGAAAAAAATTCTTTTGAAGTTTGCTGTTTTTTTTTTTTTTTTTTAATTTATAAGCACATATAAGTAGTGACGTTAATTTTTTATAAAGATATTTTTCCTTTTTTTATGTTCTACAATATTTTTGTCCCATTGTATAAATATTTTCATAATTTTATTAATGTTCAAAACAAAAATTATTTTTATACTCGTATTGTACTTAATTTTAAGAAGTTCTTAAAATTTTTAATTGGAATCCTTTTTATATAAATAAAAGGAGTGAGCATATCTTTTGTCATTTATATTTTCATTTTTATCAAAACACATAATATTTGAGTAGTTAATAAAAATGTTTTTCAAATATTAAAGTAATAGTAAAATAATATAGTAAATAGTAAAATTTAAACAAAAAAAAAATTATTTTATAGAATTTCATAAAAACTGCATATAAATTTTTATTATTTAGGAAACTTTTGTAACAATTATTATAGTTTCTTGAAGCATGACTCTTAGTTTGTTGAAAATACTTTTCTCAATAAGTTATGTTTAATTTATATATTTGTTTATTTATTTATGTACCACTTTTATTTAACATCTTCAGGGTTGCGGACTTCTTTTTTCTTCTTTTTTTACATTTATTTTATGACAAAGTACTGGGTAAGACTAAAAAAACATATAAAGCTTCTCTCTTTTCATGGGGAATCAAACCTTGATCATTTTGCTTGAATGGTAGATGCTCTACATACTGCGCCATCCCGTGTGTTCATTATAGTTTGTTCATAGTTTTCTTTACACCGATTTTATTAATTTAAAATCATTACAATCAATTTTATTAATAAACTATATTATTGGGTTTAGACCTGGAATACCGACCAAACATGTCTTGTCAGAATGAAAAATGATGAATTTCTTATTGATATAAAACAGGCCTTTGAAACTGTTGATGACAGTATTCTGTTGAGAAACGTTTATAATTCAGGGTTTTCAAAGTAACAAATTTAATGTATTTTTGTCTTATTTAACCCTTTCCCGCCAGCTACCCTTTCCCGTTGCCTAAAACGAATAATATTTTAAAGCCAGAGTAATGTTTGGCTAGATAAGCCAAAAGTCAAGTTTGGTTCTTCTAACCCTTATAGGTTCCGATCTATGGACCGTCCTATAAATAGGCCAACCGGCAAATATGGGTGCATAATTTTAAAACAAAAAATTTTAACAAATAAAAATATTATTTTGGTTTATTATATTTTTTAGAGTTCGAATGACAAAAATAAACACATTGAAACAAACTAACTAAATATATTATAAATTAAATACATAAAAAAAAAATAAAACTATTTTCCCGAAATGGAATAAAAACAATTAAAAATAAATAAGAAATTCAATTATATGTGTAAAAATTTAGTATACTTTGTAAAACATAAACGACTAATGCATAAGGTCTTTGTGCAAGTGATGGAATAATGAGCGAAGCTGTTCTTTCATTTTGGGAAAAACGCGATTTGTTATTTCGGGGTCTACTGTTGAGGAAGGATTTTTTTTTTTTTTTTCAAATTCTTGCTTTTTGAATATATTTATAAATGTAGAACAGCGATAGTTGCGATGTGTTGAGATGATTCGTCTGATGATACAAAGTATAAATTCCAAACGTTTACAACTGCTAAACTAATTAGAAAAATAAAAATCGCCCACTACAATCCTTACCTTTTAGCATGAGTCTGTAATTATTGCTATTTTGATCAATTCTATCACCGCTCATATCAGCATTAAAATTTGCAAAATTCTAGTTTCTCTATATGCCTTTCTCTATTCCAACGTTTTTCTGAATGTATAGGATTTATAAAGTCAACATTAGGTAGCATTGCAGAAACACTATTATCCATACATTTAACAAGCTATTAAATATGCCAAGTATAGACACAATCACAGATATCTTTATCTTGAGTTAACAACAAAAACGAATTATCATTAGTATCTTCGATTTCATCATTTTCGTCCCAAATTATCACTTCTATTGTATTTTGAACGTCTCTTGGCAATTCGTTTTCAAAGAGATTTTGATCATAAAATTTTTCACAATTCGTCAATTTATCCAATTCTGGTGAGAAAATGTTTACGTTTATGACATTATGATCTTCAAAATTATTTTGAACTCCCAATAATCAAAATAGCTACCTGAACACCCTTGAACTCACTTTTACCATGCAAATGCTTTTACTTGTGTCATAATTACGCTTTACATGTTCCAAAATAAAACTACAACGAAAAAAAAATTCTTACATACTTATGCCGGTGGGACTAAATATAGGACATCAATTTTTAAATAAAAAAATAATTAATATTTTCAACTAAAATCCAATATTTAATAGTTGTCGAAGCTTCTTTAAAGCTTAAACAAATAAATTTTGGTAGTTCGAACACTATTAAATATTTTTCAGTATTTATTTTTTAACATTTTATGCATTCACCTCCACTATTTTTAACTTTTTGAAAAAAGTACAGTTTGAATTCAATTTAAATATTATTTATAAACTGAAAAGTTGGTGTTACTACAGTGAAAAATGTTACTTTATTTTTTAACTTCAAAATAAGGTACTTTTGACCGAGCTAAGTTAATTTTAATGGAAGTTATACGTATTTGTGTGACATATTGTTTGCTGTCCTATATATAGGCCAACCGGCGGGAATGGGTTAATGAATATAGGAAGAAAAAGATTCTTATAGATGATGTCTATAGTGAATTTACTTTAGGTCAAGCAGGGGTACCACTAGTATTTGAACTTTAGATCCAATTTTGTTTTTAATCTTCTTCAATTCAATTTTTCAACAAAAGTTTCAAGGTAAATTAGTTGCATTCGCGGATAATGAGGTTTGCTTTTGATGAAGGTTGCTAGGAGCAATACAATATTAGAAAATGTGTGTAATATTAATTATAGGATTTAAAATTAATCTGGTTTGCTGAGCATAAAATTGGTTTAAGTGACAAAACAAAAGTCTAGTTTTTTAGTCTTGATTGAATTGAACTTATACTATCATTGCATTAAAGACTTATGTTGAGTGTTCCAAATGATCGGTCTTATTGGTCGGACCATATAAAGTTATTGAGAAATTATTTTTATACGATATAGTTAGACAATTTTATTACCTCAGGCAAATATGTTCACCTGCACTTCTCACCTCTATATATTATATAGCTTTATTTCATTCGAAATAGATTATATAAATTATTGCCGCAAAATGTTAGAGAGATGGGATGCTGTGCTTTTCGATTATTTAAGTAGTTGATGGCTTTGGAGTTTTCATCACACTAAAATTATGAATTTATTTCGTATATTGGTTTGTTATTGTGTACTGCTCTGATTAAATATATTTGATTGAAATTCGTTTAAGATGTTATTTTTTGTTGTTTTATATTTTACAATATTATAGAAAATAAAATACAACCGTGAATTCAATAACTTAAATTAACAATAATAGTTGAATGATTAGAAACTAGTTGAAGAATTATTTAATTTGCAATTAAACAGAATATCGAATAGTTAAATAAGAATTAAATTGGTACATAAAGATCATGAGCATCTCTATTTTTCTTTAGCGAAGGCTTACCTTTCTGAATGAACTGCCTCACAATTTCGATTCAAAGATTTCTTCACCTGAATGATTGTGTTTTGATTTACTCTACCTGGCTAAACAGTATAAATCAGTCCTAATTTAATTTTTCTTTGTTGTTTCTAGGTTCACGGTTTTAGACAACCTTATAATGCACTTCTACAAAATGCTTTGTTAGTGACTAGAATATAAATTCGATTTTGTTTTAAAAATGGTAAAAGTACACCTAGTATCTATAATACAACATTATGAAATACCAAATATAACAACAAAAACTCATACATATACTTTTAAATTAAAGGAAATTTATTATGTCTATTCAAAATCAATTTTATATATGTATACTATTCGTATGTATATGTACTTATGGTAATTTTATAATTTTAATGAATTAGTTTTTGTTTCTCACAAATTTTTTGTTACATCTATATTCATTGGGGCTACCAAAACACCTAGAACAGTTTACAATTTAATTAGGAACCCAATGATTTTGTTTATGTATTCAATAAATTTGTCAAACTTAGTTCCACATTCACCTGCTTGATGTTGCTACACACAAACTATTCTTTCCTAGTAATTTCTGAATGAAATTAGCAAACCTAACCTAAAAATATGCTACTTAATAAGTAAACCATAATATTTTAAGACATAAAACTAATGCCTGGTTCACTGCTTCAGCACATTTCTTCCGCGCACACATTTTTATATGAAAATTTTAATTCTCTCAATTTTCAAAAATATTCGGAACATATTTTTTTCTCTCAGGAACAAAAGTTGATTTAACTTTAACATTTGTGTTCGGGGAAATTTTTTTTTGCTATAATTTTTAATTTTTTTTTTAATTTCTCACATATAAAAAAACATTACAAGGCATAAAAATATATTTTTTTTTTAATTTTTAAAGAATTGATTTATAATAATTAAAAATTTACCAGATTGAAATAAACAAAAATATGAAAATTAATTCAAGTGTCAATTTCAATTGCTTTAATTTTTTTAGTTTGGAACACAATATTCCGAAGCAATGAATCGCAATCGGTAAAACTCTCTTTTGATAAAATTGTGAATAAAATGTTCTGAAGCAATAATTCAGCGGTAAACACAATTGCCACAACCGACCACCGACCACCAATGAAATTCGCTTCGCTCAACTATTTTTCGTCAAATGAGACACAATTGTAGCGATACGAAAAGTAAAAATAAACAAACAAAACAGAAAAACAAATATCGGAATCTTAAAATGAAAAAATAATCGTTTTAAATAGTTTATTAATTTATTTGTAGCATCATCAGATCCAAATACATCACTAATAAATCTAAAATTATATATGTATCTAAATAAAAAAATAAATAAGTATAAATTGTATAACATATAAAACTTTAACTAGTATCAGATTTCACAATAATTGATTTGTTTTTATTTTTTTTATGTTTAAAAAGGTTGTCAGAAATGTCAAATCCGGTTGAGCGATTGTAATTGCAATTGTGAGCATATACATAAGAGCATATGTATTTAAATTTTTTCGTCGCGAATTTTTCGTCGGTAGTTCCATATGTGTTTGCCGCTTTTAATATAAAAATAAAAATTACGAAAAAAATTAACAATTGGCTTTTTAATAATTATCGATCAGAATTCATGAAATTGGATGGTGTAATTTTTTGTCCTAATCTGATATTTCGTTTTAAATTTTTATTTTTATTCATTTACAGTAATACTATCTTAGTAATCCATATCCCTTCTAACTTTTAATTATAATATTTATTGAACAAATTAAAATTACATTGATGCTAATTTAAATATCATTAAAATTTCCATTTTAGATTAAATTTTAATATTTACATACATACATATATATTTTATTTTATATTCATAATATTTTATTTATGATTACTAACTTTCTATGCAAATATTTTCATGATTATAATTTAAATTTTAACTTTATTTAATTCTTAAACACTAAATTTTATAAATCTAATCGTTTTTGTATCAAATTTTTGTAATAAATTTTTTTAATGTATCCTACCTATACCTAAATCTAAATTTAGCATAACAATATAAATATATATGTACATACATTCCTATAATATGCTTTGTCCAATATTTTCTATAAAATACCATAAGTTAAACTCATTTTATTATTTTATACGAATAAAGATTAAAAATATCCTTTAATTAAAAATTTATTGTCAGCAACAAAAAAAAAAAAAAAAAAATGTAAAAATAAATTTTTAATTTAAATATTTTAAATGAAAAATGTTTTAAATATGAAATTTTCTTCGAATTTCATAACATGTGTTCAAATTTGAACTATACTACTATTGTCATTTTATAAAATTATTATTTTACATACAATAACCAGTATAGGTAAGTAAATTGTAAATAAATGAAAAAAACAGAAAAAAAACGAAATGGGTGATGTAATTTATGCTTTTGTTCAAATTTTGTGACATCATAAGGTCTGTTTATCTGCAGTAACTGTTTATTCGAATATACTCAACCCACAATATTCAATTAATTGCAATTTGTTATAAAGTGCAAAATCTGTCCACAAAATGGTGAAATAATTTTATTTATCGAGCCAGATCTTACTCTCTATATCACTCTCCTTTCTTCTCACCATTTTTAAACAAACGAGATTTTAATTTAAAAAACTTTTTGAGACTTGAGTTCAAGATTACGGATTCGACTTATTGTATAACAATCGAACATCTGTGCTGATCATTTGTTTTAAGTCTCTCCAATTAGGCTGCGATTATAGCAATCAGTAAAATGAATGCGTGAAATTGAAACTGTGCAAAAATATTTTATTTTTACAGTGAGATGAGTTATAGCGATCACAAAAATTACTTCGTTTTTTGGCAGTCATTTGCATCTTTGGCGGTGCTTAGACAGTCAGTTATTCAGGCAGTTTTCACTTTCAGTTTAAATTGAGAAATATTACTTAAGTAAAAGAAACTACACGTTCAGTTTTGAATGAAAAAATTTACAGATGGCGAAAACGGAGAATTGTCATTTATGTCACAAGTGGGAGTGAAACTTAAACAATAATAAAAAGTAATTTTTTAGAAAGTGCAGCATTATTTATTTGTTTAGTTCGTTTTAAGAAAGAATAGGTATGTTTATATTATTAATTGCCTGAATTCAAATGTAAAACTAAAATGTTGTGTGCTCTAATACGCTTTTTTCTGTGTTTATGGTTATTATGGTTATTGGTTATGAAACTCGGAACGATTGAGTAGTTCGGGTGTTATTGAATTTTCCGCTGGTGCTTTATTATTTTTCAATTTCTTTATGGCATTCTTCACATCATTTAAGTAAAATGGAAAGGAAAAATTTTAATTGTTGATTTTACTGATTGCTATAATCGCAGACTCTTTACTGGTTTTACTTTATGCAAAAAATTCCATTACCATACTTAATATACTGTATGGTATGTATGGTGATAATTTTAGAACCATAATAATGAATATTAAATACTAAGTTAAATACTCTCTATGAAGAGTTATCCCATTTGAGAAATAAATAAACATTTACATACACCACGAGGTAATTCTACCTTAATTGCAGATAATAGAAATATTTTTGATAATCAGATATGTTTTTAGTGATATATTCATATTATGGAATAAAAGTCGAGTTTCCTTTCACTAATCATTTATTTTGATTGTGCAAATATCGATATTTCGGAAGCAACTTACTTATTTAAATCAGTGCTTGCGACTAGTTAAAATTTTTACACTTAAATTTTATAATTTGAACCCTTCTTTTTATGTACAATAGTATGTAATTCCTTAATAGTGCTAACTGTTCTACAATGTTTTTTTTTATAATTATTATTTTTTAAATTTGAACTAGTCTATAATTAATTACGTAATAAACCTTATGCTAGTATTTATGATCTAAATTCTACCTGATTTTAATTTTGAATTGATCTAAATAATGGTAAGAATCCACTACCTACATAATTATTAAGTCAGCTGTTAACGTATTCTCTAGATATCGCCAAACTTTCATACATGTCTAATTTATTATTTTTACTGACCTCTTTTATTAATTTTAATCATTCATCAACTATATGCTACGCTATCGCTGACCTAAAATTCGTATAGTTTTCTTTCCTTGCCAATTCTGCTTTTCGCATATGTTCCTGAAATCTAATTGTAATTAACCTCTTGGATTGTCCTATGTATGCTTTTGTGCACTCTTGGCATGATATTTTGTATATACCACTTACTTCTTCTATGCTCTTCTTATCTTTAGCAGATCCTAGCAGATTGCATATTTTTAGGTTTCTACTAGTAGTGAATACATTTTACCCCTTCTGTCTATACCTAAAAAATATACGTTCCATCAACACTTAGCACACACCGGTATGCAATACATATTATATTAAAAAAAAATCAAATTTCAATTCCAAATGTTCCTTTTGAAATAAAACAATATTAGTTGTGTTCCATAAACTGTTCTAGGACGTTCTAAAATGTTCTTGAGTAAAAAATAATACCTTTTTGTGTTCATTAGTTTCCGTTACTTGTTCTTTTTTGTCCGAAAGTGTTCATTAGATTGTGTGAAACTGTTCTAAAAAGATCTTGCTTGTTCTGAACTTTTTTGAGAACAGTTTTGGACAACTTTTTTTGTTGTTGTTTTTTCTTTAACAACAACAACTTCATTTGACAGTTAACAAAGAAATTTGAGATTAATCAAAAATTAGAACAAAAAAGTTCAAAAAAGGTGTTCAGTAGATTTCTCTGTTCATAGTGGTTCTAAATTGTTTGACAGTTAACTGTCATTGTCCAAAACTGTTCTATCCGATTCTGTTCTAAATCTACTGAACACAACTATTATTATCTATTTTATGTTTATAAATATGAATTAAAAATTACTGAAAATATGCTTAGTGTTTATAATAATTAATTTGTATATTAATTATTCAGAAAAAACATTATAATAGCTCATATAAAGCTTGTGTACACATACCCGGATTTTTTTTTAATTCTTCTAAAGTAGGACCTATGTATACGCTTGAATTATTTATCTAATAACAGTCACGTTTGAGGAAGCATGAAACTTGGGTTCATTTGAATGAATAAAGGTGGAACTATTCAAGACGTAAATAGGAAAACATACCCGGTTATGTAGATATAGACAGAAGGGTTAATTTTTTTGTGTTACACAAACTCGTTTTGTAGTAAAGTTCGAATAAAGTTTAGAAGAGAGATTTTCCAGTTCACTTCTATGAATCTTCTTTTTTATTATTATCTTTCGAAAATATATTTACTTCGGATGTGTCCTCAATATATAATTTTTCCTTTTTGAAGTTTTCTTCTGATAAAGGTGTATAGTCAGTAGTCTATTAATCATGTGTGACTTATGCTGCCATCTTTGTCCATGGTGATGGGTTTGAATCGGAAGTGATAGTTCTTTTGTTTGTTGTATTTTTCCTATAGATATCAAAATTTATCTTTCCATCCCTTCTAATTAATTTGATATCTAGGAACGGGATTTTACCATTTTCTTCTTTTTCCATTGTGAAAGTTCTGTTATTATAAATGTCATTGAGTTGAACAAGTAAGCTTTCCATTTTAGATTTTTCCGCTACTGCGATAATATCGTTTACATATCGTATCAAGATTTTGGGCATAAATTCTTCTACTACTATCCTTTCTTCTATAAAATTGATGAAGATTTCGCTCAATAAAAGTGATAGTGGATTTCCCATAGCTGTGCCTTTTGTAGTTCTGTAATACTTCCCTCCAAACATGAAATAGTTTTCATTCATTCAAAAGTTTGTCCATTCTATGTAGCATTTGGTTTTTTGTTTCCATTCCCTCGAATCATCTATTTTGTTAAGCCATTCCTCTAGTTTTTTAATGGCTTCTTTAACTGATATGCTAGGGAAAAATGATTTAACATAAAATGACACTAGCTATTCACTTTCCCCTATTTCAGTATTCTTTATTGTCTCGATCAGTTCAGCTGTATTTTTCATAGCTCTTGTGCTCATTTTTCTTCGTAGGTTTTTAAACTCTGCTACTAAACATTTTGCTATGTTGTATGTTGGTGAGATATTAAAATAAAAAAAAATAAAAATTGTTGCCTAGACATCCTGTATTATAAATTTTCAATTTCTATTTCAATTAAATTGGAAACATTATGGTTAATATAATAATTAAGTTACCAGTACCTACTATTTCTGATGTCCTTTTGCTAATGTCAGTAGTTTTAATTATAACTATATTTATTTAATTTTCTTATATTTTTTGAAATAAACATATAACATATACATATATGTGTACATATTCAAGGAATTTCAATTATGTAAAAAAAAAATCATTATAAATTTTCTTTAATTTTGGATATGAAATGTGTTACATTCTCTATTCTTCTCTTGTTTCATTAAAATATTTTCTTAAAGTGGATGGAATTATATTTTCTTTACAAATTCTACAATTTCGTTACAAATACATTTTCACATTTATGCATCCTATATATATGTAGGTATTGTATAAGTAAAATATTTAGAAAATAATTTTAGAGAATTTTCTTCAAATTTTCTATTCTATGTTTTTTAATTTATATTTGAGTTTTTGATTCCTTAAAATTTTCCAAACTTCAAAAGATTTTCTTATTACTGAAATTTTTTTTACTAAAATTAATACAAAAATTTAAATTGAAAGTAATTTATTTCATTTATTTAATCTTTTAAGTTTCTTCGGACTTAAATAAATGAGTTAATGAACTTGAATAAGGAATTGAAAGGGAATTTTTTAAACAGCAGTGTTGTGTTATTGTTTTCGTTATAAATTCTAGACATTCTATGAAAGTTAGAATTTTTATTTTTTTCTTTTTGTTATATTTGAAGTTTCTTAGTTTCAGATATTTTTATTTTGACTTTAAGAAATTGTTTTGTGTAAATTACCGGACCAATTTAATAATTGCGGAAAAACATAGGTAACACAGTTTTATGTTCAATAATGTTGGTGTTTAAGTGCAGTATAAATCTGTGAAACTGCCCAGGTTTGAAGACAGCTGAGTTTAAGTGGTTCAAGAATAAATTTTTGATAATCTACGATACCTATATCTAAGATACCTATATCAGATATCTATAAACTGATAACCATTACTATGGCTTGGGTTCACTGTAGCTGCACACTGTACTATCATAATTAGGAATGGGGAAATATTTGAACCGCAGTGATTTTTTCACTATGAGTCATAAGTAGCAATCATAGCCTGCTACTCAATATAAAAAATCACAGTGTTTTGAATATAAAAAATCACTCTAATTGCTACTTTGTACTTTAATATTTTTCAAATTTAAAATAAATTTCAATGACACAAAGAGATTTCTATCCCACTCGATACATCATTGAAAAAGCTGTAAAGAAATTGAAAATACTTTGAAAACTGTATCCATACAAAATTTTTTTTGTTTTTCTACAATACTAATATAGCGTTTTTAAATCACTGCCTAACAACATATGAGAATCGTAAAATTATCGCGGAAGTATCCCCTAGAAGAATGTATTTGTTCGCCGTGAATTCATATTTTATTCTTCTGCGATTCATTAGTATTATGAAAAGGTTGACATCGTCGGACAATCGTAAATTGAATCTCATTAGCTTCCCCGGGAAGAAGAAAATACGAAAGTTTAGAAGAATAAATAGCGAATGTTAAGAAGAAGATAATATGAGTTCATATATGAAAGAAATGCGAATGTTTAGAAGAATAAAAATAGAATTTTTAGAAGATAATATCTGTTCCAGGGACTTATAAACTATAGGGACTATAAAGCTAATAATTTCCAATAAAATTCATCAAAATTTCATTATTAATATTTATTTATTAAAAATATTTAGGATTATTTTATTTTTTACATTTTTTTATACATTAAAAAATTTTGAAGTCTCTACTTAACACGCGCGCTTTAAAAACATAACTGAAAATATTTTCATATACATACATATATGAAAAATAGATTCAAAATGGAGAAAACAAAAATAAACATTTTTTTAATGAAACGTAATTAATTCGCTTTTAATTTTCCAGGCGAACATTCGCATAAAGTGCATCCGGGGAATTTGTATATGTTTCTTCTTAAAGAACACGTTCTTCCTATGGTTTGTTGGGCATAACAATATTAAATAGAAATAATACAGAAGCGATAATGGATATATACAGATTGTATAAATTTATTTGAATGTATTAGATATAATAACTAAAATATGTTAGTCTGCTCTCTAAAAATCTGTTTCCGAAATGATTTAATTCACACATCACACTATCACAACGATTTTGTGCCGTAATTTAAAAAATCAAAAGTAACATTGTAGTTGATATTATTTGCTAGAAAATCACTATTTTTTCATATCGTGAATTATATCAGAACACAAATATTTTGACAAAATCACACTGTGATTTGATGTGTCCTTGACTCCTTTGATGCTGATAAAAATGGGAAATTTTTCATTAGTCGCAATGTATGGCAATATAGAAAATGGATGATAGCAGTTGTTTGTATTGTGTTTTTTCTTTAATACTGGTTTGTTTGATATATGTTTCTATTGTTTGTAATATCATTTAAGTAACAATTAGCAAATATAAAAGCAATTAAACATTTAGTGTTTCAGTTGACAGTCCTTTTTCCGATCAATTTTAAATCAATTTTATAGGGTCTCTTTTGCCCATCCTATTTTCATTATTTTCATAAATGACCTTCTCAAATTCACTTTCAATTTAATCCATAGTTTTGCTGATGACAGAGCACTCTAGTAACATCATATGCTTTTAAACTACAACAAACTCAGTCAACTACAACAGGCTAATGATATTCGGTGCGCTCAATCACTACCTAGGCAAAATTATCGACTGGGGTAAAGCAAACAGAGTCGAGTTTAACACTTTAAAAGCTTGGCTAGCTAGTAATAAGCATAAAACAGCATTCGGACCAACTGTCCCCCTTTCAATATGAAGATATTCAGCGACTCAAAGACCTAAACATTCTTGGAATGCGAGTGAATTAAAATATGCACTGGAATGGGCATTTTTTGATATTGCGAAAGACGAAATATTTGGGATTTTTAAGTCGCTACAAAGCTGATTTTTCATCTTGAGGACTCTTAAAAATCAATGAAGCATATAATACGACTCAAGCTCGATTGACATGCCAAAAACTGTTTTAAGTTTTTTGGACAAAGTCCAAAACCGCGTCATTCTTTTTTAAAGGTCATAAATACGACCTCATCCCTTATACCTGGAACTAAAACCATTTATTCCTCCTATCAAGCAATTCCATCGCATAACACGATAGGCATCGAGTGTCTACTCTTTCATATTGGAAATTCAGGGAAGCTTTAAGTCCAGTTATGGAAATTATTTCATAGTTAAAATATTTCGAATGTGGAATCGCGTTCCAACCGAAGCATTTCCAATGAGAGGAGGATTTTTCATTTATGATTTGCAGAGGGCTAAGACGAATATTAACAACATTGTTCGCACTTTACCACAAAACTTTTCTTTTTTCTTTTTCTTTGTTTTGCTTTCTTTTTAAAATAGCCAACGCTTCCTATTCGTAAAACTGACGGCTAGTGGACCAGAAATGATGAGGAAACAAATTTCGTCTTTGCTGAACTATATTCAGTATTTGGACCATGGTCCAACAAGTTCAACTGATAAAACTGAAATAAATGAATTTATGGAAGCGGCGTATCAAATGCGTATACCAATTAAAAAATTCAAGGAAAAGCAAGTATTACAAATAATTAAAAAAGATATTAATCCTAAAAAGGCACCAGGGTATTTGATTACTGGTCATATACTTCATCAAATCCCACCTAAATGTACTAAATTCTTAACTCGAAATTTTAATGCAATATTAAGCCTTAAATACTTTCCGGTACAAGGGAAAACATCGTGAATTATATGCGCAGGAAATCCCAGATGGATGTAGAAAACAAAATATTAATATATAAGGCCATACTTAAGCGTGTTTGGACATATGGCAACCAACTTTGGGGAACAGCGAAAAAGTCCAATATTAAAATCATTCAGCGATTCCAGAATAAAGCAATAAGATCAATAGTTGATGTACCTTGGTATGTGACAAATAATTTCATAGAGATTTAAAAATTGAGATGGTTCAAGTAGTAATTCAGTACTATATTCTGAATTATCAAGACAGACTGGAAAATATTCCCAATATAATGGCAAGCATGCTGATGACAAGAGGCTTAACACATACTAGGCTATAACGCCAACCAACCTATAATAAAGAAATTAAACTCACTGAACGTTAAGTTCACACGTTCTTTAATTCTGCCAATAATAATTCTAACAATTTATATTCGATTATTGTATAATTTAACACATACAGATTGCAAATAAAGTAAAATAGCGAACGGGTACGTAAGTACTCAAAGGTTCATAACCAAAGTTTTCGATATAATATAAAAAAAAAAATAAAAAAAATTAACAATAATTTAAATGTGCAAATCTTCATACATTGTTGAGTAACAATATGTTCGAATTTTGTTGCTGAACATCTATCTGAACCCACTTGTCACAGGTTAGGGCGTTTCCGGATCTCTCGCACTTGCACTTGACACTCGCACTAAACCTTTCACATCGCACTAAATTTATTTCTAAAATCTCCATAAAATTGTTGGCACTAATTTAGTACGAAAAATAGTACAATAAATTAGTATTTTCGGAAAGTGCAAGTGCGAAGTGCGATAGGTCCGGAAATGCCCTTAGTTATAGCTTTTACTACCAACTCTATTATTTCAAACACACTAATTAATAACTCAAATGCTGAGAAAATCATCTTCAAGTGCTGCAAATCTTTAGACAATAGTCTCTTTCTGAAAATCTGCACGTTCCATGAAATATTATTGTTCTACGATATATTTATAGAAATTGATTTTATGCAAATCTACACATCCTTTTGATTTTAAATTTCAAAGTTCATTAAATAAATTTTCAAAACAAAATATAACAAATTTCCTTCAAATTGAAATTAATATTAAATAATAAATACCAAAACTATGCTATGAAATACACGTCTACAAAATTCAGTCTGCACAATAACAAA
Source organism: Argyra leucocephala (assembly GCA_963942445.1). Taxonomy (NCBI): domain Eukaryota; kingdom Metazoa; phylum Arthropoda; class Insecta; order Diptera; family Dolichopodidae; genus Argyra; species Argyra leucocephala. Next base: position 26,977,996 of record OZ012678.1, on the reverse strand, counting down.
AACAAAATATTTTATTAAGCGATTTTCTTACACATCACTTTTTATATAATCCTAAACCTAATTCTATTCAAAACTATTATCAAAAATATAATAATACAAAAATCAGAAATCAGTACCTATGCTATAGAAAAGCATATGAATCCTTTCATACTAAAATCCGATTGATCCGGTTTTATTTTTTTTTTTATTTCTATTCCTCATGTTTTTTTTACTCGAAAATCCTTTCTTCTTCTACTTAAGTCTATTTAGAAGTGAATCCCGAACTTTTGAATATGAAATCTTTAAATGACATTTTAAGATTCGAAATGTAAATTTCAATTGAATAAAAAATCTAGGTTATTGAATTTATGAAACAACAACAAAAAAACAAAAATGTAAATCAAACAAGAAAGTGGGAGTAGAAAAAAGTTTTATTTTTTTCATTTGTTTAAACCCGGACCAAAAGTTTTCAATTTTTTTCGAGTGGGTTTTTTTGCTTCTAGATTTAACTAATTTTATTCTATTACAACTTTAAAAGATACCCCAAAGGATATGATTGATTTAGTATTTAGTTTTTAAAATTTTATTTTTTATTTGAATATTTCTGGATGTGGTTGTTCTTAGAAATTTAATAATTTTGTTGATATGAAATAAATATTGAAGCAGCTCTATGGCTTTGCATAGTTTTAGATATTTCCAAATGGTACTGTTTAATGTAAACCTATCTATCTTTTAATGTATTTTTAAAGCAAATATTTTATAGATATTTAGTAGGTGTGGACATATGCTCATTATAGAAATCAAAGAACTACTCCCTCTTCTTAAACAGTTCGAACGACAAACGAGAGGAGCCGCAAATGCCAATCCCTACACAGTAGAAACAGGTTATGGCAATTCGTTCATAGTTCGAACTTCACAAATGTGGAATCATATCCCTTCTAGTATATTTCCACATTCAAACAACACCATAGCGTATATCTTGCAGAAATTCAAGAAAAATATCATCCGCTTCATTCTGATCCATTCAGAAAAATCCCAACAATTTTTTCAATAACATTCTTCTTTCTTCCTATAAGAATAGTTTTATTCTTCCAAAAACTGTGATGACCTTGTATATTACACTCCTAGTCATATGCTAAATATTAATAATAATTAGAATGGCGACACCCCCGCATGAGCGGTCCTGGAGGGGTAATTGGTCGTTGGGACATTATTATTATTATTTGAGAATTTGAAGTCCTCTTATATCAAATTCGTTTCTTTCACCAGGTTACTACAGTCTTCAAAAATATGTTTAATTGTAATTGTAATTAAGGAATTGTGGTCACATAACGGGGGACCATTTTGACCTAAGTCTCGTAAGAACGATTAAAGTTTTCCTGCTGATTTTTTCTATATTATTCCATTTACTAGTGTACACTTCAATCCCCTTCAATTTGTTCGCATCGGGAATATTTTGACAGTTTTAGTTATATTTGTTCCATAAAGCTTTATTAACTGCTTCTTTATAGTCCACGTAGTATACTCTGTGTTCATTATCGTGTTCTTTAATTGTTGCTTCTTTGTCCACTCTTTCATTTCCTGAGATATCTACATGCCCAGGTGTTGATATAGGAACACAAATTCGTTGTTACTTTCTTGAACTAATTTCTTGATTCTTATTACCACTGTGTTTAAGGTTATAGGCGTATTTACAGTCAGTAGGGTATACTTATGGAGTTTGTGCATATAATAATTTTCTTTCTATACTGTGTTCAACCCTATCCTATTCAACCGGTACATGAGTACAAAAAATTACCTCCTAACGCTTGGCTGTTTATAAAACAAAAGCTAAATCATACCGTTTTTAAAGGTTATTGTGGTAACATGATACTATTGAATACCTGGCTACGTAGAACGACTTGACTTATGATGAATTATCATATAGCAATTGTGTTAAATTGTAACATGACCGTTATGTTAATATTGGATGTTAATACTGGATATTTAAATAAATTTATTTAACTGGAACCAAATGAATAAAAAACTAAGCTAAACTATAATACTTTACTCGATAGTTTTTGAATAGAACATTTTGCATCTTATATTCTACGTTTCCTTGCGACACCATAACTCGCAAACGATATATATAAATATTTCCAGGAATACACATTGCCTCTAATTCCGAAATTGGCATCAAAACAATAATAGCGTTCATAAAGAACATTAATCTAAAATTCTAATATACGGGTAAGATCTATTGTTCTTCCTTAATAATAAACGGGAAAGTACAATAGATCTTAAGAGGTCGTGCTTACATACTCCCCAATAAAAAAATAAAAATTGAATATGGATCAGTTTTGACTAGAAAGCGATGCAATACAAGGTAAGTAATTCATTTTAATTGTCATTGTTACAACTGAAAAAAATTGCATATGATATAAACTCTTCAACACTATTTCTAAAAGTGCCCAGTTTTAGCTGGAATCTATATCTGGAGAAAAATAAAAGTACAAATTAATTTTCTTAAATCTGTTGTTTAGCTCTACAATGACACTAAACTTTTTTAAAACGATCATTCGAGTTATTGCATTGAAAAGCTTATTACACTTGAGTTATATTGTGCTTCCAGCAATCGTCTGACTTTTCATCCCTTGAACCCACCTACGTACGGAGCAGTTGTTTTCACTTTTTTAAAAATATCGTAAACGATATTGTAAAGTAAAGTAAGTGATATTTTAAAGGCATAGAATAAATGGTATATAGACTACAGTTTTGAGGATAACTATACCACTTGGCTTTGACACTCAGAGTCTTAAATACATCAAATTATAATTAATTGAAACACAAGTAGTCGATTTCGAGCATTTATTCATACTGACTAGCTTAAAGCTTGTATAACATTTATTATTTAACTTAAACTAAAGTTAGGTAGGTAGTAGTGGCTACCGACGATACGCCGACACACTTAGACCAGTAAGGTCCATTGTGATACCACGCAAACTTTGCTCGCATAAGATTCTACTCGTTGAACCATTTAGAGGTTTTTATAGCGGTGAATGTCTTTGGTTTTATTACCCTGACGATCACTCACCGACTCTAGAAAGAAGGCTCCTATATGGATTTTCCTTTTATGATAAAGATCATGGCAGGTACAGAGTATAGGTGTTCATTTCCTTCCTCTTCTCTACACGTTCTACAAAAGTCGTTTGATGGAAGTCTCCTGGCATGTTTACCAATAAGACAATGACCCTTAATGACCACTACCGTAGTACTGTTACATTACATCTTTTCAAAGATAGTAGCTTAAAGGAGTGCTTCAGGTTCAGCATAGGCCAGATTAGCTTGGTGATTTTGCAGTTTGAATGTTTGATCTACCTGACCATCTGAAATGTGAAGCATTTATAGCATCTTTGCGAAACAATAGATTCCATAACTTAAACTAAAAAGAAAATTCAAAGTAAGTGAGAATTCAAATGTGGTCTTTAAAACTATAATTTTTTATTTATTTATATTTACATTAATTACAATTATAATTAAAATAAATTGATTTTGTAAACTCTAGCTACTTGGGCTATCGCCTTAAAATTAATATGTAAAATATAATAGTATGTGAGAGCCAAAATCTAACGGTAATATTAATTTAAGAGAATAGCAATTTGTGTAAATACTAATTTAATTTATGTATATCCAAATATGTATGCACACGGAAATAGGAGGAAGAACATATTTCTTTAGTCAATTGAACAATCCACTGGGCTATCCATGACAATTATATACAATTTAAATGAACATTGGATCAACATTTTTATAACTTTTACATCTTTTACAGTAGATTATAACTTAGAGTGGGTCAGACCAACTACAATATTTCCTAGATTTTTATAATATTCATGAACCAATTCTTTTTTATATTTTTGTTATTCCAGGATATCTCTTTCAAATTTATAAAATAAAATCGTACATAATTATATATATATACACACACACATGTATGAATGGTTGTCTATTAAATGGGTTTCATTTTTGTGTAATCTAAAAAGGATACATTCAAAATAAATTCTATTGTTAAACTTTAAAATTTTATCGAATGGAAAATTTTTTACTTTGTATTGTCATCACTTAACCTAATATGCGACGAATCTCAATTCTAACATCACAAAAAAAAAAAAAAAAAAAAAAATGGAAACACCATGAAATTTATACCATCTTCTTTTCTTACACTTATTATTATTATAATATTGTACTCATCGTGGTATAGTTTATTATTGAATGAATGCAAAAGATCACCAAATAACAATTTAAAATTGTGTTATAAATACTTTTGGGAAATGTGAAAGATTTTTTTAACCGTAAAGAAAAACGAAAACAAAATGACAACAAAAAAATAAATAAATCGGTTACAGATACCAAAAAGTCTTTTTTAGGCTTCTTTTTTTTTTGCATAAATTTTTGAAAGAGGAAAGAACTTATAATAAGGTTATTTCGAAAACGGAATTGAATTTTTTTTTTATTATTTTCTTTGGAAATTCGATGTGATAAATTATTCGAAAAAGAAAATAAATTCGAAATTTAATAGGAGGACATTTTTTCCTTTGTTGATTTAATAAAATAAAAGTTTTTGTTTGCAAAGAAATTGCCATCAAATTAATTGTAAATTTTGAACGATATAAAAAGTTTTAGGTGGCCGATTACATTCCGAATTTGGTATGCTGAAGTCCGAAAGTATTCCGTAGTCTGCAAATGTCATTATTTATCCGAAATTTTAAAATTTATGTATGATGAAGTTCGTCGGAACGGAAAATAATTTGAAAATTGTACGCCGGAATTTCTCATTCGGAAGTATTAGAATGGTTCGGAAATGAATTATAAAGCATACATTTTTTGTATTTAGAATATTAGGAGAAGTATAAAATGTAATAATAGTTTTTTTTTCAATTTTTTTTTCATTTATGAAAAATATTTTTTTTATTTAGGAACAAAAAAGCGCTTCAAAAGAATAATATATTTTATTGTTTTTAATATTATAACATAATATGTATGTATATTAAAAACGATACATATATATTTTACATTCTTTAGAGAATTTTAAATTTTCTCTGATGTAACAAAAAATTACTATTATTTTAATTTGTATATATATACATACTACAAATATAATTAAGAAAGTTGTATCTTTTACTTTTAATTTATGTATGCATATTGTATATATACATTATGTCATATAAATTTTCAATTAAAAAATTTTAACAAAATAAATAAAAAAAATTGAAAATAAAAATGTTTGAAATGAATATGAAAACGAAACAAAAAATCTTCCGAAACATATGATTTTGATTTCTGCACAGACTTTGCAGTCGAAGGGACTTCAGCATACCAATTCTTTCGTATTCGGATCGGAATTTTCTTTCGGAGAAATTCCGCTTCGGACTTCATCATAACCACCTTATTATTTCAAACTGTTTCAAGCTTTCCGATTTTTGATAAAAACCCTAGTTTGAAACAATAAAAACGTTTATATCGCTTAAATTTTATCATCATCATCATTGTCCTACAACTCCATCTGTTGGACATAGGGCGGATCAAAATTTATACAGGTGTCACAAAAGATTGCGGGAAATGCGGGATTGGCTATTACTCATTTAATAAAATTGATTTTGCTTTTCCTGCCTAATCTTTTGTCGGATTATAGTTTTCAAAACACATTTATCTTTCTTCTTTATTTAGCTTTTTTCTTGATTTGACAATATATCATTTTTAGTATTTTCACAGCTTAATTTTACAATATATAAACAATTGTCTGGTTTACCATCATTTTTTTCACTAATGGCGTTATAGATTCCATTTATGGTACTGTTTTAATTTTGTTAAATATACTACTAAATTGTAAACTATTTACCTTTGGTGGTAACCCAGAAATAACGATGTTGTTTTTGCGCTGTTTTTGCAGTGGATCATCATTCAATCATTTCTAATTTGGATATTCTATCCTCCAATATTTTTGATAGTGAACTTTTTTAGTTAAACTATCATTCTCCTTTTTGATTCCAATGTTTTCTTGGAGAATTTGTTCCATTTTGTTGGATATAAAAATTTGTGAATTTTTTATATCCATCACAACTGTAACTATTGCTTTCATATGATCAGCCATTTTATTTATAGTGTATTTAGTGAAATCACAAGAAACGAGCTCATCCAAGCCTGCTCCATGACCTACCTCATCATTGATTGAAACATCCACAACAACTGTAGAATTGTTTAACTGAGGACATCCTGAACACCTCCAATCGATATTTTCAAACTTTATCAATTCATATACACGTTATCAGATACCGATGAGCATTTAGTGTGAAACAAACATGCATATTTTGAATTTTACTGTTTTGGATTTTGTATTTGACCTCTTTTTTGCACAATTCACTCTGCCTGACCATTTTTTATTTTATATTTTATTTTTTATGTACTTATAGTTTTTTAATAGTATAATCTTTTAATTCGATAATTATTAATTTAATATAACGAATCCACTAATCAATTTAATAATCAATTTATTAATTAATTTATTAATTTATTAATTTAGTGCGAAAAAAATCACGTAAGTTTTTAAAGTTTGAAAGCTATTTTTTTTCTTTAAATAATTATTTTTTTTTGTATTATAGAATTATAAATTATTAAAAATTGCATACATTTTTTTGTACAACTCCAACTAACTATCTTATTATATTTTATACTAGGGGCCCCTGTTGAGTAATTATAATTCAAGTTAAAGCCAAATTTAAAGTTTTTAAAACAACAGGGATTTGCATGGACTAATATCAACTTCTCATTACAAATCAGAAAACACTCATGTTTTAATGAAAAACTTCGAAATTAGTATGTTTTCGTTAAAAAACATAAATACATTACTTCTCATTTTCTGTTTCGTTTCTACCTATTTCTTAATGTATTTGGTGAATAATAAAACTATATGATTAAAAAAATTTCAACTGTTTGCGCATTATTGTTTTATTTACAACTTACGGCCGGTTTTCATGATAAACTTTTAGCTGATAAATTGGAGCTTAGAAAGCCAAGAGTATAGTATACCGTTAATGTGTATGAGGGAGTAAAATTATATTATTTTTATAGTAACTTTTATAGATGATTTGAAATCTAAAATCTATATACATAACTTTAAAATATTCAAAATGTAAACAAAATAAAGGTTATTTAATTTAAGCAATCTTCCTTAGAATTGTTTAAAATTTCGCTAAAGTATATAAACAAAGTAAATAAAGTGAAGAAAAATGAAATATGATATGATTTTCATCTGTGGAATTTTTATTTAGTTTTTTTAAATTTTAAACTCACTTGTATTTATTATGTTTTTCATTTTTACATAAGTATTAATTTGAATTAAAATATTATTGTTTTATATTATGCTAAATAGTGAATTAAGAAAACAAAAATGTATACATACATACATTCAAAAATTCATTCAACAAAATTTAAAATATTCATTCAGATAAAAAAAATTAAAGTTACAATTGTAATTAAAAGTAAATTTTTTAAATGTGTTAAATAGTTAGTTTATGTATAAGATAAATAGAATACGTATAATTTTAGTTTAAATATAATATACCTAAAAGCTAAAATATTATTTTTTATTTACACGCATTCAAATATTCAATGCAAAAAATTAATTTTTGTTATTGTTTTTACTCAAATTCAAAAATTGAAATGTTGTTCCGTATCCATAAATGTGTTGGTAGTGTGCGAATTTTTTTTGTGTAATTACACATTACTTTATGTTAGTGTTAAAAATATCGGCAATAATTATAGGAAACACATCTTTGCGAAGATATGTTTTTTTAGATACTCTCAGATATTTATGGCGATTCTCCGATATTCATAGCGACTCTCTCGATATTTCTCCCGATATTATTGTCATTCTCCCGATATTTTATCATTGTTTCTCTATCGCACTTATGCAATTTTTGTAACTTCTGCCTATGCTCTAACCATTCGCCGATATATCGGCTACATGAAAACCGGGCATTACTTATTATATATTAACAGTTCATTATAGAGAAGAGAGACAAAATGAAAAGGTGTCTACTGCGCAGGTCCTTAAATGCTTTTCAATTATAATTATAGATTTTTTGATATAATTTTTATTTTAATAATTAATTCAATATTTATTTTAGCGCTAAAAAAACGCGTCTGTCTTCAACAAAGTTCGAACTTTCTGCCTAAGTTCTAAGTTTCAGTTAAAACGATCATGTCTATCAATCTAATATATATGTCTGATCTATTTATCTAATATGTCAGCATCCCTCTAATTTGTTTAAAAAATGGAAAATAATTATACTTCTAAATTTATAAATACAATCTGTAGTTGTTGTTAAATGATCGAAGCTGATTTGTTTTTTTTTTTTTGCATAAAGTTTTTGAATTCAGTCAAGATTTTTTCAAAGCATTAGATCCATTCAGGACAATTATCGGCAAGTAGAAGAAAACAAATCTATATGTTTTTATGTTTTTGATACTAGCTTAGGCAGAATAATTTGTTTGTCAACTCATTAAATGTGGAAAACTACTATACTATTTCCAGCAACTAACCCTTCTTAAATAGAAATTTTATTCGTGTTGTTATCAGATTATACTCTCAATTATTTTTTGTCATTTATTTTATGCCAATGGCAATGGGTTCTGGACCAGGTCGAAAAACCCATCCTTTTTTTTTGTTTTGTTGCTTCGTCGTGCATTGAACCTGAAACATTTCGGTTCAAAGACAAGCGCTCTAGCTACGGCCTATCCACCTGTTGCGGATAGTGTAAAGCTCTTATTAACATTGTCAAAAATAAAAATGTTTTACAAAATATTTGCTGATAATTGTTTTTGAAATAATAACACTCCGTGCTCCATATTTTCTTACCACTATTTTGAATTTATTTATTTATGACGATATCATTCACATATAAATAAATGTTCTGGAGTTTTAGAAAAAACTAAAATATTGGGGCATTGTTATATATTATTATCCTATTGTTGAATATCTTCTTTAACCCGATCGACTAGAGATATAGCAATAAGCTCCATTCTAATGACAATTTTACAATTATTCAACAATTATTCAGTCTTATTGTCTTAATTTAGCTTCGATCTTTTCTCATAGCTTTATGGAATGATCGCCCAATTGACCAAATTGATTGGAATTCCAATTGGATTTCCAAATATTTTTTCCGAAATTGTACTACATACCAATGGTACAGAAAGGTACATATTTTCGGAAAAGCTGAATGAAAATTAATTGGAATTCCAATGTTTTTTCCTATGAAAGTGGTCACTTTTTTAAAATGCACCAATGTCGGAATTTTAACTGAACATGTACCTTTACATAGCGTTACATAGCATAGCGTTTAACGTCATCTGAAATCAATATGAAATAATGTTTATGCTTTATTCGAAGTACTATTACTCTTGATTGTACTAATTTTATTAATTGATTTTAACTGACGTTAAACGTTCATAATATAAAGCTATGAGAAAAAATTGAAACAAAGTTGAAACACGAAACCATGCAAGTTAAATAATTGATTAGCTGTAATTGAAACACAACAAAACCAATTTTGATACAGTAGAGTTACACTATTTTGTTGTTGCGGTATTTTAAGTAATTTAAATGTGGAGTTTCAAATTCAGAAATCACATATACCAAGATGGCAGACATTATTATTTATTTATTTATTTATTTTAACAGTTGATCCTACAGATAAATCTGTAGGCCAACTTTATAGGTCCTTTTCCCTTTCGAAATGTTGGCCTTTTTTTTATTAAACTATATTAGTTATTTGGAATATATTCTAATTGTTATTTGGCAGACATTCTAATTGTTTATTTGTAAGTGTTCGTTATATGAGATTTCTCAAGTTTAGTGTATTTTACAAGTCATATTGTAGCATTCTTTTATGATATTATAGTTTGTGTGCCATATTTGTATGCCATATTTACAGTCAACAATTATTTTCTTAATGAAATATTAAATCATTTAAACAAACCAACAATCTAAGTATCTACGCAAATAACTGTTATTATTTATGCTTTTTTATTGAATCAAACAAATTAGTTTATTTTATAGTATGAATATAAAACGAAAGCTTAAAGATATTATATGTCCCAGAAAATTAGTTATGTAAATAAGGTTTCTACCACAAAAATAGAAAATAAAAATTCACAAAAAATTAACTGTAAATCAATAATAAAAAAATACCCATTTTGTTTTTTTTTTTAAGAATAACAAAAATGAAATTAAAAAATACATAAGAAGAAAATTGCCAGTCTTAGCATAAAATCTCTTGTGACATTTTGTCAATCTTATTTATTTTTTGCTTATATAATATATATATATATATAGATAAATATTAAAAGGCAAGTTGTATAATATATTTTAATGATGTTAGACTTAAGAATTTTGTGTGTAAGTAATCGGTTTCATATGACCATAAAATGTAATAAAGTTTTATCCTTTCATTTTTTTTCTATTTGCCATCATCTGTTACGATTCGTTATATTTTATTTTTATTAGAAAAATTTATTTATTCAGCATTTGGTTCCATTACAAAATGTCAATGTATTTGATTTGTAATATTTCAAGGGATAAAATTTAAAATTTGAATTAAATAATAGATTTACCATTTGTAATGCTAATTGATTTATTTCATTGATTAATTAATAACTATATATATGAAGTTGTTTTCGTATTATATAGAATGAAGTTTTAACATGTTGATGGCTACCGCTGTATCACCGGTAAACAGCAAAAAATTTCGTTTTCCACAGCCCAATGAATCACCACCGGTGATACACATTTTTTTTCTTCTAACAGCCCAGCACTGAAGATACAAACAGAAAGTTGTTGTACCGCAACAATATTTTCATATTCGTATATTGAGTAGAAAAATTTTCAGATGGTAATAACTGCATGTTGACCGGTGAGACATTGGCTAATAGTTTTAAAATATTTTAATATTTGTTGTGTTTGTATGTCACCAGTGTGGAATAAACAAGAATGCTCAAAAAACATATAGAGTAAAAAAATTTACATGCATCAACTGTGAGACATTGGTAGTCAGCGTGTTAGGCTATTTATTATATATATAAATTAATTAGTATGTATATTTCCAATGATTTCTTAGAATCTAATTATTTATTTTATTTATTAATTTTAAGTATGTAAATGATATTTGAAATAAATGAATTATTTTAATAATAATAATAATAAAATATTAAAACTACGTCCCACAATTATAGCAAATATCAATATTTCAAAAACAACTTGCTTCCTTCATTGAATCGTGCTTGCGATCAGTACTTAGCTAAAAAACTACAAAATTTAGATAAATAGAACGAGTAAACCTAACTGAAGTGCTCTTGTGTTTATTTTAATTTGTCAACAAAGTTTTGATTGGCATTTAAGCTAGGAATTTTGAAAATAATATATTTTTTAATTATACGAGTCTGATGCTATTTTGAGAGCCTATTTTATTTTCATTATTTTAAATATTTTGTAAAATAAAAATTCTCATACCAGCATTCCCAACATTCCCAACATTCAATGACTATGTCACACAACACCTCATTCGATACTTTTAATATGGAGTTGTTTGAAAAGTCAAGACGTGGAGTTGTTTTAATATAGTTAAGTTCGTATGTTCAGACTAAATTCAATATTATATTTGACTCTGTTATAACTGGAGACAGTAAACTTCCACCCAACTATAGCTTATGTCGATGTACGAATTATTTTTTGTTAATTATATTTATAGTTTTCATTGCTGTTACAAGCTGTTTCTATAAATCTATAAGGTTTCGGAATTCGAATCCGTTGAGCTACGATGATTCGATGCTTACTTTTATTCAGATTTTAGCTAATTATGTTCTTATTTGACTGCCAACTTAAATTAGAGTGTACGACATATACGACATGTGTCGAAATTAACCCATAAAAATAAATTTTATATGAAGGTGTCTGAACTACTCTATGTCAATACGCTGTATATTGGAATATTGGAATACGCTTCTCTAAAATTTTTGTTTTCTTGACATTTTTCTGTTTATTTATGCTAAAGTGATATACAAAGCTTGTATACTGCTTATTTAAATTTTGGTGTAAGATTTGATATTTTTTTCATCATTAATTTATTTTTTAAATGACATAAATGCGACGTTTTAATTGCGGGTGAAGAAAGCGTGTAACCTATTATCATATTACAAACCTAATTCAGATTGATCAGTGAATTATAAAAACTAGTGGAAATTAGATTAGATAAGATTAAAGAAAATTAAAATTCTTCTAACTTTCAACAGCCAACAGATGCGTATAATGGCAGGGATAATAAATGGACACTGGTACTTAGTAAAGAAGCATACTAATAGAATCCGCCTAATCAAAAACAACTTGTGCAGAATATGTGAAGTAAAGGAAAAATTTATTGAGCTTCTGCTCTATGAATGCGAAGCATTCGCCATATGAAAACAACGTTCTTCGAAAATTAGGGCTGGCCAACATACTACTGACGAGTATAGTTAGTGTGATCATTCAATAAGACATTCTTAAGGATTCAAATGAACCGTCGAATTAATACGGGTAATCACAAACAGCCCATTTCTGGCTTCGGTGATAAAAAGGCCAACCCAATTCCATTATATTGAAATCTAATCTACTGCAGATTCCTTCATTAACAATTCAATTATGAAAAAGTTTTCTTATAAGATTCGGCAATCAGTTAACACATATTATAATAAAAAATTCAATAGATTGCGTAATTTAATTGATTAGTTATAATAAATGAAATTGAAATTTCAATCTAGAGATAGTTTCATTATTATTTATCAATTTTTATTTATACATTAGTGTACTTGGCAATCTTCCCGCTCATTTGTCATTCCGAGTGTTCAGTGATTATTTTTTGATTTGTTATACTGACAATTTAACACAACCGCAGATAGAGGATATTATGCATATTTTACATGATATTGCTAATGATAATATCTTACTTTTACGCAGAGGAAGGATATACATAGTGCCAACACCAGAAGTAAACATTTTTTCCATCTAAATAAAATAAGAACTTTACAACTGATTGGACCTTCCACAATTCTAAACACTGGTACCAAGTTGTACAATAAACTAGATATACAATTAAAACAAGAAAATTCAACAAATTTAAAAAACTAATAGAATCATTTATAAATAACTATAGTAATCATCAATATTTAATTTCTCAATAATAATTTTTTTTTTCTAAATGTATAGGATAGACTTAAGTCACAGCAATTATTGTAAAAAAATTTTCTTCTTCGCAAATCTTAATTTCTGTAAATGTTTTGCAATTTTTTCATTATGTCTGTTACATTCGTTTTTTAAATTTTTATTTTTTATTTTATTTATATAATTTTCTGCATTTATCTGGATGTTTGTAAGTTCGACGGAATACTCCAACGCATATACAAATTGAAATATATATACAAATTGTAACATCATGTAATTGTCATAAAAATAGCACCTGCTTTTTATTGCTTATATATGCCATCTGTCATCTGTCATGTGTCATCTGTCATCTGTCATCTGTCATCTGTCATCTGTCATGTATCATGTGTCATGTGTCATGTGTTATGTGTCATTTGTCATGTGTCATTTGTCATTTGTCATTTGTCATCTGTCATCTGTTATCTGTGTCATTTGCCCATCATTTCATAATGATTGTCATGTCATTCAAGTGTGAAATTTAGATGGTGCCAGAGTTAAGATTTATATAACTTTTATTATGTCTTAATTAATTTCATTTTACAATTTGAATTTTACAGTAGAACAGTGCTATGATTGTAAAAATATAAAATTATTGTAAGTTTATATTATATAGCTAGTTAGATTTTGTTTTCATTAAAAATATTATTTGAATTTAGTATTTCTATATTAATTTAAATTGAAATTATCTTTTTGACTAACTTATATTATAATTAAGTGAATGCAATAGAAAGTCTAAGACTATTTATTATTTAGAATTATTGAGGTCTTAGGATAATATATGTTTAAATTTCCAATGATGGCCAATAAGATATCGTTAAAATCATCGAGTAAATAACCCTTAGGGAATTGAAAATGTTGCACCTTACTACAAATATTCTGTTTATATGGTAATTAAAAGTATTCTAATAATTCTAATAAAGCTATGATATTGATAAATTAGTAAGCAAATACATATTTTTCTTAAACTTGAAATGAAAACTCTACTGAAGAAAGAAATGCTAGAATTTATTTTTCTTCCGTCATTTATGGCAGGTTACAAAACTAGTTTTTATATAGTTTTTTAATTTTAATTTTTATTATAATATTCTTTGCAACTATATTTTTATAATTTTAATTATCATATTGTTATATTAAAAACCTAAATGTAAACTTATATAGTCTGTAATGAGTTAACTCTTTTTAGACATTGTGTTTGAAATAAATAAAAAAATAATAAATATTAGTCCGTATCCGCTAAATGCTATAAACCCAATTTGCAATTTGCTTGCATATGGAATCGAACTTTAGACCCTTCATTATTTTTTTTTATATCTCTTACTTCATACAGTATCCATATATTCTATATGATTGTTTTACTTCATTTATTTTTTTAATAATCTTATTGCTGTTGATTTACTAATTGAAAAATAATTATCTATGAAAAAGCAAAGCTGTAATACAAAGAAAGGTATGGCAAAAATGTCGGAAATTTTTTTTTGATTTCTCATTTCTTCAAATTGTTTATAAAATATACACAACAGCTCATCATCACACCACTGAAAACGTAATCCATTTTATTCCAAAGAACAACGTTTGAATTTATACTTTTTGTGATTGTAGACACACATTTTAAAAACTCATTTCAAATTTACAAATTAATTTTTAATAAGAATGAAAACAAAATTTAAAATTACCACGCAAAGAAGCTTATTCCTTGTTGAATAAAACATCCTTGAAAATTTTATCAAATTTAAAATTACAGAAAAGCTATGATATATCTATTCTCTTGCACACACACATATACAATATACATTTTAATACATTATGTAAATGTAATAATATGTAAATCATTATTTTTTTCGCAAATTATTGTACATTTTTTATTAGGAAACAATTTGCTAATTTTTCTTTTAAATTTTTTATTTTGTTTTTTTGTTAAAATATAAAACCTTGTTTATTTAAAAAATTTAACCCGAAAGTGTCTACTAAACTAAAAACATTAATTTGTTATTAAAAGTGTTAAGGTAGATTTCCTATTCGTGCCTGAAAGTCCGGACAAAATTATTTTTACACTATAAAACAACCACATAAACATTTTTTTCATGATTTCCTCTTAAGCTATCATTTAGGTATTTGTAGCTATCATCGGTATCATAGATCTACCTACTATAATAAACGTTATCACAGGTATTTGATTTGAACTTTAGTATAAGTAGGTATTGTACTTAATAATTTGAGATCTAACATGATATTTAACAAAATGACTTCTGCAATTTCTACATCACTCAAATTTTTGAGAAAAAAATATTGCCCCAGAAATAGGAGGTAGGCATTTATAGAAAGTAATCAGTATTGGTTGGGAATACATAATTTTGAATATTGTAAATTTTTTCGACTTTGTATAATAGTAAATAATTAAGTTTATTGGATATCTTCTTCATAGTTAATTTTTAAAATGTTTTCAGAATGTTTAGAAGAGGCGTGTTCGTAGTGGTCGCGCCTGCGTAACAAAAAAGATTTTTTGTTCGTAGTTGCATATCATCAAAAATTCTGCGCAGATAAAAAGCAGGCGCTTGTGTTCATAGTAATCGGTGTCGCGTCAGCGTCGGGCAGATTGTGCAGCTATTTTAGTGCGCCTGCTCTAGAATGATTTTTAAAGTGCATGTCAGTTATCATTTAATAAATAAGAATGTCGTGAGAAAATATTTAAGTAAAAAATAAAAATTAATTACATATTAAAATAAAATAAATGTGTTTATAATAATAATATATAAATATAAATATAATAAAATAAATATATTGAACAAAATATATATTAATTTTAATATATAAGTAATATATATATGTATATTAAAATATATTAAATATTTAAAAAAAAATATTTATAATATATATTTAAAAAAAATATATATAAAATATATTAAAATATATTAAATATATATGAAAATGCTGCTTCTATGAACAAGAATGACTGCTAAACAATTTTCTACGCGCCTGCGCAAGTTTTTTTGTTCATAGTGACAGAGAAAAAAATCTGCAAGACACCGACGCATATTTTACTGCAACTGCGAACACGCCTAATCTTTCTGTTATTAATAAGATTTCTATTGCGTATCAGCTTTTGAAGAGGGAAAGGAGCCGTTATTTTAAAATTAAAAATAAAAATTATTAACTAGAGCAGGCTCTATCGATTGGTGATATTTTTAACTTCCGGAAACAATCGAAAATTGGTTTTTTAAGACCAAAAGTTGCCGAAATTGGATTCTATGACAAAAAGTAAAATACGATAGAGCTGCAGTATTTTGTTCGTCGCGATTCAATGACATTTAGGATTATTATTAATAATTAATACTATAAAATAGATGATGGTACTATCCAAAACCTTCAGTTGCCATTTTTTTCGAAATTGTAATTAATTTTCTACGAATATATTTTAAATAAAACATTACACGATTATTGACATTTGTATATACCCTGCATTTGTAACATGGAAACCAACTGTCTTTGCCGAAGCAAGTACCCAGCGAAGAACGTGGCCAAAATTGAAGAGGTTAGCCGCAAATTGGAGCCGATGAAAATATTTTATTTCCGCCCTATGTGCCACGAAGGGAGTTACAGGGCATTGATGATTTGTAACATAAGCATAAACAAGACATAAATAGTGTATTTTTTTCCTTTTGTATAGAGCTTTCCTTTTCTTTTACTTCAGCATTCAGCCAAAGGTTAAACAATTTTCGAGTCAGATTTGGGATGAAGAAAAATGTTTGGACAATTTATTTTGTGTATGGACTAGTAAAATATTAAATTCTGATTAGTAAAAAAAGTTGTCCGGACCTTTGGACATGAACAGAAAATCTACCTTTACAATTCAAAATCAACATAATTTGTAATATTATCATTTTGAGAAATTTACTTGAAAGTACATGTTTAGGCATTTGCTGCCACAAAAAAGAGTAGTCTTAAAACTAGAGATGAGGGTGTTGAAATTTATAAGAAGTATTTTTTTGTAAACTGATATAGCTATTAGTCTTACGAAAATTTATTTTATTTGCTCCATTGGTTAAATTTATGATTGATATTTGGTCGGTCGTTAATTTTCTATCCAGGTTAAAGAATTAATTTACTTATTTTATTAGATTTATTTTTAATATGAAAAAATTCTGCGATTTCGTGGCTATGAGAGAGAAGATCTAAATCCGTCGGCTTTGTCTACGATTTCGAAAGGGTTGGGGAAGTTCAAGACAACATTTTTGTTGAAGGCCTGGCTGATATTACTTTTATGTATGTATTATACATTTCGGTGTAAATTTACATTTCGGGCCTATTACATTTCTTTTTCTCAGTATGTAAAATATTTTTTATGACTGAGCGACTCCCTTGAATGCCACAAATACAATTAATAACGTTATATGATTAAGTTTTCAATTCAATTGTCGGTTAAAATGATTGTCATTAACAATTATTCATGATTCAAAAACCGGTCGACATTTAAAATTTGTAAAATATTTGCTCGCAAACTGGGGAACAATTACCTAAAATCAGAAAACCCCCTAAAGGTTAATTAAAAATTGAATTTACTCAATCAGATTTATTGACATTAAAAAATGTGTAACTTTATTTTTTAGGAAATGTACAATTTTTCTACGATATTTTTATTCAAATTAATTCGAGGCACGTTTGAAATTTTTTTTACATACAACAAAATAATATGGAAATGTCCTATGTAAAGAAAAATGGTGCTCTCATATTATTAGGTTTAATTTAATTTTTATTCATTTCTATGAGAACAACTTTTTTCTATTGTTTTTGTTTTTTTTTTATATAACATAAAAATAATCAAGTTTTAATTTATTGACCTTGAATGCTAAGATAACAAAAATTACAGATTTATATGTAGGTATACATTTTTAAATTTACCAAATATTTATAATTTCTGAACCAAATTTTAAGGTAAGATATCTACATCTAAACATGCAAAATTGAACTGATTTATTATGTAGGTAAGTTGGTTGGAAGTGACTGCTCCAGCTGCTTCTAGAAAGCCAATTAGTAATTAATTGTGCCTTTTTGGACTGATTAAAGAGATTTCTACGTAAGAAAGTATTTACGGTTTTAATTTAAATCGTGTGTGTAACTTGCATTAATATCAAATCAAATTAAGTACAAAAAAAGTATAAAGATTTCATAAAAATAAATCTTTCAACGGATTCAATCGTTTTGCCGAACAACCTGTTAAATTTCTCGTTAACATAACGTATAATTGTAGCCTTAGATAATGATGGAAATTCTGTAGTATGCTGTAGATTTTAAATCAAATGTTTGCAGATACTTTGTTAAAGACACAAAATCTTGATTTCTTCTTCCTTGAATATGTAGTGACAAAACTCGCAACAACTCTCTTGATAAATTATCATAATTTTTTGGCAAAGAATCGAAGCACGCAAAGAATCGAATAAAAATTTCAAAATCGCATCGGCTGTAACTAAATTTGCAGCACGTCTACCCCTTGTTTCAGGAGTTACTTTAATTGGGCTTAGTGCGTTGAATGTATTTGATAATATTGGAATATTATCGTCATTTAATAATGTTAGGGAACCCAAATCAATTAATGCCTTTCGAACTGATTCAACAATTTGTAAAAATCTTTCAACCATGGTGATAATGCTTTCCCATCTAGTCTTGCAATCCGCAAGCAAACTTAATTCTACCTAATGCTGTTGCTTAACATGTTCTTGCAAAATTGAATTTCGTTTTGGTGGTGTTTTAAAAGACTTAACAATTTTTCTAACCACTTTCAATACACCATTAATATTATCTCGTTCACATTGTTAGATTAGACTCTTCACTACTATCAGACCTATATTCGTCGATATCACTTTCACTGTGGTGAGCATAATATTAGAACTTTAAATTTTTTTATAAATTACATCTACAACAGCTAAATGTATGCCATAATTGTAACATAAATGATGAGTATATTGTGATAATGTTCCAAATTTTACCATGACGGCGGCACCATCGGTAGTTGATGCGACCACATCTGATAGATTTATACCAAATTCTGATAGCTTTGAATTAACCAGTTCAACTGTTTTATCAGCTTACTTACTTCTATTTTCACTAATCCGAAATTAATATATTTTTGGTTAAAATGAATGTTTACATTTAAGTACCGGCGGTTGCGTAAACTAGCCCATTCATCTAATGTGATGCTAAATTTCCCAAATGTATCTTTATAAGATTTAATTTTTTGCTCAATTTACAGGGACATTTAAAATTTTACAAGAATTATGATTATAGATGCAAAAACAATTTCGAAAAAAACATACTTTTTTAACAAAATTAAGGTCTAATGTCTCAAAAAACAGTATATAATGCAATAATTAAGCCAAATTTTGAGTTTTATTCGAGTTATATTCGATCATTCTTGAATAGGGAGCAAATAAGTCGACTGTAAAAGCTAAAAATAAAAATATGAGAAGTATTTTGAAATATGATAGATTAATTCATTTAGACAATATATTGAAATCATTAAATTAGCTTTAAACAAAGAGTAATATTTAATACACTTGTGTGCTCATCTTCAAAATTAACTATAATACGATGCCGAACTATTTATCAGAAAAGTTAACACCTACGTAAGTGATGTTCAAAAATATTTTAACTTTAGATTACAGTTTTTTAGAGCGGATATGCGTCAAAATAATTTAATGTATGAATGAAGGGTTAAAGCTATTTAATCATTTACCTTCGGAAATAAAAACTGAAACTAATCTTGAAATGTATAAAAAAAACTTAATAAAAATAAAATAATATTGTATAAGTTGTATTATAATCTATAACTATAATTGACAAACATTATTGACATTCATTTTATTTCGCTTCTTCTTAATGAACTGTTAATATGTAAATAAGTTGTATATACAACCGAAATGCGCATACCGGTCAAAATTTCTATTTGGTTTTATAATATTCAAACTTTTAAATAAAATATAGCCATTTTGTGTCATTCAACATCTTATTATTTTTATACATAATTAAAAGAAATTTATTCTATTAATTTTTTTAAGTAAGTGTTTCAAATTGGTCCTATATTTTGGTCATTTGTAGTAATCATATAGTTTTGGTTAAAAATATATATATATTATTTTTAGTAATTTTATCCATTAAATGCCACTTAGTATAGGAATATGTCGAAACGAAACAGTATATGAGGGAGAAGTACTTATGTTTCCTAAATAAAACTTCCTCACCTCTAAATTTTTATGAAAACATAAGTGGTTTCTACTATAACGTAAGTAGTGTATGTCAGTACGTAAATTGCTGTTCTGTTAAAAACTTTACATTTGGCTTTAACTTAAATTATAGTTACTCAGCAGGGGCCCCTAGTAGTTTATGTATTTACATTTATAAAACTAAACAAAATAATAAATCTAAAACTAAATAGTTTCAAATTATTTACGTTTAAATAGATATTTTTTTATTTCAAACCGATATTTTACATCCAAATAACTCCAAAATTATCTTAACGGAAACGTAATGTATTAATTACATCGTCTACAGTTTCATGTTAGTGATCAGATATATCTCAGAATGGAATATGGCATACAAAAATTCATGGAATGACGACATTATATTGCTAGAACACTCTTTACCTATTTTTGCTTGATCAAAAAGTAATGAACCACCAGTATTATCTTTTTTAATATAAATATTTATATTATTTAATAGAAACTATATATTAAAGTAAATACACTCAATCATCTCTGAATATAAGTGGTTTAAAAAAATGAAAAATATACTATAATTTTTCAAAATGAATCTGTTTTAAAAATATTTTTAATATTCATTTTTCTCTAAATTTTTTTTTAATCTTTTAATTTATATAGGTAGGTATTTATGATACATAGTATACAATTAAGTTGTTCTACGTAACTCTAGGATTGTTTAATTTTTTGTATTGCAATTGTAAATAAATGAAAAAAGTCAGATTTTTCAAAATAAAAGAAACCCACTGATAAATAATAACATTATTTTCGACAATGATTTATGAATTAAATTTAGCATTCTATTTAGTCCGTAATACAATTTAAAATCTATTTTGTACAACAGTTAGTTTGTTTTAAATAATGTTATTATGTTTGTCATTTCTTAATTTGTCTGGTTTTAAGGTAACACTTAGACTATATTTTTTTTGTATATTATTAGCCAAAACTTATAGGTTAGAGAAACATTTATACCTTCGTATACAGTTGGCTTTTGGAAAAGAATAGAAAAGGGATAGTTAGAGAGAAGAGAAAGAGAAAGAAATAGAAGAATAGGTCGGTGGGGAGTTGGGAACTAGGTTATTGATGTTCATTTTTAATTTTTGTAAATTAAACACATAAAAACTACCCTTTCTTGGGAATGCTTGCAGTGCAATCCGATTCTACATTCTAGAACTGTCTGACTATAAACAAATGTGTTTAATACAATAAATATTGATCAAACAATATTGATAAATATAAATCAAACAATATATTGAGTCATCTTGGTATTTCCACGGTGTAGGGGTGGGCAGTTGCTGACTCTTGTGCTCCTCGACGGAATTAGAGTCAGTATTAGAAGATGCAGTAGAATGATTTTAGCTCGTCCGAGCATGTGCCTACCCCCACGGGATATCTATAAACTAGAGTCTAGAATCTTATATGTTCTAAACGTAAACAAGAACAATTCGCTACTTCACAAAATTAAAACAAACACTAATACATTCGTTCGAAATAATTGTTCAAAAGTTCTAAAAATCGGGAAAGATCTGTCATCCTAAAAAAATCTATTATGTTAGAATATTCTTAAACATACTATTATAAACTTATTTTACGAAACGATTATGAATGTTCTCAAATATATTCGTAATAATATTTACAATAACATGTCATTAATTAGAGGGATGCGATTCCACATACTAGAAGTTCTGACTATAAACGAATTTCCATAACCAGTTTTGAACTGAAGTTGTAGTAGTTTGTAGAATTTGCACACTCTCACGTTCTTCGACGGAATTGTTTAAGAGGTAAAAATAGTAATGTTAGTCTTTCCTAGTTAGTGTTTACTTCCACGAGATATCTATTAAATATAATTACTGCTCCAACGATATACGACGATGACCAAGTGTAGCAAGTATTGATGAAACATTTACATCATCAATTATGCGAATGGCTCGTTTTTGTACTCTGTCAAGAAAGCTTAGAGCAGTCTTTGAGGCGCCATCCCATAGATGCGAACTGTACTCTATCTTGGGTTGTATTCGTATATAGGCTTTATAGATAATAAGAAGATTTTTAAGTGCAATGTGTGGCTTAAATTGATTTAACAAACCCAAACATTTTGCCTCGCTTTTCGCAACATCAAAAATATGATCATTCCAGATCATATTTTGATTTATATTCATTCCGTGAATATTTAAGTTTTCTAGTCGCTGTAAGCTTTCACCTTGAAATTTTAGAATAGGTTCGAAGGGCGTTAGTCTTTGCGTAACTAGATGGCTTTGGGTTTTGGAGGTATTAAGCTCAATTCTGTTTGCTTTACTTTACCCCAGTTGGAAATTTTGATTAAGTCATGGTATACCATACCTCCTATTATTGTTCTTTTGGCGTTAATTGAGGTACCTGTTGCATTCGATTTTTTAAGATTAATCGTAGGACGCTACAAGCGTGCTGTCATCTGAAAAACTATGGATCGGTTTGAAAGTTGTTTAGACGAGCTAATTAATACCAGCACCACCATTAATTTGAAGTTAATCAGATGCTCTGCCATCAACTGAAACTCGAATGGCCCGATTTGAAAGAAAACTTTCAATCCATTTAGAATAGGTAGAACCAAGAGGCCTATAGCGTTGCATTTTGTTATTAGAGTACTATGCCATACTCGATCAAAAGCTTTTGAAATATCTAAGGTCACAATAGCAGTCTCACCAGATTGATATTTAGTCTTTCGCAGAGGCAAGTTGAACGGTGGGCTCTGAAGCCATATTGACAATCATGAATTATGCCATTGCTATTAATATATTATTTCATTATCTAGCTTCTTGTTGATGAAGATTTTCATAGTTTTGCAGAGAATTAAGGTGATAGCGCGAATTAAGTAGGTACAATCTGATTACGTTAATATGGCTTTCTTAAATTCTAGGTTAGGTTAATTTGACTTCCGCGAATAATATTATATAATATTATTAAAAAAATTTAATTCTCTTTCTTCTTTATTTGGGTATGGTTGATTGTACATTCATTTTAAATTGGTAATGGTAACGTCTAGATATCGTACCATCTTTTGAGTAGTTTTCCTAGTATTCGTTTTGCACTTGGCTGGTTAATTATTGCTATTTAAGCCAACCTTTATTTATATCCAATCTGTGTACAACATCTCTCCAATTACTGTTACAGGTCCAATTATTTTACATGTTCACTAATAACGGTGTTTCGTAGTTACAAACGATAAATTTAAGTTTGAGTAAAACCAAGCACAATATTTTATATTAAATCAAAAGTAATAAAAAATTAAATCCTTCAAAAACAGATTTAAAAAAAAATTTAATCAAAAAAAGTAGTAGATTTAATACAAAAAAACAAAACAAACAACAAAAAACAAAAATTTGTTGTGGTGTAGGGTGGTATTCAGTCATGAGTTGAAAAATGAGCTTTTTTAAATATTTTAATTTAACTTTTTAATAACATTAAAGAATACCTCATTTTTTTTTTTTTTTTTTTTTTTTTGTCTTCCATTAAATAAAAAAGTTTTCTATTTCATGGAAAATTTTTAAAATAAAATTAAATCAGGAATTTTCTAAGATTTCAAAAAGTAGGTACTCGTACATAAAGCTTGGAATAGATTTTCTGTTTTACAAATCAGTGACACGTTAAATATTGTTAAAAGTAAAATATTAAGAATTCATTTTAAAGTAAAAAAAAATTGTTATTTTTTTTTGCTTTTTTTTAATGCTTTTAGAAAGTTATATTATAAAAATATCAATTCATGCTAAATGAAGGTATCTCTATTGTTAAGAATGATAGATAGGTCTCATTTACTTTAATTTTGTAGTTCACTTGTGGAATGAAATAATTTCGAATTAAGATTTTGGAAGTTTATATTTTTTTATTGTTTTTTTTTGTTTTTTAATTTTGTTTTTGTAATTTTCTTTTTTTAGAATTCTTAAAATTTTCCTTAAAAAATAAATTGTTAAAATGAGAAAATCTTTCAATTATTTTTGAAAGATATTTTTAGAAGTTTTTAGGTACAAATTTTTATTCAGTTAACATTTGAATAGGTAGTCATTAAAAAGTGATTGGATATAAGAATAGGAAATTTATCAAATTTAATATTTTTATATTTGTTAAAATTCATTGTTAAATTCTGGGAAATGGAATTTTATTACAAAACTGGCTTTTTTATATTATAAAAGCCATTGAATGGCAGTTACAGAAATGAAATTTTGTATGTCTGTTATTTATTTATAGTTTAGAAAACTACTCGATCGATTTGAATGAGATTTTCAGTGTGTATTACTGGAATAGAGTGGAAGGTTATATGTCAAACTATTTTTTTTCATTTTGACTGTTTCGGGCTGCCGCCATACTACTCCTAGCACGCGTTAAAAATATTTCAAAAACCAAAGATGTTGCAGAACAAAAAATAGGTACTCATATACTCTCTCGCAAATAGACAAACATACTTTTAACTGTTTTCTAATAATCTCAGTGGTGCGTCTAGCTGCTACACAGCTCCCACCACCCATCAGAAATATTTCAAAAAATAGAAGATGTTATAAAACTGAAAATTTGAATTTGGATGCTCTTTCCTACACTCTTTCTATTCCACGTATACCAACAATTCCAAAAGATGTGTCTTTTCAATTCAAAAGATTCAATTACCTTTAAGTCTGGTTTTTGCTATAACAACAAATGAATCCCAAAGTCATTTATTGAGTGTAGCCGGATTGAAGTTGAGTAATATTTGCTTTGCAATTGCATGAGCAAATACAGGGCTTTTCATAAACATAGACTGAAAAACAAATTAATGCAGAAAAAAAAGTTTTTTTGACAGAGTTGGTGAAATTTGAATTTTCTGCATTTGCCGTTTTATGTTACAATGAATGTGGAGGATCTAAAAGTAACCAAAATAATGTTGAATTTGGTGTCATTCAAGGAAGTTCACTAGGACCAGCATTATTTTCCTGCTATATAAGTTTCCTGCTTTTCACTAAAATTTATTTTTGATGATCTAGTACTAATATATTTGGAGTTAAACCATAACGTTCTCGAATCCATCCGTTCATCCGTTCATCGAATAAATGGATGTATCATCACAAATTCACAATTATTACAAATAAAACTAAATCAAAGCTAGACAACAAACAATTACGGTGTCATATATTAATAATCCAATTGAGAGAGTTAATAAATACAAATATCTTGGCGTAATTAATGATGATGACTTGAATTGGAATAAACACATAAAGAATTTATCAATCAAAACATGAATAATAGCTGATGTATTTAGGAAGCTAAGTTCACGTGCTTCTCGTAACTCAAAGAAATCTATATTCTACAGTTCATTTCATAGTAAAATGGCATATGGTATTGGAGTCTGGGAAAATACATATGAATGAAACTTAAATGCCTTACAGATTATCCAAAACAAAGTAATTTTGAACCTGTTTTTGCTTCACAGCCGAACATCAACAAACTTAATACATAAAAAGTACGACATTTTAGAAATAAGAGATTTTAAAGAAATGAATCAGATGTTGCACATCAATAAAACAATAGAAAAAACAACATCAAATCAAAAATGTCGTTAATATCCAACATTGATGTACACGATTACAACACAAGAAATGCAAATCATCTAATAGTCATAATCTCTGGTCATAATCTAAATAGAATAGAACCAATAGTTAATACTGCAACTACAGCCTACAACAGATTACCATTTAGTGTTAAAGATTTCAACAATATGAAATTAAAAAATATTTAAGAAATATTTATCATGAGTTTTTTGTTTTTAAATTTCATTTTTTCATTGTAACTGTATTATATATATTTTATATAATTATTATACAAGCATTTTATATTTGTATTATATAAGCATAGACTGTAACTGTTATAAGTTTTATTAAAAAAAATCACATTGAAAGAGTTATTCTTTGACTTTTGTTCATATTGATTATTTGTATGAAAATAGATACTATACTAGGGGCCCCTGTTGAGTAATTATATTTCAAGTTGAAGACAAATTTAAAGTTTTTAAATAAACAGTAATTTACGTACTGACATAGAGTTCGCACGATATAGCAGATACCACTCGTGTTTAATAAAAAGTTTTGTGGTTAGTAAGTTTTATTTAGGACACATAAATACACGTCCCTCATATACTGCTTCGTTTCCGATATATTCCCTATAGTAAGTGGCATTTAGTGATAAAATTACTAAAAATAGAAAATTTTGTCATTAAAGTGGTATATAAAATAATTTCAATAAAAACTATATTATTACTACAAATAACCTAAATTTAGAAACTGTTACTTAAAAAGATAAAAATACAGAATTCAAGTGATTTGTTTTTTTGTTGTTTTTATATTTTTATTTTAGATGAATTTGTTTTTTTGTTTTTTTTTTGGTATATGTACATAGATTCATTTGCAAGTCCATATGTAAATTTCAATAACTTATTTGTTTGCTTTTGTTTATTATTTTCATAAGATCTCCCATATGCATAATGTATTTGCTGAATAATAAAATCATATGAGTACAAAATTTTCAACTGTGTGCGCATTTTTGTTTTATATACAATCTTATATATTACATATATTAGATGTTCATTAAGGAGTAGGAGAATCGAAATAAAATAAAAAGGTATTTACTGCGCAGGACCTTAAATGCTTGTCAGTTATATTTATAGATGCTACTTCCATGCAAATTTTCAAGTAGATATGTTTTGAAATAGCTTGACAATTAGAAAATGATTTTTATTGATCGAAAACTTTTTTGATTAAAAATAATTATTATTTTTAATTTTTTTTATATAAATTGAAAATTTATGAATTTTTTATGAGATCGATAAAAGACCTCTTACCGATCACATACATATACTTTATTCGATATTACGATAACGCCTTATGAATGATTTTTTTCATTAAAAAATAATTGATCGACAATAGTTATTTGCAGTCACTGATTACAAGCAGTCCACATGAGCTTACATGTATAGCTCTTCTGAGATTGTTATTGAATAAATAAATAAATATTAACAGCAGCAAAATTGATTGTCATACGATATCTACTATAATTTTGCAGTTTTCCTGCTAAGTTAAAAATGCAACCCGCTAAGCAACATGTTGTTTATGAACAAAATACTTGTTAATATTGTCAATATTGCTTGTTTAATGAACCCCACTTATATGTTTCACTTTTGGGAGTTGGTAAATTATATTTTTACACTCTACAGATAAATTATATATTTACACTCTGAATAATTAAACCAGAAATGTTGTATACCAAGTGTTACAATAAATTAAAATACATATTAATGAAAAAATCATATAAATAATTAATTAACAAAATTTTATAAACAACTAGAGATTCCTATTTATTAATTATAATTCACGTTGAAGAATTATACGAAACAGAACAGTAATTTAAATAACTGATATAGACTATCAACCATATATATTTTTACTATTAACCAGTAGACATGTTTTACATGCTACGGTTTGGTATGATTTGAAATTTTGAATATTTTGATTATATGAAATATGATTATATAAGTGCTCTGTGATTCAACGTAGAAAATAAAACTCATATGCACTTGCATTGCACTCTCTTGATATTTGTAAATAGGATAGTGTGGTGGTTTATTTTATTTTTTTTTATTTTCTCTCAATTTTGGTGAATAGAATTTTTATTGTATAATTTTGCGTTGAATTGTTGACAACTAACTCTGTTATAGTATATGATTATTTGTAGTTAATTATTAAATTTAAAAATAATGAATTAAAAACAATTTGTACACGTATTCAAATATTATTTGAAATTTTTTCTTAAAATCAAATAAATTAATAGATTAAATTTATATCTTTTAAAAATTATTTTATATCAGGTATTTTTTGTTATTAAGCAACGCAGGCCGGTTATAGCTACTATAGTATAAAAATACAAAATGTTACACATTTCTCAGTTTCTATGGTTTCCAATTTTTTAAAATTTATTTAAACTGACTCTTGAATTTATTTTTTATCTTGTCTTCTTCATTATTGACGATCTATTTTTGGATGATATTGTAATACTCTGACGTTGACAAATCCATTCGAATGTTTCTACTTTATTTAAAAAAAAAAAAACTACTTCAAATGGCTTGGTTTAAATGCAGAGATTTTAAAATCATATTTTTAACCAGAAAGGTACATAAAAACAGTAAATTAAGTATGTATGAATGTCTGGTGAAAGCTCAAAAATCAATTACAAAACAGACTTAATATTGAAGTAGCTAGTGGGTTCTCACCATATTAATTATTACTAAATCAATTGTAGATATAATTTTTAATTGTTGTGACGTAGTGATAATACATTTTTTTTTTTGCTATAACGTCAGACTTTTTACATTACATTCTGTTTCCAGATTGATCAGTTTTGTATGATATGTGATGATTCTGCGGAGATTCTTAATGTTCAGAGCTGCAATTGTTCTACTTATCGTGTCAGAGATCGACCCCATGATCTTCTTGCGTTGCTTTTACTTTGAGTTATATCAGATTTTTCATTTTAGACCGGTTTTTATTTCGATACAAATACTTTATTTATATTTGAAAAATACTTATTTAATTGTTAGATTAAATAATAGTGTTGTGTTGTGAATGATGTTCAAACTTTAGCGGTTATTTATTTATTTAGAACGGAAATAATAAATTTTTGTACTTAAACTTTCATACAGAGAACAACTTCCCATTTGCTCATTTGTCAGAATCTACATTTTTTTCAGATTGCAAGACCATTGTTGTTTCTGATTATATTAAATTAACTTCTTCTTAAATGTGAAATGACGATTCTTTTTATTACCAAAAGCCAAGTAGTTAATGTGAAATTATTTCTTTCAGTCACTTTATGTGTCTGTTGTGGCAAGTCATACAAAGTCACTATTGAACTATGTTAGATTTGTTACACAACAAAACGTGTATTAGAAAATTTGAGTTACCAGAATAGGTTAAGTGGAAATAAATTTTAGGACCCAATTTTAAATATCAATATAATAATCGAAAATATTCTTTTAATTGTTTCTATTTATAATAAATTATTTTCGAAATCTCTTTAATTTCGATTGGGCATTGTTTTTGTTCATTCCTTTTATTATTATTGTTTCAATTTGAATTAAATTGAATACCTAATATTTTGTTTTCAATATTTCTATAATTTATTGTTGCGGATATTATCAATAAATTTACTTAAATTAAATTTCATTATAATAATGGAGCCCTTCATCTGTTTTATTCAATCTTTAGTTCTTTTATATCTCATTTGAAAATATTTTATTTTTGTCAATTTCTTACATTAAAAATAATAATTAAGAATAAAGTTTTAGTTAAAACTTGAAAAGAATCATCAAACTAAATAATATCCTTTTATATGTAAAAAAAAAAAAATAATAAAAGAAAAAGGTCCTTTACATCAATATAGTTTTATGGTGAATGAAAAATTTAACGCTAAATTAATTTTAATTTTTATTATCGATTATTTTTTTCGTTTTAATATGAAAAAAAAGGCAACAGAAATAGCACCCAACATGTATTTCAATTTGTTTAAAATCGAATATTAAGGATACATTTCGATTGTAACTATAGTCAGTTACCATCATACAATAGAAATATAATATGATGACCGGTAATTGATATTATACAGCTAAGAATTGTCAATTATTAGGTAATCCTTCTAAAAGCTAATTAATCCCCCTTGCAAATCTACACGCGAAGACAACTAGGTAGCCAGGAATCAAACAATGTAGACGACCAATAAGTTGTACCCACGTAGAGTATGAATAGGGTATAAGAAAAAAACACGTCCTTGTAAATGCTATTACTATATAAGTACAAATATAGAGTATTTTTGTAAAGCCAGGCAGGCACTTTACTTACTGCGTCGCCTATCGTGTGTGTACAACTTCAGGTACAATGAATATACATTGTATATATATACATAATGAAATAAATAAATAAATGAACGAATATTTTTAAAATAAAAGTGTGTTTATATGTTAATGAACGAGTGTCACCCCGCAGTCAACATGAATTTTGTGTAGAAAAATCGGTTTCAAAGCACATTGTACTTTTTTTTGTTTATTTTGTTTCAGATTCTCTAGACCGAAGCATACATACAGAAAAATACAATTTAAACATGTGATATTAAGTTTCGACCCCGAATACTAAGACCCCTGACCTATTGTCTTCATCGCATTTAAGAGCTGTTGTACTGATGCCAAAAAAAAAAATATTTACCGTTGAATCTATCCAAAAAAATTTTAATTTTTTTATAATACTTATTAAGAAGCTTTTTTCAGAAAAATACAATTTAAGTATGTGATATTAAGTTTCGACCCCAAATCCTGAGACCACGGGGTTCTGGTCTTCATCACATTTAAGAGATGTTGCACTAATGCCAAAAAAAAAATTTCAAGGTATTCGGTCCCGACTTCTGGACAGATGGACCTCTTGCTTGCATCGTACTAACTATCGTCATTATACTAAAGAATAGTTAAAAAAAAAAGAAAAAAAAATCGAGGGCTTTGTGAAACGGAACCCGGACCTATTTTTGCTGCAGGCGACTCAATTTCTTGGATTTGGCACTTTCCACCAGTCACCACCTAGAAGATGTAGTTCTGGTATCCGTTGATTGATAAAGGCTTGCTAAAGGAAATTTTTATTATGAATATTTATTATATCCAGTCAAATGAAAAGCAGGCAAATAAAATGCAGGCAAATGAAAAGCAGGCAAATGAAATACAGGCATATGATAGTAACCCGTCAAGAACATAAAAAAAACTATACTATTAAAATATGGCAGTTAACAGTAAAGCAAGAAAAAAATAAAACATTAAAAATACTTACATATAAGTCAGTTCCAACGATTGTTGAGCTTTTCTGTTAGTTTATATATACATATTTTACAGCTAAATTTTTAATATTATATTGTTTGTTATTCTTACTTAAAATATTATGGGGTGGATTTGTTTCTATTACCTATCTCCATCAGTCATCAGATGCTGAACCATTTCAAAATGCATTAAGTTGGTCTGTAACCATCTTGCTACACTCACTTGCAGCTACAATGCTTGAAGAAAATGGATTATTCTTAAACTGAACCATCAGGGCAATACATTACGTAGTGATCCACGAACATATGTCTTATAGAAAGATTTACTGCTGCAAACTATTCATAATATAGTTTGCTTGTGGCTTCCAATACATTTTTGTTAAAAAAACAAGTTTACAACTCACTTTGACTCTAGCCAGTTTAATTTCTATGTGTATTTCTTTTTGTTTTAAAGTTTATTTATTTTGTTTTATTTAAAAAAAGGGTTTGAAAGTTAGATATCTTGTCGATTAGTTTACTTCTGTTTCAAAGATCTATTTTATTGCATATTTTTTGGCTATAATATAAGAGCTGAATAAGTATTGTTGGCTTTTGGTTGTCAGTTTGGCTTTGTTGCCTGAAAGTTTAAGTCAATGAAAATAATATATTATTGTTTTTTATTCTATCTCTACATTGACCACACACGGGGGCACGTTAGATGCCAGTGTTAAAATAATTAAAACAATTTATTATTTTGTTTTAATCTTATTTCGACCACTAAACGATGTGGTCAAAGTGCAGATAGAATAAAACAAAATAATAATTTTTTTAAATTATTCTAAATTTTATTATCACGATTGTGTGATCGTATCGGGAATTAGTTGATGATTATATGCCCCTGATCAATGCACTCTCATCACCGTGCTTGTGTTTTGTTACTGTAATAATGTATATGTTTTCGGTACTCTATTATCACGATCACTATATCAAAGCAAATAATGTGAGAAGTACTTGTTGCTTCCGCTATGTGAATTGGATTGTATGTCACCAATTCAACTGCCATGTAATAATGGCAGTCGTCCGCGACAAAGATATTTTGTTTTTCTGGATTATGTATTGAAATTATTTTGACAGAGCAGTTAGTCTTCCAAAAAACCACATTATTAGAATTAAATTAATTTTATAAAATTTTATTGATACTCCATTGTTGAAATAAAATCTTACGATTCTTACTAAAATCATATTCTTTTATTCGGTTTTATTGGATAAAAATTCACAAATGACTTTATTACACAAATTCACAGCAATAGAAAACTTTTTAAGTATAGAAAAATGTAAAAAAAAAGGACAAGAAAAGAAAATGGGGGGAAAAAAAAATTTGAAAACTTTTTTGGAAAAGCATGAGAAACGGGTGTTGGATAAAAAAACAATCAAATTGAAAAACTTTACTTATTTTCCCGGAATGATTATTTGGTGGAATTAAAATAGAGACACAACCGAATTTATCAACATAATTACAGCAGCGTTTAAAATAATTCGGATTTCTTTTAAGGAATTCCATTTTCCTTTTATAAACTTTTTAATTAGCTCTAAAATAGAAAAATAAATATTTAATTTTTTTATTTTTTTTTACTTCGGATTTACACTTTAGTTTTGTTCCTTCGTTCATCGTGCAAAGAATAGAATTCAAAAAGTGATAAAAATTAATTAAATTGGTAATTGGTTTCGCATAAAATAAAAGACCAAAAACAAAAACAAAAACCGACAAAGTCATTTAAAGTGAAAATTGTGGAATTTATCATTATTTTAATTAGATTTAAATAAATTAAATTACTCTGAGGTAATTATTATTTTTCTTAATAAAGAATATATTAAAAAATGTTCTCATTTTATTCTATTAAAATTAAATGCAAAATTCTATGTGGTATTTACGTGGTTATTATTTTTTACAAAATTAAAATTAAAAGAAATTTAATACTCTTTATTTTCGCAATACTATAATAATTATTTTTCTATAACAAGGTTTATAATAGTATGCATATACAATCTTGGTTTTGTGCGTTTAGGACACTAATCTATAAAGTCTACTTGCTGTATTCCATCCTCTCTTTACATAGATTGATTGATATTACTTAGATGGCCAACAAACCATGTAGGTCCTGGGCCTGACTCATTGATATTAGCTGAGTTATTAGTTTACCTGTGGTCGTTCCTATCCAATTCAATTCCCCCATTTTCAACTTAAATTGAAAATAAAGGCAAACATGTAGATCAAAATGTCTATATAAAGAAACTTATAGCAAAGTTAAAAATATTATAACAAAATCTGTACTTCTAAAAGTTTGTTTGTTGGTTCGGTAGGTAGACATGCCCGCAGTTTTAAAGATAGAATTTTGGAATGTTGCATATTTATTCATAATCACCGGACGCGCTACTTTATAAAACTATCAAATGACATAT
This sequence comes from Argyra leucocephala, assembly GCA_963942445.1. Lineage (NCBI taxonomy): Eukaryota > Metazoa > Arthropoda > Insecta > Diptera > Dolichopodidae > Argyra > Argyra leucocephala. The sequence continues at coordinate 26,944,216 of OZ012678.1, read as the reverse complement.
TCGGATATTCGGGTAGCTATCAAATGACAGGTTCGGTTACAGTTACCTACCCAACGAGATTTTTAAATTTATTGAATTTGACAAAGTGTTCGACATTTATCCCTCACCACCCAAAACTAAAAGAAGGAGCACCAGTTAGGCTTCAACGAAATTCCAGTCAGCGAAACTATACAATACCAGATTAATAATGAAGTACAATATAATTTTGTATTGCATATACTTATATTGTTGAAGCACAAATTCAAACCAACTACAGGTATTGAATTGGACCCATTTGTTTCAATATCTGTTATGAAACTTTCAGAATATTTGTCTGAAATCAATTTTTTAAATTTGGCTCATAAATGAAACTTTATTGAAGTAAATGTTATACATTTTGTGTTGACTCTCGACAACGTCGGGTGACTTTGTTAGAATATCAGGAATTACAGAAAAAGTTTGAGTCTTATTGATTCGGAAGTTTTGTAAAAGACATTATCTTATTTCAGAACATTTTTCAATTATATTAGGAAATAGAACGATAAATAAAGGTTTTTTTATTATTTTCTTCTATCTGCAAAAGAGAAAAAAAATTGGGAGTATACGATGGAGAATTCGTTATGAGAATTTACACAAAACCTATTGATGGATATATTCATGCTTACTATGAATATTCTGTTATTGTCAAAACCGCAAACCCAAGTCAAAAATATCTTACGCTTTCACTAACAAGTTTAGTTTCATGATCAACAACTGTACAATATCATACATTTTTGAATCTTCTACTCTAGAAACATAAAAGGTACTGCTTGTGAAGCTTAAGTCTAAAATTCTGTTTTAGAATCATCTAGTTGGATAAATTTGCATATTAATAAATCTCAGATCATGGGCCTGAATCATAAATTTTGGTCATTTTTTTGGTCAGGGACGGATTCTCTCCAGTGGAAGATATGAAATTGTTTCAACTCTTCGGATAATTCGTCTCTCCAATGAATATTTGGTCTGCCCCGACGTCTTGTATTTACGGGTTTGGATTCGAACATTTTCTAGGTTGGAGTGTTTTCGTTCATCCGCTCTGTACGTCCCATCCCCTGTAGTGTCTTGACTTTAATTTTTGTGACTTTATACAGCTCGTACCTCATCGTCATTTTTAGGGCCATATATCCGGCGACAAAATATTTTTCTCGAATACACCAAGTACATTGTCATTTGCCTTTGTCAGTGTCCATGATTCTGATCTGTAAAGTAAAACCGGGAGTATGAGCGAGATTTGAACTTTAGTGCCATGTGACAAAAGTAGGCAAACAATAAGAAAATTTAAAAAGGTTTAGTCTAAGAAGGGGGGGATAGACAAATAGAAATATAAGGAAGGTGAGAGGATGGAAAGACAATAGCGAACGAAGTGGGAATTTCTGCCTTTTATTTTTATATTTTTTAGAATTTAATAAAGAATATTTCATTTTTGGGTTTGCGGTTTTGACAATAACAGAATATATTCATAGCCAGTATGAATATATCCACCAAGAAGTTTTGTGCAAGTTCTCAAAAAAAACTTCTCCATACTCGTAATTGTTTTTTTTTTCCAGATAGTAGAAAATAATCTGAAGAACCTTTATTTTCGTTCTATTTCCCGCTGGAGAAAAAAGTGAAAGATTGTGTCGACTTTAACGCCCTAAAATGCTTACCCATTTGTTAAAATCCAAACTAGTCTTTTAGACTAACCTTTAATACAATGGTATACTCCTAATAACAAAACAAATTGATATCACAAGATTTAAAAAAAATTGGAGAAGGGAAAAAAATATATAATAAAACATGATCTCTCTTGTCTTACTCAACATTAGTTAATAAAAGCATATCCGATTTGAATTCTAATTCATGACCTTGGTTTTGATTGTGACATAAACATAAATATAATGTTCAAGCTAGTAAAATAAAATTTATTTGTGAAATATTTTGTACAAAAATAAATTATTTAACCAAATAGAAAAAACCAAAATGGAAAAGAAAATAAATTTCCACATTTTAGGTATGTCTATTTGATATTTAAAACTTTTTTTTTCTATCCATTTGAACCAATTAAAAAATATATTTAACTTTTATAGCATGATTGTGGCTACTACTAAGCACAAAATGGACTCTTTTAAATATTCTATTATAAAAATATTTTTTATGAACTGAAATAAAATATTATCAACAAAGGAATCGTATCCGTCAAATTTACGACCATAATTTAATGTGAAAATTTTTATTTTCTTTTTAACAAAAAATGAGGAGTAGAACAATTCACCGCCATCCAATATCTCGAATAAAAAAAAATTGGTTTTTAAAATGTTGCTTTTTAAAATATCGTTTTGACTTTCAGGTTTTAGATGAAAAATTGTTTTAGTTTTTCCTTTTAAATGCTTGCTATACTTAATAAATGTCTAGTTTTTCTGGCGATATAAAAAGAAGTGACAACCCCAATTCGGGGCGCACAATTGAAATGAATAGCCCACAAAAATACATTATTTTTCTTTATAGTCTTACATTCTATTGTTGTCAATAAAAACAGCTAGGGTTAACATACATTTGGCATTGTGCTGCAGTCCCCGATAAAAAAATATTTTTTTACAGTTTTCACGATCCAAATTTTTCTACCGCTCCAATTGCATAAATAAATTGCAACTGAATATAATTAAAATTATTAAAAAATTTAAAAATATTGAATTTTCGTTTTACTTGATTTTGTTCGTAGGTAAATCGTAACAAACCCCAAAAACTGATTTATTTGTGTGAGTGTTAAATTTTATGATCCTCAAACTTTTTGTTTATTGTAGGAAGAAAGATAAAATAATACTTTAATTGAATTTTTAAATTAGATTTAAATTTTTTATACATAAATAATTAGATGAAATTATAATTTTTAAATATTTTTCAACTTTAATTTAAATTTAAGCATATTTATTTTTAATAATTAAATTTTCTTATTAAAATAATGATTTTTGAAGAAAATTTTATTAGTTTATTTCAAACTTTTGAAAAAAACTGAGAACAAGAAAGAAAAATTTAATTTGCAGAAAAGTTGAAAATATTGAAATTTTTCAAAGATATTAAAAAATTTTATAAATTCGAAAGTAGATAATGAAAATTTTTTAAAATCAATTCCATTGAGTTGCATTTACAAATTGAATTTTTAAAATTTATTAAAAACTTAATTAAAAAAGTTCATATTCAGGAATTAAAAACTGGTTATTAGTTAGTGTTTACACACATCAGATTTTGTTTCTAGATTGGTTTGGTTAGAGGGATTTTTATAAAACAAAATCAAATTTATAAATAAAGTCCTATCAGTAAAGACTGCCTTAGTCGAACTGAGCTTAGCTTTTACTGATATTTTAGCTTTATAGCGCTACAGCTCTGGAATAGTTTTGGCTTTAATCGTAATACTCCTTTAAAAGGGTATATCATGTGCCGTTTGTCTCCAATTAGGGATTTGTAGGGCTTGGGTATCATTTTGAATATCGTCTTTCTCTTACGCGACCACTTCATCTTAGTTTTTTGGACTTAATTACAACCAAACCTTACAATGTCTTCATTCTTAATTATATTATTAATCTCACTTGTATTTCTAATTAGATATTCTCCATTCTCTAATGTTTTTGGGCCGATATTTTTCGTCCATACCTTTACATTCATGGTCCATACCTCACATTCAAACGTCGTATGAATGTGAGGTAGCAAATTTCTGTTTGTTTGTAGCAAATTTCTGTTTGCATAGTAAAGCCTGTTTCCGGTTTAATTCTGTTATTAATGCAGTACTGCATACTATTATCCCTTATTATTGCCATTATGAGATATGTGAAGCTTGTAATTCCTTCAAAGCTGTACTCTTCGATTATTATATTATGATAACTTCTTACTTGCTCTTTTTTTGACATTTTAGATATTTTGTTTTGCTTTCGTAGATTTTTAATCCTACTGTTTTTGTCAGTTGCAGAAGTACTTCTGTCATATTTACTATATCATCTGCATAATATGGTATTATTTGGATTGTCATATTGAAGATACTGCCTTTCTGTTCTTATTTGCTTATGGCGTAATGAAGCATTAAGTTGAATAATAATGCGGATATAGTGCATCTACCTATCGTACTCCAGTTTTTCACTCGTTATTTTATCTTGTATTATAATTTTAGCTTTTGGTTCGTGTATTGAAATTTATGGCTATGTTTGCTAATATTTAAGTTATTCCTTAATTTCTTAGCGCTGTTAAAACTTTGTTTCTGCTTTTGCTGTCGAAGGCGTGTTTGAAGTCTATGAAAAGCATGTGAAGGTACATTCATAACATTTCTTCATATTTCTTTGTTTTATTATGAATATCTCGTCAATGTTGATTTGGTCAATTTATTTGGCATCGGAATCCACATTTCCATTTCGTATTCTTCCAGTATTTTTTCAGCTATTGGTAAGCTAAAAGCATATTGAATAACAATTTAAGTATATTTAAAGTATATTAAAAAAAAAAAAATTGATTAACGGTTTTACTAACCTGTTTTACCTTAAAAATTTAATATTAATATGAGAATGTACCATTTATTTAAAATTTAAAATGTTTCAGCTGTAAAGAGAATATTTCTAAACTCTGTAAGAAACTCTGTATTTAAAAAAAGTCTATTGAAGGAAATAAATGAATTGAATTGAAATTGAATTTAAAGTATATCTTAATTAACTGTCAATTGTGTATTTTTAATAAACAAAACATGTTGTTTCACCATCATGTGGCATCAGAAAACAAAGAACAGTAATCGAATGGATGTTGCTAAGAAGCACGTTAAACTGAAAATGAAATTTTTCAGGCAAAGCACAAATTAAATATAGAATTTCAAACGCCGATATAAAAAAAAACTCTTCAATGTTTGAGGTATGTTTGGGTGAATCGAAGCCAGTCAGAGAGCCTAAAATAATATGTCTTATAAAGATGGTAGGCCAAACTAATATAATTAGTTAATTATTTTCTTAATTTTTTTCTTTTTATTTTCAGTATCTCTAAAATAACTGTTAGCCCATACAGAGTGAACTTATAAAGTATATTATATAATGATAAGGTACTGAGTATAATACCTTCGAATGCACATATAGTTTAGAATAAAGAAGTTTTTAAATTTGTGTAATTATGTACATAGTAAGCTGACAACCATCAAAATATTAATGACTTATATGTTAATGTTAATTTCTTATAAACAATAATTTTTACTAAAATACGAGTCTTAGAAACAATATTTTTTACAAAATACAGCATAATAATATCACATGTTTAAATTGTATTTTTCTGTATAAAATTATCTTATTTTTTAAGTCAGGGGCGGCTGCCCCCAAACCCCCGCTACTCATTTATTGAAACCTTGTTTTTGCCGATACGGCACAATCTTAGTAAAAACTATTTTTAAAAAATTTTTATTATTTTTAAAGTCCAATTATAATTTCTTTGTGCATTTTCAAGAATGCCTTGCACTTAGTACTAAAATATACTCTGCATCTCCATGTAATTACTCCATTTGCGTTTTCTCTGTACTTGGTGTATTCAAATCCTTGGTACAGTAAAACTTCATTTCCTTTCGGTGTCTTTGAAAATTCCATGATATTAATATATTCTTAAGGTTAGTGTTTTTAACGGTTGACCAAATTTAAATGAAGCCATCAATATAATTTCATTTCAACTTTCTGTTCTGTTTTTTCATATTCTGTTTCTTCTGTTCTGTTTTATCCGGTTACCGAAATTATATTCAGTTTTGTCTAAATCATTGTACTAGTATAATTATTAAAATTATTATACACCAATTATATTGTATTGCATATACAAATATCACTATTTATTAAAAATTAGCGGAGTTACCCGGCGTTGCCCGAGAAAATTTAAAGTTCCTAGAATTTTTTCTGCGTTTTTAGTTTGAAAAGGGGAGTATTATGTGATGTTTGTCTGTTAGTAAACTATCTGTTAAATGTTTTTATATGAAATTGTTTTTTTTTTTTGTGGAAAGTTTGAAAACCAATACAAAGAATAATACGCCCGTGCTTTGTAATAGTGTGGGATCCACCCCCACTAAAACCACTGCAAGTTTTTAAAAATTTAATAAAAAGCTAATTCATGAAAATTTTAAAAATTATAGGTACCTTTCTACTTAAATGAAATACAAAAAAAAAATCAAAAGTGAACGAAAATTAAAATGAGTCTCAGTTTTGTACAAAAATAGTACTAACAACTTAAAATAAAATGCAAACATAAGTCTTAGGCGTTGTTTATAAATTTCAATTAGAATTTTGGGATTTTAATTAGAAGTATTTTTTGAAAACTAAATTATGGTCCGTTTTTATGTTAGCATAAATCTTTTTTTAGGTATTAATAATAAACATTTTAATTTTTATAATATTCAAACATTAAGTACTTATATGTTAGTATAAAACTAATGCTACATAAACTTATGCTAGATGTTAGTAGTTCACATTTTAATTTTTGTTACTCCTAATTTAATTAATCAATTCTATAGCAGTTTTTTTCATTGTTCAAAAAAGAAAAGTACAAAATGTTATAAAGAAAACAAAACCAAATTTAGAAATCCAAAAAAGACAAAGACAATTAGGAAAAACCAAAAGAACAGAAAAAAGGAAAAACAAAAAAATACAAAATAATAAACTAATTAAATTGACGGATGATTAAATAATTTTCTCAAGATAAAACTTGATTATAAACAACGTTTTTAGTTTCGCCTTCAGGAGCAAGAATAAATAAATTATTGGGTGAGCCCACCCTTGAGCAAGAAACATAAAGTAGGTCATGGGAGAAACATGGCGATCTTAAATTCACACCGCAGTACTTAATAGACTGTCCCTGTGTCTTGTTTATCGTAATCGAGAAAGCAAGTCTAACTGGAAATTGCATCCTCTTAAAGTTAAAAGGGATATCATTTGAAATAAGTGGTATCCTTGGAATGAAAACGACTTCACCCTGTCTCTTCCCTGTTAAAATAGTCGCTTCAATTACATTTGCCAGCAATTTTTTAACACAAAGTCTTGTACCGTTGCAAAGTTTTGGTGGGTCGAGGTTCCGTATTAAAATAATTGGTGATCCCAGTTTCAGTAAAGGACGATGTGGCGGTAATCCAGTCGGATCAAGAGAATTTAGGAACTCTGTTGGAAAATTGACTACCTCATCAGCATTTACTACGTTATCAATGGACTTGTATTCATTTACTATGCCCGGTAATATGGAAAGTATTTGATTATTCATTTCGCTGACATCAGCATTTTCAGCAGCAAGAATTTCCCTCTCTCGAAACCACTTCAAAGATTCACTATCAAGTTTTGCTGAATATCGGGATAGACTGCATCTATTAGTTCTGCGACAAACGACACCAAATTACAAAAATCGGATGGCAATTTTATTTTTCCAGATGGCTAAACTGCAAATCTACCTTTTCCGATCTCAAGTAGCTTGTTGGCGAAAATGTGAGCACTGTCACCCCAGATGTACTCTCATGTTTTGTTTCAAACTTATTGAAAACCTTACATCAAACTGCGATTCTAAAGTTTTTTTTTTGTAGTTTTAGTACGCTTAAATTCAAGGGGCAAATATTTCTAAAAAAAAAATTGTTTTCTTTATTTTATTTCATTGAAAGATAGAAATAAATAAAAATGAGAATTTTGTTTTGCTATTTTCTTCACCCCTTTTTCTCTTGCTCTCTAAAAATAATAAAATATAAAAAAATTTAAAAACTTCCTTTTTGAATGACTATCACCAATATTTCGTACCAAGATTAACTGCACTAAAAAGGGTCAAATAAATAAGCTAAATTCAAGCTCCATTAGAAAATTATATATGGTCTGCATAACATATGAAATTCAGACCCACTTCCTGTTAAGTTAGGGACTTGACATTTTACCTTGGATCCCGATTACGGCAGTTTCTGCCAAATTTGTTGAACCTGCTTTCCGCCAGAGCTCTTTTGAACGAAAATTCATATCTCAGAAACTGGACCGATTTGGTTCCAATTTAATACACATATGTATGTTGAGTTCCAATGAAAACTATTTTTCTTATTAGGAAATTTGAGGGATCTGCAGACCTGCTCGAAGTTATACGACAGCTACCCGAATTAGTCAAAATTTCGACAAAATATGAAAGTCATATTTGTTTATTTTTGGAAGAGTACCTGTGTGCAAATTTTCCGCTCTCTAGCACCTTTGGTTTTTGAAATCTTTTTGTCGGGTGCTGGGAGTTGTATGACAGCTACCCGAACCAGTCAAAATTTCGAAAAAATGTGAAAGTCAAATTTGTTTATTTTTGGAATAGTACCTGTGTGCAAATTTTCAGCTCTGTAGGACCTTTGGCTTTTGAAATATTTTTGTCGGGTACTGGGAGTTGTATGGTAGCTACCCGAACCAGTCAAAATTTCGAAAAAATGTTAAAGTCATATTTGTTTAATTTTGGAAGGGTACCCGTGTGCAAATTTTCCGCTCTCTAGCACCTTTGGTTTTTGAAATCTTTTTGTCGGGTGCTGGGAGTTGTATGACAGCTACCCGAACCAGTCAAAATTTCGAAAAAATGTGAAAGTCATATTTATTTATTTTTGAGATAGTAACTGTGTGCAAATTTTCAACTCTGTAGCACCTTTGGTTTTTGAAAAATTTTTGTCAGGTGCTCGGAGTTGTATGACAGGTACCCGAACCAGTCAGAATTTTGAAAAACAACATATCACGGGTTCGATTCCAAGTAGTAAAAATTCATCCTGTAAAATTTTGTTGAAATTGGTCCATGCGTCTCGGAGGAGTTCTGACACAAACATACATACATACATACATACAAACATTCTTCTTTATATATAAGATACTATAATATCTTAATTACTACAAATTTACTATGTCAACTTTAGTTTATACTAGTTATTTGATTTAAGAAATAGTAATTCATTTTGATTTATTTTTTTATATATTATTTATTTATTTTATTCTTCTAACTAATTTTAATATCAACTGGTAGATTGTTAAAAATCCTTATTGAAGTATTGTATACTCTTATATACCCATTGAACCAAAGTGTCTTATTAAAAAAAATATCCCTACACTAATAATTTAATAACAAAAATTTAGACTTTCATCAGTGCTTGTCATTAACAAAATTAAGAACATTATTTAACCTTCATTATGTAATGTACAATCAATATTTTTCCTAAACAACAACAAAAAGTTATTCATACTAATTTTACGTGGCATTATTGAGCTTCAATTGTCTTTAAACAACAAATAAAATTTTAACAACTGGTATGTATGATAATATATGACATAATAAACATAAACAAAAATCTATATTCACATAGACTTCCGCATACCGTTCTAAAATAACTTAACTTAATAATAAAGTAATTTAATACATCTCCCGAAATATTTAATAAAATAATGCATAGATTGCTTTACCATCCTACAACAAACTATTGTACTTACAATAGGAATATTTTTCTACCAACATTTTTTAAATTTTCTTTACTCAATTCAAATAGAAAAACATATTCATAGAGCCATAGAGGCATATCGCATTATTGTTTTACTACACATCGAAATTTCTGAGAATTATTAATTTGTTCTTTTCTTTGTTCTCTTTTGGAAAAGTTTTATTCTTAAGTAAAAAAAAATTTTTCTATAATATTCAAATTCCTAAAAATAAATGTTTTTATATTACAAAATAATATGCATATATTATTTAAAATGTTGTTATATAATATTTCAGATTACATAATCATACTTTGATGTTAAACTTTGTTATATTGACAATTTCTTTTCTTATAATACCAAATTGTTATGAAATTTTATTGACCTTAACATATTATTATTATATGTACACATAATATGACGTATTTACAATTTTTTTTTTTATTCATAATAATATTTCAAAGGCATTTTCAAAATTCTTAAATATTTTGTAATAGTAAAATCTGGCATCGCAACTAAAACTTCCAAAAATTAAAATTAATTTAAATTAAATTTGTCAGATGAAATTCAACATTTTTAAAGAGATCTAACGTTACAAGTAACAAAGTAAGTAATCAAGTTTAATTTTCTAACAAAAATAGTATTCTTAATTTAGTTCGCCTCGCGCGAGCCGTTTGTTGGCAACAATAAAAATTGGCGAGCTTGTAATTTCTATACTTTCAAATGCATTACAATCAAGAAAAATACAAATACAGGAAGCAGATATATTAATGAAACGATCAATGAGAGCAATAGAAATGTTCAAAAATAATCCTGGCAACTATGAACATAAAGTTGCGAATTTAGTTTGTTCAAATGAGTTTAAATATTGTACCGGTGGAAGATAATAATAAATTCAATGTTCTTCCTAGGAATAAATTTTGTCTGCTTTTGTCTGCCAACCATGCAAAATTTGGATAACAATGTTACCAATGGTAATTATGACGATTTTCTTAAACTTTTTGACATATTCGATCCGTCTACTGGGTCGTTTAATAAAATTCTAGAAAAGGCTAGAAATTATGGAAAAGTTTTTAAATTGAATCAAATTTTAAAATACAAAATTAATATTAATGATTTCGAGATTTGGTTGATGCAAATATCAAATCACAAGATATTCAATTACCTGATTCAAATTTAAAAGCTAAAAAATATTAAGCAACAGATACAAGACATCGTCAAAGAAGTTCGTATCTGCAAATGAACAGGCTACATGGATCTTAACATTAACAAATTTATTTAACTTTATAATATTTTGTTATTTTAGCTAACTTTGTAATATTTTGTGCTCAATAAATTTCTTTATTGTTAACATTGTTATTGTTTCGATATTGAATTATGTTTTTTAATTAAATATCGCATTCCACTATTCAGTTCGCTGAATGCACGTACACTTCCCAATATTAAGATGAGGTCGCGTTGGATATAGTTTTACGAAATCTCAGACAGCTTTGAGGTTTAAAAACATTAAATTCAGCTCTATTTATTTTAGTCAAACTTACATATGTCAGCTCCATTTCAACTCAGTCAAACAATATTTATTGTCTCAGTCATGGTGTTGCGAGTGCTGACCATTATATTTTAATTTCAAGTTTATTAATTCGATTGCAGAACAAACACTACTAGAGTGCTATCGTAGGCTGCAAAACTATAAATAAGACTGTAAATTGATTGTAGAAAATCATTGATGTAAATATCAGTGATAGTTAAATTATTTTTTCACTATTTTTCCAAGAATGCATATTAAAGCATATGATTAGCAATATCAAAATGTTTTTTTAAACTTTAATTGATTATTTCAGTTCACCTTTTTTCTGATTCGTATTCGTAATAACAAACTTTAGAATGTTTAGAGTGTGGATTGAATTTTATTCTTGAGAACTTCACTTCGAAAGAAATATTCGTCTTTTATTTATTTTTTTATTTATTTATTTATTCAAACATATCTCACAAAATGCTAGGTGTACAGAGTTTATAATTTATAAAATAGTTTTAACTATGAAATGAACAAGGAATAATTTGAATGTCAGTGAGAAAAAAAACAATATAAGACAAATATAAGCAGTTACAAAATCAAAAATTGGTACAAAGTATTTAAGTTTATACAATGGTAAAAAAAACAAGCAAAACAGTATTGAACTCACAATACCAATTACTTAACAATAAATATAAAAGAAAAAAAAATTTGTAGTCATCTGAGTTATACTTAGATAACATTGATTTTTTAAGCTCCTTCTTAAAAAATTTTTTTTTTTCAATTTTTTTTTTTCAATTTTTTTTTTTTTACAATACCTTCTTCATCATTATCTAGATCAACTTCTTCATCGTCATTCTCGTCATCTGTTTATTTATATGTTCCATTACAGTCTGTTTCATATGCTCTAAATATTTTGAACTATCTTCAAATGTCACACCTAACTAACTAACTGTACAATAGCAATAAAGAAGCATAACAAACAACACTTTTATTTAACTAAGCCCAAGAAATAATTTTTTCAGCTAATTAATTTCAAGAAAGCCAACAAATCATTCTTTTACTGTTCTTAAAACACTCTTTAAAACCAATTTCCACGATACACTATCATTTTGAATACAAATTAGCATTTTAGATTTTTCTTTAAAGTTATATGCTGTTTAAGAACTGTATCAGCAGCAGATTAGCTTTTTTGTCAGATTTTTTTTTCTTCTCTTTGAGAATTGCAAATAAAAAATAACTAACAGAGATTATTTACTCTATTATAACTCTAAGGTACAACACTTATAGAGCTTAAGCTTCAAAATTAGTTAAGATAAGGAGACAAACTACATTAGAACGATATATTTCTAGTTTTGCTAGCATGAGAACGATATATTGTGGTTCAACTTATTACTGCGGTTTTTACTGATTTGTTGCTAAATCAATAACATGACAAAAACACTTAAATACGTCTTCTCTGATGATGTCTGATACCTGCTAATACTTGCAAAAACACTCAGACTCTGTAAACCTTTTTTTGGAAAAAAAACGCAATTTTCAATATTTTGAAAAGAAAAATTAAAGAACTATAACTAATTTTTTAATCTGTTACAATGTCTAACATAAATTAGTTTATAAATGACATTCATTGAAAATCTAATACTATTTATGTAAATTGCTTTCAAAAAGCCTGCATGTATTGGTTTACAGATGCACACACAATAATAATATTAGACTAACATACGCATTCTCTGAGTATTCATCTAATAAATTTATATATACAATTTCGTTTTTATCAGTACTCTGATTATGTGCGTTTGTATTGTACATATCCCATTTGGGTATAGATACTCATTTTATTTTATTGGATTTTGTGTAGAACAAAATAAATTTTTATTTTATGTTTGCATTGTGATGAAATAAATTTAATTGGTTATTAGGTCAGTTGGTGAAAGCGTCGTTTTAATATCTCAAATTTTGAACTAACATTCTCTGTTGAGCCAATTTTTTTTTTTCTTTATTAAAAAAAATATGTTTTTTTCTTTATTAAATTTTTTGCTATTATTATTATAAAATTTACAATATTAATTTTTATAAACAAGAATAAATATTTTTGTAATAAAAAAAAAGTAATTTTTAATTATTATTCACTTCTCAATTATTTCAACAAAACACGAAATCGCTTAGAATAAATTCAAGCATACTAATTATGTATACATAGGTATATATATATTATATACCAATACCATACCAACCAAATTCATTGAATATTATATATTTACCTACTAATTTGGAGGATTTGAGGACGATGGCTCTCTCATTTTAAGTATGCATGAAATAAAATTAGTCAGCTTGGATGTTACAACATAGTTTAACAGCAATTTTTTTTCCTGTCCTCAGCTAAATTCGGGTTTCAATAATATGGAGCGGGGATTTGGGGGCGGCAGCTATCCACAAAGCAAAAAATGTAATAACTTGCAAGCTTTGTTTTTTCCTGCCATCTACATCTTTCTACCATCAGCAAAATCAGGATTTCAATAATATGGAGCGGGGGTTTTGGGGCGGCAGCCCCTTACAAAAATAAAAAAAATGAATAATATTTAAATTTTGCAACTTCATAATATAAATAATAAAAATAAACTTCCCTTAAAACTAAAATGTATAAATAAAAATTTTAACAACATTAGAAAAATTCAAGCAAAAATTCAGAAAAAATTCCGATATCAATTTTTCTGGAGCGTTCTAGAACTAGTTTATTGAACAAACCTAATAATTGAAAGTATTAATGTAACAGAAATACATACATATGTAATGTAGCTATATACTAGTATAATGTACGTATACATTTTTGTTGAATTTAAAAAAAAATATTAAAATAATAAATTTTTGTGTTGGGAGTCTGTTATTATTTTTTTAAAACTTTAAGTTATAATAAATAATATTTTTTTTCAATTGGAAAGTCGTACATATTTTGTTTGAATTCTTACAAGAGTTCTGGCTGTAAACTTTTAAATTAAAGGCGATGGTTTTTGTCTTGTATAGTTTTCAGTAAAATTTTTGTCTTATTTTTTAAAATGTTTTCTACCGAATACTTTTCAGGCATCCAAATTTTGACCCTCCTAAATTATTTATAAAAACTTTTGTAAAAAACTCAAATAGGTCTGATTAGCCTTACTACAGCAGATGCTTTATCGGCATCACGATGTAGAAGGCGCGAAGGTGCCGCAGGTCTCTAGTCATATATAAATGGTAGCTATAATATGACACTAGGAATTGTTTCTATATTCCAGAGAACCACTATAATGTTATTTGTCTTCGAAAGTACTACTGGAACAATTATTTTTTTTTTTTTCAATTCAATTACTGTCAAATTAATGCTTAAAGCAAGCACATCAGACGTCTGTATTACTAGACGAAAGCTTGCTTTATTTGATTGTGCAATATATAATCATCCAGTAGAGTTAGTAAGACACTGCTACTTTCGATTAGAAAAATCTAAAAGTAAACTACACTAGATACATGCTGCTATAGTAGCAAAGTAAAAATCATAAGTTAACTTAATACATAATATGTACATTAATTAAAAATACGTCAAAGTTAAGCCGACCTAGTAAATATCAAAACTTAGAAAAACCAACACTTCTTATTGAAATCTAACCGATCTATATGTATTATGAAAAAGCAGAGAATTTAACAATGTCTCCAATATTTTCCATATTATATTATATATATTTTTTAATACATGTGAAAAGCTCAGGATATCATTTATATACATTTTAAAATCTTATCCAATAATAATAAATGTACTTTTACATAACAATACATTTATTTTAGCAAATAAAATTTTTTACTACAATCACATCTTGCACAATACTCGTATATTATACTTTATATTTTTAAGATTATGTTAATATTAAAATTGGAAATTCAAAAATTTTATTTTTTTCAGTTATTTTTACTACTTGTATACATAATATTTTCTCTGGTATTTTCTTTCTTACTAACTATACTTACTATACTTTTTTATAAATTTTCATTAATTTCACTTCATTGTTCATCAAATAATAATATGTCATTCTTACCTCAACATATATATATTATTATTTTTTTTTTATATTTATCTTAATTTTATGTTTTTCTCTTTTCTTAGAACACATTCTTACAAAGATCCTTTTTTTTATAAATGGGAGATTTCAAAAATTCTTATTAGCCTTGATCATATTAGGATTGGAATAGCTTATTCCATAAATTGAAAATATGATTTTTTAAAATTTATCTTTTCCATCAGAGTTTTGTCGAATATCCTATTTCGAAGATTCCTGCATGAAGAAAGTTTTTTTTTATTATACTTAAAGAGTCCTTGTCACCAAAACTGCACTGATGAATGATCAAAAGAGATTTTTTAGGTTTAAAATAACAGTTTGAAGGATGAACTTAGAATTAAAATTAGCGGAGTGTTTCGTTTATGAACATCAGTGGGGCATAGGGCGAACACTATAAAAATTCATCAGTATGTAAAATAGTGTTTGTTTTACCTATACAGCTCCTAGTTTGAATTTGAAAAGTCTTAAAACTCATATTCAAATTTGACAGAAACAAACATGTGAGTTATAAAAACCAAATAAAATTCCCACTTGGTAAAACCAAAACTAAATGTTAATAAAATTATAGCAAAAACTATATTTTGACTTCGAAACTAATAAATTAATTTCTATTTTGATCAGGGTTTTATAATTTTTTTTTTTAATTAATCAAAGGTTTTCCAATAAGATGGATATAATCTCTTTTTAAAAAACAAACACACTAATTGTTAAGGAAATTCAAATGTTTTTTATTTAATATGAAGTACAATCGATACAATTAAGTTCTGAATAAAACGTTATTAAAATAGCCTCCACGACTTCTTCTGCAGGAACGAATTCGATGAATCCAATTTTCGAGCACTTTTTCCACTAAATCCAGACGTATGTCATGAATAGCACTTGTATGTCATTAATATTGACTTGTAAAGCTTGAAGAGAGTCTGGTTTATTGCTAAAGACCAATGACTTAAAATAACCCCACAGTCTAATAGTGTTAAATAACAACTTCTTGGAGGCGATTCAATATCACAATTTCTTGAAATAATCGAATCTCCAAACTTTTCTCGCAATAATTCAATTATTGTACTTGCTGTGTGGCACGTAGCTCCGTCTTGTTGGAAACAAATGCTGTCAAGATCAACTTCTTCCAATTTCGGCTATAAAAAGTTGGTTGTCATCGATCTATACCGCTCTCCATTGACAGTAACGGTGTAACCAGCTTCATTTCGAAAGAAGTACGGACCGATGATTCCACCAGACCAAAAACCACACCAAACTGTCAATTTAGGTGAACGTAATGGTTTTTCATGAATAACTTGTGGATTTTCTTCGCACCAGAATCGACAGTATTGTTTATTTATAACGATAAAAAAATCGTTATCGTTTTCAAATTGTTCCAAGGCAAAATTAACAAATTTCCGACATTTGTAATGAAATTGTAAACATTACTGAATTCAATGACAAAATAACAGATCATGACATATTACAAATGGCCGAAACGTCATTTCAAAATCATATCATCCCTATTGGAAAACCCTATAAAATGGATATAAATATCTACTCTATTTACCAAAATAAATTATTTCTTAGTAGGGAAAATTGATACAATTGGTATATATTCTACCATGTATCTACAAAAGTTCAAATTTAAAAATAATATTAAAGAAGTGTTTTATAGTTGTTCCACCTCTAAAATTAAAATTTATTTTTTGTAATTTTCAAAATGATGTCAAATGAAGCTAGAATGAAGTTACACTAGCTTCGATGCTCAAATTTTTTTGAAACAGGTAAATACATATTATGAAAGCAGAGCAAATGGAAGTGAATAGGCCACATTCTTAAAAGACTTATGAACAATATAGTAAGGCAGGCACTGGATTGGAATCCGCAGGTTAAAAGAGGTAGAGGTAAACAGTAGTATAAAGAAATAGAAAATGGTAATAGTATATGGAGTGAAATTAAACACCTAGCACAGTCACATGAAAAGCTTTGTGGAAGCCTTATGCTCCCGATGAGAGGAAAAGCAGGAAAATAATATAATTAAATAAATATTAAAACTCTAGATATGTTTCGCAATTTTATTAAATATCTTAATCGACTCACAATGGATCAGAAGACTGACATGATGGTGTAATAATCGATATCGATTAAGATATTTAATAAAATTGTGAAATATACCTATAGAGTTTTAATATTTATTTAATTTTAATACTGTTTCACCTACAGAAAAAAATATATAAATATATGTATCAACAAGCTTCAATTAAAAAATATATTATTGGAAAAATATCGGTTAATTTTGTATAATTTTTATAGCTCTATTTAGCTTAAGTCTTTCACTTAGTTTAATTCTTTCACACTGGTTCTAATATTTAAATCTATATATATATTATATCTAAGCACTTTGAGGATTATAAAGCTACTCCATTGCATTCTATTATGACTCTTTTTTGCATTTTCATTTTAAATGTCTAGAGTGCTCATGTTATTTACATACAATTCATTGAAAAGCTAATTCTTTCGAATTTATTTTGAGGGTTTTAAGCAAAAAAATTTGTTGACGAATAAAAAACATATAAAAAGCAAGAAAGTAAAATAATTAAATTAACTTTAATTCGAAAATGTTCAAAAGTAAACCACTTCATATTTCATTGCACATTTTGACTGTCGATATCTTTGACTTTGACCGAATGTAAAAAAAAATTAAATCAACCCTAGCAAAGCTATTGAGTCTCGAACACCTTACACATGTCTTTACCACCTTTAAATCTCTCTTAATATTTTTGTGAACTATTCAATTGTTCGCAGATTTGTAAAAAATATGGAATTGAGATCTAATTCGTTACTGCTGACATAATATCTCTCCTCTTGGCTCATAATATGGTCTTGGTGATTTGAATTTTTTTTTATATCTACCGATATTTCGTCTGTCCAACGAAGAATCGATATATTGTGTATTAAAATGACTTCTAAAATCTCGAATGATATACTATTTCCCTTTACAAAGTATTGGCTTAAAACCTTAAAGTCATATGTAAATCTATTTACATATTTAATATTCTTCTAACATAATTTGGAATCTTGAAACACTCTAAAAACAAATTCTAGGGATATAACCAAAGTGATATAACAAACAAAATACGAATTCTTTAATTCGTATATCATATTTCGTTCCACATCAACTATTTCGAAATATAGAATAAACTTTTAACAAATATACATACGTACAGCAAGATATACGAATATAATCAAATTTTATATGATCTACTTATAATATGTATTTATTTGTATCTAAATTGTCAAATGGTGACGTAACATTTGGCAAAACCCACATAATAAATATCCATTGCGTCTAAGTCAATTTATCAAAAGCTATACAGAATGCAATTCCTCACTTAACTAATTTACAAATCATTTCAAATATCAATTTCGTGAAAAAATTAAAATTGCTTTCTAGAATATGTTTTTATATATGCGGGGTTTTAAATACTTCTTCCGCAGTATGTACAAGATCGATTTTTTTCTTTTTAAAAATTGTTTTTTAAGAAGTGAAATTTTGTTTTAGCTTTTTGCTAAATATGTCTTTTGTCAAATTCAAATCACATTAGGCAAAATGAATATTTGCAATTTGAATTTAGATCAACTACTCATATATGTATACCCATCTAGATTTATTACAGTTATTTGCTTATTATGATCCGTTACTTTTGTATTGACTTTATGCATGGTTTTATGATGTGAAGAAGAAAAAATTGCATAACGCTAACAGAGTATAGATACTTTATTCAGTTGGTAAACATAAAATAATAATGATATGTGAAAGAGAAAGAAAATATATGGCTATAGATAGAAAAAGAAAAAAAAACGGATAATATAAAATAATGACAATGGAAATAATATAGAATAATATCTATATGTATGCATATAAAGTAGGTTGCTATTATTAACTTTTATGGTTTTAAAAAAATTTCAAGTTCAAAGAACTCATAAAATATTCTGTTATAAGAATTTTAAGTGATAATTTGTGTTTTTTTTTTTGGAAAATTAAAGCTTTTTAATATTTTCAAATACTTTGTATTTAAACACAATTTTAGGTATAGATATAAAATACTTAATTCAGTATTAACCACTTACTTACTTGAAAGACTTTCTGTAATATATTTTTTAGTTTGGATTTTTTGTAGATCTTAAATATTATCTAGGATATTGAGCGTTGCTTATATAGCCATCATTGAAATGAATGCATAAGTGTTTTCGATTTTACAACCGCTGTAGACACAAAATTGTAGTAAAAAGTTATAGGAATGTTAAGGAATGTTTAACAAACAAATTATGTTCAAAATTTTCAGATTTTGCGTCTACAGTGGTTGTAAAATCGAAGACAAAAATCTTACGCATTTATTTCAATGCTGGCTATAACCGACACCTTGATCAAAAATTTTAAATTCTATTTGCGATTATATGAATCTCTGTAGGTTTTAAGTTTAACTCACTAATGTTTGGTTAAAATTCTGGGAAAAGATAAAAATGTCTATATATTATCAGTAAACATGAAACATCATCAATTATTATTCTTTTATGTCATTGTACAGGAAATTTTCTTTGAATATATAACGCTGGGTGGCGCAGTAAGTAGAGTGCCCGGTTTACAAACGAAAGGTCCCAGGTTCAATTCTTGACGAAAGCAATAACAAAATGTTTTTATGAATTTTAGACACTTTGGCATTGATATAAAATAAATAATAAAAAATCTCTAATTATTGTTGACAAGCATTTAAGGACCTGCGCAGTAACCATCTTTTCATTTTATTTCACTTCTCTTAAATGGGCTCTTAATATATAAATACAACTATATACAACTATAAAACAGAAATGCGAATACGGGTTGAAAAAATGTCTATTTTGTTTTATAATATTTAAACTTTTATATAAGATATACCAATTTTATGTCACTACTGACACTAACTGTCTTGAATTATTGGTTTATATATTTTGGTCATTTGTAGTAATCATATCTTTATCCATTAAATAATCATAATTTTATCCATTAAATACCACTGACTATAGGGAATATATCGGAACCGAATCAGTATATGATGGAGTTGTATTTATGTGTCCAAACTAAAACTTACTAACCTCAAAGCTTTTTATTAAGCATGAGTGGTGTGTGTGCTATATCGTGAGAAGAATATGTCAATACTTAAATTACTGTTTTTTTCAAAACTATAAATTTGGCTTCAACTTGAATTATAATTACTCAACAGGGGCCCCTAGTGGTTGAGATATAATATAATATGATTATCAAGAAAGACGGAGCCACTCCATAATATATATAGTTTTCCCCATTTAAGTGATTAAATATATCATAAATAAGTATAAAAATTAAAAGTAGAAACTGTGTTGTATAAAAGGCAGTTAAGGTGTTTATCCCAAAAAAATAGAGCTATATAAAAAAACATAGAACAACTTCAGATCCCTAAATGATGAAAAGCTTCTTTAAATCGAACAAATTAGACATAACCAATATTAATATCAAAATTGTCTAATATCATTATTGTACAGTCGAATAGCTTGTTATTTCGAATTCCCAACAATTTTTTATATATCTTATTCAAATTGGATAAGGTTTTTAAAATCCTGTTTTACTTTAAAAATTAAAAATGTACCATTTATTTAAAATTTAAAATGTTTCAGCTGTAAAGACAATATATCTAAACTCTGTAAAAAACTCTGTACAGTCAACCCCGTTTAGGTGCTTCTCGGTTATGTGCACAACCCGCTTAAGTACCGTAAAATACAAATATTTGACAATTTTCTTTAATTTTGATATTAAATTATTCGGATTATTACTTTTCTAATAACTACCCATTTCGGTTTACTGCCCTCCATTATTGAACACTTTTATTATTTTTTTATAATTTTTTTCGGTTAAGTACCGTGACAGGAAAATATATTTTACAAGAACGAATTTTTTTGAATAAATTTAAAATATGTATGAAAAAAAAACTTCTGCAAGATGAATTCATTTTCATCATCAGAAAATAGTTCTCTGGCTACAGTATTTTTATTTGTGTAGTTTAAATTTATTTATTGTTTTATATGGATTAATTTTAATTTTTTTGTGATGAATGATTTTAATTTTTGTGTTTTGAAAATTGGTACATATGAATGTTTAATCAAATTAAATCTTAATTAAAATTATCTGTTCCAAATCAATATAGAAAATAATTTGGGTGAAATTCTATATTATTTTGCCTATATCAAACATTTTTGTTTAGCTGCCTGATGGGGAACTTACCCGAATTTTCATTCAAGTACCCATTAAAGCAACCAACCGAGCTCGCTTAATTGCCTTTTTCGGTTAAGTAACCAAAAAATCGTGCATTTTTGGAAAAGCAGTTAACCGGGGTTTTCTGTATTTACAAAAAAAAAGAAAAGTATATTGAAAGAAATAAATGAATTGAATTGATTGATATATCTTATTCTAAATTAAATTGTGCTAGATATTTTTAAAGTTACATAAAAAAAAATACGAGGCAAATAAAAGTGAAACAATTTATTAAGCTATTTTAATGACGTTTTCTGTTGCTATCTGGATCTACTTCGCTAAATACTTTACATATTATTAGATATGCAAATATATCCAAATACCAATAGTCATTCAAAACAGAGCAATAAAAATATTTATAATTACAATTGAAGAGAGATCAATTGTTTAAATTGGTTAAAGATTTAATTAGCATTAAGTTAATTTTTCACATTCAAGACATTGAATTTTTAAGAACTCCCCCTAGGTTCTATGAACCTAACTAAACGAAAAGATTATAATACAAACAAAACGAAATCAACACTTAATTCAATTATGCAGTAAAAGATCAACACAGTTTAGAACATCAGCAACAGTTCATGTTGCTATCACACTATATAATAAACTTCATAATAGTCTGAAGTTATTAAACAGCTCAAAATGAATAGCTTTTTACTTAATTCTGAAACGGCTCAATAATATGAATTTCCGTAATATGTATATCTGTCGGCCCGTAACGCTCTTTTTATCTCCACATATGCAATAAATTGTGTATTATATTCTTTAAAAAAATATATATTGAAAAAGTCCTCATTAAGCACTTTAGCACTATACATTTTAATTATTTAACTTTACATTTTGGTTCAAATTTAAATGTAAATTCATTTTTCTTTTTTACTTTTTGTCATTCAATATACTATCCGTTAATAATTCAAAATTCTATATTAATTTTAAATCACACATTTTTTTATTTTTTCCTTTGTAATTTTTTTTTTTTTATTTTTTTTCGCTTTAGTGTACTATAGTTACAAATTTTTTCTTATTTCACTTACAAACTTACCATTCCGTTCAACCACCATTGATGCAGCTGAAAAAATGAAAATAAAACAGAAACTCTTGAACACTTCCGTTGCAATTGTTCACCATTATAGCTAAAGTCAGACTCCGGATTTGAGGTGAGGCTTTTCCCAACAATATAAGTATTATTAACCAAGAACAACAAATAGACCACTGGAGTAGTCTTACCAAGAAGACACAATTAAGTGCTAATTAGTTTTTCAAAAGCAACTGGAATGGCCACTTCTACCTACCAACCTACCTACCTACACAATTACATTCATTTTGTTGCTTACAATATTTTTATTAACTTTAAATAAATTTAATTAAAATTGTGTATAGCCTAAAATTGAGAAACATCTCTAAAGGCATTTCATAGTTGAAAATAAATAAAAAAATATGTCTTACTGAATATTTTATAAATCGAAAGACGTTTTTCTAAATTAACTTGAATATCAAACCACGATCTTTTACAGGATTGAATTTTTTATAGGTAGTTAATACCGATATCTCATTTTAGACCAATTTTTGCCCGACTCTGATATGTCTTGAACAAGTGTTCCTATAAGACTTTAAATCACTTCAGTTACCGGATAAGCTGCCCATTGAAGTGTAGAAGAGCATTAGTGGTGTAGGAGACTTGGTCAAAAATTCTTTATCAGCAAAATTAATAAAAGCAGAAATGATTATTTGTATATGGTTTCATTGGTAACAATTTAAATTAATCATCTAAAATTATTTTTAGCCCCGACATTTTTTAATATCGTTTCTTAATATCGAAAATATTATTTACATGCAGAAAATTTCACAATGGCCAACGATATGTAATATAATGTTGTAAAATCATTTTAACTAATTAATTCCTTAAGTATGAAAATGTACCCATTCAGCAATTCACATGCTTATTTATTCTTCATTCTTTTGTATTATTATTTATTCTAAGGAAATATTTCTTAATGTATTAAAGACACACACGAAAATTTTATTATAATTTCCTAAGAATTTGAAAGAAGATTAAAAAAAAAGTTTCACATAACTTCTTAGTCAATCCCCCAAAATCAACTTTGCGATTATTTTAAAGAAATTATCAAAATAATAAAGAATGACTTTTGTCTTAAGCTTAATTCTTAGTGCCTTAGAAAAGTATTTCAGAACAATTGGAAAGAGATGTAATTATTTTTTTCATAATATTTGAAATAAAGTTGAAATTGTCGTTGTCCTCATATGTTTTAATGGAAATTATAATTTGTTTAAGGCGCTGAAATGTATTTTAAAATTAATTTTAATTGATTTCCAGTTGTTGCTTTTTAAAAAATAAGTAAATTACACTCATATCAAGCACTGATACCGTTTCTCTTATTCAAGTTTTTTTGTAAATTCAAAAATACATTTTAAAAGTCTTTAAGCTGAAATACTAATACATATCTAATATACTAATATGCTAATAATGTCTGTTAAACTTTCAATCTCGGTGAATTAAAACAAAAAGCATGGACGGGAACCCAAAAATTTAAATGTGAACCTTTTTCAAAATAATACCGCAAAAAATTACCGATTAAGACGTACAAAAAAAATTAAAAAGTACTAATTTCAAATAAATCATTTATAGAAACACATATCCGAGCTCTAAACCAATATAGAAAAATATACATCTAATACAAGAACCAAATAGCAAAACAGCATGAAATCAATAATAAAATTAGATAATTTCTTTAAAGTCATAAAAACAATTATAATTACCCAAGAACTAAAGTGCCTATTAAAAAATTGTAAATTTCCCTGGTTTGTGTCTTTGAATTAGCCAACTAAAAATGTTTCTAAAGGTGGATTTTCATTAAGTAATATTTAATATCTTGAAAATTTTATTGGCTCTACAAAGGGAGATAGCTTATTGAATTTTTGTGTAAGAGAAAAATAGACCTTTGCAAAGAATTCTTTAAATTTCTATTTGAGAAATTTATTTTATACACAAAAAAACAACAATTCAACCGTCAAAACAATCTGTTGGAAAAAATTATACATTTACTGAAAAAATTGTTAAGAAAGTGTTGCCGGAATAAAGAAACTATCCCCGATATTTTAAAAATATACTTTATCAAAAAATAATATCCCAAATTTTTTGAAAATATCCCCAATTTTTGTGAAAATATCCCCGGTAAATGATATTTTCTGTTCTTGTCGTACGCATTGACAAACTCTAATATAAAATAATGTCATTTCATGTTATCTTCCTTTTTAGAGCCGATAAAATTTTTAAGATTTTAAATATTGTTCAATGAAAATCCAGCTTAATTGACCAAAGTAGGCAGGCTCACATCATCAAGTTCTAATTTGTAAAGCAAAATATTGACAACCAGAAAAAAATATTCCTATTGTTTCGATTGTCTTCTTTCTTTCATCTTTGCTTCATTTGAAAATTCAATAGATTTGCTAAAAATCTTTCTTATTGGAAAAACCCCTGAATCATAGAGAAACATGTAAAAATTAATTGTTTTTCGGAAATATAAAACTTTGTTTTGAGTTACATTATTCAAATGAAGAGGAAATAAATATTTTTTTAATGGTGAACTGACGAATATTATACCGGAAATAACTCATCATCATCATCATTGTCCTGCAACCCCATCCGTGGGGCATAGGGCGGAGACCGCAAATAACTAGTAATTTTTAATAACTATAAATTTTATTCACTATAAAAATGACTATATCAATAACTTATATTAGAATAATAATATTTAGTCAAAAATAATTTTATATTTATTTCGAAAATGTGCCACAGACGTTCAACAGAACAATTATATATAGAGTTGCCGTAATATGTGCATCTGTCGGCCCGTAACGCTCTTTTTATCTCAGTATCTCAGTATCAGTATATTTAACAAAAATAAATTTAGAGCTCATGGAATAAAGAAAAAAAATTATATGTAAAAACAAATTTTAGATCTCAAATTCAATTCAACCGATTTTCCAAATGGATGAAAGCCATTTGAGAATGACAGAAATGAGACGGAATGTGAAATAAAACCGAATTTGAGTTTTAGTCTAAATTTTATTTTACGTTGTATTTCAATCTTAATCTCATGTGCAGTATAATCGCTCTATGATAATTAAACAGTTTTCAATCGGTACATTTACAAAATATAAAGCAATTTGACAATTGCTTTAAGTAAATGTCGCTTTTCAAACTATTCTCTTCCTTATTAATTAATTAATGCCTTTTATTTTCAGTCGAACTATTATCAGCTTTACAATCTATTTAAAATATTTTTTAGAATTAACTTACAATACAAATTAGCATATTTCTATAAAGAATAGACACATTACTGCTTCTAAAATTTCAAAATAATACATCTATCGTTGTAAAATATTTATCGAAATTTAACATCCTTAAAACACATTTTTGAAGTATGGTATAAAAAAAACCATCTATCATTAACAAATAATTATAACCAATTACTTTTCTAATATTATTCTACTTATGATGTTTTTACCTACGGTGATGTCTTAAAGCACTGTTCAATAAATTAAAGAATATCATATGTCTTCAGTTAGAAATAATTCATATACACATATACAAATCAATTTTCAATCGAAGGTTTTCTTCTTTTTTTGTTTGATTTCATAAAAATCATTATTTTTAATTTTTAAACACAATTTTCCAATTTTAAATACATATTACGAAAATTTGATTGATTATTTCTTTACTATCAAATGCGGAAATTTCCTATTCACAACACACAACACAATACAAATATTAAAATTTGTTATTATATCGTACAAAAGCCTATAAATTATTTTAACTGAGTAGGCGTTTTATGTCATTATAATTATTTTTTATGTTTTCCAAATTTAGATCCAACCTACTCCTAAAATAATTTTCTATAAGGGTGTAGGATCGTTGTATGTATATGTATGTATGTATATGCAAAAGAAATGAGTTCTCGTATGTCTCAATATATCTTATTATACATTTAAATATTTTTGGTTACTTTAGTGTAAAAATGCCATTTATCTTAATACAATATGACATTTTTACTACGTTACATTAAACAACAAATGTTTTAAAAATTATAGAGAGCCTTTAGGAAACCACAAAATAGCAAAACATAAAAGAAACGAAAATTTTCCCGCCCATGTAATTTTCGTTTTATATTTTGAAATGTTAAACGTTTTAAACAGAATTTTTAAAATTAAGAAATCAATAGATTGATGTATGTGTGTATATTAAAATTAGTGATTATGTATTGCAAAATACCTGATCTGATTTTTACTTAATTAAGTCTAGAACATTAAGACTATACAGTAGTCAGTAGTCTATGATATCAAAATTTACAATTAAAATTCGTTTTAAGAACTTTCATTATCATCATCCTTGTTCTGCAACCCCATCCGTGGGGCATAGGGCGAAAGTAAATTCTTTCCATCGGCTCCTATCTGCGGCTAACCTCTTCAACTGTGGTCACGTTTTTTGCTTGGTACTTGCTTCGGCTAAGATAGTTGTTCTCCTCATTTTCCTCGGGCTTCCGATGCGACTTGTACCCTGACGATTCCATTCGAAACATTGTTTCGCGATGTTCTTGCCAGGTTTTCTCAAAGTATGCCCAATCCAACACAATTTCCTCTGTCGGATTTCCACGTCTGTTTGTGTTTGTTTCGTTTTTTGCCACAGCGTTCTATTGGAAATGGTTTGTGGCCAACGAATGCGCCGGAGACATCTATTGATGTACGCTTGGAGTTTCCTAGTGATGTTTGCTGAAACTTTCCATGTTTCGCAAACGTAAAAGAATACAAATTTTACACTTGCGTTAAATATTCTTATTTTTGTGCGCAGAGATATGTTGCTTGCCTGTCATATTTTATCCCGAAAGTAGTACGAACTTTACTGATGCGGGCGTCAATATTCAAATCGGCGCTGCCCAGGTAACTGAACGTACTCACCTCTTCGATTCGCATTTCTTCATGGAGGATCGGATGTTGTGATGTATGAGTTGTGCGCATGAATTTAGTTTTAGCTGAAATGACTTTTAGCGTCGCACTTTTTCCAGTCCTCAACATATCCTCCTTGAACATATCGCTCAAACCTTCATTGGTATATGACATATCGTTCAAACCTCCATTCACACCCACAGTAGTAGTCATTATGTCATCCATTACTACTAAAAACAATATGGGTGATAAAAGCCACAGCCCTCCCTTACTCCCTGACACACCTCGAAGCAATTTGTCAGCTGTTCTCGATGTAAAACGCGACATCTTACATCTTTGTAGGATTCTTTAATTATAGCTATAATTTTTTCTGGAATACCTCTCCTACTAAGCGACTCCCAAATATACTCTCGGTTTACTCTATCAAAGGCTTTCTCAAAGTCTACAAACATGAGATTTAGCGGTGCTTTAAATTCCATAGATTGTTCAAGAATTATTCGTAATGTGTTTAAAGAGTTTACTATGAATATTTTGTTTAACGGTGCCGCCACTGCTTCCCGAACTGACTTGACTGTTATTTTATTGTGGATGTTAGCTTTAAACTACTGTTTGTCTGAGTGACTTTTTTATTGGTAGGACAGTTTATAATATTAAATTTATTCTTAATAAAAAAAACTAATAGACTTTAAAATACAAATTCAAAAATCCGAAATTATTGGCTAGAAAATTTTCAACACATTGGACATAACAAGTCAAAAAAATATTATTGTATTAGAGAAAATTTGTGGATATTTTGTAAACTGTCTTACTAATACTATCTGATATGACTGACCATTGAGCTCCTACACTAAAATTACTATGGTTATTATAAACAAATCAGCTGGTAACAACCATAAAAACGAAGTAGCCTAATTTATTATGAAAGTGCATAGATTAATTGTAGAAAATGTTCGGAGTAAAGAGTGCACAGGGCAAGTAAGCATATTAAAAAAATGATTGATCGAATGTTTCTGATTGTGCGATGAGATATGAAGAAGAGCAGATGTAATGTCAAAATACATAATAAATACAGATGAGGTCTATGCAGATGAGATCTCAAAAATATAATTTAGTAGCCCTTAATCGCGGGAACATGTAAACAGAATATAGTTACGTGGACGGGGCCTCAAAAATTAAATTCAAACTTAAACTGGTATCAATATTAAGTCATTCAATCTTCAAACGAGGGTATAAGACATCTGGGAAGGTCATATGTTCATTGAAGAAAGCCACATGAAATAATTTCAGATATCAAATTCTATATAACCGATTTTTTAAATGGAGGGAAGTCGTTTGAGATTCGCAGAAATGGAAGGGAATTTGAAATCAAACCCAATTTGAGTTTTAATCTAAATTTTATTTTACGTTATATTTCAATATTAATTTCGCTTGCAGTATTTTGACCATCACACAGCTTTTATTTAATACATTTGGTATTATTGGGCAAACCGCTAAGTGCAATTTCATTATGTGTTAAGCCTTTTTTTCAATTTCCTTCCTTATCAATCTTTCTTTCTAGATATTACTATTATACTAGCAGCCTAGAATCTATTACAAATTCTATTCTCAATTGAGATATAATTTTTTAACTAGCTCCATATACCATAAACGTATATGTTTAATTAGATTACAAAAATTTGTGATAATAAAAAAAAAATTTTAGTTTAAATCAAATCAAGAAAATGGTCCTTCAAATTGTCGTAAAATTATTTTACAACATTTTATAAGATGATAAATCGTTTTTATTGTTTGTTTAACTTGTATCCAACATTAATTTTTTTTTTAAAAAAATGAAACAACTTCCAGGAAAAATATATTCCATACTCATCTATTTCACACATGTTAATATATTTTATCATCTTAGATTATTTGAGAGTATTTTACACAAAAACAAAGAAAGCAAAAAATTAAAGCACACATTAAAGAATTTCATTCTTACCGTAACACTCAGGTGATACATAAAATTTTTTTTTTTGTTTAAAATTCAAATTGTCTTAAAGAAAACAAAAGAAAAGGATAATTTAGACAGGCTTATATCCTTGAGAAATTTTATTTCTTTTGTATTTTCTATTCATTTTAAATAAAATATCCTTTTTTATTGCTGTCCTCTCTACACTACACTATATCTGTGTTTACTTCGTTTTATTTTTTTTACTTAATCATGAATTATGTCCTTTTTATCCTAAAACTATAACACTTGAAGAGAAATAATGTCTTATACAAAGAATAGTAATAGTTGTAGTGGTGATTTTAATCAAAAAATAGAGAAAAACGTTTTTACTAGAATTAAATTGAGATAAAAAAAAAATTGTGATTATTTCTAGAAATGAAAGAGATTCCTATTGTCCAGTGTCTTTCATTTCAAAAGATCCTTGTCTAAAACTCATTCAACTCAAAAAACTCTTTTTTATTTTATTTTAATTCGTTCTCTACAAGATAAACGACAGTTTGAAGGTGAAAACTAAAAAAAAAGGTTGTCTCATGACTGCATCAACATTAATATTAATTTGCTGATTGAAATATTTTACAAGTTTTTATAATGACCTCAATATTTCTGTGGGATAACAATAATGGAGTTATCACAATGTTAACATTGAAAAAGGTACATGTGATATAATTGGATTCGATATCAAACTTGATTTTATATTAAAAGTCCGATTATTTTTTTTATAAATGTTTTGAAATTGATTAATTCATATGACTACAATAAACATTAGAATTTTGATTTTAAATATGTACCTCTGATTTTAATAGCTATGTGCAACAAAGTGATTCAATCGCTTCAAAAAACATAATTTTAAGCTCAATTGTTTCCCTATTGTGACTTTTTAAAAATTTACACAATTTTAATATTATCTATTAAGATGTACATATTAAGTAATATTGGGCCTTATTCTGAGAAGAGAATCACTTTTTCGCTATGTACCGGTAGAGCATCACATGGCATCACATTTGGTATTCTGAGAAGCGAATAATACAATATTTTGCAAAACTGGCAGCATTGCTAATTAAAACTGTCAAACTTATTTTTTTTTATGTTTTGACATTTTTTGTTTAAATTTTTTGTGCGAAAAGTGAAATTAAGTGAAGTTAAATTAAAATTTCATTTGCTATTATAAAAATGTTTTTTCTTTATATTACGAAACAAAATATAATAAAAAAAATATGTTCAATTATATTTGTTTTTTTGAATTCATTAAGTATTTCAGACTCTCAAAAGAAGCCTTTGCAATGATTATAGATAAATTAGACAATAATTTAAATCCTGCAATTGGTTCACATTCAGTAAAACTTATTATAAAATTGGTTCGAACATTGCGCTTCCTTGCTGAAGCAAGTTATCAAAAAGGCTTGGTGGACGAGTTTTTGTTAGGTTCAGCTACATCAACTATTTCTAAAATATTAGCCGAATTGTGTCGAGAATATATATGAAATTTCCTGAAACCGAAGAAGAAAAATTATCCATCAAATTGAGATTTTATAATAAATTAGGATTCCCAGGAATTATTGTATGTTGATGGAACACGTGTAGAAATCATTGCACCAACAAACATTCAAACTGCCTCCTATTTGTAATTTTTCTATAAATACAAATGTAAAATAATATTTAATAATTATTTTTAAATAACAATATGTATATATAGGGTGTTTTTTTTAGAATGATAGAACTTTCAATAGGGATAACTGTGATTTTAGTTTTGACATTTCTGTTCAGTAAGCATTGACAAATTATCATGGAAAGACTCACGCCGCAACAACGTTTACAAATTATTGAAATTTATTTTCAAAATCAGTGTTCTATTCGCCAAACTCAAAGAGCACTTCGTGAAATTTATGGTTTACATAATCGTCCATCAGAGCATATTATTCGTCGAACTATCGACAGATTTCGAACAACATTTTCTCTACTCGATGCAACAACAACAACAAGACAAAGAACTGTTCGTACAGAAGGAAATATCGGTTCTGTAAGAGCTAGTGTTGATGAAGATCCAAATTTGTCTATTCGTCGACGTTCACAACAAGTTGGATTGTGTGCAACCACCACATGGAAAATTTTACGTAAAGATCTTGGTCTACACTCATATAAGATTCAACTGGTTCAAGAACTTAAGCCACTTGACCATAATAAGCGTCGTTTGTTTGCTGATTGGTCTCTAGAACAGCTTCAAGTTGATCGACTTTTTTATCGAACAATTGTGTTTAGTGATGAAGCTTATTTTTGGTTGAACGGCTACGTAAACAAGCAAAATTTCCGTATATGGCGCGAAAAAAATCCTCAAGAAATTCTGCAGGCTTCATTCCATCCTGAAAAATGCACCGTATGGTGTGGCTTACACGCTGGAGGTATCATCGGTCCATATTTATTTAAAAACGATGCTGGAGCAAATGTTACAGTGAATGGTGCTCGTTACAGATAAATGATCAATGATTTTCTGTTTCGAAATTTGATTGGGATCGACCCGGAAGTGTTTTGGTTTCAACAAGATGGTGCTACATCTCATACCGCTACGGCAACAATAGATTTAGTGAAAGAAAGATTTGGTGATAACATTATTTAGAAAAATGGTCTAATTAATTGGCCTCCAAGATCATGCGACATAACACCATTGGATTATTTTCTTTGGGGCTTTGTGAAGTAATTGCTTTATGCTGATAAACCAGAAACAATAGATTCTTTGGAAGCCAACATAACCCGTGTTATTGATGAAGTAAGGCCTGAATTACTCGAAAAAAAAGTCCAAAATTGGTCTGATCGAATGCGGTTCCTCAGAGCTAGTCGTGGTAGATATATGCCGGAAATTATTTTCAAAACATAAATGTCATAAAATTATCTTTCAAATAAAAAAAAATGTGTCTTCAATCTTAATTTAAAAGTGTGTTATTTCAATTTAAAGTTCTATCACTCTAAAAAAAACACCCTTTATAAATAAAATTAATCTACTTGAATTTTACGTTAATTATATATTTACTTTTTCTCATTCGTCATCTTTCACTACCTCTTTCTATAATGATATATTTATCGTTTTTTCTGACAGCGAACAAAAAAAATCGATTCTCGTAATACCATGAAAATCGAAACGTTGCGATAAAAACCGATCAGTATCGCTATTTCGCTTCACAGAATACCAAAAATTAAATTTATCATATTTTTCAGTAAGGACCGAAAAATTCGCTTCTCAGAAAAAGGCGCATTATGTTTCTATATTTATTTTACAGTATCAATGCGTCCAGTTTTTTTGACACTAATTTTAACGGTTTTACTCTCTTCAGTCTTCGTGTCTTCGTGTAAATTTTTTTAATTACTTCAGACACCTGGTCGATGTGTAGATCCCGGTGTATGTCGCTATTTCTGCTGTATATAGGAGAATTGACCATATTCCTTAGCACCTTGTTTTGGGGTCTTCGAATGAATTCCAATATGGATTTTAGCGGCGCATTCCTATGTTTAAATATCACATATCTAAACAGGTTTTAATACTTGATTTTGTATTGATAAACGTGAACTTCTTCCTACAAGGCACATACAATTTATGATATTTCATTTTTAATTCCGATTTCTTCATTTATACATACTTTTGGCCGTTTTCTCTATCCTTATAGCTTAGCCATTGATGGTAATAGATGATTGATCTTTCAACTTTTTGTAAGTAAAATTTATGAGAACTAATTTTTCTTCATTTAGCTACGCCAGTCCTTTGTCCATTTAACGACTTTTTTTTTTTTTTTTTATTCTATTTTTATAAAATGCCGGATTAAATCAAGCCAAAAATAGATGTAAATGTAGCAAATAATATTTTTTTGATCTTAGCTTTACAGCTGTGTGAAAATTTAATTTTTACAACGTCATAACAAGTTTAAAGTACAAAATGCAATTGACTTTATCGATTTCTCTTTGAAGATTGTTTGAAACATCTTTTATATCTTTCCCTTCAGTCAGAGTTGCAGTGTCATCTGCAAATGAAGCTGTTGATGCGTTCTTTAAGTAAATCAAACGTATATAATAAATAAAGTACAAAATTGCCGAGAACATTCCCTTGTGGGACTCCTGCTTTTATTTCTTTCAATGCAACAATTATTTTCTTGCTTTAAGTGAAATAATTTGTTTGAGATATAGGATTCTAGTAGCTGTACCAGTTGCTTGAATAAAAGTTTGTTTAGCTAATGGCTTATTTGATTAACAATTATAAAATAGATTGTAATATATTTTAAAGGACTGATTTTCAAATTTTTAGCACTTTAATAAGTATCTCCATTCTTTATTAATTATTTTTTTATTTAGATTTAGATTTTGTAATCTATTAAATGTAATTAATGTAATGTAGTCACTATACTGCAATCAAGAAAAAAAAGAAAAATATATTTTATGGTATTCATTTAAGTAATGTATATGCATACATAATGTGTGTGAAAGAGACGAAGATATGTTTTTATATTACTGTTGAACAGTAAATTATTATACTTGAGTTATATATCAAAATCTAGTTTTGTAACCCGCCATAAATGACGGAAGCAAAATAAATTCTAGCATTTCATCCTTCATTAGAGTTTTCATTTCAAGTTTAAGAAAAATATGTATTTGCTTACTAATTTACCAATATCATACCTTTATTAGAATTATTATAACGCTTTTAATTACCATATAAACAGAATATTTGTAGTAAGTTGCAAAATTTTCAATTCCCTAAGGGTCCTTTTCTCGATCATTTTAGCGACATCTTATTTTCCATCTTTGGAAATTTAAATATATATTATACTAAAACCTCAATAATTCTAAATAATAAATAGTCTTAGACTTTCTATTGCATTCACTTAATTATAATATAAGTTAGTCAAAAAGATAATTTCAATTTAAATTAATATAGAAATACTAAATTCAAATAATATTTTTAATGAAAACAAAATTTAACTATATAATATATAAACTTACAATAATTTTATATTTTTACAATCATAGCAGCGTTCTACTGTAAAATTCAAATTGTAAAATGAAATTAATTAAGACATAAAAGTAAAAAATTCTATGGCGCCATCTTAATTTAACACGTGAATGACATGACAATCATTATGAAATAATGAACAAATGACACAGATGACAGATGACAAATGACAAATGACAAATGACAGATGAATGATGACAAATGACAGATGGCATATATAAACAATAAAAAACAGATACTATGTTTATGACAATTACATGATGTTACAATTTGTATATGTGTTGGAGTATTCCGCCGTCGAACTTACAAACATCCAGATAAATGCAGAAAATTATATATATATAATGTTCATCCGGTCTGTTACAATAAAGTGGTCGACATGAAAGGTTTAATTTTTTTATATAATAAATTCCTACAATTTAGAATTATTTTATTAGTCTATAAGATACTTTATAATTTTTACAATTAAATTTAAAATTATCTACCTATATTCGATTTTCCTATTGCTTTCTTATTATTTTTTCAAATTTACTAATTTTAATTTAATTTTTTATGTTATGATGTAATATTGTAATTCATTGAAAAAGTGTTTTTTTTTTATTACCCGCAAACACACTCAATGTGCTTCTGCATATAATTGGGTAGTAAATTATGTTTTAGTTTAAGTATAAAAATCTATACGTTGTAATTCAATTTACTTTTAACATCCACCGATTTCAATGTACTTAGGACATTTTGGATACGGGCTTAATACTGCATTTTAAAATGACTTTCAAATTTAAAATCTGTTCAACAAAACATTAATATTACAACAAAATTTTACCACATAAATGATAAATCCGATTACATATTTTCAATTTATTTGAATTTTTAATAAATTTAAACCTCAGGTTCTTGATCAAAAATAAACAAATTCAATGCAAATAATTATGAAAAAAAAACTATATACAAATTTTATTATTTCCACATTTATTTCGATTTAAAAAAAAAATATTGAAATTATTTCAATTTCAATTATGTAATTGTTTTACGAGTAATATCTTAAATTATAAATTAAATTGATATTTTTATACTCTAAAACTTGTAACAACTTTAGGAAATTAAAAAAAAATGTTTACCTCGAATATTTTTCTAAAATTTTGTATGCTTTTCTTTTTGTTTTGCAAAAAAAAAAAAACATAAATAAAACTTTTTACATGCAATTCAGTTCAGTTCACTTGGATTGCAATTTCATTAAGTAATAAAATATTGTAATATTTATTCTACTCCATTTCAAAACCAACCAAGTAAAAATATACTATTAACTATGTATACATTTGTAGTAGTCAGACAAACCATCTCTACCACAATGTAATTGTATGTAAACGAAAAATGTTTAGAATTATCCAACATATAAATAAATTCTTAGTCAATAAAAAAAAATAAAAAAGATCCCATATAATGTCCCTTTCTTTATGTACGAGTATATATGTCGTACACTTAAGTACTTGAAATCTCATAAAATTTTAAGTGTTTTGAAAACCTATCATGTCTCTGAAGTTCATCATTATCAAAACTTTTACAATATTTTTATATAAATGTACAGTGAAGATCAAAAAATTTTGAACAGAGTATACTGCAACCATAGTTGTACTTTAATGAGTCATAAATTACATATTATTTGTGTATAAATTATTTTCCACATAACTCACAAAGCTCCTAAATGCAGGCAATCAACATGATTTATTTAATAAATAAAACAGCCATAAAACTCTTTCGATGTGTGATTTGAATGTGATCTGTCTTTAAGATAAACTCATTAAATACTCATATAAATATTTTTTGACAATGTTCGTATATGACGTATATGATAAGTAGATCTAAAGGATCTGAAAAAAAAACCAAAAATTTAACGATATCTTAACACTTTTGCTAACGTGATCACCAGTAACATATTTTGTTTTCCGTACAGGTACAATATATTCCAAGTGATTATTCCTAGTGTACATGCAGATACTATATGCTGATACATGTTGAAGATGAAACAGTAGATGTTAATGAGCACAGTGTAAATCAGTGATATTTCGTTAAAATCTTTGATATCATATATAAAAAAAATCATAACCAATCATAACATTAACTATAATTGTCATACCTCATATCGGTCAAATACCAAAAATTTAAAGTAAAAAAACTATTACTAGGGGATACACTGTGCAATTTCAATTTATTTTTTAACAACATAATCTTTCAAGTATTTGGAATACGATAGCTTAACTTGTAACTAACTTTTTCAAAAATATTTTCAATATATTTCAATAGTTAAGCGTGTTACGATCCCTCTTCTCTGAATTTCTTTAAATGCAGAGTGTAAAACAGAATTTTCTAAAACGATATTATATCAAGTGGTCCTCTTTAGATTTAAAAAATATTGTTTGAAGTAAACTTATGCCAAATTGATTGCAATAGACACAATGCCATAGCTCTTATTAACATTAATTTGTTCATTTGACAAATAATTATTTTTAAAATTTGCTTTCTAAAGTATCTGCACACGTCATACACAAGTGTATCTACGAAAAAAGTTTTCAAAGTTATACATATCTAAAAAAACAGGAAGAAAAAACTGTGTAGTAAATATAAGACGTTATGTGTTCATAGCATGAACCAATAAGACAATTTTAACGCTAGTCTTATGGCTACGTTACAAATATTGTATACGAACTTTGTCGTGCGTCACCAATACTCTTTTATACATTATACATTATACATTATACATTATACATTATACATTATACATTATACATTATACATTATACATTATACATTATACATTATACATTATACATTATACATTATGTATTAATGTCTTGCTTTATTTTTTTCCTTCTTCCAAGCTATGATTCTAGGCATGTAAAACTAACGAAAAAATGAAATAGCTCGTAAGTAGTTAGTAAAAATTTCTCAACTCACTGTACCTAAAAAGTGTATAACTTGTTTAAAATTTTCCAATTTTCTAAATTTACACCACATATTTTGTTTTCCTTTTTATTTCATTTTTTTTTTTCTATTTATCCTTTCCATAAAAAAAGGATCACAGCAAATATTTGCTTGTTATGATATGTATAGTTTTCAATACATGCATATATAGCAAATGAATAATACCACTCTGTTTTTGTTTTTTTATTATTTATTTATTACTTTTTTTTGTGACTATTTTTGCAATAAAATGAGGACATCAAATGCATTCTAAAATATTCACGGTTTGTATAACAAAATAAATTTAAAATATCAATAAATTGGCTAATTTAAAAATGTTACAATAAACATTTGGGTATAAGAAGGTGAATTACAATAAAATTTCCAAACCAATTTACTTCGCCTTATTTAAGATTACACGTTTTTAATATTATTTTTAATCTGCCAGGTTTTCAAACCTTTTTAAATGTTCCTCAATACTATTTAAATAGGTACTCAGAAAAGTGCACAATAATCTAGATAGTTCGTAATGTCTAAGCTTCTAAATTTCTACCTCTAATTCAATCGATATGATGTAATCATGTCAAGTGTAAAAACATTTGTTTGCCCTTTTTGCTCCACTGAAAGATAAAAATTTGATTTGAGTACAAGTGATACACTCACAAAACCACAGCACAAAATCATGTCAAAACAATTTAATTTATATTGTCACAAATCAATACAAAACCATTTCTATTGAATCAACATCATCATCTATCCTGTTGCTACTAGAGAGTGGATACAGAATCTGCAATATTCCCTCCAACGAATTGGATCTTACGCTAACACCATTTCGAGCTTGCTTAACTTTTTTCGTACTATTCTTGAGAGAACGAGACTTTTCTGGAATCGGTAAATTTTCAAAAAGTAGACAATTCGGCCACTGTTGATATTGTACCTAATGTCATATTATCATTTCGCATAAGCGATTAATTTTATTAACCAAGGATTTTCACACTTGCTTACCACATCTTGAGACTGCATTTTGTCTTTTCTAAGAGAGATTTATTTAATTCTCATGAATACAAATTATTGTTATTCATTTCGGAAACGAGATATATGTTATGTATTTTTATACTAACAGATATTTTTTTTGCTAAATATGATAATTGCTAAAATTGAAACAAAAATTTTAATTAATATCTTTTAAATTGCAACAATGTTAACTTTAATTTTAAACACTTAAAAACTTATTTACAAAATTAAAATTTTATAATCTTTAAATTTCATTTTTTTAATTTATTTCCAGACTCATAGTATTCTTCTATGCGTATATATATTCAGAATATATGAAACGCCCGCATCAAATCAATTTATCATTGACGAGCTCAGTCACTTGTAATATTTGTCGATAACGGATCATCAAAAAAATATAAAATTTATGTCATACATGCATACATAGTTTTTGATGACATTCATAAAAATTTAAGCAAAAAAATCGAAACAAAAAAAAAACGAACAACAACGAAAACTAATTCATTTTTAAGGACTCCATTCACCTTAAACTATCAACCAGAAATTATGACAACTTAAATAACTAACAAGCTATAAAAAAAATATCAAGGACTTACTAAAAAAATACACCATTTTTTTTTAATTCACTTAAACTCTAAATTCACTGGATAAGTTCCTTCTTTTATGGATTTCAAGTACACAGAGAAATTTTTAAAAAGAAAATTGATCCTTACAACATAACTATCCTTGATATTTTATTATATACATAATATGTATGTATTTAATGTTCATATACATAAAGCTCCTGAATTGATGGCGGTGGTGTTAATAAAATAAAAATTTCCAAAGAAATTTGATTAAAAAAAAAAAAAAACAAAAAAAAAACACTACTAGAGAAAATACAAAATACAAAAATTATTATGTCCTGACTTTCTTTGATATTTTCAAATTTTGACATTTTGATAAGATGTGAATTGCAGAATTCATTCAAATAGAATTTTCATTCATATACCCAGTACCAAAAGGAATAACAATAAATAATGTTTTTAAATTAAAAATGATTTTTCAATTTCTATTTATGAACAAAAAGATTTTATTTATTAAATTAAAATCTTGATTATTAATTTATAAACAAATACAAAACAAAAAAACATCTAAAACAGAAAAATATCATAAAAAATTAAAAAAACCAAAAAGAAAAAAAAAATTACTTACAAGCTTTAAATCCTTTGTGTTTTTTTTTTTTATAATATTGAATGCAATAAAACGAATTTAATTTTAAATTATATCAGCATTAAAACAATCAAACAATCAACATAATATTAACAAAATGAATAAAACAAATTTTACAGATCATATTATTCAACAAATGGCATCAATTCAATTTAATAATGCATCATCAGTTGCAGCTGCAACAACAACAAATACAGCTGGATTTACAATGTATGATAGTATTTCGAATGAAACATTTGGTTTACATGGTAATGATTATTCACAATATGATGTAAGATCATCAATACAACATGATCATTATGAAGATTATATGTATCCAAGAGAATATTGTAAGGATACAGATTCACAAAATATATCATATTTTAATGTATCATGTATATCACCAATTGAATATAGTGTATTATT
Organism: Argyra leucocephala; assembly: GCA_963942445.1. Taxonomy (NCBI): domain Eukaryota; kingdom Metazoa; phylum Arthropoda; class Insecta; order Diptera; family Dolichopodidae; genus Argyra; species Argyra leucocephala. The sequence goes on along the minus strand of OZ012678.1, from coordinate 26,904,341 downwards.
AAATGGTTATATAACACCATTTTTATTACCAATAACAGTAACAGCAAATACATTAATTGTTATTGTATTAAATAAACGTAATATGGCAACACCAACAAATTTTGTGTTAATGTGTAAGTATATTATTTTATATTTAAAATATTTATATTTAAATGAAAAGTTTTAAAAAAAGAAGAATGTCAGTTCACAAAACTGTGAAACATGACTAAAATATATTACTTTCAATTCTTATCATGATACATATGTGTTTAAAATATTTATTTCCACATGTACTGGTCTGGTATATATTTAACATAATTTACATAATAGACAGTTTCTGTATTGATTTCGCATTCCATATATTTTTCATAAACTGAACATATTTCACACATATTACATTTATCTGTACTAGTCCCAAATATACTGCACGCTTTTAATCAAAAAGTGATCTGATTTTAGTTTATTCATTACGTAATATCAAACTTGTGGCCTTAAATCTAAAACCTCTATCCTCTAAACTTTATCCAGATATTTAATCCAATATTAAATTTTTCATATTTTATAATATGGCTGGAATTAATTTGATTTTGAACCGATGCAACTATACGAAGTTATTAACAGAATTCTACTATTTACTCACTATTTAACACAATTCTATCAGGACTGTTATTCTAATATAAATAATTTGCCAAAGGGCAAAGTTTTACTGGCACGATTTCATCATAAACAGATACAATTTCACTAGGCACAACCCAACAAACCATAGGAAAAACGTGTTCTTTAAGAAGAAACATATACAAATCCCCCGGGTGAACTTTATGCGAATGTTCGCCTGGAAGAATTAAAAGCGAATTCGTTTCGAAATTACGTTTCATTAAAAGAATGTTTATTTTAGTTTTCTCCATTTTGAATCTATTTTTCATATGTGCATATGAAAATATTTTCAGCTATGTTTTTAAAGCGCGCGTGTTAAGTAGAAACTTCAAAACTTTTTAATGTATAAAAAAAATTTAAAAAAAAAAATAACCTAATACTTATAATAAATAAATATTAATAACCAAATTTTGATGAATTTTATTGGAAATTATTTTAAGTCCCTGGAACAGATATTATCATCTTCTAAAAATTCTATTTTTATTCTTCTAATCATCCGCATTTCTTTCATATATGAACTCATATTATCCTCTTCTTAACATTCACTATTTATTCTTCTAAACATTCGTATTTTCTTCTTCCAGGGGAAGCTAATGCGATTCAATTTACGATTGTCGCGGCGATGTCAACCTTTTCATAATACTAATGAATCGCAAAAGAATAAAATATGAATTTGCGGCGAACAAATACATTCTTCTAGGGGATACTTCGGCGATAATTTTGCGATTCTCATGGTTTGTTGGGAACTTACTTTTAAATAAAATGTTACTAATTCATCTAGAGGTTACTAGATTCAATCTCTAAAGACATGTTATAGTATTTCCATATTTCAATAAACATAGTTTTGGTTTTTGTTTTCCTATCCTTTAATTATTTTTGATCACCACAAAGTACATATTCAAATTGTCTGGGATGTCTGTACAAAAAATTTTACTGTTTAATTTTTAAAACAAAATAAAAATTTTATATATTTTTTAAATTTGATAATGTGTCGTACATATAAAAAAATACATATAAAAAAGCTTGAAAGTGCTCCTTGTTGGCAACAATAGTGATTCGGGTTCCACTTTCGTATATTACGATCTGTCAAATTATTTCTTCACAAAATTTACTTTCTTATCCATGCACTCTCTTCTTTCACATATTGGGAAAATAATATTCGGTAGAGCCCAATCTCAGAACTGATAATCTGTGTAATTATTAACTATTGAATTTTTTAAATTCGATATTTGACCGTTTCTATAAATTTACAGTAAGTGCTACAACATTTTGATTTCGTAATTTTATTTTGATTGATATTAGCAGTGTTAAGCCATCCCTAGAGTATATTCACGGTGTTATATTATTTTCTAAGTAAAAAATATATCAATTAGGGGAAATTTATAAGAATTCTTCTTCCCTTTCTTCGGAAGTAAAGGGGTTCCACTAATGAGGTTTATTTCGGCATATTATGTACGGGTTAGAGAGCAAATCCAGAAATAAAAATCCTCAAAAAAAATTCATAAATTCAAAATCCATAAAATTGTGGCAAGATTAATCCTGTAAAAAAGATATATCCTCTGTTTTCTATTAAATAGTGGCTACGCATAAAAATGGTTTAATTTACCTAAAAATATAGCTGGAAATATATTTTACCTAAAGTACTTAAATCGATGGGAACAGCCACGCCCAAGCCCATGTTTAACTTTTCAAATATGACGTCATTATCCCGCCAATAATTATTCTATTTTTCCATTTCTACTTTTTCGCCATTTCTACTAAATGAGACTTAAAAAAGCACGAGGTTTGGGTCTCCATTTTCAAAAAAAAAATTCTATTAAAAATTTGCAGTACCGTACAAAGTGAAATAAATTAAAGCAAAAACAAAAACACGATTCGGTTTGTTGATATTTTGTTTTTTTTTGCAAAAGTCATTACGGATTTGGGGACTAACCCATTATTTATTTAGATTGATATTTTCGTAACTATATTGATTTCTATATTTCCGCTTTTTTTTCTGCACATATTGTTAGTCAACTATTCTTTTTACTTGACTACTCTATTAAAATTTTTGTTTGATATCAATACAGTTTGTCTTGTATATAAGCGCATCGCCAACCCACCTTTATTTGTTCCTTTATTATGTGTTTATATTTTCTTATTTTAATTTGTGAATCAGGGTTCACTATTTGTTACTCATCTAAGCCTAGATACCTAAAATACTATCCGAAGACATTTTTTACTAAAATTTGCTATTTCTGTGTATGGAAATTCACTTATAAGCCATGTATCATTGCCATACCTACTAGGTCTAAACGCTTATTGCTATTTTCGCAAAATTATTTTCGCATCTTAACATTTTGACACGAAATTGGCATCGATGTAATGCGAAAATCATTTAAAAACTTTTTTGTACTACGTATTGCAGTTTGTGTTGCGCATTTATTAGCATTAGGTACGAATACACTTCATATTCTCATATGAAATTAGAATTCTTACGTATTTGAATGTTTTACGCGTTTAGGCCTCAGATTTGATGAAGTGATTTATTCTAAGCTTTGTTGTTCTGGCTATTTGAGACAACCTCTTTATTCTCTAGCAGACTAACGTATTAAATTATACTTCTAATATCATTGTTGACTTTTCTCAGAAATATGTTTAAGACTCTATGTTGACAGACACTGGAGACCTTGAGGTATCTATACTTCACTATATCGTTTAAAGTTCTTTATCCGCTCAAATTTCGTTTATGTATCAGTTGTGTTTTGACTTTGGTACCATACTACTTTAAAGATATTTATAAATTTAAAAATAATGATACAAATAGTTAATAATTATGAAGTATTTATACTCCAAGTTATTGAAATTACTAAAAGTAATGCCCACTGAATTTATTTATATTTTCTCTGTTACCTTCATATTATTAGACTACTTAAAATTCATTGAAAACATTAAACCAAATTAAAATCAAGTTTTGACTAAAAATTTAGAGCACGAAAATAATTTTTTTTTCAGTCTTTGAATTTGAATAAAAGCCCCTAAAACCTTGCAATTTGAATTTTCCTCAAAATGAGCAGAAAATTTCAAGAAATATTTTTTTAATAACATTTACATAACATGCTCAAATTTTTTTTTTTTTGCTATTGAAGTAAAATCCTCTTAAAGTGAATGAAATAAATCTGGCTTTTTATCTTACTTTTTCCTATGCAATTTTTCTTATAAAAAAAACAGAATTTCCATATAAAATGGTTAGGTACTGCATTTGTAAATGTAGTAATGCAACCCATATTTATTTCCTGTCAGAATAATTTCAATCTATAATATATTAAGATTTATTGCATATATCTTTCTATGTTATAACCATTAAACAACCTCATTTGATTTATGGGATTTTTGTTTTTCATTTCTTTTGAATGAATTTATAAAGGGAAATGCAAAAATTCTATTCTAATGAAAACGATATACAAATTTTGAATTTAAATAGAAAATTTTTAGATTCTAATTTTTCACACAATTATACTTCATAGAAATTCGCATTACAAATACATTTTCAAGAAGGTATGCACAACTTACATTCCGTTTGGCCTGAGATTTAACCAATATAAATAAACTAGATTTGTAAGCCGCCATAAATGATGGAAGTAAAATAATTTCTAGCTTTTTCTTTCCTTCATTAGAGTTTTAATTTCAAATTTAAGAAAAATATGTATTTGCTTACTAATAATTTATCATACCATTATTTTTTTTAATTGATTGGCAGACATTGGCAGAATCTAAATACCAGTGTCATATTAGATTTGCTCTTATCAATTGATTTTGTTTTTTGCTTTATTTAAATAAAGTTTTAATCTTAAAATATTTATTAACTAATATGCGTAAATAAATTATTGAACAAATAATATTTGACAATCAACCACAACTTTAACCGAAAACAATTATGGTAGTTCAGTTTCGATTTTGCACTTGCAATAGAAAAAAACAAAACCAAAACAAATTGTAAATATAAAAAAATAATACACATAATAATGTTTTTAATGAATAAAATATAAAACTGTACTGTCAAAAAAATTAACATAAAAAAATTTAGTGCAATTAAATCGGAGGTGTATTAACAAAACAGTTCATAACCTCAGAACCACTGATCGGTGTATAGCCTTCCGTGCACTTTTTTAAAAGAAATTAAATTTTCTTTAATTACGTGAAAAAAAATATTATTTTAGGACTTTCGCTATTGAATTATAAATTTAACAAGAAATAAAAAGTAATAATGATAATATCATTTATTTTCTTGAAAAATGTATTGATGTTATTGTTTTTATGTGTATGCAAGTTATTGGGAGGGTTTTTTATATTAAAACATTTTTTAAGTTGATACAATTTTTATTGTTCAACAACCCTTTTAGTTACAATCCAAAATAAGAATGAATTTGATTTTTAAGAAATGAAAAAGCTTTAATCGAAATATGCTGCCGGCGCAGCGTTACATATTTCTTAATAAAATAAAAAGAATTCAAAAAAATAAAGCAAGTTGCAGAATTCGATGCGTTAGCGAATTTGCAATCACAATGTGAATGTAATGAAATTTGGAATTTAATAATTTAGTAAAATTATGAAACTAAAATTATGATATGAAATAATGATTTAATTGAACTAGGTTGTTGACTTATGTTAACCCTAGGTTGTTGACTTGAGGTGGTTGACTTGTGTTAACCCTAGGTTGTTGACTTGTGTTAACTTGCATAATACAACTTTATTTTATGTATTTTTTCATGCAAATGTTGAGTATGGTAGTGGTAAGCAGGGGTTAAAAAAATATACCAAAGTCATTTGTATATGTTTTGCAATTTGTATATGTTATATTGTACATTGGAGATTTCCCTTTAATTTACAGATATGTGACAAAAACTGTATATAAATAATAGAAGCAAAGAATTAACGATTTTCCCGAAAAATAGATATTCACTCTTACGACTTCAAAATTTGAAGCAATTAAGAACGATCATCTTAGCACTAAATAATAAGCTAAATTTGCCTTTAAAACCACTACTCACAGAAGTTGGCAATTAGCTTGAATGACTTTCAATCATATTCAGATAACCAAACCAAAAACTACTATCTTTACAGACCTTGACACTCCTATAAAAGCTTTAGATTCGATCAATATGATTTTATGTGATTCGAAACAATGTTGAAATGAATTTGAAAGCTAATGTGACTTCTTTATGTGACTTTACTTTACTTTATTTCTTCGCACAGGAACATGAATAGAAATTAACGAAATTTAGGTGAAAGAGAGAAGTTACAACGAACGCTTCTTTTATAATTGTCAATTATATAAAGTCTTCATTCCAATAAAAGGTACCGGGTGGTCCAGAGCATGCGTATCAGCTTTTTAAGAAGGGAAGAAGCCGTTATTTTAAAATTTAAAAAAAGTTTGTTAACTAAATCGAGGTTGGTCTATCGATTGGTGGTATTTTGAACTTCCGGAAAGAACCACAAATCGGTTTTTTAAGACCAAAAATCGCCGAAACTGGCTGAAATCAAGATTTTCAAATGGGAAAAAATAAGAAAATTAATAACAATAAAACAAAAAGCTCAATATTTTACTTTGATAAACTAGAATTAATGATAATAATTTTTATAACTAAATTTATTTTTCATGTTATCATATTTTTTATCTCAGTTTTGGGTTACTACAAAGTTTAAACAAAAAAAAACAAAAAAAAAAAATTAACTTTACAAAAGTTACTTATTTTTTGTTGTAGAATCCGAATTTACATAAAAAAGTACCCCTTCCCATTTGAAAATCTCGATTTCGGCCAATTTCGGCGATTTTCGGTCTGAAAAAAACCGATTTCCCTTCCTTCCCCGCGGAATCTCAAAGTATCACCAATCGATAGAGCACCCTTGAATTAATTAATAAAATTTTTATTCAATTTTAAAATAACGGCTCCTTCCCCTCTTAAAAAGCTGATACGCATTGTCTGGAACACCCGGCATAAGACAGTATAAGAAGTATATTGACGATAGTGATCTGCAATATATTCCGAATTCTCGATCTAATCGATAATTTGCTTACATATGCGATATTTGAGTACATCGATCTTTTAATACAGGATTTTTTTTTCGGCTGCAAAAAATTTTGACACTCTGACAGCGAAATAAATGTACATTGTGTGTGGTATTTTGTATGGTATTTTACGACATTTGTATTTAAAATAAAAATAAATCTGAATAAAGTTAGATTGACACAAAGTCAAAGGTAATTTAATACCTTATTTTCTAATATTTATGATAAAAAGTAATAATAGATAAATTAATTTCAAAATTTATACATAAAAATCAATTTAAGTTAATTAAGTTTGTTTGTATTCACTATTGACTTTTAGGAATTCGCATATCTATATCTCAATCCTGGATCTAAGACCTAGCATTTTTATTTTCCCGATTTAAATCGATATATTTAATTGGTTCCGATTGTTGTATACACTAACATATTTTCTTTTGATACATATCGATCGATATATCGATCTGTTTGACATTGCACATCACTAATTGACCAGTCTTCCACCTATCTAAACTCAAAACTGAATATCCTGTATTTTTTGATATTAAGAAAACTTTAGTTAAGGTTAAAATATTATAAAATCATTCTAATTTACAAATGAACTAATAACACAAAAAAAATACGTTGGAGAGTTGTAGGAAGCAATTCTAACATTCGAATTATAAAGGATATACACTCAAATACTCATTATTTCTTAATTGAAGTATCCATCCGGTTGTAAATACAAAAATTATGAATTATTATTAGATGATTAAAGAAAATTGGTTTTCTCTAAGTAATAATACTCTCTTGCAAAGCAATTTTTTCGAAAATCTTTTAATAATGTCTGCCTTTCAATTTACCATTAATAGATTTTATTTTATTTTGTTTTTTGCTAATATTTTCATTTAAACTGTAGGTATTGCATGAACAACAACAAAAATTCTGTAGAATAACTACAATAAAACTTTAATCTTCAACTGATCTCCTTTCTTTTTTTTTCAAACTATTCAATTCTAATATTCTTTTTTCTTCATTATTTATTTTTTTTTTATTATTATTTTTGTCATCTCTTATAATGCAGTTCATTTTCCTTCGTTCTTTCTGGTGTAATCGCTGCAAAGGAGATTTATTAGATGACTATGGTGCTTTTATTATTGAAAATAAATTGATTGTAAAGAATTTCTTATAAAGGATCAAAAATTGAATTGGATTTTATTTTTTTATTGTTTTTGTTTTGTTTTTTTTTTTTGTATAGTGGAATATCATTTTAAGTAACTAAGAATGCTATTATTTTACTGTTCTCAAGGTACAATAATGATAGACGGTTATAAAAGAATAAAATTAAAATTTTATTAGTTGTTAAAGGATAAAAAAGGATTTTTTATTTTTAAGTACATAGGTATTCAATTTAAAAAAAATATTGAGAAGATTTTAATTCTGGTAGCTACCAACTAAATTACAAAAACTGTAGAGAATATTTTGGTTAAAATGAAAAATAAATAAATTTTAAATTGAGTACATATAATCTGGTAACAAATTAAATAAAATGAAACTATTCTATTTAAGAAGGCTTAGTTGCTAACAATAGCAGTAGTTTTCCACATTTAATGAGTAGAGCCAGTAATTTGTTAAATAAATGCTCGAAATATTGTAGAATGTAAAATTGCAGTACCGTACTTAATTAGGCTATCTAAGCTACTGTCAAGAGTGTAAAAAAAAAAACAATCATTTCAAACTGAAAAAACAATTCTTTGCATGATTCTAGCCGATATTTTATAACTGAACATTTTTAAATAAGTACAACCTATCCGCCATTCAACTGAATGTATAGTAAAAGAGTAGAAGTTCCTCTTCTAATATATATCACGTAAGAATGCGTTTATTAAGTAGTTTAGTTTATTAAGTAGACAGCATCCGTTTATTGCTTCCAATTCATCAATATTTAACAAATATAGATATTTTGTTAGCACTGGATATATTTTCACTTAAGCTGAACTTACTACCATTACTACTAATAGTACCAGTACTCTTTCGATTTGAAAAACTCTCAACTGACCTAATAAATAAAATAATTAGAATTTGTTAAGCCAATGAAAACTACACATGAACAAAATATCTCAAATTATGTTTTGAACAAATTTGTTTAAACATTTAAAAATTTATCAAAATTCAAAGTTTGTCGTTGTCTCGCAATACCGACCAATCATTTTGACAGTTCTTAATCATTTAATTAAAAATGTTTTTCGTGTTGTTTTGGAATTGTTGTTTGAAAATGAAAATGTCGCATTCATTGAAGTTGACATACGACATTCTATGGCAACATCAACATTGTGTCATTTTCATTGGAATTCAGGCTTTATTCAAAAATCAAAATTAATTAATTAACTTCGTTTAGAACTAATTATGTAAAATTTAAAAAACATTCATTATCACTGAAATTACTTAAAATTTTTGCAAATAATCGATTATAAATTTAATAAAAATCCTATCAAATTAATGTAGTTAAACCTTTTATTGCAGGGATGGCTTGGTGTGACATGTTAACTGTTTTATTTCCAGCTCCAGGATTTTTCTACATGTACTCGTTAGGAAATCATTATAAGCCTATTACCTCGCCTATAGCTTGTTTTGCTTTTACAACATTTAATGAGGTAAGTACAATAAATATTTTAATATATATTATAATTGAAGTGATTACATTCATTAATGGTTCAGAACTTAACTAAAGTTTGAGTTTGTATTACAAATAACTTTTTATAAAGAATATGAACTGTATTTTTTTTCTTGAAAAAATTAAATTTTATTTTGTAAAGGGTGCTAAAAATAAGGTTGATATAAAAATTTAAAAATAATAAATATCGATATATCCTGATTGAATCCAAAATATTAACAATGTTTGGTAGTACCTAACGAAAAAGCTAATTTAAATCATTTAATAAACTTAAAAAAACTTACACAAATATCCTTATACTTATCAAATTAGTTAATTAGTAAATTTTGAAAGTAGGTGAAAACCATAGTCTTCTATCGCTGTCACAATACTAATCCAAATGTAATATAGCGTTATCCTACTATAAAAATTACGAGCATAGCGATTTCCTACAATCCTACTATAAAAATTGAAGCATTATCTAAACAACGACTAATCTCAGATATATTAGAGATTGTATCTATATACGTTATTTATTATATACTTACCTTAAAACTTGCGTCTTACCATTCCTGAGCAATCACCGATATAATGCTTAATATTTTCTTTCATATCAAAATTCATTAATTTGGCAATAATCTGTATTTACGAACGAATCTGAGGCGCCTTTCAGTGATGGCAAAATGTCTTTTTGCAAAACTGAATGGCAAAGATAATAGGAACAAAGTTACAAATCAAGTTATAAAACCACAAATTTAAAAATTTTCGGTGTATTCACATAAAACTATTCAAATTTTCTTCACGAACCTACAGAAGAACTACCGTCAAAACCATTTCAAATTTATTTTACTTTTTGATGGAAATAAAGTCAGCGCGAATGACAATTAAAACAAACACTGATGAAATAAAAACAAAATCTTGTATTTAAGTTTACAGTTTGTTATTATCTAGTAAAAATTTAAATCACGAGTTAGAAATGATTTTTATAGAAATCAGTCTTAAGATTAAAAGACAAACAATGTTCACGAAATTTAATGAACTTCCACATAATGTGAATAATAGTTTAAAGAAAATTTTAAATGATATATTGAATTGGACGTATTTATAAAATTTTTAAAACTATTTAACAACTTGGCTACTGTAACCACTAGTGATACAGAAATTTTCATCCTTCCATGTAACAAAATAGCACTAGCAATAACTACCATTATCATACCCATATACCGTGATCCCTATATAGTGATATTTACAATGAAAATACAAACTCTAAACATAAAAATAAAATTGCAGCATCACTATGGTGATGTTTGATACCTGAAAACAAAAATGGGGATGTTTACTGGTAATATATTGGTAACCAAAGTTTAAATATACGCTCGACAACATCTTAAAAATTATTTTATGAGAAATTTGAAGAGTTTCTTTCTATTATTATTGCCGTCTTTTATTTAATATTTTTCCATCTTGAAATATTATCAATCAATTCTATCTTAAATATCATTTTATGTTATTTTATAGAATTGTGAAATACCACAGTTAACTCCAACATCAATAATAAATGCACCATGGGTTTGTCAGAAATGTTGCAATCCAATTATTCAGACATTATGACCATAAAATATGAATATTAAATATTATTCTTCATTTCTTAAAAAACGGTTTACCAATTTAATTCTAGGAGTAGTATTATTCATTTAATGAGATGGTTTAAGCGATTCACTGCCTGTTTAAAATTTAAATCCCAAAAAACATAACTTAACATCAAAATATTATTATAAAATTTGAAATCAATTATTTCCCTCGTCAATTATCACACCATTAATATGAACAAACATCATTTCTTACACTTAATTTGTCAATAATAATGATTGTTGAACCTTTTTTTTTATATCAAGTATATTTTTGCGACAGCATAGGTTTAATGAAAATGAAGCTTATTTAGTTTAAAGGGCATATGTTGACAACCTGATAGAGATATCAGAGATTATTTTCCACGATGTTCATTGCAGATTCGTCATGGTAGATACACACCTACTCGTAGAATAGATAAATATCCAGTTCGTATTGTGATGTAGTAGATGGAAGTGATATGAAGGCAAACGTAGTCTAGTGTCATGGTAATAGCAGACTGTTGTGGCTGCCACGTCATTTTAAACAAAACTGCATTTAATTCAACAAACCCTTGAGTTATTTACTGGAATAATATATGTATAAAGTTACCTTCCTATTTAGGGTGCTGATTGATAATTGGTCAGAGTAATTTTAAAGTCTATATTGCTTTCGAGCAAGTTGCTCGTGTAAAGCTATATTTTCCTCAAAGGAACATTTAAAGCGTGTGGCTCCTCTAAAATAATAAATTTTATTTAGGTTGTTTTAAAGCGTGTAGCTTTGTTAAAACAAATCAAAATTTTTTGTTCAATTGTGTTTTAGGAATGATTTTATTATCCAAATATTCTTTCTTTATATACAAAATTAGTTCTATTAAAATGTATTATAAAATATCAATACATGTTAATAATTCATAAGAATTGCGACATCGACAAAAGAATTATATATTGCTATACCATAATTCTTTACAAATTATGACAAGTGCATTGCCTTAATTTGTACTACACATAATGTACAAATTAAAGCAACGGCTCATATTACACTTTCAATTTTAAAACTAAATTTTAAAGAATAAAATTAAATGACTAATAATGTCATTTACTTATGACCTAAATAAAATATACAATTTATGCTTGTCAGCATGATTTTACTACAGTTTGTTTACTAACAGAGTTTAGTAAGCAAAACGTTTTATTAATGTTTATATTGGAATGAGGTATGCATGCACGATTGTTATTTATGACTTTAAAAATATGTGTGGTTTTTTCAGAACACATGTGCAATCGTACATTCATTCCATATGTTTCAGCTCCATTTTCTACGCTTGATTTGATGCATTATCGGTTCGTCAAGTGTTAGCTGCATATAACTCCCTATTGCTAATGATGTTGGGCCAAAATATTCTGCATTTTCTTCTTTGGCACTTGTTCGCAAATATTTCAAGTTTTTTACTGATGTTTTTTATCGTTATCCAAGTTTCGCTGTCATAAATAAGGGTTGACATTGCACATGCTTTGTCTAGAAAGCATGTGCAATGTCAACCCAGAATATACTAACCTTCGTTTTCCATGCTATTTGGCCATTCCTCCACATTGGACAAGTCTTTGTTGACATCTATTTCTGTACCTACATTTGTTGTTAGAATGTTACCTACGTAGGAGAAGATTTCACATATTGGACTATTTGACCTTATATTGTGATAGTATTTATATTGTTGTTATTTATCCTCATTACCTTGATTTTATCTTCTAAAAATTAATTTCTAGCCCGACTCTACTCGCTAAATTCTAAAGTAGATCTGCTTTGTGTTTAATGTTGCAGAATCTATGCGCTAGCAGACATATATCATCCGCATAGTCAAGGTAATCAATTGATGGCTTCTTGAGAGATCCCACCTTATACCTATTATAAACGTGAACAGAAATGGTGTGGAGGACATACTTGTCTTACTTCGGAATTTTTGGTGAACGTGTCACTTATTTGTCCGTAATGAAGAACAGTTAATTCTGCATCTTCATACAAATCTTCCGTTAATAAATAATAATAATTTCATTATTACATTTTTAAGACCTTACAGTTAGAATTTACAATTTATATTACTTGATTTTAGGCAATTTACAAGTTTATAATTAAATGAAATTGGTAGTTAGGGCATTCTGTTATCCAAAAGATTCTCATTCTTCTTAATACATTCCATATCGCAATGCATTGAACCGTGTCAAAAGCCTTCTTGAAATCGATGAACAAGAAGTATAGTGTAAAACGCCATTCAACATATTGGTCTATAATCAAGCGGAGTGTGTAGGTGTGGTCTGCACAACTCCTTTTTGTGTGAAATCCTGCCTGTTCGTCTTTTCTATTTTGATATACATTGTATTATCCGATTCAGTATGGTTGCGAACACTTTGTATATGATGTTCAACCGCACCTCTCTAGATATTGCAGTCTTTCTCATAATTAGGTCTCATACTTTTGTATTATGATATATTTAAATTTATATCAGTTGTTTCTCTATTTCGATTTCGACTAAAATTAATAATTTTTGTTAATTTATTAATTTTTTAATTGTTAAACAAATCATTTTGACATATTAATTAAACTCGTAATAAGCTCATAACACTAAACTTCCCACTTCTGATTAAACTGATTGTATACAACGGTTATTAATTTAATTATTACAGTGGGATCTGCAAGATAAATTTGCAGCTCAACTACAAGTACTTTTTCCTTTCGAAATGTGGGCCTTTTATATATTAATTATTTGGTATATATGTAAATATTGTATATTATATTATTTTTTATTTGTTTTGTTTCAAAATATTCTAAATAGATATTGATTTTAAAACTAAACTAATTTTAAATTTCAATTTAAAAATTTAAATTTAAAAACACCTGGAAATTAAAAATTTGTAATTTCATAAATAAGTAGATACTCAACAGATAAAACTTTATGATTTTTATTCAAATTTAATTTCAGAATTTATTTAAATTTTTCATTATTATATAAAAATTATATTCGTTCAAATTAAATAAGAATTCAAGTGGACTTAATAAAATAAAATAAAATTTTATACTGATTTCTGTACATATAGAATACAAAATTAAAATATTATGTAAAGTACATACGAACGTATATTAAATCTACAACATATTATTTTCAGTTTGTAAACAAGGTAAACTAAATCTTGAATTCTTATACATGACTGAATTTAACATATAAAGAGAATTATCGGTACATTGAAATAAACTCGGGGATTTATAATAATTTGGTTATTCTACAAGCATGTTTGTATCCTCGTATACACTTTATATTGAATTTTCTCTATTAGATAAGACTTTTGCTTTAATATGCATTTAAATGAATACAATCATAAGATTTTTGAAGCGGGAAAATAATAAAAACAAAACAAAAAAATCAGAAAACCAACATCCTTGAATATCGTTCAGTAAATATCAACATATCAAGGATCAAGGTAAAAGTATTTATAATGAAAAATAAAAAAAAATAAAACAAATCCTTGGTCATCACATCAACAACAATAGGGCTATATAAAATTTTAGACATTATTAGAATCAAAATAATATCCTGATGTTGTGATTTTTTTTTATTTTTACTTCAATTCATTTTATTAAATTTTTTTTTTGTTGTGTTAAAAAAATGTTTTCCTGAACACGTGATTATAAGAATAGACAAAATCTTTATACACATATATAATATACATATATATATATATATCTTATATTATTATTGTTCATGTAAGGATAAAAAGAATTAGATTTGGTAGAATTCATCTCTGGTACAGAATTCACCTCACAACACAACACTAAACATTTGTTGGTACAGAATCAGAATTAATTTAATTTGAAATTATTTCAAGAGTCAAAACAAATTTCAAAAATGTACAGAAATCTGATATTTAATCTAAAACTGGGAAAATACGAAATTTTCTCATGAAAAACTTATTTTTCCTATTCACTTTTGATAATTTTGAAAACCCTAATCTACAAAAAAAAAAACTAAAACTAAATAGTTTTAATCTCATTTTAGGACAACATGCTTTTTGATATTATCTTTCTATGGAATTTTGTAAAATAAAAGAAAAAATAAAATGAAAAAATATATTAAAAAAAATCAAGTGGTTTTGTCATTGATGTACAAATCTAGGGTTGATAGGATTCCAAAATTTTAATCCAAGACTGTTATTGAGCTCTTCTTATCGATTACTACAGACCAATTGTTAACAAAAGACTGTACTGTATCAATCACTTGTCAGTTACAGCTATGCAAAATATGGTATATGTGAAGTTTGTACTCTAAGTATACAAATTTTTATATGTGTTGAATAGAGCCCAAGCCTTCTGGAATGCTTACATATAAGGTATTAGGACCAGGTGGTAAAACAAAGTATTAATTGTATTGTAATATAATACATGTACCATATGTATGTTTGTATGCGTGTACTTAATTTTGGTTATTTTTTTTTTTAACAGTTTTTATATTCAATTTTTAACCTCTACCATAATACCTGATATGTGATATATACCCGTTTAAGAGATAGAAACACTATTTAAAGATCAAAATATTTTAAAATTTATTAAGCCATAAAGGCTAGGATAGTCAGGACATGTGGTAATCGTGCGTTAAAGAATACTAAACGTAGTAGCGTTCAAATAAAGGTAGATCAAGATAAAGATGGTTAGATGAAGTCAAATAATTCTAGAAAAATTCAAAACAACATTGAAGTTACCATTCATACCATTTACGTGTAGATGAAGATCATTTGAGCTGTATAGTACCAATAGTCAATAGATAATGATAATGATTGTGCAAGTATTTTTTTCGTGCTTCATTCTCTTTGGCAGCATAGGGCTTCCACAAAGTTCTTCCATTTGATTCTGTTCTGCGCTGGGTATTTAAATTCGCTTCGTTTCTTTATGGACTGATCTGCGTCATCCCTTAATTCCAATCCAATGCTTCCCTCACTGTATTGTTCCTAGGTCTTCTAAGGGTGCCTTATCCACCTCTATTTTTTCTGTTATTTGTGTGCTTATAGATTCAGATTTTATTGTTTCTAATTTTTCTGGGCCAGTAAATGTCGCAATTGTTTATTTCAATTACAGATGATGCAAAAAAATGCTCTATTGGATTTTCTACCTGGTCTAGTACCCCTTGTCATTGGGATATAATAAATGACAAAAAATAATAGATATTGTAGTGTAAAATTGCAGTACCATACAAGGTGATACTGCTTAAGCTACTGTAAAGAATGTAAAAAAAAAAAGAAGAAAGTATTTGTTAGTTAGAAGA
This sequence comes from Argyra leucocephala, assembly GCA_963942445.1. NCBI lineage: Eukaryota > Metazoa > Arthropoda > Insecta > Diptera > Dolichopodidae > Argyra > Argyra leucocephala. Next base: position 26,888,114 of record OZ012678.1, on the reverse strand, counting down.
TCTGAATTTTCCTTGTATAATTCTGGTTGATTTGCCATGTATTGCTACCATACAATATATTTAATTTCATGCAGATATCACACATTTTAAGTTTTTATAAAAACTTGTTTTCCAGCGTTAGAGTAAAATTTTGGTATAACAGTGAAAATAGTCGAATATTTTCCTTTAAATTTTACTGATATGCTTATCATACAGATACGCGTATTTCGTCTACTACTTGCAGACTTCTACAGTGTTTTGAACTCGACTGAGGACAGAAATCTAAAATCATCTTATTTATTTTATTTGCACAGGTACCAATTTGACGTTTTTCGCAGTTGGATGGTTGTTTATTATCCAATGAAATAGCACTGGTAGGGGGTTGAATAAAAATATTTTTATATTTATTTTATTGTTGATATTTGAAATAATTTTTAAGACGTTAGAGTGACAGGTAGGGGTGGTGTTATTCGTTTTATTGTATTTCACTAAAAATTTAAATAAAGAAGAATATCCGTTGCCTTGGTCTTTATTTAGGAGTGAGTCATTTTTAGTTTTGTAAATTTCGATGCTTTCACCTGAATCTAGTTTCGTAGAATCTCTAATGTAATTTACCATTACTATGTCTTCTTTCGAAATGCTATGATCCTCCTGGATGATGTGTTCTGCTACTTTGGATCGGAACTCTGTTGAGTTATTATTTTTAGCCGGTTCTGCTTCTTTCAGGTGTTCATTGAGTCGTGTTTGCATGTTTCTCCTAGTTTGCCCAATATAAACTTTGTTGCAATGACTGCAAGTTACCTTATATACACCTGATTTTTCCATTTGTTCGATTGGGTCTTTAGTTGAACCTAGAACAAACTTGAGTTGGTTAGTTCAGCTGCTTTATACGACACCTAACCCGTGTTTTCTTAATTCCGCTCTGAGTGGGAGAGAAATCTTGCTAAACTGCAATGCTACTCTTCTTATGGGTTGTTGATCAGTGAGTAGGTTAGTGAGGAAATTCCGTTGTAAACTTCTTTTCCGTTTAGTAAGTAAAGCCGTGATGGTTTTTTTCCGGATATCCGATTATTCTCGCAATTTCAAATATGTGTTTAGTTTCTTTTACTAAACCTTTTTGGGAGATGGGAAGTGTTAACATTCGATGGATCATGTGGTTGAACGATGCCATCTTATGTTGATAGCTGTGCTATTTCATTGGATAATAAACAACCATGCAGCTGCGAGAAACATCAAATTGTTACCTGTACGAATAAAATAAATAAGACAATTTTAGATTTCTTTCCTCAGTCGAGTACAAAACACTGAAGAAGTCTGCAAGTAGTAGACGAAATAGGCGTATCTTTATGATAAGCATATCATTAAAATTAAAAGGAAAATATTCGACTATTTTCACTGCTATACATTTTATGTTTCGTGCCCTCGACGATGTAAGGTTGTCTCTACACAGGTCAGAGTTTTCCGGAGCTCATTCTGACTAATTTTAAAATATTTTCAATGTCTTCCTTAATGTCTCCGCTTGTAGTAATTATACTACCGAGATAATAGAATTCAGTGGTATCTTCGTTGTTTAATGTACTGACTATTTTTTGTGTTAAATCTTAGACATTTTGTTTTGTTGATGTTGTTTTTGAAACTAACTTCTAACGCATTTTTTTTCAAACTTCTTATTTTACCCTGTATTTCTTTGTGTCTAGGGATAAGAAGTGCAATATCATCCGCGTATTCTAAATCTTGTTGCTATCTTAATAACGTCATTAAGTAGTAGTATTGAATAAGACTGGGGATAATGGGCAGCCTTGTTTAAAACCGGTTTTAAGCGTCTTTCCGTTACTGATATAACCATTGTGGAGAATTGTTATTTCGGCGTCTACATACATGGCCCTTATTATCTTGTTTGGTATTACCTTGCATGCTAAGCACTTCCTTTTATTGCTTTTCGATTGTACCACCATAACAGATTTAAATTATCAACTTTCTACTTACACCTACCTACATCTATCTCTATCAATTTACTTATCATATAAATATTCTAACTATATTTCATTATTAGAGTCACTCAACTTGCCATTACAGTTTTCAAAAACTTTTTCAATGAATTTTTTAAATCTCTTTCTCAAATACCTTCACTGTATATGTATATATTAAATTATTAACTTACCCGTTCTTCTCGACTTTCAAAAGTCCAGATAACAGAATATTAAAATACTAATTACAGAAATAAAATAAATTATAATTTTAATATAATATATATGTATATATATATATACATTTTCACACGGAGCAACATTTTAAGACCTTGAAAACAAAGAAAATTTAATTACCTGTGCATAATAATGATTGTCTCTGTCATTAAATCTTTTTGAAAATTCTCCAACTCTGTTGAGCATTAATGTAATTAAATACTTAAAAAAAAAACAAAAAAAATTAAATTGCTTTGTATTATACATTATAGGGTCGTTTAATATTGATGGTGATTGAAAAGCCACCTACACCATTTATACCTTTTTAATATTAATTTTCTATTAGCTACATATAGCTATAATTTAGTTATTCTACATTGAAATTACATTGTAATGACATTTTGAAGAAAATTTTCATTACTTTGATATTAATTGTCATCTTCATCATCATCGAAAATCGAGAACAATCGGAGAAGAAGTAAAACACTTGTTTATCAATTTTGAAATTCAATTTTTATTATTTAATAATTTTAAGGGCTAATATTGAAGTTGAATCAAATAAATTGATATTTGAAAACGGAAATTGTTTACTTGATTGGAATTTGAAGTTAAGGTCTCGTTCAATTAAATTATAATGATTCAATGCAAAATAAAATTATTTAAAAAAATATAATTCAATAATTTGTTCATTATAAGTTTAAATGCTTTAAAATTTGTTATGTTTAAAATGAATTGAAATTCAACCCTTTCAAATTGATTTTTCATATTTAGTGTTGTACCAGGAGTACACTTAAATATATAAAGTATATCTTAAATTACAATCTTATTCTGAAACGTTTATTTTTTTTTTTTGTATATCCGTATCCCAATAGATCTTCAGAAGAAACAATGAGCCCCGTACACTAAACAACACTCGTTCTATACTTCGATCTATTCCTGTACGACTAATGAGCAATTTGTTTCTTGACTTTATCTTAATTTTGAATATAGACTACATCCAACGACGTCTATTTAACTCTTTCTTTGACATTATTATTGCTGTACTAACTCAATGGGTTTTTATCAAAGAACATATAATAGTAAGAAGTCTCATCTTGATATTTTTAAATCTTTTCGAATATTAAATTTTGTATTAGAAAATTAAACGAAATTAAAAATTGAACAGCTTAAAAAAGTATAATTTTGGGAAAAAAAGAAAAACAAAAAAAATACAGTAACCAACGATTAACCATCCATGTAGATATACTTCAATATTTTATCAAATCAAAGGTCCAAAATAAAATATATAAAAAAATTTAAACACATTACGTAAAGTGAGTATATTTTTAAATTTTCAGCAATGAAATTTTTTGATTTTGCTAATTTTGTCTATTTGTATTTATCAATCCCGTATAAATATGTATTTATATATGTATGCATATCTCATTAGCAAACAAACAATCTATCAAAAAAGTATTGTTGCCTGTTTTATTTCTTCAAAAAATAGAAATACCAAAATTGAATGAAATAAACAAAACGGTATACCGTAAACAGTTCACGATTTGTAATGTATAACTATAATACAAATTTATTCTTTTATTACTATCATATTTATAATTTTTCTATATTCTGCAATTTTATGACTCTATTATATGTTTGACTGCATACTTATTTCAATACATATTAATATTATTTAGGTATGTAACTATGTATATTCATATCAGTGTATACTGTAAAATATAATTATTCATGGAAAGATGGAAAGATAGAAATAAAAAAAAAACAGAATTTTGTTTTCGTTGTTCCCTTCACCCCTTTTTCTCTTCTCTATGTGTGGGTCTAATATGCGAACCCACAGTACAAAAATTTTTCTTCAGAAATTTATATGAGATGAGACTTCTTACTATTTATATATCCTTTGGTTTTACTCTTAGTTATATTTCTATTATCCAGGAGCTGGACTACCTCGACATTTAGATGGTGTTGGAGCCTTTTTTCATGAATTTTTGCAAAATTCTGGATTTCTTTATTTACAGATTATATTTGCAAATCTCTATTTAGGTAATAGTTTCTGATGAACCAGAGCGAGTTCTCAATGTTTTTAGAACTTAATTCTGAAACCTCTGAATATCTCTATTACTTTTTTTGTTGCATCCCCATAGTTGGATTTGGCTGGATTAAGCTGGATGCCATATGACTATACCGGTTTCAGTATTCGTTTATAGAACAGAAGTTTGTTTTGTATTGTCAAGGTGTGATTCTTAATGTGAGCTTTCCAGCGAAGCCAAGATATTTGGCAGTTTTTTAATGAGGTATGTCTTGGCCATTTCTATATACTGGTTTATGATAAATTTTTTTATTTGTAAAATTCACATGTACTGAATTTAATTTTAGCCTCCATTTTTTTGTGGAATCTTGGATTTCTTAAAAGGCAAAACTTAATTCAACTAAGACAACTTAAACAACATGCTCCTGAAATTTTACTTCTGTTAACACCCAAATCGTTCATATATTTTAAAACCAATCCTTTATATTACGTAATACGAATGTCTGTTCCCTGTCTACGCACTGAAACTGTATTACGTCCTGCACAATCTGGAAAAGTCTAGATTCATATTACCTTAACCGACAACATACATAGTCAAAATGAGTGCTTAAAATCTAGTTCGAAATTTTACTTTAAACTAATTGTTTTGTTATTCTTAATACTGTGTATTAAATTTCTGTGTAAAAGCAGTTAGGGTGTGTTCACCTCATAGTCTTGGAATTATATAAAAAAACAAAAATATTCAAATATCTTTCGATTATTATTCTCAAGTAGGTCATGGTTGTTTTCGATTTTATTTACTTTGTTAGTTAAAGATACAGAATTTAAATTATTAAATATTAATAAAAATATAAATTTGTAATGATAGATGTTGTCAGTTCTATAGCTCTTCCTGGCATGTTCACCAATTAGTAGGTCTTTGGATAATAATTAGTAAGAACTAGTTTTATTATTCAAATTGCTATTTGACTTCTATATACACAATCAAAAATATTGTAATACCATTTTAGCTATCAGAATGTCCGTATATTATAGCTTACATTGGGGTATAGGGGAAACGACCGAACACCTCCACAAGACTTAAATGTAAAATGTGTTATTTTGATTTATATTTAGATTTAAATTTAAAAATGGGCGACTGACTCGTGAGTATTGTAACTATACGCCCCGAATAGGTTAAACGAATGAAGAAGAAGAAGATTCATAAATTTCAATTTTATCCAAAGTGTTAAACAAGTTATAAATCATTCTATAGATCTTAAAACCTATGATAACCCTAACCATTAATTAATCCTAACCCACATAATATTGAATCTTGAATAAAAAAATAACATTTCGAAATGAATACCTACATGAACGTCCCACGAACAATTCATTTTAAAATAAAATTATTAAACAAAGTATTGATTGAGCTGTATAAAATCTGATTTTCTTTACTCATCTTCTTCCCAATTTTTTTTTTTAAATTGATTTTAAATATTTTGTTTTTCCTTCCAAAATAATAACAATGAAAAATAATATTCTAACGAGAAATTAATAAAATTTCGAATATTAAATTAATGTTGCTAAAAATAATTTTATATATTTATTTATAACAAAATTTGAAGCTTTAAATATTTGGGTGGTGATGTGATTTAAGTTCAAAATCAAAAATGAAATAATTTCGAAATTCAAATTTGAATTTATTTCACTTTTCAAATTTCTGAGGTAGTTCATTGTGAAATAAGTTTGAAATTTTAACAATGAAATAAGTTCGAACTTGAATTATTTTGAACTTATTTTGTCCAAACCAGATGCATATACAGCTTGTTTTGATTATTGACGGAATGAACAATGACTCTATAAGCTAGAAATTTGATTGACATGGTATGAAATGTATTGAGCTAATCTAAAACCCCTCTTTATTGCAAAGATTTAAATATTAGTGTTGTGTGTTACGTTGTTGAGTTAACACTAACTTTATTGAAATCATATCTTATAATAATCTTATAACTAATAATGGCAACATTCAATTAAATACAATAATGGCAATATTGTAGCTTGCGACATTACTACAATTAGAAGAGATAAGATTTACATATTGCAGAGATCAAATCTTCGTTAAATGGAGTAGAGTTTTGGGCTTTGAGCGAAATCTACATGATGCTACTAGAAGTTTTTAAGTGGTTTTAAAGAATCAGATCATACCTCAAATGATAAAGTTGTTCATAGAATAAATAAACACCACAAACGTAATATTTGTAAGATTCTTGACAATTCAAAACGTATAAGTATTGTATATTTTAAATCTGTGGTGCATGATATCTGTGCTACGATTTCCTTCAATTCGTCATTGACGGGTAATATTTAACACAGAAGAAAAATTGCTAGCACAAAAACGTACTGATTATGCAACAATAGGAACTGGACAAATGAATCAATTGTTAAGGGGTGTAAAAGAGTTAACTAATATGCTAAGCTCAATTCGAATTTTGAGCTAGCTCTCAGTTGAGCTTAACAAACAAGCTCAAAAATTGAGCTACCTAATGTTAAATCATATATCAAGCTCAATTCAAATTTTATATCAAGCTCAATTCAAATTTTGAGCTAGCTCATATTCCAGCTTTACACACAAGCTCTAAAGTAAAGTTTAAACGTGAGTTGACATTAACTCATACAACTTTAACTTAAAAAACATATTTTACTAAATTCATTTTGACTATTTTAAAAAATTAAAAATAAATAATTTTCTTCACGCAATTTAAATTTTTTCAAATTTGAGCAAGAAAAGAAATTAAGAATTTTCTTTGAATTTGAGCTTATCTGAACTAATCTAAACTCACGTTCAATCCAAATTTTGATCTACATCACAGTTGAGCAAAGCTCTATAGACACAATCTACAAATTGGCTTAAAATGTGAGTTGTTTTGATCTTGATTAAGCTTGAAGGTTATACTTGAAGGTTATAGAATTTGAGCTAACAAAACTTATTATGAGCAAGCTCAAATTTTGAATTTTAGCTTTGAACGACACTACAAATATCGGTGATTTAATGCAAGTAAAAATAGACCATAATAATGAATATAACCGAATTTTAAGCAATATATTATAAAATATTTAGAAAAAAATGATTTCCAATCCAAAAGTATGTAGGCCCCAAATAAAAATTATTTGAATGACTCGTGAGTATAGTTGAACACAGTTTTCCTTGAACTAATTTTTAAGCGAAGTCATTGTTATCATTTTTTTTTTTTTTTAAATAAAAATATTATATTCTTTATTTTCTTTCATTTTATAAGGATTACATCCTTAATAGGTTTTTCCTTTTTCGTTCCCTTTATTATAACAGTTTATTATTAACATATTAAAACATATTAAAATAGATTGTTATTTACTTAAACACAAACACATACAACATACACATGTAAAGTTTTATTCAAATTATTTTTTATTTTTTTCTTATTAAACAATATTCTAAATCCATCAAAGAATTCGAATTGTGACGTTGATGAAAATCAAATTTTCATTGTGTTATATTAAAAAGGATATTATTATTATATTTCTGCTTAGTTGTTATTTAATATATTTTTTTTTCGTAAACAATTTATTTGACTACAAAAAATGTGTTTTCTTTTATATTTTGTTCCGTAAACCCACCCACCATTATAAAAGCTATTAAAATAGATTAGTAAAAAAATATAAAGTTATAAAATGTTTTTGGTGAAAATTATTTTCCAAAAGATAATTTTGTAAGAAAATATCAAAAAGGAAGAAAATAAAATGTTTCAATCAGACAATTGAGGTATACTGAACTTGGTTATCTATACCAGTATATATAGATATCTATAGAGATCTATATCGGATGATCTTGGTTATCTATATTAGTAGAACCAACACCAAATTGTAATGTTTGCTTCGGTTGATGAGATGAGGATTGATATTGTCTTATCGTTTATTGAAGCTTTCCTAAACATTACTGAGCTAACTCTCAATACAGTGAACAATGATCCATTGTGGTAATTTTATGTATTTCTTTATCTGAATATTAAGAAAAATTTACTTCCGATATAACTTAGCTACATATACATTTTCTTGTGAATGTATTTTTGTTTTTATATTATTCCATAAAACACCAAGTGAATCTAATTGTTGCGCTCTTCGAGCTTTTTCAAAACACTATAATCATTGTAAAGGTATTGTAAACTTTATATCAAATTTGCTATACAGTTTCATTTTCAGTATTTTCAATTTGGAATGTATTTTCCGAAATTATTGATTTTCACAACTTTAAAAATAAAATTTTATTCGTATGAATTAGATTTATTTTTCGAGAGTTGCCATTCTGAAATCAAAGTACATACATACATACATACTTATATATATTAATTGAAGGATAAAAAATTTAATTTGTTCAACCAAAAATTGAATTTAGATTTTGTAATTTTACTTTTCGAGATAAAAAATTTATACAATGTGAACATTTTACGAAACAAACAAATTAATGACAAATTAATGGGTTAAATTTATAAAAGTTTACAAGTATTGAAGAAAAAAAATTAAATTCAATTTTGATTTTGAAATTATTATAAAACGTTTAAAAAAGGTTTGGGTCAAAATTATTATATTCAAGGCAATCTGAGAAGTTTATTAAGTTAAATTATTAGCTGGGAACTGAACTTTCTGGTTAAGTTAATTTCATGTCATCGGAATCATATTACAAGAGAATAGGAGGATTGCCAAATGTGCCGATTTTCCGTCACGTCCTTTTTTTCTGTAACGGTTTTCTCAGAACGATTTCCACATCCAGAAACGACTGTCTTCAGTCTAAATTATTAAAAATATATTCAAAATAACAATAATTTGTATAATATCTAATTAGCATATGTAAAAACAATATTATACATTTTGTGATTTATTTTAATTTATAATAAATTATTAAACAAATTTAAACAATAAATTATTTATATTTTTAAATTTATAATTATTACTATATTCACATCACAATTATATTTACAATACAACATAAAATAATAATATTTTGCTGTAAACTATTTTCAAACATGGCCAAAATAGCAAAAGTATAATCGTAGAATAACCGAACAGTATACTGCAGCAATCCGCTATTATTGTAAATCCAGCCATACATTGTGGCGTATCATAGCTAGAAAAAAACATACGCTGTCACAAAAGTTCAAGTTATACTAAACTAAAAAAAAAACTTAACGGGAAAAAATACCTTTGCTTACGAAATTACATTTTAAGCCTTAATTGTCAACCAAAAACCTAATTTTAATTTAGAAATTTTTTAAAATATTAATAAAACATATTTTTTTCTCATTTTCATTTCAGACTATGCCTAATTTATTTCATACGGCATCAATATGGTTAACAGTAGCATTAGCGGCTCATAGGTAAGTTGAATCATTATTCTTTTGTCAATGTAAATATCAAATTTCAAATTCTAAACATTAGTTAAGACTTAGAAAATTTAATTTGAGTATTTCTAACAATATTATACCTAGGATGAAACATAGTATTCTACCTAAGATTAAACAATCACATATTAAGAAAAAAATCTTTTTGAAAACTTAACAGTTTGTCCTGAAAATACTAGAAGAGAATATGGAATGAAATTAAGCTGATAGCAAGAGACTGTATTGAATGGCGAATGTTTACTAAAGCTCTTTCTTAGTAATTAGATTCGGATTATATGAATATAACTTTTTTAAATAAGTGACATTAATTTGAGAGATAAAAATTGTATACAAATTTTTAAGAGGCAATTAGCCCAGCTGAATCATTCTCTAATTCGAAAAAAAATATTTTTCGTCAGAAACCTTGAACATCATGGATATACAATTTGTATACATTTTTTCAAAATTAAATCGATAATTAAATAACTCATAAATATTGTCTACAGTTCATATATTTACACATGCAAAGTGAATGGCATTTGTCGGTATAGACTAGTGATGGCAAATTATTAAGCATATTCTATCTGAATGTACGACCTTGGCGAGAGGATATCAAAATATCTCTAAAACATCTGTAAGAGATGAGATATCGAAAGATACGTTACATAGTAGGACAAATAAAACTTCAGTATTTGTCGGATATATATAGGCCCAGGTGTCGCTGAATGTTGCAATATCGTGACAAATACATGACTGTCATCATCTTTCAAAGAAACTAACTGAATATAGATAACTACTCTACAAAGTGTAGATCTATTGTGTCTCAAAAATGTATCAAAAAATTCTCCGTTGATTCGTCTGATTTGCCCTAAATAATAACTCCAATTTGAATACGAAATTAATATTAAATATAGAGAATAAAGAGTTTATAATAAAGTTCAGAAACACAACAAAATAATAAAAACAATAATCAAAATCTAATTTTTGTCACTATTAAAACACAAATACCATATGTTGAATCGAAGTTGTAAAGATTTAGTCTGACCCCTAAAAGAAACCAAATTTATTTCGCAAAATAAAAATAATCATTGATGTTAAATATTAATTTTTCGTTATTATTTTGACATCATAATCAATATAAAGTAAACTCGGGTACTATAGAAATATCTATGCTTTTATTAGTTACTTATAAAAATATTCAAAAACTGTATATTTTTTTTTTCCTTCTATACTACCAATTTGTATAGCTTCTACTTTGACTAAAGAGCTTCAATAAAGTTGTGCAAGTCATTTAGTGCCTATTTCCATCCTACGACTTCATGAAACTTCTTCAGATATTTTTAGATCGACAAGCTTCCTTGAAAACTCTATTCTAAAAGTTGTTCAGAAGAAATTTGTTTAACCCATACTTTTTTATTTTTATTTTTTAAACTACTGATTGTTGGTTTCATCTCTTATCATCATAATATTCTAAGAATGTATCAGAGATATCTGTTGATAATGCATTGAATTTTCTGATTTATGTTTGGATATTATTTATACCAACCACGTTTTGCAATCATATTAAAAAATTCATTTAATTTTAAATAAAATATTTTAAATTTGGTTAATGTTCTTGAAATTTATACACCTATTTTTCGTAGTTGACTTTAGAATCAATATTTTCTTTTCATTTCACACTATCTGAGACAATGATACGAAAATAATTTAAAAAATTTACGTTTTTCATGTTATATTCCTTGCTCTGAAGTTTTGCATATAGTTTTTAATGATAGAATACATATACATTATAGGCATTATCTCCAATCCTCCAGATTTTCATTAAAATTACAATATAAATCACATTATTATAATCTATACTTATGGAACTATTCTATTATGAAGGCGAAGTGTGTAAACTAAATTAAACCAAATTAAACTAAATTAAATATTGTAATAGTAAAAAGACTAATCGTCTTATGTTTAGTTTAGTTTAATTTTAGTTTTTAAAATTCATTTATTTATTATACCATATTACACAATACATACCTTAGTACATTATCATAAACTAGTTAAATACACTTTTTGCTACCGTTATATATAGTGAAAAATCAAAATTAGAACATTCTAGGTTGTACTACATTATAAATTATCAAAATCAAAAATTCCCCTATCAACAATATTTTAGTAATACCTATGTAATACTTTACTTAAATTAGTAGATTGGCAGACAGACTATATATTTGGATTGATATAGATTGAAATATTTAATCAACTAATATTTCATTAAAAACTATATTTCTAACAGTTCTTCTCTTCGGTTACAATTTTCAAATGATTTCTATTCCCAGTGCGCGACATCCCGACATATAGTTGTCCATGTGAAAAACCTGGTGTATCAAGTAAACCTTATTGAGAGTTTGACCTTGCGCTTTGTTGACGGTCATTGCAAAAGCAGCTTGGACGGTAAACTGGCGTCTTACTGTTTATTTTTTTTTTTTAAAATTAGGAAAATCAAAAAAATAAAAAAAACCTTTTTTTTTTGTGTAAAATACAAAAGACTACAATATCAAATATCAATAGATAGATATAGGATATATTCATATATTACATAGGTATACATTTATAATTTATCTATACTGTTTATTTTTTTTTTTAAATAAAAAACACTAAAATATTAAAAATAAAGTAAACTAATATAGGTTTCTTTTGTTTTTTATTTACAAATAAAAAACCGCTAAAATTAGGTACTCACGACTAGATACCGTTTGGACATCAAGATCTATTTTGTGCTATTGAAAATTTAGCTTTCCTGCAAACGTTGTTCCACAAATTTTGACATCCGACTTTGTTTAATGAAAAAATAGAATATTATCCTACTAATTTTTTCCTTTAAATCGAAGTCGACTCTTGTCATTTGTTGAAATTTTTGTTTAATGTTTGTTGTAAATAATAGTATTGATAATAACAATTAGTAGATAATAAACTACCTACATTTATAAGATTTTTTCAACTTTTTCTTAATTGAATTCTTGCATTTTTTTTCATTTTGTTGTATTTTTTATTTTATTTGTTTATAATTTTAAATTTCTATATTTAAAATCATTGTTTTTATTTGAGCTAAACAAACCTTAAATTAATAAATAAATAAGTAACTTTTATCAAATAAAATCTTATACGTTGCTTTAAATGCTAACACTTGTGCCAACACTTATGTAGTTGTTTATATAAATTGATTAAAGTTTTTTTGATTATTTTTCATAAAAAAATACGTAAACTACGCTTATCACTACGTAACTTACGCTAATCAATGTAGTCAAAAAATTATTTTAAAATATATTTTTCAAGTAAATAAGAATGTATTCAATAGCTTTGAAATTATTATTCTAAATATTTTTAATCCATTTTGTTTTAGCAGGGGAGGAAACAGAAAGAATTACGTGCTATAATATAAAGCCGCACACGCATCTACTATCAAAGGATAGTAGGTAAAGGATCCATTAATAAGAAAATGCAATGGAATAAAATTTTATAATTTGTTAATGATTGGTTACCATTTTTCTAATTGATTTCCAAAATTGTAACAAATAGAAAGTAATAAGAATTTAATTTGTGAGAGAGAGATAAAAATTAAAAACACAAAGTGGGAAAAAATTATCGAACGACTTTTTTTGTCTCAAAGAAATATTGTTGTATTTATTCTTAGTTATCAATAATTAAGGATGTGTTACACTTAAAAATGCATAGCAATAAAAAACATTATTAATATTCAAATTTCCTTCCTATTTATAAATTCTAATATTATTAATAATTAATAAATTATCATTGATTATTAAATGTCAAAATTTAATTTTGAAGAAAATAAAAATGCATCGAGTCATTCATAAAAAAAACGATTGGTTCTTGGTATTCTTTTTAACTACCTGTTTCAACACCTGAAAAAATTTATATATTGAAAATACATCAATTATAATCTGTTTGAAATAAAAAAAAATTTTACTTCCCTTATAAGACAATAAAAGAAAATAATATGATGTTTAAGAAATAAGATATGTTTTTGAAACCAATATTATGTTATGTAGGTACCTGTAAAAAATAAATCATTCAAAATTCCTTTACTCTCATGCCCTAATAAATTTAATGCGTTCATTTTTGAAAAATTTCGAACACAAAATTTCAGACGACCATACACATGAAAAATCTCTTGTCCCGTGGGCGTGGACTATTTAAAATTAAATTGCAAAAATGAATAGTTCTTTGCTTCTTTAACTAATGAGGTTTTTTTGTAAAAGTAGTAGTAAAAATATCTTGACTTCCCCACCCTAGAGCATATCGTCTTATTAAAGAATATTCTTTTCTACTATGATGTATTAAGAAGAAAAATAACAAAAAATGTGTACAGTATATTCCGTTTCATTTAAATCAATTTGAGTATAGTTTGATTTTTTTTCCCTATATTAAAGGCATTCTTGATGAGGTGTAAGAAAGAAAGAAAAATATTTCTTTCAATTTGTTTGCAAATTCTCTTCTTCATTTATGTTAAAAAGAAAATGTTTGCATGAAACAGAAACAATATTTCTCTTTAAAACAAAAAATTATAACGGTACATGCTGACATCGGCGAAGAATTATATTAAGAAGATTAAATTAAAAAATTTCCAAAACAATAATGGTAAAATTAGATAAATGTAAGATCATTCTGATATTCCTGAGAATATGTGATGAATGAAATAACAAGAGTAGAAATAATTTAATTATATAATTAAACAATATTAGATTGATAATTCAGAGCTAAAAGTAATACAGTTACAGGAATACAAAAATAAAAATAAAAAATTCAGTATTAAAGTAAAAAATTTAAAAATTATAAAATAAAATACAAACTAATAGGTATTAAATATCAATATATACATTAGAAATAATTAAATTTAGTTAAACATAATGAAAAAAGGTAAGAAAATAAAATAGGAAAAAAGAGAAAAAATTAAAATTCGAGATAAACGATTACAACAAAATAATAGAAGCCTGAGAAACAAAACTTAAAAGATATAAAAGAATTCGGTTAAGTTAGCAACAACTCAATTTGAGAGTGATCAAGATTCAACAAGTGAGGTCTAAGATTTTTGATAAAAGTAATAGAAGTTCTATCCGATCTTAAAGAGAAAGGCAACGTATTGAAAATTTTGGGAGCTAAAAAGTCATAAAAGTGGCGAAAATGTGATGTATATGCTGTGTACAATTTAAATAAATAAATAAATAAAATTAACAAGTACTCTACAGTAGATATACCACATTTAAATTAGCAGATATACCATAAACAATTATAAAAAGCTATTGTATGTGATTGTATATTCCAATCTCTGTGTAAAAACAGTCAGGTAGTTCATCCCATTCTTAATTGATTCAAAGATGAAAACTTGGTGAAATATTTTACGCTTAATGTCGGCAAATTACGCTTTGATAAGTTTGATAAATTTATTCGGTATATAGGTATCTATATATTAATTGTTCTATATTCCTGAATTCCACTTAATATTCGATTTTTGCTGAAAAACCTTTAATTATTTAAAACTTATTTATGTAGCAGTTGAACCCACATTATTAATATAAAATACCTTTTTTGATTTAATTGTAAAAATTTTGTAGAAAATTATGTTACAAAATTAAAATGTCAGTTAAAAAAGAAAGAAAAAAACGTAATTGCTTTTATTTTACTAAATTGTTTATTTGCCTATATTTTTACAAATATCGATATTTCGGCAATAATATGTTACCTTCTTCAGTGTAGTTGTGTAATTAAATTTAATTAAGAGCTACATATATTAGTTACATATATATATATTTTTTTTTATGTTTTAGGGGCAATAAAATTATAAAAATTAAATTAAATATTTTTAATTCCCTATGAATTTAAATAGCTGCGTGTACCCATTCCGTGATCACTATTTAGAAGAGTACCTGGCAGTTGTTTTATGATTTCCAGACTTACGCAAACGTCTAATTTTATTTTCTGGTGCCGTTAATTTCTTTAATTACCTCTAGGCCATCTATATTGATGTCATGTTCCTCGATTGCGATGTGTTCTGTTCCAGTAGATTTGAAATTGGATATTTTTCCTGTCTTCTTAGCAAATTTTGCTTCGCTTAAATGTTCTTTAAATCTCACTGTTGCTTAAAATTGTTTTCGTTCAAAGTTGTGGCTCATTATAAAATATTATTTGTTCGCTATAAACTTTGACGCTAAATTTACGCATCGAATGTTATTGAATGTTAACAGCATTAACTTAATTCTGAATTATACGATAAATTTTCAATGTTGGCAAAAAAGATGTCGCTAATATGATCGAGTAAATGACCCTTAGGGAATAGAAAATTTTGCACCTTACTAAAAATATTCTGTTTATATGGTAATTAAAAGCGTAAAATAATACAAAAATAAAGGTATGATAATTTAGTAAGCAAATACGTATTTTTCTTAAACTTGAAATGAAAACTCTAATGAAGGAAAGAAAATCTAGAATTTATTTTGCTTCCGTCATTTATGGCGGGTTACCAAGCTAGTTTGATTATATTAACTTGGCTTTATTTCTGATATAATTCTACCAATTACTCATGGTAGGTACCATTTTTTCTTTTGAAATCTTCAATTTTTGTAACAAAATAAAAATATTGAAACAAAAATGAACATATATCTACGTACTATCACTACCAGCTTATAAGTTTTATTACATTGCATTCTTCTTTCTTTATTTCCGGTTGTTGATGTTAACAAAAGATAAAATAAAGAATGCTACACCAAACGATAAAAGAAAAGTTATTTTTATTTTACTAGTATCTATTATTATTATTATTTCCTTGAATTTCATATATTGCACAAAAATTTACTAACACAAAAGTACACACATTTAAACAAAACATCCTTTAACATAATACAATATTATTATGTAATAGAATATATATATAAAAAAAAATAGAATATCCTTGTTTGTATCCTTGTTTTTACCAAATAACAATATATATTTCTTCTAAAAGATAATTTTTATATGTAATAACAAAAAAAAACAAAAAACAAAATACAAAAATTTTCTTTAAAACCATTTTATTTTTATTTTCTTTTTTATTCTTATCAGGTACATATATGTTTGTCATGCACCAATGGCAAGAACGTGGTGTACTATGCCAAGAGTAAAACGTTGTACGCTATATATTTTTATTGCAGCAGTATTGCATCAAAGTACAAGATTCGTTGACACGTAAGTAAATTATATAACAAATATTTTTTATTTTATAAGAAAATTATCTAATAAAATTTTGAGATTCCCTTTAGGAAAATTTATCACAATAAAAAAAATAAGAAAAGCGTAAAAATGGAAAAATTATACGATATCAAAATGTGTATATGTTGTTCAAATATTTTGCACCATGTTATACATATATCCGTTTTGTCTTTAATTGAATTATTTTTTTTTTGTTCTTGTTTCTGTTTTCCAAAATACGATCTTTTCGTGTAAACATTTTAATATTCTTTAGTTAATAACCCAGACGTCATGACGTAGATACAAAAGATGTTCTTTTATCAATATTATGCCAAACGATTGTTATTTTATTAATATTATGCTCAGTGGGGCTCTGAAGCAGTCTAAATCTTCTGCTGTCGCTCTGGATATTTATAGTTTGATCGAGTTTGATATACATTGGTCTAATAGTAAGATTATTCGTGTAAAATGAATTGAACATTTTTGTTTCAAACCTTCCAACAATTTCTTTCGAATTGCGAGAGTTTCAGTTTTTCAATTAATTTTCCAGATCAGCATCTCATAATCATCATTGTTCTGTAACCCTATCCGTGGGATATAGTGCGCAAATAATCTTTCCATAGGCTCTTATCTCCCGGTTACCTATTCTCTTATGGTCACGTTCTTTGCTGGTTACTTGCTTCACCTAAGACTGTTGTTCTTCATGTTTTGTTCAAAATTCAATTCTGTTCAGATTCCATTCATTGATTCGCGATCAATAACAGATTTTCTCAGAGAATGTCCGATCTAACACCAGTCCAATTTCCACTTCTATTTGTTTTTGGTTCATTTTTTTGGCAAAATATTCTGTCGGAAATGTTTTGCGGTCAACGAATATTCAAGATCTACGGTTGATGTATGATTGGAGTTTTCTGGTGATGTTAACTCAAAATTTCCATGTTTCATAGGCGTTCAAGGGAACAGATTTTTGTTTGTTTGCGCAGATATATGTTTGTTGTTTTTCTGGAAAATATTTTTGAAAGCATCCCACAAGCAGTACGGGTCTTGCTCCTTTTACATTTTTATGTAATCAACTAGAAACTATTACTGGTCTGTCAAAGTGATATATCATTTCTTCAAGTTTATTTGTAATTTCTATTACACCAAACAACTTTCAATCCATAATCTTGTGAATGACAGTACTCTGAATGATTTGATTTAGTTAAGATTTCATTAACATCTAATGCGCACAGTAAACACGAAAATAACAATTATAAGTTGTATTTAAAGTCAAAATTGTTGACTGGAGTAAACCAAACGAGCCCAAAACTTTTAGATATCAGAGTTTTATTGTTAAAAACTATTTTTATTTGAATATCAATACTGTTGTATATTTAATTTGGCCATTCTGTACAGAGAATCGGTATAGAAGGACATATATAATAAATTAGAAGTTTGCTTTAGAAGATTTCATTTTGTAAAAGATCTACAATTAATTACAAAAATTTTACAAAAAAAATTACACAAGTTAACAGCTTTATTAAAATTGATTTTCAATTGATCGAGATAATTTGATAATAAGATATTTGTCACATATTGCTTTGTCGTTTTTGTCACTTCATTATTAATTTTTCAATTATTGCCATTCAATGATCAAATTGTTAAAAATGTATAAACTGATGATCAAAAACGTTGACATTTACTTCGTATATATTATTTCGAGTAAAAATACCGTATTTATACTTTGTATTAATACCGTATTTATACTTTGTACTCATTCTCGTTATATTTACATGCATATGGTAATTTTTTTATGCAATTTTTTATTATTTTTAGTAAAATACTGTATTTATACTTTGTATTAATACCGTATTTATACTTTGTATTCATTCACGTTATATTTACATGCATATGGTAATTTATTTATGCAATTTTTTATTATTTCTAGTAAAAATGCTGTATTTATACTTTATATTAATACCGTATTTATACTTTGTACTCATTCTCGTTATATTCACATTCCTATGATGCTAATATTTTTATGCACTTCAATAAACTAGATATGAACTTAAAATATAGTGTTGTACTGATCTCATTATTTTATTGCATCACTTTACTCTTATATATATATTATATTTTACTTGTATTATATTTTAATCTAAATTATAACCAAACAAATTTATTTTCATTTATTTATCTTTTATTTTTTTTTTTACATTACAGAACATATAGTTCTATTGGAATCAATTGGAATAACATGACAGTAGATACATGTAAAACAGATAGTGCTGAATGGGTGACAGCTGTTGGTGAAGATTATTATTATTGGTTTTATTATACATTTAGGGTATTTGGTGTACATTTATTACCATGTATAATACTTGTTACATTAAATATATTATTATTTCGTGCTATGAAATTGGCACAAGAAAAACGTGAAAAACTTTTAAAAGAAAATCGTAAAAAAGAATGTAAAAAATTACGTGATTCTAATTGTACAACATTGATGTTAATTGTTGTTGTTACTGTATTTTTAACAGTTGAAATACCAAATGCTGTATTAACAGTATTGCATATCATATCTGTATCATTTTTTGATTTTTTAAATTATGAAGTTGCTAATTTATGTGTATTATTTATTAATTTTATATTAATAATTAGTTATCCAATAAATTTTGCAATTTATTGTGGTATGTCAAGACAATTTAGAGAAACATTTAAAGAAATATTTATGAAAAATGGTATTAAAGCATCTAAAGATAGCTCTTCCAAATATTCATTAGTAAATGGTCCAAGAACATGTACCAATGAAACGGTTCTCTAGAGTTAAATTTTATCTAGTATTTCTATATTATTATAATAAAATATTAAATTTTATTTAATTATATTATTATTTTATTAATAATATTTTATAAATCATTGTAAATTATTAAAATTATATTAAATAATATTTTTTTAATAATAAGTATTATTGTTTGTATATATATACATACATATATGTATAAAATAAAAATTTAAATACAAATCATATTATTTAAGTAATAAAACTTATACATATTATTATTGTTAGATAGGTAGGGCACAATATATGATGTGCATTTATTAAAAATATTGAAAAAATTTTGATTCAAAATTAATGAACACTGAAATAATTATTAATATTTTAAATAAGTTAAATATTGATTGTGACATTTTTAATATTGTTGCTTATTTTATTTTTATCAAAATTAATTGCATTTCTTTATTTTTTTCTTTTTTTTTTTATATTAAATTAAAACCTATTTATGTAGTTCGGAATTTTTGAAATCAACATAAAATAATTTGGATCATTAAATTTTTGTTATGTACTAAATGCATCAAATTAGAGATATTTGGCATATATTTTAATTTAAAATTTTTATTTTTTTTTTTTGTTAATTTAGCCCGGCTTAATAAAAATCTTTTGAAACTTTAAAACAATAGAAATGTCGCATTTAAAAAATTTTAAAATATAAATTTACAAAACAAAGTAAAACTATAGTAAAATTATACCTGTTTGTTAATTTTTCTGTCAACATGTTTCTGTAACCGAAGTATAAAATTTGTTATTACAAGCGCCTGTTATTGTTTAATTGTTTAATTACAAATTGAACAATTTCTGACTTACTTATCTACAATATCTTTAATGTATACTAATTTTTGTATTCTAGATTTATTTAGTGAGTAAATAGTTTGTCTAGTGGTCGAAAAATTCTCGTTACTCTAATTGTTAAATAATTGCAATATTATAGGAAGCTGTCAATAAAAAGTCATTCTGAATTTCGAATTTCCTGTTTTTCCTAAAAGTCTCAAAATAGCAATAGTAACCCCTATATACAAATCAGGTTCAACTACAGATCCAACAAACTACCGACCGATTTCTGTACTAAACGCTTTGTCAAAAATATTTGAAATAATCATCAAACGCCGCCTTAATTTATTTTTTACAAATAACAGCATTTTACATGAAGAACAATATGGTTTTGAAAATAATTCTAACACTACATCAGCATGTCTCAGTTTAATAAATTTTATATCCAATAACATCGACAATGGGAAATTTGTTGCATGTATATTTTTGGATCTACAAAAAGCATTTGACTGCGTTGACCATGAGATACTGTTATTAAAATTGATTAATCTTGGTTTTAGTCCATCCAATATAAGCTTTTTTAAATCATATTTCAATGATAGGCTACAAAGAGTCAAAATAGGAAATTCTCTTAGTAGTTACCTTACTATTAAAAAAGGGGTACCACAGGGATCCATCCTAGGACCAGACCTTTTTAAGCTTTACATTGATGATATATCCCGACTAAAGCTGAAAGGCTCAATTCAACTGTATGCTGATGATGCAGTAATACGATATTCAGCAACAAGCGAAATCGAATTGAGGAGGGATATTGAAAACGATCTAAATAATATTGAAATATGGATTACTAAACACAAATTAAGCCTAAATGTAAAAAAAACCAAAATTATTTTGTTTGGAAATAAATTATATAACTCAGAAAATTTATTTTATAAATCTAAATTAATAGAAACTGTAGATAGCTTTAATTATCTAGGTTTAATTATCGATAAAAAGTTGAAATAGACTGACCACGTGCACCATATTATTAGCAAAATATCACCCTATCTTTTCATATTGCGTAGATTACGGAACTTTATCTCAACCAAAGCATTATACGCAATATATTCGTCTTTTATAGTGTCACACATTGTATATCTCAATCCCATATGGAACGGTGCGAGCCAGCAAACCTTAAGTCAGCTGGATGTCATTCATAAGAAATCAATAAAAATTATTCACTTCTACCCACGTATGTATCCAACAAATTTATTATATTCTGATAAATATTTAAGTTTCACTAATTTTTGTAAACGAGAACTATATCTAGTAGCGTTTAAAATAATTAATAATAAAATCAAACATAATTTCATTTTGAGTAGAATGATAGACATCCATACACACAACACACGAAACAAATCCAATTTCTACCTATCCTTGTTTAAAACAAATCAACAGAAAAACAACTGTCTGTATAATTGTTTGAAATTGTTTAATGACCTGCCGGTACAACTTAAAGAAATTGATTCTTTTAGAGTTTTTAAAACCGGAATACAAAAATTTATATTAAATATTAGTTGACAATAAAAATAAAAAAACAAAAATAAATAAATGGAAAAAAGTAAAAATAAATTATAAATAAACAAAAATAATTGAATATAAGAATATTTTGTATTATTACAACAACAATAATAAAAAATTAAAAATGTTTGATAGTAGTAATTGCAGTAAAAATGTTAAAGTTAATTTCATAAGTAGTTTTAAATAGTCTTTATATATAATTTTTATAATAGAATTAGTACTTTTTTGTTTTCTTTTTTATTTTTTTTTTTTCGTTTTATAAATTTAAGCATTGAAGTTTATCTTATTTTTTAAGTTTTGTAATAAAATGTAATTTATTTTATTTCATATTATTGACAGTTCCATAGCTTTTCTTTGTATATTAACTTTTATTTGCACTTTAATTTTTTTTAAATTTTAAGATCAGACAGCCTAGGCTAAGATCTACAACTTACAATTTAGTTTTAAGTTAATGAAATTTTATATTAAATTAGTATGATTGAAATAAAGAAAAAAAAAAAAAAAAAAAGAAATAGAGGATACTGATTAGTCAGGTTCAGAATGTACATCGTCTGTTGGAAGTAAGAAAGTATAACAATTTGGAATTTAGCTTTTGAATACGTTAAAGTGCATGAAAATCTGCATAAAATTAACATTTGACAAATTTTCTGCTTCAAAGGAGAGTCTTGGTACTTGGGCATAGTCTAATTATAATTAACTTAAAGTAGTGTCTAACTATGATTATTAATATACATCATTTTTGACTTGTTGTCATTTTTAAATTTTTAACTTCCTTTACTCTTACTATCTGAGTCAACAATTTTGGATTAGCGTTTTTTCAGTACACTGAAATATATTTAACTACACTAACTATTTATGTATAATTACAAGGTTATGTGATGAAATACCAGACAATTCTTCATTTTTTTTTTTAATTCCAAAATTTACTTACAATCTATATTGAATATAATAAACAAATATTTATGATGTAATTTACTTATTTTGACATATTTGTAGCAGCATTTTCTATCGAAGACCTGCCTTTGGATAAATTTGCAATTAATTATTCTTTTTTTCATGTTTTTTAAATCAAAAGAAGTTTTTCGTTTTAGTTTTCACTTCTGACCTTCAGTTGTCATTAGGTTGCGGACGAAATTATTTGGGTGAACTTACAGTTTGAATTTGTAGTTGGTGCTATATTTAGCTATTGCACTGGTGATGGATTCAATATTTAAGTCGTGTTTCATGACTTTATTTGGCACAGTCCTTGATAAATCCCTCTCATTGCTATATGCTTCTTCACACTGAGATTTAGCATACTCAATCATATACAAATTTTTTCCTGTTTGAATTTTTGATATATCAACTAATGTGGGTAAATAATACTTTTATTGCAGTCTAAGTCTTCATAATAGCATAATTCAATTTTCTTTTAAGAGATAAACAAATTGTATTTCAAATTAATTTCAAAGAATAATTGAAAAAAAACTATTTAAATTATCAATGCTTTGAATTGTATTCTAATTCGGAGCCTTCGGATTAGTAGTCAGAATACCAATACACAATACGTCGCCTGAATGCTAGATTGTTCCATACCCATTTACTTTATTTCGAGAAAAACGGATTTAAAGATAAGAGTAAAAAAATAAAAACTACGCGATAGAAATTTTTAAAAGTCTGTTCACTGATACTGAAATATTTTCTATATGAGTGAGATTTAAAATTGTGAGTATAATAATCCTCACAAAACTTTGTAAGTTATTAAAAATTTTAAAAAGGTATTTTTTTTTTTAATTTTGTTCCATATCCACTTTTTTCTCAACACTAACGACGTATTATAGTGTTGCAACAATTTAATTTTAAAAAATAATTTTTAACTATATGACATAATAAAAATATTTTTTAAAATAAAAAATCATTTCTAACTATTTAAAATTTATATTTATTCAGTTTTACTTTCTACAAAAATTTGCAGTAATTTAAAACAGTTCTCAAATTTTTCATTTGACATTTTTTTTAACTTCATTACAATACTATATAAAATAAATAGCTTTTTATGCTGTACTATGAATATTGATTAGTTTTATATTAATTTTTTTTCAATTATTAATACTCTTAATTTACAAAATATTTATAATGAACATATATTATATTTTTTTTCAAAATCAAAAGAATAGCCTTAGTTTCACAGCCCTGATTATTTATTATTTTATAGCAATCATATCAAAATCATATTTCTCCCACTATATACGAAGTAATTATTTTATTTTAGTTACGCTTTATACAATTTATATCTTCGGTAGGTAAAAATGGAAAAAGATCATTTAAGTCAATATTTTTTTTACTTTTAAACTACAGTTGAAGGTGCAATTGCGACGGGAATCGACCATTTTTTTAAAAATATGAAGCACTTGTCACATAAATCTTTTTTTAGGTTCTATAAATAGATAATTTTAACTATTTTTATATTTTCCTATGCTAGTACATTTTAAATTTTTTATTTTGACATTGTTCCATATCCATTGTTCCAAATCAGTGTATTACCAGTATTACTCATTGTGAACACCCATAGAACTAGCATTAACGATATCAGAAAATTTATATTGTTTCATGTTTGTTGGTTATTGTTATGTACCAAAATAGCATTTACAAAAATTTATCAGAAAATGTATAGAATTTTTGGTCCAAATGCCAAGAATTTGGATATGACGAAATTCGGAATTCGAATAATCGTAACATACTCCTTTAATATTATGAGTGTAATTATTTATTTGTTGAATGAATTCGTTAATTTATTTCACACAATGTTATTCCCTAGAAGTTGAATATTCATAATATAATTTGTATTGCTCTAAACATTTCACTACTGATTAGTTTTAAATTACTTTATTAGATATCAGTCTTATTAAAATAAATTAAAACCATAATTTCTAAAGTTCAACCAATGGGGCTTTTTTATCATCTTTTTCTTTATAGATTCCAAAAACGAATGATACTGAAGAAAAAAAAAATGTTTTTGTATCTTTATTATGTACAACTATTTTATTTTTTTTATTTTATTTTTATTTTATTTAGTTATTAGTAAAAACTATATATATATAAAACATAATTCAAAATTCACAAACAAATTTAAGCTTTCAAAATTAAATTTTTAAATTACTTTTTCAAATTAAGTTATTTTTAATTATAATTCTTTTAATCCTTTCTTAAATCTTACAAAATTTCTTTCTATTCTTATTTCATATGGTAAGCTGTTAAAAAGTGCTGATCCTCTATATAGTAAGTTGTTTTGCGTCCTAGCTCTTCTATACAAAGGCAATCTAAAATTTTTGCATTTCTAACATTGTACATGTCTGATATGTATGCTAAATTTCTCCTCAGATATTCCGGATATATTTCATATTTTGTTTTAAACATGAAAATTAATGCATTGAACTTCAACCTTTGTTTTATACTCATCCAATTTAACTTGTCTAACATTTCTTGTATATGTGTTCTCCTATCACATTTCAGTATCATTCTCATTACTTTATTCTGCATAATTTGCAGTCTTTGTAACCTACCACCATCACCCAGAAAAAGCACAGATGAGCAGTAATCATAATGTGGTAATATTAAATATGTTGTAAATGCTAACTGCACAATTATATGATACCTTGTCTCTAATACGAGCCAAAACTCCAATTTTCTTCGAAATCTTTTTACATACAAAACTCACATGCAAATTAAAATTCAATTTATTATCAATGTAATTAAACACCTAAGTATTTAATTTCTGTCACACATTCAATCTCTTGATTATTCAAGCTCAATATTACAGTTTGTCTTCCTCCATTAATAACCATACTTTTTGTTTTATCCACATTCACTTTAAGTTTAATACCACATAACCATTCAAACAGATTTTCTAGATCCACACTCATTTTTTCTCTGCATTCTTCCATACTTTTACTCTTTATGTACAACAAAGCAGCATCTGCAATAAATACAATCTTAGCAAGTATAATGCTCGATTTAATAGAATTTATATACATAAGGAATAAAAGAACTTCTAACACTGATCCTTGGGGTACTCCAATGTTTACATCTATCGAATATGATAAACTATTACCGACTTTTGTTCTTTGCTGTTTTCCTGTTAAATATTGTTTAAACCACCTCAGTTCTGCTCCATCTACTCCAATTTTTCTATCAATATTTCTCTATCTATAGTTTCAAACGCTCTCTTTAAATCAATAAACACAGCTACAATAATGTAACCATCGTCAGTATCTCTTTTCCACTCATTTATCACCCAATTTATAGCTGTTTCACAAGAATGCCCCTTTCTAAATCCTGATTGTTCTTCACATATTAAATTGTTTGCTTCTAAAAAAATACTTATTTGATCAGCTACTGTTTTTTCCATGATTTTTTGATATTTTAACCATAATCAAAGATATTGAGTATAATATTTGAGAGTAATTGCCATGAGAAAGAAATCTCCAACTAAGAAAAAAGTTCAAGGACTTTTAGCCTAAATTAAAAATTTTAGTTATTTATAGAGCCTCAAGTAAATCTGGTTTTTAAATCCAGTGCTCTGAAACATTTCAGTCTACGCTCGTTTAATGCTTCGTTATTAATTAGTTGAGGCACAAATGAATTTGGGTGAATTTCTAAACGAAATGAATATTTCACAGCTGTATTGTTGTCTTAACAGATGGAATATATAAATCTAACCTTATTCTGTCATTGCGCACACGTACCAGAAAACTTTAACGATGAATCTTAGTTTCTCCATGGGAAAATTTTCCAACTACTCACAAAAGTTTTACAATCACTGGTACAACCTATAAAAGGTCAACGAACCACCTTAATTATTTTTCAATCCGTTGAAAATCATTTTTTCTATGTTCAACACTAGACATACATTGACAAATCCATTTAAATAGCAATGGAAAAAGTTGTACAATTTCATGCAATTATTTTTGAGTGCAAATCTTGAAGATGGTCATTATAACTTATCCAAGTATTACAATCTGAAGTGATGGTTTCGCCAGACACTTTTTCAAAACATAGTTTTAATAAAGTAAAAACAAAAAATTATTATACTTGAAATCAAATTCGAAATATTTTTTTTTCTTCCATTTCGCTTTTTTTCGTAACTTTTCTATTAAAAATTTCAAGGTGTCATATTTATTTTTTTTTTTGCAATAAAGTACGACACTATTTCCTACAATGAAACTGAACATTAAAAGTTATAAAAATTTTCTTTTTTCATAATAGAAAATTATAAAACAAAAAACAAAAAATAATTTTGATATTTCAGATACAAAATACAATGGAAAAAACATGAACATTTGATTATCTCTAGATTATCCAGCCTTACCTTATTTTGTAACTTAAGTTCTATAATATTAAATTTAAAAGTAAAAGTTTTGACAATTATTCAACCGTCTTTAACAAAAAAAAAAAAAAAAAAAAAAATAGAAAATCATTTTTACAACAAGCAATCCTCTATTTAAATACAAGAAAAACCAAGACGTGTAGTTATTTGACAAAAATTCTGAAATTATTATTTTCTACTCTTAATAAAAATGGTAATTTTTCTTGGATTTATTTAAAAAGTTTTTTGACTTTGAAATAAAAAAAATAATAATAATAATAATAAAAAATAGAAAATAAAACAAAAATTGTAATAACAAACCTAATTTATTCAAATTAAGAAATCAAAAAGTTTTTCTTTTTTTGTTTTTGTGCAAATGTCAACAAATATAACTAATAAGAGGATGTTAAAATGAAACTGCCATTCAGCAGATAATTTTTTTTTGTTTTTTTTTTTTCAACTTTTTTGATAGTTTATTGAAGTTACAATAATGTTGTATCAATTGAGACACTCGTAATGAAAAAGTTTTTGTTGTTTTCTATGTCAATGTTACAGATTTAAAAAATAGAAGTGAGAAAGGTCATTTGGAAAATTTGGAAAAATGTTTAATACTGTAAAATGAGAATTGTTAAATTGTTTAAATGAGATCGGTAAATACTAAGAGACGAACCTAATAAATTATTACCAAAAATTTTTTTATATACAAATGTCAATAAAATGACAATTTAAAAACAGAAATGTAAAATTTTTATGTTATTGACCCTCTAATGCCCAGTGTGTTCATAAGACAGCAAAGAAAGTATTATTGGTTGAATATATTAGAAACATACTAGAGGCCCCTGTTGAGTAATTATAATTCAAGTTGTAGCTAAATTTAAGGTTTTGAAAAGAACAGTAATTTAAGTACGACATAGACTTTTCAAGGATATAGCAGAAACTACTCATGTTTAATAAAAAGTTTTGAAATTAGTAATTTTGGACACATAATTATAACTTCCTTCCTCTATCCATTTAATGGGTAAAATTACTAAAAATTGAATATTTTTATAATTAAAAAGGTATATACATTATATATATTTTTAACAAAAACTATATGATTACAACAAATGAACAAAATATAGGAAGCAATAATTTGAGACAGTTACTTTTACTTTGATAAATTTCCTTTAATTATGTATACAAATAATAAGATATTGAATGACACAAAATGGTTATATTTTATTTAAGAGTTTGAATATTATAAATTAGAAATGCGCATACGCGTTGAAAAAATTTATATTTTTTTTTTCAACCCTTATGGGCATTTCTGTTGTATATGCAACTTATTTACATAATATTAAGAGTTCATTAAGGAGAAGAGTGATAAAATTAAAAGGTGTTTAAAGCGCATCTTCTTAAATGCTTGTCAAAAACATGAAATTTCAAAAGAGAGAGATTAATTTTATGTATACAATTTTTTCCAAATGCATGTGATGGGAGTGATTATTTTTGTGTTATGAGTTCTGCTAAATAATTTCTGTATGTATAATACTAATAAAATACCACGCTAACGCAGCAGCAGCAGCAGCAGCAGGACATTGCCTTTTATTATATAAGATAAGATAATTATCTATATAGATTATAGATTTTATTTTAAATTTGTCTTGGAATCCTTGATCTGTCCTCTTCATAATATATACGTTATAATATGTTATGGCAGTATCAACAAAGTAAGAATTTGAAGCAAGAGAATGTACAAGATTTTTTCATAATTTCATTTACAAAATCTTGCCTTTGTAGAACCTGAATATGACGTAAGCCAATTAAGATTTATTATAATAATTTAAATTATAATTCAAGATAAATCAAAATTGTTATGGTGAGGTGGAAATATAAAATAAAAATTTTCTACACTTCTTTCTAGAAATTTTCTACAATTTAAAATAAATAAAAATAATTTAAATAAATTAAAATTGTAATTTTAGTTAATTTATTTATCGTACGGGGTTATCAAATTTTACAAGCTAATTTGAACATTTTGGCCAAATCCATAGCATCGGAGGTTGCATTGAAAAATGTCTTCAAAGTCTTGTATGTGTATGAGTAAATAGAAATGAAAGCCCGTTCAGATTATTTTGATAGAAAAGGTTTATATAGCGAAGCTGAATATGTGCATCATACGCAGTTGTTATGCAACATAAATGCTATATTATTTTGTAGCTGGCTAAGCCCCCAATCAATTTTAAGTTTTTCAAAACAACATTTTTATCTCAATTGAGTCATAAATCAGATACCTAACAATCTAGTCTTTAGTTTTGTGTTTAACATTTGTACAATTATCATCAATGAATATATCAACGCTCACACCAATGAATTAATAAAGTAAGATAAATCATATTTCAAGTGTTATCTTTTTTTCTTTCATTATTCATGACATAAAAAAATTGTATAAAATTTATTGAAAGTATGTATAACAACGGGTTTTTTTTCGAAAATACATACTGTACTGCAATATTTAATTTAAAACTGCAAAAAAATTGCAACATGCGCAGATTGCTGAATTGACTTTTGAAATTTATTAAAAATTCCGCATCATGCAAAAACTAGTACATCACTTTAATAATGGGATTCAATATTTTTTCTTAAAAATAATCAATTTTGCGTATTTTTATTAAAAATTAATGAAAAAAATAGATACTAGATATTTTTAATAAATTTACACTTTGATTCCCATTTGCTAAAATTATCATTTTATTATTCTAGTGAATGGTAGATGTATTTACACTTCCTTTTTACATTACTTTATATTTTACATTATTTAAGACCTTACACTTAAATATACTTTTTTTTGTTTTATAAATTCCCACTTATCTTTGTTTGTATTTTGTTAAATTGTTAAATTGATAATTTGTTAATTTGCTAAAATTTTGTATTTTAAATTTTAATTTCTAAATTGTTAATTTATTGATTTGTTATTTTTTTTTTTTTTAACATTTATTATATATCTTAGATACCAACTATATTACTTAGATTATAGTAGTTATTTTACTTTGTAAGTTTACCTTTATATTTTAAAGGTTCACATTCCGAAAGGGAAAAGGGTCTGTAATTAGCTTTTGGGTCTGTAATTAAGGGTCTGTAATTACGATATGTAATTAGGTCCACTGTTTAATAAATAAATAAGTAAATAGATAATTTTTTAATGAAATTTTTATGAACGCTGTCATTAGAGTCCTTTTGATGAAGAAGTTGACTCTTGCCATTATTTAAAACATTATTTAAAAAATAAAAAAAAATCAGAATATGTTGGTATTTTACCAGAACGTCAAAAATTTTACAACCTATAGTCAATCGCGTCAATCAATTTCATTTGGCAGTGATTGTCATATGCAATTAAAGCAATTGTCGTCATTCGAATTCGAGCAGTAAACTTTCATATTTCATAATTTATTTTAATCTTTTTCTTATTAAAAGTGTTACTATTTCATTACACCAAAATGGTTTTGTAGCAACCTGCTTTATACATCACTCATATTTGAAATTTTTGACAACTAATTTTATTTAGTACAAACGCAGTAGCATACAAAAAAATACAAAACAAACAAATTCAAACATTGACGATCACTTGTAATAGCAATGAAATTTGGATTTCGTGACACTGGCGTCAAAATGTTTTGGAATTCATTACTTTTGCAAATAGCACTTATCCAAATCATATACTCTTTTACCCATTTTTTCCAAAATAGAAACAAATTATTAATTTATTATCACTTTTTAATTTACTATTACTGTATTAAAAATTTAGTTAAATAATTTTTTAATATCAGACATTTTGTTTTACCGTCTCAAATTAATTTTAAATTTGCAAACAAAATTTTAATACTGTATAATTGTAACAAAAATTCTGCAGGTTTAAATTGTAGTTTTACTTTTCGAACACATTGTCAATACTGCCCCTACCGTGTACGAAATTCGGATTCGAACGATTATCCGAATTTGCGATTCAAATGTAAAATTAATTGGTACCGCGTATCAAATTCGAAAGCAAATAAACGTCATTTAAGTCGGTAACGTAAGTTTTCGAATTTCAAATTGTCATTAATGTTTTTGTATAATTTAAATTTATTTGAAAATGTGTGTTTATTATTTTGAAAAGTATTGTTTAAAATTATATCAATTTTATTATATTCGTATTTCGATTTGAAACTCCATTCCAATCCACCATTATTTTTAATTGAAATGGTGTTATTGTTTATAAATCCTAATCTATAACACATACAAATATGAAATAATATAAATTTTTTTTAAATACTAAATTAAATATAAATGTAGTTTTTTTTATATTATTAGTTATTATTGTAATATTAATATAATTATATTTTTAAATAACTCACTTAATTTTAAAACACAAACAAAGTTTTACCTCCATTCGATAAAAAAAAACCATTCGAATAAAAAATGTTAAAAAATATTCGAAAGTAGTATTACATGGTACGAAAATTTAAATTCGGATTCGTATATACGATTTTCGAGTTGTCAAACTTATTTTACCTCGAATTTCGTATTACATAGTACCAATCTTTAGAACACGAAATTCGTTTTACGAAAATCGGAATACGCAGTAGACCCCCTGCTTTTGCATTGTTCGCTTTTACGAGCACTATGCTTTTACAGTTAACACAGGTTAAAAATTAACTTCCAAAAAAGCCCTACTTACATAAAATATAACTATGTACTCTATTTACAGACTATAGACAGATAATAATGGTGGTTTTCCACATTTACTATTTGATATAAATTAAGAAAAATGATCAATAAATGAAAAAAATTTTATATCCTTTATTATTACTCCTTCATTCTGGTAGCCCAAATTAAAAGTGAAAATATTATTTTATATTTAATATAATATTTTTATAAATTGTAATATCGTATTATCTTATAACTCCGCCAATTATAATATTCTTGTTGAATACAGACATCATGCGATTTACCAATTTATTGTAAATTATCAGTAAAAACTCGGTTATATTAGAAAGGGTTCATAACTTAATACCAGAAAATTAATATAATAAACATCGGCCCCAATTCCTGGGACACCGAACCTATGGTCTTCATCACATTTAAGGGCCATTGTACTGATGACAAAAAAACATTTCAAGGTCTTCGGTCTTGACAATCGGGATGCCGGACCTCTTGCTCACATCGTGATTAAGAGCCATGCCATTGTACTAAAGACAAATTAAAAAAATAAAACAAAAAAACATTTTTTTTTCGAGGATATGTGTATTGTTTTTATATTGTCAAATGTAAGTATATTCATAAGTTTTCACAATATGAATGGATTCATGCAGTACACTGGATGTAGCAAGAGTGGCTGTAACATTCTTAATGTTAACATTCTTAATGTCCCTGCCTTCCAATTCAAACGTATTAGGTTTGAATCTCGATTAAAATAAAATGCTTAATGGCTTATGAATTTTTAAGACTGGACCAGTTCTCTTTAAAACTGAAATAAAATCAATGACAAAAAAATGAATAGATCCACCCCCAAAAGGCAGAATGGCTTGAAAGTTTGACAGTATATTAATATGCAGGTAAAAATATAAATAAATTAATATTCTAATAAAGTTAAAAAAAAATAAATAAATTAATATTCGAAAAGGTATTCTCACTAGAGTAACAATAATTTGGTTTCCGACAATAAGATAAAAAAAATCACAATAAATTCAATTGGAATCAAAACGAAAAAATTATATCGTACAGAAATTTTCTAATTATAACAAAATTTTCACAAAAAATTCAATTACAAATTTTAAATTCTTTAAATAAAAAATTTTGCAAAAATTATATTCAATTATAACAATAAAAAAAAACATTGTTTTTTTTTTCCTGATCTCATAAAACATTCAAACGTTTTTTTTAAATGAATAAATTAAATAATTTTGTTTTTAATGAATTAAATAGAAAAATAATTGAACAATATTCATAAATTATTTAATATTTAAATTACGAATTTATTTAACATTCTTTACATAATTTTTTATTACTTAAAAGGTAAATAATGGGAAATAAATAATTAATTACAAAATACGTTTTTATTATTTATATTTTCATTTAAAATCTACCAAAAATTATAAGTTTAAACAATTTTCAGTAAATTCAAAAATTATTTAAAAAATTTAAAACCAAATATTTTGTAACCAATATTTAACCACAAAATCAATTTAATTTATTGCTTAATTAATTAAGGTCGTATATATTCGATGCATTTCATTGTTTCCAATTTCCATAATTAAAGTATGTATGTATGTATAAAATATAGTTTACTAATAAAATTGCAAAATAGATGCAATGGAAATTAAATTGTATTCATTTTACACTCATTGTATACAATTTAAATTTAATACAAATTAATTTTAATAAAATTAATTATTGATTGGTAAAAATAATGGAGGTACAAAGTAAATAAACACATATACAAGAATTTAATAAATTAGGAAAAAGTTAAAAAATCTTCGTTGTTAAAACAGTTTGAATTTAAGTAATTTTAATTGGGGTTGTTTGTATTAAATACTATCAAAGCTATAAAAACAATTGTTATCATAATCGAAAATACATAATAAAAATTCGTGATAAGAAAATTAAAAACAAAAATCAGTGTTGTTAAAATGTACTTAATGAATATTATTAGTATTTTTTTCCAATCCTCTGACACCTAGTGGGGTACAGGGCAGACCAAATTTGATAAGCGAAAAATGTAGAATTATAAGTCAAAGAGATAACTCACACATCATAATATATGAAATCCTCCTATAACACTTGTTATAATTAATCGCGCATCGAATGTACGGACCATGAACTCAAAAACTATTTATCAAGAAATAGTGAAATATGCTTCTAAGAGCTGAAAAATAATCTCTGACTTATGCAAAATGATTTTTGTGAAATGAAACAAATGTTCTCTATTGCTTCCGATATAATGTAAATGTTCTCCATAGTCCTTGAAACCCGAAAATATTATGCACTTCAGTCTATTTCTGCTGATGTGTGCACTGCTGTGGTAAAATTCAAAAACTATGTTTGTTAAAGAGTTTTCTTCCGTTTTCTTTGCTATTCTTCCACTTAAACAATTTTGAGGTCGGTGTCATAATCATTGCAGCAGTTGTAATTTTCTATGTTTGGCAAGGTTAATAATGTTGCAAAAATAACTCATAGTTTATATCCCTTTGTTAACCCCACTTTCTTTGTTTTTTAATTTCAAAATTATGGGAGAAGCATCATAACTGATTTTTACGCTAGTACGCTAGATTTAGTTCTGAATTTTAATAAGCTACATATTATCTTCTAGAGTAACTTTGCTCGCATAATAGCTTAGTTCCGTTTTAATTTAGTGATAACCAACTATTCTTTCTAAATTGATATGAAAAAAAAAACATTTTTTTACAACATTCATGGCCTAAACGTTATCTAAAATTTTGTGATTAGAAATAAGAGAGCTAACTACACCATACAAGAGTCTGCTAAGATGAAGTTGATAAATTTTATAGAACCTAAAACAGAATTTGATCCTTTCGAACAAGATCTAAACGGCTTTAGATATTTCTGAATTATCTAAACTGCTGAACGATGATTGTCCTTTTTGTGTTGTTTTTATCTTTCTGAAGAAGAATTGCGATTGCACTAGTTCAAAATAAAATCGATTCGCAAGTAAAATTTTAAATACTTAATTTAAAAGCTTCTATTACGGCTATCTTCGTAAATTATACAACCAAAGTATAAAATGTTCACCACCTTAAAGTTGTATTCTACTGTGATGTTATATAAATTATCATGACATCGTAACAATTTCGATATAAAAATACAATACACAATGGCAACATTTTTTGACCTATCATTTTTGAATCATGACACCAAAAGTGAATGATATATTCACCAAAAAGCTAATAACAGCAATCATCACAGGGTTCATACATTTAATAAATTTATTTTTCAAATTTGGTGAAACTACACTGTGTTCAAATACAAAGCACCTTTAATTGCATCGTCATAATTTTATTGTCTCTCTCTCTGCATTACTAAAAAAATACATTAGTTAAATTAGAATACAAAATTGGCTTAAAATAAAATATTTTCATTATTTAAATTAATATTTACAATTTTTATCCTAATCTCGTAATTCTGATTTTATAAAATACTATATTTAAATTTTCACCGTTATAAATTATTTTGCAACATTTTGTTTTGGTATATTTGGTGTATGCAGAAAAAAAGTAGCCAGTTTTTCACTGTTATGATAAATAAAAAAAATTACATGAAGAATTAAAAAAAGTCCTTACAATTTAATACAAATTTTGAAATTTTCGAAAGGGAGGTTAAAATAGTGAAAAGTTATATAAATTTTAAAATTATGTCTCTCTCATCATGCCTATTGTAATGAAATTGACTTGAATAATTTTAAAAATTATTTGGTGGTACGACATGTTTTCATAATAAAGTGAATTAGGGTTGAGATTGAATTTAAATTTAAAATTAAAAATTTTACAACGTAAGTTTTTGTTTTTATATAATTTAGATTAGTTTTTTGGTTATTTGAAGCTAATTACGATTAATTAAAATCTATTGGAATTTTATTAAAGAAAATTTATACCAATTAATTAAGATAATTAATTAATGAATATATTATTTATATTTTAATTAAGCATGAACCCCAATTAAGTAATTAAATTTTTAACTCGCTTTGTAAAGGAATTTGTTTAATAATAGCTTGTAAAATCGTAAATTTAAAGAGATATATGCATATATGTATGCACATAATAAAAGTGGAAATTTTAATACAAAACACACTATAAAAGCTAGCTAATATCGTTTAAACAAAAATCTCAAAAATTATATAATTTAACAAAGAATATTAAAATAAATATCATTGATAGTCTAGTGTATATAGACCAGCATACAGACCAGTGATTTGATTTTCACTAAAAATTATTTAAAAAATATGTGGTAATACAATTTTGACAAGTCGAAGAAAAATAAATTTACAAGGCCAATATTAATATCATAATTTGATGAAATACGTAATTTCGTGTCTTTACTTGTCGAGGTTTATTAAAATCTAGAATGCACAGAAATAGTCTCACAATTACCGGATAACAAAAATGTAATAGAAATCATATTGGGAACTTGTTGATATTTTCGTACTGACCAAAATCAAAGAACATATAATAAAAAGAGGTCTCATCTTACACAAAATTTTTAAAATATTATTTTTATGTAGCGGGTCGCCACATTAGAACCTTTTTTTTTTTTAATATAAATTTTATTTTTTCCTTTGACTAAAATCAAAGAACATATAATAAAAAGAAGTCTCATTTTATACAAATTTTAAAACATTATTTTTATACAAAGGGTCGTCACATTGGAACCTTCTTTTTTGTTTTTTAATATAAATTTTATTTTTTCTCACTATTTTTACATTCTGACACTATTCTAGCCTACGAAAAGTTACAAAAACAGCTATTTATTTCTAATTTTATTAAGCAATTTTTTCGTTTTTATGTTAATTATAGGCAAAATTTCATGCATTTTTTATATTATATACAAAGTTTACAAATTTTTTTTGACTTTTAATTATATTATTGGAAAAGTAGGGAGTAAAAACCAATAGTTATTTATTCAAAACGTAGTCTAACTTAATCTATCTTAATCTAACTAAAACTGCTTAACCTAATTAAAAAAATAATGTATATTATACTTTGTTCTAATTATAATTGGAGTTTTCCAACCACCAATAGTTTGCTTTAATTAATTTGTCTTTATCTGGTATGTACATTTCAAATTTTAAATTTTCTTTATAGTTTTCGTTAATATTACCCGGGCTATAATCAATAGCTGTACATGTAGCCCGTCTATTATAATAGTATAATAGAGGTACATGATTACGGTTTTAAATATAACCGTTTTTATCTAAATAGATAAAATGCTCAGAAGTTATGAAGCCTGTGAGCAAGGTGTTTTTGATGTAGTCCTCATTGTGGTAGAATATATGCGATATTAAACCATTTTACGAAGTGTTTTGTGCTTTATCATAATGTCTTCGAATCAGTTTTATAATAAAATTATCGATTCTAATTATGTTTGCTTCCTTGTACATGTATTTATTAGAGTAGTAATGCTTGTATTCGGAATTGGGCTTTATATATATATTAATACAAGCTCTTATGCACTTTCTTTCAAATTTTCGAAGAGTTTTCATTAAGCTCGCACTGTTGTTGTACCACATTAGTACACCATATACAAGTGTTGCCACATTAGAACCCACTCTCCCATTTTATTTTCAAAACAATTTGCTCTTTAAAACAATAATTTTATATTTCATAATGCTTAGTTCACTGATTCAGAACATTTTGTTCCGAACAATTTTGTTAAAAGAGAATTCTTATGATTGCGATTCATTGCATCAGAACATTGTGTTCCGAACAAAAAAAATTTAAACAGCAGACATTAACATTTGAATTCGATTTGAATTAAATTTAAAATTTTTGTCTATTTCAATAATAAATAAAATAATATTGTTAATATACAATCATTTTTAATATAAAATAATTGTTAATATATAAAATAAATACAAAACTGTTTAGAAGTGCTATAAATATTGGTATTTATATATATTATTGGTATTGGTATTTATGAATTGCTTGTTTTTTTTTGTTTATGCTTTGTAAATTGTAATGTGATAAATTTCAAAAAAATTGTTCCGAACACAAAGTTAAAGTTAAATCAACTTTTGTTCCGGAGAGAAAAATACTCCGAACAATTTTAAAAATTGATAGAATTCAAATTTTCATACAAAAAATATGCGCGCGCATGTCGTTCGGAACATACGTTCTGAATCAGTGAATCAGGCATAACAAATAAGCAAATATCAACGAATTTTATATTTGTTTGTTTTTGTTTTTTCTTTTTTTTTATTATAAAAACTTGTTTTTTAGCGTTAGAGTAAAATTTTTGTATAATTGTCGAAAATAGTCGAATATTTTCTTTTAAATTTACTGATATTCTTATTACCCGTACGCATCTAAGCTGAAAAAATATACAGATGAGACTTCATATGTTCTTTGTCAAAACAAATGTTTGATAAACGTATGTGGGATCTGAAAGGTCTAGTAAGGTGTGATTAAGATAGTTATGATATAAAAAAAAATTTGCAAATGAAGACCGATTATTTTCACAACATTTTGGGAGTTCGGGGAATTAGAAATTGTATTCAAATTTGTTTAATTTTATGTCAGATATAAACAAATAAACATAATAAATAATATATATTTGAATCTTACTTGAATCTCAAGTGAAATAACACTTATAATTTTATGTCTCATTAATCGAAGCTTATGGATTTTTAATAAATTAGAACTTTAAATAAATTTTATAAACCAAATATTATACAGTATTATTTTATTAATAGCAAGAATATAAAAAAAAAATGGAAGTAATAGCGTCTCCTGTGCTCTCAGTGCTTATTGTAAACAGTATTTGCATTATTATTAGACAGCCAACAGACCCTATATATCCTGAACGACTAAATTTGACTTATACAAAAAATCAAAACATTTCCATTTACAAACAATAAACTATTTCTTATCTACAACAAAGAAAAATTTTAAAACTAGTTATTATTATAATAATTGAGAAGTGTTAAGGATAAAAAATTGACAAAAAAAAATATTTTCATTCTCTACTAAGTTTGAAAAACAAATGAAAAAAAAAATATATTATTAACTAATTTTTGTTGAAATTTAAAAAAAAATTTATACAAAAAACCTTTTTATTTTAACCTTAGGCTGAAACAAATTATAGACTTTTAATTTCAATGACATTTCAATTTTATTATTTCTATTCTATATACATATATACCACCATGGTATTGGATTTAATACTAAAACAGACCATTTTTATAGGTATCCTTTTGTTTTTCAGTTCTTTTGTTGACAAAATAACATCGTATAGTTCGTATAAAAAACATTTTCAAATTTTTTGTTTACAATATTATTATTGTTAATAATTGTTTTTCCTACGCATACAATTTTTTTTTTTCACTTTTACGTAATTGAGTTTTTGTTATTTTGGGTGAGAATAACCGTTGTTGTATGTATGTACATATGTATTATGTTTCCTTGACCCTATACAATAATAAATACTTTAAGAAATAACCACTGAGGTCATATACAATCCAATTAAATTAAATTAATTGTTTTTAATGTTGAATTGATTTCGTAATAAAAATATAATTGTAATTCTCTGTAAAACTCTGAAATACAAAATAATTTTGTTACAATTTTTTTATTTCATTTAAATCGGAAAAATTTTTCTTTATGTAATTTTTTTTTCTAATTTCAATTAGATTTAGTGATTGTAAAAAATGACATTTAATTTATTAATCAATTCGTTTTAAAATAAATAATATTTGCGTGTAATGTAGAAATCAGGGTTATAATTTTTTCTGTGCGATTTGGTAAAATCGAAGTTGAACCAACCTATTTTTTCGTTATAAACAATTAAGGTTAGATCGATCGCAATAATTTCCGCGTAATTTCGCGAAAAGGAAAATTATTGAAATAATAATTTTAGGGAAGCAAAAAATAATTATAGTAGAATTTCCCATTTTAAGTAGTTAGATCATATATGTTGGGGTTTTGTTGTCTTGTTTTGACGGGCATTTTTGTTAACACCAAAAACTGCTGCCATTTCAAGTAAAATAACTGTTTAAAATATCAGTCCACAGTTTTAATTAAACATTAACGCTCCCTACTTTTATTTATTTCAAGTTCATATATTTGCTTTTTTCGTATACAAACATTTTATCTAACATAATTTGCTCCTGCCTGAAGTAAAATTTTATAATTACACACATAGCATTTTTTAACAGTCAGCATACAAATCAGTGATTTGATTTTCACTAAAAATTATTTAAAAAATATGTGGTAATAAAATTTTAACAATTCGAAGAAAAATAAATTTACAAGGCCAATATTAACATCATAATTTGATAAAATACGTAATTTCGTGTCTTGAACTACCTATTTTTTTTTTTTAATTTTTAGTGCATTTAATGTTACGACCAAAACTGTGTAACCCTTCGAAAAGCTAGTTTTAAAAAACTTTTTTTTTTTTATTTGTACTTGATGATTTGTGTTCTTCTTTATTATAATTTTTTTTTCATTATCATAAAAGAGATTGAAAATTGTTAAACCAATAATTTGGAATGATTTTCAAAGAAATTTACATGATATTTAATTATTTATTTATTTATTTATTTATTGCTATGATGCATATTCAT
Source organism: Argyra leucocephala (assembly GCA_963942445.1). Lineage (NCBI taxonomy): Eukaryota > Metazoa > Arthropoda > Insecta > Diptera > Dolichopodidae > Argyra > Argyra leucocephala. The sequence continues at coordinate 26,847,495 of OZ012678.1, read as the reverse complement.
AATTTTTTAACAATTCTGAATTATTTAGACTATTTATTAGTATACTAGCAAAAAGGCCCGTCATATGACGGTGGTAAATAAAAAAAAATGTTCTAAGACACTGCAAAAAAAAATTGGTATTAATAAACTTACTCAAATAATATTATATAAGTGATTTTGTGTAGTGCAAAATTTTACAACAAATTAAAAAAAAAAAACCATCCATTTCCCAAAAACCGCGTACTGTGTAATTGTAACAAAAAATTGATTTTTGATTATTTATCATGTAAATTTTATAAGTCAAGATAAATAAAACAATAAAAAATCATTTGAATATTTTTATTGTTTATTTATTTAGAGTGCGCAACTTAATTCCAAAAAGAACAATATTTGTTAAACTATAATGTTTTATCCATATAGATTAGTAATTGGATATTACCATTTCTTTATATCCAATGCTTCTAAATCTTATAATTATAAATTTGGATGGTATACACGTATTTTTTCAACACATTCAATAAAATTTTTAAGGTATAGTTACAAAAACTATACAGTTATTTTCTTTCTCAACTCCTACTTTTTGCAATGTCTAACCTTGTGTCCTATTTATGATAATAAAAAAGGCTAACTTAACGGGGAATAGTCAAAGTTTGAGAATAAATGACAATTCTGTGATAGTTGGAAATAAATATATTTTTGACTGCTAACCGGCTTTCATCGCAGAGACCACGTTTGGTATTTAGGTTACTAAGTAATTTTATTATAACTTCAACTTTCAAATTAAGTTTATGTGGAAGCATTCCACTTTGACAGCAGCCATTTAAAAACCCACTGGTTAATTGTTGAATCGTATTATAGTTTTTCAAAAATGTTTAATATTTGTTCGTTAATTGTATTCGATATCAGAATTTTTAAAGTAAAGTATCTATTTTTTTGAATAGGCAGCAAAACTATCTGCATTCAAACTATTTTCAAAATTTTTTGGTATAATTACGCTCGTATTTTTCATTTTTTCTTTTCTACATATTATCATCATATAGTGATATACACATATCCATGAATGATTTCTTAAATCAAACAGAACAAAAAAATTTGATTCAAAACAATATTTTTTTTTGTTATTTCCTTTCGACATTATTCGCCGTTCTCTTGAAAACAACTTTCAAATAAAAATAAAAGCAAAACAAAAAAAAAACATCAGAAATTTCAAAAGAGAGAGATTAATTTTATGTATACAATTTTTTCCAAATGCATGTGACGGGAGGGATTATTTTTGTGTTATGAATTCTGCTAAATAATTTCTGTATGTATAATACTAATAAAATACCACACTAACGCAGCAGCAGCAGAAGCAGCAGGACATTGCGTTTTATTATATAAGATTAAACTATTATATTTACACCTATGATTATTTCTAATTATTATTAATGAACATAAAAGAATAAGGATACTGTTTTATGCAGTTTTTATCTTGTGTTACACCCCCTATTACACATCAATGTTTTCATCAATACTTGTCAATAAATGAACGAGAAATGGATGGAAATGGAAAACTAATTTATGGTAGTTTCATTCTCATCAATTTTCCATCAATGTTCTCATCAATCTAGTGTCAAAATGAGCTGAGTTGAATTATCTCTTTTTATGGAATTTTTATATAATTTTAATAATTATAGCAATTATTATAATAAAACAAATTATATATTATAAAAATATGCACAAAATGATATATAACAAAATTATATAAATGTAAAAAAAAAATGGATACAAAATTGATGAATTCAACATCGAACAGAACATTGATGTGTAATATGGTATATTATGCTTAATACCCAAATATTTATTATAGGAGATTTAATCGGAGTATCATTAAATCTACACCACATTCTTTTAAAAAATTCTTAGCAATGCATATTGTGCTGTATTTTATGCACGGCACTGTAATTTCTATATTTAAAATAATATATTCGTTTCGTCAGCATGTCTAGAAATTAAAAATTACAGTGTGCTTCAAGAATTAAAAGAATTGTGTGCATACAATAAATAACTTAGATATTATTGGAATGCACAACTTATTAATATTATTGGAACAACTTATTAATATTATTGGAGCACAACTTAGTATTTATTACATTGGAATGTAGCGACATGTTGATTTGTTAATAATATATACGATAGAATTAATATTGTATACATTTGATAAAACGGAGCAAAAAGTAAGGTTGAAGTTGATAAGATCCTCAAATAAATAAATTAAATATACTTGGATAACTGTGTTTTATTTGCAACTTAAAAAGACTTACAACACATATAACCAAGTGGATTTGATCCAAGTTCAATAAATTCTTTTTTACTCTTTAATACAAAATATTTTTTAATTAATTTTTAATTTTATCCTAAATAAATAAAAAATGAAAATAAGCAACAATATTGATTGTTTTTATTTAACAAACATATACATAAATAATTAAATAATATTCTTAAAAAAATATTATATGAAAATTTAACAAAAGCAGAAATTAATAAACAGCGTTAAATAAAAATAGAAATAGAGATTTTTATAAATTAAAAATTTAACAATTGAAAAACTAAAATTTATTTTTTAAAATTTTTTTTATAATAATATTAAATATATATGTATATAAATTTTATATTCATATATATAAAAAATATTTTATGAAGACATATAAATTATACATAATATAGGTATTATATACATATTAATTATTTTTAAAAATAATATAAATAAACAAAAAAAAATTATTTTAAAATATTTTTTATTTAAAATTAGATTAAGAAAATGTATGTACATAAATAGATTCATTTAAATTAGGAACAGAAGAGCCCTATGTATTCTAATTTAAATGAATTGATATATGAAAAAAAAACAAACAAATTATTTCATTTAATTAAAATATATAATTTATTTAGTATAAGTTTAATTAAATAAAAATAAAATATTAAATTTAAGAAAAGATTATAAGAATTGTATAAGGAAACAAAAAAAAATTATATAATTATATCCATATACATATTTTATATTATTTATACCTTATTTAAATATTAGAAATAAATATAAGAAGAAAATTATAATTCTAAGGATATAATATATACATATTATGTGTATTAGTATTTAAGCAAATTAATTTTAATCATAAATTTCTAATTTTAAACAAAATCGTTTTAGAATATTTAAAATAATATATGTATAGCTATATGTACGTTTAATTGATTTTAAGATTTCATATTAAAACTGGTATTGTATATAAATTATATAAATATTTTAAAATAAGAAAAAGGAATTATATATTATATTTTTTAATAGAAATACATAGGTGTACATACACATATACTATTATAGAAATGTATTAGAAATAACAAATTTTAATTATTAACAAGAATAGAATTTAGTGTTTTTTTTTGTTTTTGATTTTTTGAAAATGATAAATTTTTCAAATATTTAAGAAGCTTAAATAATTTATGCAATAAAAATAATAATTATATTTATCTTAAATTTGTATATCTACATATACATATTATATATATAAATGAAGATTATTATAGTTATTTTGAATAAGAACAAATTATCTTTTCTTGTGAATTTTTAAATACATTTTTTTAATTTTTTTTTTAAACATATTCAATTTAATATATAATACATAATAAGGCTTAGAAAATAAAAAGGGAATGAATGATATTGTTTATTATATATCTACACTACAATATATATATTTTTGCCCTATAAATAGATAATGACAAAATTTACGAAAAAAGTCAACTCATCATGTTCTTTTATTAATTAAATAATTCGCTCAACAAATTATCGACTTCAGGGACGTCACCATGCAATAACAATGTATCGATAATATTATATTATATTTATCCGTTTTTTATAACATTTTATCTGTTCTGGAAATAGAAAGAAAAAAAAGGTCCAATAAAAATTTACGAAATTCAATTATCAACCTATCAACACATCTATTTATCTAAATTTTCTAACTAATTTCATTAATAATATTGCAAAATTTATACCAACGAAAATCGCTATTCACTTTATGATATGCATGTCAGTAAAATAAACTGCTACTAGTCATACATCATATAATTTATAGAATATTAAGTACTTATTAATAAAATGTCCATTAAAAAAAAATGTAACGCTATTTAAAAATATCCTGACATATAATATTTACGTAATAGAATTTGCTTGTTATCAAATATGTCGGAACTTTATAGCTCCTAAATCTACTTTGTCATTATCCGTTAATTCAAAAAACTAAATATATTGACAAAACAATTGAAATTGAAATAATTGAAAATCCACATTTAACTAAACTTAACGAAAATTTGACGAATAATTAACAATAAAAAAATATTTGTTCCTATTCAAATGAACTGTAGTGTATATTTAAATAACAGAAATAAAAAAAATAAAATGAAAAAATTATATAATAAAGTTGAATTTAAATTTTAAGAAAATATGAAGTGGAAATGAAAAATTTTTATGGTTAATTTTAAGTTATCGAAGAAGAATGAAATAAATATTTTATTTATTAAATGAAAATTTTTTTAAATTTGTTTTACTTTTATCATATTTTAATTTAATACAATTTTAAATTGCATTTTTTTTCATTCTAGGTAACATTTGATAATTTTAAGTGCCTTGTGATTTAAAATTTCAAAATAATGAAAATTCATTTTTAGTTTAAAAAAATGTGAAATTCTACATTTTAAACGAAATCAATATTGTATGTGGAAGTCCATAGATATTTTGAAAATATCAAAGCATAGAGTAACAATAGTACTGATTATGACTCCATTTAAAATATATCTTTAGCGAAAATTCAGAATATTATATTGTTATTTCAAATATTGAAATATGTTCTTATTAGATTCACACTTTCAAAAGCAATAACAAAAATTTTTGTTCTTGTAACAGCTTTTCGTTTTGAATATCGATTTTAGCATTCATTAATCTTTACAAAACATGAATTAATAATATAACAATAAACATAAATTGCTGTATGTAGCAATATCACTTGAAGATTATCATATCTAGAAAACCATGACTTCCAAAATGCAAATCAAAAGTATGTCAAAAGCTCTTGACTTTGTACATTATTCTATAATGTTTAAAATACGTAGTGGAAACGTAAAATTTATACTATATTTTGCATACATGTTATAGATGAAATTACCAGAATTAATTAAATAGGTTTTTTTTTTTTTTTTTTTTTTTTATATTATAGCCAAAACTTAGGTTTTGAACCTTTTAGCACTTGCGTACCGTTGACCATTTGAAAAAGGAAAGGATAGCTAAAGGAAAGGAAAGAAAAAGGAAGAAGAATAGTTTTGTGGGAAAGAGCGAACAATGTTGTTAATATTCGTCTTAAATTTCTGTAAATCATAAATAAAAAATCCTTCTCTCATTGGGAATGCTTCGATTGGGACGCGATTCCACAATCGAGATGTTCTTACTATAAAAGAATTTCCATAGCCGGACTTAAACCATCTCGGAATTTCCACTGTGAAAGGGTGTGCACTTGATGCCTCTCGTGTTATGCGACAGAATTGCTTGAGAGGAGGAAGAAGTGCCAACACCAAGTAGATATCTATAAAATAGAGAAAGTGCTCCAACAATACGACGATGAGCAAGTGGTATAAGGGATGAGGTCACATTTATGTCGCCTATAAGACGAATGGCGCGGTTTTGAACTTTGTCCAAAAAATTTAAAGCAGCTTTTGGTGCACCTGCCCATAAATGTGAGTTATACTCGAGCTTGCGTCGTATATATGCTTTATAGATTTTTAAGAGGTCTGGAGATGAAAAATAAGCTTTGCAGCGACTTAAAAAGCCCAAACATTTGGCGGCGCTTTTCGCAATATCGAAAATATGCTCATTCCAGTGCATATTTTGATTCACTCGCATCCCGAGAATGTTCAAGTCTTTGAGTCGCTGAATAACTTCATTTTGAAGTCGGAGAATTGGTTCGAATGTTGTTAGCTTGTTACTAACAAGACAGCTTTGAGTTTTTGAAGTGTTAAACTCGACTCTGTTTGCTCTACCCCAGTCGACAATTTTGGCTAGGTCGTGATTGAGTGCACCAGCCATCATTGTTCTTTTGGAGTATCATATATTTTATGTTAATGTTAATGCAAAATATGTTAATAAAATATTATTTTTCTGGCAATATTACTTTTTATGTAACGAAATATAAACCAAAAGTCAGATTATTACCGATTTTTATTACAAAAATCACAAAATTATAATTTAAATGTCAAAATGTATGTGTGTATTAGATATATTGTCAAAATAGTATCCAAAATGGAGCAAAAATAATATTATATATTTTACAATGAAGTGGTTAATACCTTTAAACCGTAGTAGAACTATATTTAAACTGTTTTAAAACACTGTTTATACTGCATTTTGGAAGTCACCCAATATTGAATTTTTTAAATGGAAACCATTTTTATTGCACTAAACACATACCCATATTACAAATATATTCTACTTGTATAAACCATTAAAAAAAATATGTCTAAAAGATCATAAATATATACAAAATATAATATAAACATATGGATTTAATCCATCTAAAAAAGTCTTCAAAAGTGAGTTTATTTCTAGAAATATTTTGACGAAATGTAATTTATTTTTGCATTTCAAAACATTTTTCATAACAACTCATTTCAATTGATTTAGCGTACTTATTAGAAAAACATTGTATGTTAGTTAAACAATAATTTTTCAAATTTTAAAACAAAATTTTAGATTGAAGGTAAGTGTGTGTTAATGGCTTTTCATATTGACAAACCTATTAAAAATTTACGATTCCATACCTGTTCCGGGTACAATTTTAAGCCTATCAACTACAGCCGTTCTAGACATATTTAAAAAGGAAATAATTTTCATTTAGTTTTCACTTCCATTTTCATTTTCAATTAAATTTTCAATTAAATTGAAACAGTTATATATAAATAAATATAAATGTATCTATATATCAATGGTATACTGCAGATAGAAATAATATATGATTGAAAATCAATTCATATTAAAATTATTAACTTGAGCTGATACAAATTAAGCTGATATTATGGAAAACATTTATTATATTGGATTTTCCCAGATACAATAAGGATTTTAAATATGTAAAAAGCCGATATGCCTGGCAGCTAGTGCTTGTATATTGCTTTTGGGTATAATTTCAATTGTAATCAATAAAAAATACTAATAATAATAGTAACAAATATATATGTAAGTATATAGGAGATAATATGTGTAACAATTTTTTTTTGTATCGTTGGCAACACTTATCTTCTAGCAGAACAAAATAATTCAATCTAAGATTAATTTTCTATTAGAGAAATATATGTACTGAAATATATAACCTAACCTAAGGTATTTCTTTATGGCGTCGTGAAATAACGCCATACGTAATAAAACCAAAATGGTTTTACTTCACTTTTGAAATAAAGTCATATTTTATCGGGTAGGGCTATATTTCGCATATAATTGCGAAACAAAGCCTTATGGCTTTATTTTCTTTTTAAAAATGTAATTCTGTTTGTTCAAATAGAAGCAATTTAATTTTTTCAAAAAAATAATTATATTTATCTTGAATTTTTGTTGAACTTCCTTTAGCTCCCGCGTATGATCACCAAATATTAATATTTCGACGGTAATCCTGATTTTGAATCCAACTGAAAAACTTTTCCTAATTTACAACCTCGCATATTCATATACATATACCTTTATAAATATTCTATAAAAGGCGTATAATTCTGATTTTGATTTTGAAAATCCTTCCTAATGCACAATCTGACATACACATATATATATAAATATTCTGGAATATAGACGTTGTAATATGAAATAATGTTTATGTAACAAACAAATTTTATAACGGCACGTATTTATCAATTTTTTTTTTTTTTATTCACTTTTTTTACTATAAAATTAGAATTTGTATCTATTTTACTACTTTATTTCTACTACTACTTTACTAATTTATAACTATTTTACTATTATTTCGTAAACTTTTAGAAAACGATATGGTTTTATTTAGCATTTGAATGGGAAATGAAAACATACTCGAAAAAACGTGAGATATGAATTTATTTCTCATTCAAAATTGAAATGAGGTCATTATGGTTTCATTACATTATGTCGTTATTTCACGGCGCCTTTCTTTAAACTGTAATAGGTATAAAAACATAAAAACAAATGCATAAAACGCAACAATCCAAGAACATGGGTTCAAATTCGACTTGAACTCCACCGCTCTTTTATTGGGCAATAGACTGCGACCGATTGCGAAAAATTTTATTATTCGATACTAAATACGACAGCAACAGTAGAATAATTATCTACTTTATGAAAAATCTGTAAAACTAATGTTAAAAAAGGTACGTCATGGCACTGTAAATTCACATTGTAACGAATCCATTTGCAAAAAAAAGTTGAGGTGAAAAGAGAAAAGAAAATGCGAATCTTGTGATTGAAATGAGTTTTAAAATCACACAACGTGACTCTAGTATTGAGTACGTTTGATCTTATCATATTAAGACCACTTGAATTTGAAAATATGCTCAATCACCTATTTTTAGACCATTTATATAACAAATATATATCATTTTTTTCAAATTGGATGAAATGTCTGTAAATAGAAAACGATGGAAGCCAATAGAATTTTTTGAAGAATAGAAGTAGTGTCAAAAATTTTTTTTATTATAGTACCTTTTGTTCCATTATTTACCATTAATTATTTCAAACATTTTGGAGTTAGGTTTTAGGTAACTTTGAAAGGATGGATTTTAGGTTCCATAACTTTGATAATCCCTAAACAGTTTATATGTTAAAAATATTTTTTAAAAGCTTTCTAAGGTTCCAATATGGAGAAATATAATGAATGCAATAATGTGTCGCATTTGTATTTATCTAACAACAAAGCGCAAATTGCCCAAGACATACGGAATAAGTTAATAACCAATCAAGAAAAAATTCAGCTGGAATGGATATCAGGGCTTGGCCGAATAGTAGGCAACAAGACAGCCGATAGAGAGGCTAAAATAACTACACGTAGTCTACTCAGAACAGTCATTCCTAATGCTTACTCATTGGCAAAAATAATAATAGCAGAGTTCAACACCCAAACGGAAACAGACACTTTATATAAAACGAACGTCTTTATAAAAGCACATTGCCCAAATGCTCTCACTACCTCTACTTTTCCCCTAGGATAGAAAACTGTTCGTATTATACCTCTTCTTCAAAGTCAATAATCGGATAAAACTTACAGGCTTCCGTCCAATTAGTATTTTACCTTGTTTATCTAAACTTTGTGAAGTTCTTATGACCAATTCTATGAACCAAATCGTAGAGTTTATAAAAAATGACCGCCGAGTAAATTTTAGATTTTTGTAGTATTGAATTAATTGCTCATATTATTAGATTTAAGTAATTTTTCAATAATTTGTACAACTTTATAAGGCCAGGTCTTTTCTGTACATTTAATTAAAATAAATAAAAATAAATACAAATGAAATCATTTTTAAAAGAACTGTAGTTAAATGGCTCATCCGTTCAACAACTTCAGACATATTTTGAATTTTGACTTAAATACATTTGACTGTATCTAAAAGTATCAAATAATCTATCCAGATTAGGTTTTAATCTAATGAATATCACCCATGACAAACACCCATAAGTAACACCCATAATAAATGACTATCATCGAACTGTAAATATTCATAACTCAATCATTATTCTATAATATTTTCAACAATACAATAAAAACAGGTAATATTTCGTAAATCAAAGACATATAATAAATATTCCACAAACAAAATACTAAAAAATAAACTAAAATTATAAATTTCAGCCTATGTTCATTTATATGCCCAAAACAGGAATAAAAAACAAAACTTTTAACAGTCTTTTATGAAACAGAGCTTCCGGGGTTTTTATCTTTTTTTTTTTATTTTTTAGCAACCACCAACTTTGCAACATCAAAATGTATTCACGATTGTCTCATTCTCATTCTATTGAAACGTATCAAAGTAATTTGTCAGAAAAGTATACCTATAGTAAAACAGATTAATAAAAAAAAATAAAAAAATTTAAAAAAAATTGCGTAAAACTTTTCCAGCTTTTGTTTTTTTTTTTTATTTATTATTATTTTTTTTAGTACTTAAAATTCAAGGAACTCCACTCGGTGTTTGTTAAATTTTCAAAATAAAAAATAAAAAATTTACAAAATGTTGGTTTTCTCTTTATTAATTTCAAATTAGAATTTTCTTAAAATAATTTATTACACATTTTCCTCCCCATCTTTTCCATTTTCTCTCTCCTCTCTCATTAATTTTGTTAACATTAGCGCTTAGAAATTTTTCAAAACTTTTTTAAATTTTCTGAATAACTTACGTATTTGTACCTAAATCAAGCACCACAGTTTCATTGTTGTATCATAAGAAAAACAAAATTACCTTTTTATTTGGTCCTGTTTTACAGTTTACCAAATTATTTTAATAAAAAAAAAAAATAAAAAACAAACATACAAATTCTCTTTTTAATGAATGCCAAATTATTGTACAAAAAGTAGGTTGTTAGCAACAAAAGAATAAAAAAATTAGAACATAATTTGGTTTGTTGATGCGTTTTGTTCGTGAATTTCTTTTTTATGAAAGAAAAAAATATATTTTTTTATTTTATTTATTTTTATTAATACAAGACATAATAGTTGGAACTTGATAATAAATGTTATTATTTGGAATGCAAGAGTACAATATAATTTAAGGTTGGGTAAAAATTAGTTAAAATGTATTTATTAACAACATCATTAATTACAAATTTTTAGCTTTTCTTGACGATGAATTTTGATAATTGATAATTTTTTATGGTCCGGATTATGTTCTAACAAAAAACTGGGGTGGCATTGTGTAATTTGAAACGTCGTTTTGTTTCGACTATTTTCAAAAAGTGGTATTGCATAATTTTGTTTCGACCATTTTTATTTTGTTTCAATCTTTTCAAAATTGGTACGACATATTTTGGTATTGCGTAAGGTTGAAACGCTACTTTTTTTACATTTGATACGACCAAATTTTGGCGATTGAAAAATAGTTGACGCTTTTAGGTAAATTTAAAAAACATGATTTAAATCATGAGAAAATGTTGGTATTATTATTAGCTTCTTTTACTTGTATCTAGTTGCAATTTCATTTAGCTCCATTTTTTTTTATTTTAATATTATTTTCTAGCAGTAATTGTTGAAATTTTAACGAAACAAATCAAAAATGGAATTATGTAAAGTGTTTCACAGTTTTTTCGAGCGTTTCAAAATAAATTAACGTTTCAAATAACGTAATGTCATCCAAATTTTGTTTCGACAACATTTTGTTTCGACCGAAATGTTTGAAACAAAGTTACATAATGCCACCCCTGTATTGTGTACGTTCTTTTTATCTTTTTGTGGAATTTGCACATAAATTTAGGATATAAATTTAACTGTAAGCTTCAACATTTGCCATTTTATAAGAGAACTGATATAGAGAGCATTAAATCGAAACTTGAAAATTTTTATTTTTGGGCTCCTCAAAATAATTTAATTGACAGATCCGAACGATTCGTTTCTTTAACTCTCATGAAAACATAGTGCTTCATTCTTTCACTGTATTCCATATTCGACAGTTGCTGCTGGATTTACTTTTATATACTCAGATATTGCGATTTACTTTTATATACTCAGATATTGCTTAGTGCAAGATGTGATAAAATGTCTATTGTAAACAAAATCTTGAATCATTTTGCTAAGCGCTGATATCATCATAGAGTTGGTTAGTAACTAATGTTAATACAAAATAAAAATAAATAACCAACATGATGTAGTTAGTTGAATATTAAAAATATAAATTCAAATACAAAAAAGAAGTAAAAAAAAACCAAATATCAATTACAATTATACAGCTTTAATTTTTTGCTTTTTGTACTAAGGTTTGTATTAAAACAAGCTGCTCGATAGTTAGATTCACGTAATATTCTAGATACAGGTTCAAATTTACTGTAGTCAGTACTATGGTTAGCATAACTAAGCAGGTCAACGGAATGTAAATTACGCGGATTGTCTCTAAAAGTTGTTCCTAATTTTAGATACCAGAATATTCCTAGCAATAAGCGTAATGTCAGCCACCACTACACTAAATAGTGTTATTAAATGATTTTTTAATGAAAGCAATGTTATTGAACGATGAAATTTTAAATACTTTACTGCTATTACTTTTTCGCATAAAAATTTCGCAAAAAAAACCCACAAATATTCAAATTTATATTCAATCTTAATTTGTTTCGCCTCATGGTACAAATTAGTTTGAAATATGGACAAATATTGGCGAAAAAATATTTCTTTATTACCTTCTGTATTCATCTGAAGCTGCATGGTAAAAAGGTGTTTGTGAATGCGTTTTTTTCCTAATATTTCATCTTTTACTTCTTCATTAGCTAATTCCATAACATAGAGACTATTTGAATTTTTATCACCTCTTGGAACAATTTTATTGACGCTTATTATGTCAGCATCCTTAACTTTTGCGCCAATAAATTCGCATATTTTAATAGCTGTTTCTTCAGGTTTACTAATGTTTCTAACATGACCTGCCAGCACCACCTTATTTTTATTTCTTTGTTGGTTTTCAATGTCAGCCTGTGCTTCCATATTGTTAATCATAGAATTCATAAATTTCCCTTGTTCCTCAGATTTAGAAAGACTCTTTTTTAAGCATTCATTTTCTTTCAGAATCTTTTGGATGGCATTATCATTTGGAGACCAAACTTACGAAGAACTCTTTGGCCCAACTCGTTATAAATCCTAGCATAAAGTTAACTTTAGTAGTCAAAATAACACCTAGATCACGAGTCAACTCAGAACGATTTAACTTTTTCTCCAAAATGGTAATCAAATTTAATATACTAGAGCTTTGAAGCTTTCTACTAAAGCTAACAACTTGACATTTAGAGGCATTTAATTCGAGGTTGTTATTGGTGGATTTTAAGGTAGTTTAAAGATTGTACATGCTAGATAATTATTTTTTTATTCTATTATATAACCGTCATCAACTTCCTTTTTTGGTTTACTTCGACACTTTGCTATCTAATATTATAGTTAGTATTGGACATAGTCTGAAATCCCAAAATCAAATTACTAAAGATATAAAAAATATTCAACAAACAAAATGCTAAAATATAAACTAAAAAATATAAATTTTAGGCTATGTTCATTTATATTAACTTTCTATCAACATTTTTATTTCGTATCAAGAACTACTGAGATGAGATGAAAATAGACTTAGCTCTTAAGTACTGATACTGATACTTCAACACCGCAAATAAAGTGTTTGTTCTCAAATATCTTTTTTTTTCAATGCTTATCATACTTTTACTTTTTATACCTTCAAATTAGTTTCATAATATAGCATCAGACATGTTAAGACATTTTAATAATATCGAAGTCTGTAATAATTCTTTCTTCTATGCATTAATACATCATGAAATTGATAAATATTTATGAAATAATCTCCCAGAAATTATATCATTTTCATTATTATATCACAAAAAGAGTCGTCGATTTGTTAGACTGAAAATGTGAAAACTATTCTTGTGGCCGACAAATAGAAAGGTGGCGTGTAAGTGTTTGCAGCATAAATACCTAATATTTTGTTCAACCAAAATTCTACAAAGGGCATATAAAAATGAAATTTTATCAAGCTCAAAGAGATCAAGAATAACAATTCCGTATAGGTATACCCGAAGAAATCAAATCAGCAATTCGTAGAATTTTGGATATATCTATGCTAAATATGCACCCATGTGATGGGCAAAATAATAAGTAGGAAAAACTTCGAACATTTAATTTAATTTAATTGGATTTAAAATTTATTATACGGCCATAATTAATTCATAATTAAGGTCCGCTTGCCTTAGACAATTGGGCCATTACGTCGAACATGTATGCATTTTTTGTAAAAAGCCTATGTGCCTTCAATGTTACAATCCGGTTTGCAGTAATTGTGATATATTTTAGCTTGTCAGTTTTGACACATGAAGTTTTTTTTTATTTTTCTAAATTAAAATTAAAATGTAAAATTGTTTTTAACTGAATTTGTACTTTTAATTTTGAAAAACATAACTGTAAAAGATTATATTTTTGTTTTTTATATTTTTTTTGTAATGAAAAATTGAAGTATCACTAATTTTAATTTTGTTATTGAATATTCTTAAGCTAATAAAAAGACTGATGAATTACAAAGCTTACAATAATTAAATGTACTAGTGAATCCCCTGTGCAATTGCATAGAAGCACTTCTTTCAGGTACGATTTTATATAAAAAGAAATATTTGTTTTAGTATAATTCTAGTTGTTTTCTGAATCGCTTAATTATTGACTCTATATATAATGAGATTAAAATATAATACCTAATACTTTATGATGAAATTAACACTAATTTCAATATAGCTTAACATAATAAAATCCCATTACTCTAAACGTAGTAGATCGATATATTTTAATTCGTTTATAGTCAAAAACGTTTGTAGTTATAATTCTGTTATAGCAAGAGTCAATAATTTGTTTGAAAGAAAGTGTAATAAACTTTATAAGTTCATACAATCGATGTCGTTTATAGTCACATTAACACATATAGTCCCAGACCTAGATCCAGTTCACCCAGAGTCATAAAAATTTATACATAAAGTATTTTTAACTTAATTAAGAAAAAAAAAATAACGTATTTGATATCACATCCTGGAAATTACATATTTCGAAAACGAAACTTCAGGATCAAACGATATAACTTTTCCAAAACTCTACAAGAAGAACTTCCTGAAATGAATAAATATCCTTACAAAAAAAAAATAACAATTTATTTTATAAACAAAAAGAATTTTTTTGTTTTAACAAATTTTAATCTTAAAAAATTATCAGATCTTAGGCAAGCTGTGATATGGTAAAGAACATTTCGTATGCAAATTAACGCCACATTTGGTGCATGAACAGTTTGATTTTTGCAGTGACGGCATCGAACTCGTTTCTCACTATGGATGATATTGTGATCCACACGGTCATATCTAATTTAAGTACCAGAGCTTTGTGCGCTCTCTCTTAGTGCTAATGCTTTTATTAAAGGTATTTTCGCGGATTTCACCAAGCACTCAACAAAAAACACTCGGAATTCAAGTTGGTGTATAATGTTTTTTTTTCAACTTTTCTTAGTAAACAACGCAGTTTCCAAAAACCTTACCAGTTGCAAAATAAGCAAGTGATGAAAGACAGCACATAAGTTTGTGTAATGTAAAGAAATTATCGAAAGTAACGGTGTGTTGGTAAGCGCAAAACTACGTTTTCTCCTCCATATAGGCTAACATTAGGTCCATATAGGGTATCATTTTCCTCTGAAGCTCCTCCATAAGGTATAAATGAGAACAAGTAGCCTTCGGCAGAATAAAAAGACCAGTACTTGAAGCTAAATCGAATAGGCTTAGATTTGTTGAACATTTTGCAGGAACGGTTTCCAAAATAAGCAATCAATTGCTTATCTATAGATAAATTGTGAGAAAATATTCCAAATTGCATAAACCATTTGTTCATAAATTCGTTCAAAGATGTTTTTGCTATTATATTTCCAAGAATTAAAAAACAGGTATTAAATTCTTGGCTTGTAAGCTACCTACTGACGCCGATCTTAGCCGATGTCTTGCTATTGTGCTTCCAAGAATTCAAATTCAGGTATCTCTTATCATCAAGCTATTAACGCCGATTTAGCATAACTTGTTATTTGATTTCCAAGTAGTCTATCGCAGAATACGAGGTCCGTAATAAAAACGACAGTATTGGTATAATTATAGCTTGGAAGAGGAACAAAGAACAAAAAAGATCTAGCATTTTTTTTTATATGAAATTTTTTAGATATCGTTTAAACCTGATGTTTCGTTTTCGATACACTACTTGAAAAAGTCACCCTGTAGCTACAAATTTTGTTGGATTAGTTTTATATTGCGATTAAATTATTAGTGTGGATTTAAGCTAGTTTATTTAAAAGATTTTTTTTTTATTTTTTTTTTTTTTTTTACTTGAACAAGAATGAAAAAAAAAAACTCGAAATTCGGACTTTTCAACACCTGGGCAAACATGCTTTTTGTCACGTTTCAAAAAAAAAAAGAGTTAATTTGATATTTGTTTTAAATCAAATAATAAATTTTATTTTGATTTAAAATACACACCGAGTGACCACTATGCCGGAAAGCGTCATATGTTTCGTTTGCGACACTCTGGGTTTATATGGGAATATAACCACAATTTTATTCAATAAAACAAAAAAATAAATCAAAAGTGAATTATTTTATTAAAACACTGATTTATATATTGTCTTTTTCTGTTCTTTATTACAAACTAGCTTTGTAACCCGTCATAAATGACGGAAGAAAAATAAATCCTAGTTTCTTTTTTTCTTTCATTAGATTCTTTATCCCGAAATTACAGTACTTATGTTTATATCACTTTTTATTTATATTTATTTATGTTTATATTGGCCTAACACTAATCTTTTTTTTTTTTATATAACAGAAAAAGATGTACCATACCAACAAATTTGTATAAAATGTTTGTATTTTTGTATGGTATACTCGTACTCAATTCCATTTAGTTATAATTCGTTAGTTGGGTTCCATTTAGTATAAATTATACCGTATTAGCGTTATTGAGTCCTCCGGGAGAGCAAATTTAAAAATGGGATCTTATTTTCATATAAATTTTGTCTTTTGTATAATGTATAGGGATCTTATTTTGCTATATGAATAAACTGTTATTATGGAATTGTGTTATTTTTAAAAAATATTCATAATTTATATATTCAAAATTTTGTATCTAAATTGGTAAAATTTACAAAAAATACAAAAACATTTTCATCAATAATTTTCAATTTAAAAAAAACAATGTTTTATTATCCGGCGTAGAAGTAGAGTTAATTATCCTATTTCTATCAAGTTCTATTGATTGAACAGTGAACCTGAACAGTGAAGTGAACAGCGAACACTTAACATTGAAAATAAAATAATATTTTTGGAATGGAGCATGCAGAACATACAGAATACAGATACAGCAAATAATAAAAAAAAAACAAAAAAAATTTTTTTTTGAGTGAAGTGAGTTACGCACACAATAATGACAAAAATAAAAGGTAGAAGCAATAAAGTAGTATAATGTATAATATTATATAATGCAAATATGCTGATACACATGTATATTATTATGTATAATTTTAAGTAACAAGAATAACCTTTGAGTGAATTATGTTTTTTTTTTGTGTTAAATGCTGTTTGCCTTTTGGTTATTATTAAACTATTGATTAAATTTCTATTAGTCCTTATTACTATAAATCAAAAAAATTGTTTGTTTTATTTATATTATTATTATTATTTATTATTTTTCCTTATTATTTGCGAAGAAGACTAACATTAAATTAAAAAAATATAGTTCATGCAATCAATTTTTCCTGCAAAGGTTCAGCATGGTAGACAGGGGTTAAAAAAAAGGACCAAAGCAATTTGTATATATATGCATTTGTATACATATGCAATTTGTATATGTGTTGGAGCGTTCCGTCGAACTTACAAACATCCAGATAAATGCAGAATAATATATATATAATATGTATATTTTGTGATTACATAATAGAATTGCTATTTATGAATAAAATAGAGCTTAAAATTGTTATACGAAAGTTATTTTGTTGAATTTGATTTTGTTTATAACGACGCATTTTTTTTAATTACTCCTATAGTCACAAAACGGTTATAGCCAGAAATATTACTGAAATTTAGCGAATGACTATAACCGTGTTTTACTGTATATATTTTTTTTAATAATAGCAGAAGCAAATGAACTAACATTTATTATATAATTTTTGAAGATTATGATCTGCTCTGATTTTGTTTTTTCTCTTTTGTTTTCAATTTTTGTTTGTGGTTTTGTACTTTTTTCTATAAGTTTGTCTTTTTATTTAAAATGACAGAACTTTTATGAAGCCTTTTTAAAAATTGTCGGTGATTGAAATTTCTTTTAGAGTATAGATGGCGCTCAACTTGGAAATAACCGTCATTTATTTGGTGTAACTATTTGAAATGTTTTAAGTATTCAGCCCCAAGAATTTGCTAAAATTTTAATATTTTTGTGGTGTATAATTAATTTACTATTCACTTATTTTTGGTTTTTTACTCACCACGTCGTTCATCTTGTGTATTATATTATATAAGATGTAGAAAAAAAAATTATTTTTAAATTATTTTCAGTACCTAAGTATTGGACGTAAAAAATGATTTCAGCTCGCAGATGCATACCACTCTTTCAGTTACAAAATTGAATGTAAGAACTTAGGTAAATACAGGTGCCTATTATGTATTTCGATAACGATTACGATTTGATCGAACGAAATGTCAAAATGCAAAATTGCCATTATGTATTACGAAATCGTTCAGAAATTGTCGACGAAATCGATAAAGTTTATCGATGTAAAATTTTACCACGAAAGAGTTATCGAAAGAGAGATTTTGTACAAATTATTTCAATTTTGAATTGAAAGGATAAAATAAGAGAGATACAATATATTTATATTGGACACTTGGTGTTTTATTTTATATTTATGATATTTTTTGAAATAAAAATAAATTTAAAAGTTGAAATGAAAGTAGGTATTTTACTTTATTCTTCATAATAATTTTTTATTGAAATAAATTTTAATAGGAATGAAAGGCCTGTTACAAATAAACTGTAATATGAAAAGCTATAGTGTAAATAATGAGACACCATTATAAATTTTCCAAAGAGGTACCAGGATATCTTGCACTTACCAAACCAATTACCTGATTATGATCACATATCTAAAAACAAAAAATGTTATAATAATGTAAACTAATTATAATAAAGTATAAACTTATCAGAATTGCATTAATGCTAAAAAATCCCTTTCTAGTATAACATAAATGTTGTACGTTTTGCTTCGGTGATTTAATTTGAATAAGCTTTCCATCTACTGCTACAATTATTTCAGTAATTCTGCTTTAATCATAAAAATAATGTTTACCTGACTTTTTTCTTCTAGTGCGTAATGGAATTTGATCCATTTTGCACATAATTATAAACTGCAAATACATATAAAACTTCTTTAAGAACAAAAAAAAATTAGCTGTGCTAGTCCGACATGAAAATCATTTGCTTGGTACAAACCGCACAGTACTCTTAATACACTAACCAATTTAATTATATTTGGAATCGACGTGTTACTTATTGACTATTTCAATTTTTGACCTAATTTAATACTTTTAATAATGTAGATAATAACTCATCAAATTCATGTTTAAATAACATACGTATAATCTTCCAAATCTAGTGGATTAGAATAATTCCGAATATATGTCGCTTGTTTTTTAATTCTGCAATTTGATAACGTTTTTCAGCACTATCAGAAATTAAAAAATTCAACTCTGCTCAAATCATTTTATTTATAAAAACTTATAATTTTGTAATTATATTTTATTTAAATACTTTCAACTTATTTTCAACTTAAAAATTTCAAATAGTTATAACACTATTGTTTTTTTTTTTTTTTCTTATAATAATTTGAATTTGACAGTCAAAGAAACAAACATATGTCATTTTCATCGTAGATTTGAATTTTACAATGGCAGCATTTTGAAACACTTTCGATAAAATTTTCATTGAAATACATAATGACACTAACGATTACAATTGAATAACTCTAACGATAACGATGAACGATTCGATGAAAGTCGATCGAAATACATAATAGGCACCACAATTTATTGAACAAAAGCTCACTCTAATCAAGTCGAACGGAAAACGACACGATTTTACAATTTTATTATTTTAAAAATCTGATTATTTTTAATTTTAATTAAACATAAATATTCTAATAAATTTTTAATAAACTTAAAACTTTAAATAATTAATACCATTTATATAGAAACAAATAATAATGAAATTTTTAAAATCATATTTTATTTAATTTTCATAATAATTGAAAATATTTACACAAAAAAAAAACATTTTCCGAGAATTCTACTCTCATAAAATCGTTTATTGTTTTTTTTTTTTGTTTTCCAAAATAAAAAAAAAATACTTTAAACTACAATAATTAAATATTATTTCAATTTAAAAACACTCAAGTTTTTTTTTATGGAGTTTTCCACTTAAATAATGATTTTGAAAATAAAACTTATATAACCAAGGTATGAAAAAAGAGTTCCTGGTGTACCGCATCGGAATACTTTACATTTAATTCCACTTCATTTAATTAAATATTTAAAAAAAAAAATTACCTCAACAATTATTATCTGGTATAGCAAACTAAAAAAGGATATAAATATTCTGTTATTCCTGCGGTAGTGTTTTTTTTTTTTTTTAACAAATAAGAGAAAAAAATGTTTTCAAGAATTTTTTTTTGAATTTTAACTGTAAACTGCAATTTTACAATTATCACGAATGTTTTGTAATTTATTATAATATTGTTATAATAAAAAAAAAAACAAAAGGATAATATAAACAGTGGTGGTATTCGAAAATTTTGTTAGTGGTACCATAGAGTAATCATATAAATAGAGTATTCACGTAGAACATTATTTGTTAATCATTTTCTTCTAAAAAGAGAAGAATATTTCATACAATGCCTCTTCACGATGATTATTGTGGAATTTTATCGAATTACGATTTCGTTTTAAGTTTTGTTTTTGTTTTGTGTATAAATTTTTGCTCTCCCAGTGACTAGGCTAGCAGTATAAAGGCATTGTTTGATAATTTGAAGAGTATACACATAAGAGTATATCGTATATGTGTTCACCATATATCTAATTCAATATTAACAATATATGTAGAAAAATGTAAACAAAAAAACACAACTAATCGCAAAGATAATAAGTGATATAGTATACATACAATAACAGGTCAATAATAGAATCACATAATCTAGAAAAAAATTCTGAAAATAATAGTAATTAAAGAATAAAATTTAGTTATGCATCACAAATCGTGAACTGTTTACGGTTTTGTTTTCTTTTCTCAGAACTTGGTTAAAAATCGTATTTCTATTTCAGATGAAATAGTTTTTGAAGAAGTTAAAACAGCTAACAATACATATAATAATACAGCAATAATCTTGAATTCCTTCCATTTCTAATTAAAAAAAAATTCAATACTTTGATTATTTGTGAATACTATACCTACCTATTGAAAAGACTTTAAATACGTGTATAGTTTTTTATACATACATTATGTAATTTTTATTTTTATCAAATAAGTAAAGTAGAAATGCAAGCAGCGAAATAAAGAAGTATGTATATAATATGTATAATTAAATATATACTATAGCTATATTATGCACATTTGCATTTCGCATATATCCATTTAGAGTACCTATACATACGACTTTTATATCGTTGACACTGTTGGCAGCATATAATTGCAAATAAATATGTGCATATTATTTATGAGTACAAAATATACTGCGCTCAACTTATAAGCATTCAAAAATTAAGTAATATTCTTTTTAGTAAACATAGAATTTTGATATTTGAAAAAGTAACTAGCAAATTTTATTCAACGTGAATACTCTAGTTATATGATTACTCTATGGTGGTAAATAATTTTACAGAATCATTTAAGAAGTTCTCATATAAGACAATATTTACATTTAGTTAGTTTACATATGAGAATGAGAATAGTTGAAGTTTTTACACCTAATGACAGCCATTTTGATCATTCAATTATTAAAAAAATGTCCAGATTAGTAAAAGCCTTGTAGTGAAATACTTCTACCACTTTTGTTTTTATTTCACTTTAGGACAAGTAGCTCTTTCTTCGAAATACGTCAAATTTATCAGAGTAAGCATGACGTTTGGATTATGATTTTAATTAGGTGCATATTACAGCATATTTCAATATATACCTTTTTGCAGTCAAATTCAACATTTCGTCACACAAATTAAACAATTTTTTTTTATCCAAATTCAACATTTTTTCTTAAATGGTTTTTTTGGATTGCAAAATTTAGTTCAAAAATTTAAGAAAAATCTTTTTAAAATTATAATGTTACATACTGATACTAGTATTAGTGAACTATGTATAATACTTATTATTTTAAAATTATTAGAAAAAATGTTGAATTTGGATAAAAAAATGTTTAATTTGAAAAAGAAATTGTTTAATTTGTTCGACGAAATGTTGAATTAGTATACAAATACACTTAAAGATATTTCATCTTTTCAGAGTCTTATCAGTCTTAATTAGATCATGTTCAAATAGCTCAATCTCGAGTGAAATGAATCTTGTGTATATGTATAATTGTAGTAGTTCAGTTTAACAAAAGATATTATTATAATTATATTATATATTATTCTACATTTATCTGGATGTTTGTAAGTCCGACGGAATACTCCAACACATATACAAATTGCAATATGTATACAAATTGTAATATGTATACAAATTGCTTTGGTACTCTTTTTAACCCCTGTCTACCATACCGAACCATTTCATGAAATATATTTTTTTAATTTAATGTTAGTCTTTTTCGCAAATAGTAAGGAAAAATAAAAAAAAATAATAATAATATAAATAAAACAAACAATTTTTTTGATTTATAATAAGAAGGACTAATAGAAATTTTATCAATAGTTTAATATGGTATAATAACCAAAAGGCAAACAGAATTTAACACAAAAAAAACATAATGCACTTAAAGGTTATTCTTATTATTTAAAATTATAATACACAATATGCATATGTGTCTACATATTTTTTTTGTTATGATAATGATCATAGCATCATAGTTTTTGCTATCGTATGCATAGCCTGTATAGTACTATAGGTATATATATATATACTCTAGCCAGAAATGTGATGCGATGATGAGTTAAAATTGTTATTTATTTTTATTTTTTTTGTTTATTGTTATATGATATATAAATTTATGATCGTATATAATATTTAGTATATATTATGGGGTTAGGTTTTAGTTCTGCTGATTTACACATAAAAACAATAGCAACCTATACATTTTTAAAGAAATTAAATGAAATTTTGTACTATTATTTTTTATTTCTTATCTTTGAAAATTTATAATTTTTAGGTGTATTTGTTTTCTTCAAGTAGAGTGATGATTTAGAGACTTAGAGAGTGATGAATTTTTTTTAATATAATAGGTAGGTATATATAGGTATCGGTTAAACCGTATTGATTGTTGTTCTTCTTTTTAATTTATGTTATAAATAATAATTGTGTATGAATTTTAACATGAACAGTTCGATAATAAATTTTTTGAAATGAAATGAAATTTTAAATAACCGATCAATAGTTCACAAGTTATGAACAGTTTTGTAAATACCTATTTATTTGCAGTAAATTTTTTTAATTTATTTTTTTCTCCAACGCGAGTTTTTATTTTATTCATCAAAATAAATATTATCTGTACCTACAATATTATTTTTTTTTTTTATATTTACAACTTTATTTATTTTTGTTTTTAAAATTGTTTTCGTTCAAAGTTGTGGCTCATTATAAAATATTATTTGTTGGCTATAAACTTTGACGCTAAGCTTACGCAACGAATGTTATTGCATGTTAACAGGATTAACTTAATTCTTAATTATACGATAAATTTTCAATTTTGGCAATAAGGATGTCGCTAAAATGATCGAGTACATGACCCTTAGGGAATAGAAAATTTTGCACCTTACTACAAATATTCTGTTTATCTGGTAATTAAAAGCGTTATAATACAAAAATAAGAGTATGATAAATTAGTAAGCAAATACGTATATTTTTCTTAAACTTGAAATGAAAACTCTAATGAAGGAAATAAATGCTAGAATTTATTTTGCTTCCGTCATTTATGGCGGGTTAACAAGCTAGTAATATAATAGAACCCATATCATGATAACACAACTGAGTACAAACCATGTGGGTTTTAATAACCTCAAAAAAAGACCAACCACCATAAAATTGAATGAATTTTAATCGATTTTTTTTTATTTATTTTTTTCAAAGGATTTTTAATCTTGCGCAAAATTAAAAGTGTCAGTTTAGAAGCAATTCTAGCAGATGATTATCACTTGTAAAACATATCTATTGGATATAATAATTTGCACAACAATTTCAAACAAAAAAAACTATGCAAATTTATTATGTAAGAGAAACGAATATTGGATAACAAAAGAAAATTAAGAATCAGTCAATTTGATTTTATATTAGAAATTTTAATTGCTGATTTAAAAGATTAGAGCGAAACTAAAGAATTTAGACTAATTTATTGAATATTGAAATTTAATTATAATTATTTATTTTTTCAAATAACTGTTTTGATTTACAAAACAAATACTACTCTTAATTTTTGAAAACCGATGGATTATTGAATTCGTGATTGATATCAAAATTACACACTATATGTGATAGTATAGATCTATATATGATATTTCAGAATTGTGTCGTGTCCACAAACCAAATCCCCAAAAAACAAAATAAACAAAAAACGACCTTTGTTTTCGCTTTTATTCATTTCACTTTACTCTCTACGGTACTACAAGCTTTTACTACATATTTTTACTACAACATTTTCGTGTAACTAATTTTACCAAATTTCTGGCTTATTAATGGGAGCATATCGACTTCCCGCCAATCAAAACCCCAGCGGGATTTCGTTATTTTAGATGCTTTAGGAAAAATATAAATATTTAGGTATTCATTTAATTTTTTCTAAAATTCGTACCTAAATCAGTTTTATGCGTAGCCCAACTAAAAAAAAATATTTCCCTTTTCCAGGATTAATCTTGCCGCAATTTTATTGATATTGAATTTAAGATTTTTATTCCTGGATTTCTGTTTGTGAATTTTCTCACGAACCCAATTACATCAGTCAAAATTTTTCTTTGACAAAGTCTATCACTTTGTGTAGAGCACATAATTTAGAACTGTACTAGTGTTATCACCTGTGATTCATAAATTTTTCTCATTGCAGATACCAATATATCACCAGTAATAATTTCCATATTTGTTCACGCACATACATTGGCCATCAGTGATATTCACAATATTAGAATTTTCGCCTAAGAGAAGGAAAATTTCGGTATCGGTGGTGATCACGATACCTCAGAACAAAAATGGGTGATATACTGGTAGTCAACATGCTAAAATAACAAATAATAAAATTTGGTACATTGACTAGCATAAATGATTACCATTTAAAAAATTCGATTTCGAAAAATTTAAAATACATTTCAGTTCAGCATACTTATTTAATAAAAAAACATCCAATTTCGCGGCATGTACAACGAATTTGCTTCTGAACAACAATTCTTTGATAATATTAATTTACATTTATTAATTTACTTAATTATTTGTTTGTTTGTTTACACAAATAATAATAAGAATAATTACAAATACAATGGTGACATAAAATGTCTATGTATCAATATTAATTAACTAGCTTTGTAACCCGTCATAAATGACGGAAGCAAAATAAATCCTAGTTTCTTTTTTTCTTTCATTAGATTCTTTATTCCGAAATTACAGTACTTATGTTTATATCACTTTTTATTTATTTTTATTTATGTTTATATTGGCCTAACACTAATTTTTTTTTTTTTTATATAACAGAAAAAGAAGTACCATACCAACAAATTTGTATAAAATGTTTGTATTTTTGTATGGTATACTCGTACTCACTTCCATTTAGTTATAATTCGTTAGTTGGGTTCCATTTAGTATAAATTATACCGTATTAGCGTTATTGAGTCCTCCGGGAGAGCAAATTTAAAAATGGGATCTTATTTTCATATAAATTTTGTCTTTTGTATAATGTATAGGGATCTTATTTTGCTATATGAATAAACTGTTATTATGGTATTGTGTTATTTTTAAAAAAATATTCAAAATTTTGTATCTAAATTGGTAAAATTTACAAAAAATACAAAAACATTTTCATATATAATTTTCAATTTAAAAAAAACAATGTTTTATTATCCGACGTAGAAGTAGAGTTTATTATCCTACTCTACTTCTATCAAGTTCTATTGATTGAACAGTGAACCTGAACAGTGAAAATAAAATAATATTTTTGGAATGGAGCATACAGAACATACAGAATACAGATACAGGAAATAATAAAAAAAAAACAAAAAAAAACAAAAATAATTTTTTTTGAGTGAAGTGAATTACGCACACAATAATGACAAAAATAAAAGGTAGAAGCAATAAAGTAGTATAATGTATAATATTATACAATACAAATATGCTGATACACATGTATATTATTGTGTATAATTTTAAGTAATAAGAATAACCTTTGAGTAAATTATGTTTTTTTTGTGTTAAATGCTGTTTGCCTTTTGGTTATTATACCATATTAAACTATTGATTAAATTTCTATTAGTCCTTATTATTATAAATCAAAAAAATTTTTTGTTTTATTTATATTATTATTATTATTTTTTATTTTTCCTTATTATTTGCGAAGAAGACTAACATTAAATTAAAAAAATTTAGTTCATGCAACCAATTTTTCCTGCAAAGGTTCAGCATGGTAGACAGGGGTTAAAAAAAAGCACCAAAGCAATTTGTATATATATGCATTTGTATACATATGTTATTTGTATATGTGTTGGAGCGTTCCGTCGAACTTATAAACATCCAGATAAATGCAGAATAACATATATATAATAAACCGAACTTGTTCTTTTTATTACAAATAAAATGACATGGAAATTTTAATATTTCACATTTAAAAAAATTTATAATCACATAAATTTATTTTATAATTATTTATATAATTTTTCACCACTTGCTGAACATTTTGGATCCAATGATGCTTTTCTACTTCAATAAATATCCACCCCAGCAAACATTTAATATAGATTTAGATAAATATTAACAAACAATCAGAATAATGAATTCGTACTGATAGTTATGGGATCTATGAAATACACAGAAATATATCAAGCAAATCCCTATAATTTCTCGATGTAAGCTAAAGGCCCAGATGGTTAAGATATATGTTTGATAACCCAATACATATCTCAACGATACCTATTTCAGATAGGTATCTATAGTTAGATTTATCGCGATTTCACAATTATATTTCAAGGGAAAGCAGCAAGAAATATAATATACGTCGGTGTGCTAAGGTTTTGATTCGATTTACAATAAATAAGAGGGAAAACAAACGAAATATAATTCTTGAGCCTTAGAATTAAACTACAAAATCTATAATACTGCACAAAGTTCAAGATAATTTAATTATATTTTATTTTATTATTTCAACTGTTTCAAAAGTACTTAAGTCATTTTTAGTAGGTTTTCAAGAGACATTTTTTTCTTCACAGCTCTTTTATTACTTATTTTAACAATTTTATGGATATTTAGTATTAGTTTTGAACATGTATTTAGAAAATAAGTAGAAATCGTAGTTTTGAAGTTAGATAACTAAAGTGACTTTGCGCAAGTTTAATTCGACTTAAGTAGTGTGAAATATGAAATAAAGAAATTTTGTATCGTGCGCAAATCCACTTAAGTAAAAAAAAAAATTTTTTTTCTAAATTATTGAAACTTAAGTTAAGTTCTTTTACTCAAATAGAAAACAAAACTTTATCATTTTACCAAATTTTAAGTCAAGTTAAGTATTTTTACCTAAATGGAGAAAGAAAGTTTTTAGTAAACTTATTAGGTTCATATGTGTTACAATCAGATTTTTCATAGAATCTGTCTTAAGTATTAACGTAGATGCAAATGCAACCGATATGTAAAACTGAGGACTTAGGTGGTAAAAAAAAAATGTTCAAAAATACAAATGTACGGCCAAAATTTAGGACCCTTTTCCGGGTAGGATTTGAGCAATGTCTTTATTACAACTCTTATATCTACTGATAGAAATTAAGTACAAAGGATTTCAATCTAAATTAAAATTACTACAAAAATGATACTTGTTATTGGTGGAACTGGTTGGGTAAAGCTACAAAAATAGTAATAAATGAAGAAAAAAATTCATGGGATGTAACATGGGATTTTGCCAGTTCTAAAGATGAGAGATTTAAGAAATTTAAATGAAACAAGAGAATTATTTGCAAAATTTAAATGTTATTCATTTGGCAACAAGGGTTGGTGGTTTATTTCATATGAATAATAATTTAGATTTTTTACGTCAAAATTTACTCATTAATGATAATTTTTTAAATCAATATATGGTTGTCGTAAAGTTGTGCCTTGTCTATCAACATGTATATTTCCAAATTAGGCAAAATATTCAATTTATTTATTTAAGAATTCTCAAATGAGCTCAATTGCTCTCTACGGAGTGTATAATATATTCTAATAAAATAGATAAGTGTAAACTAAAATTCAAAATATACAAAATTATATATATATTATTCTGCATTTATCTGGATGTTTGTAAGTTCGACGGAACGTCCCAACACATATAGAAATTGCATATGTATACAAATGCATATATATACAAATTGCTTTGGTGCTTTTTTTTAACCCCTGTCTACCATGCTGAACCTTTGCAGGAAAAATTGATTGCATGAACTATATTTTTTTAATTTAATGTTAGTCTTCTTCGCAAATAAAAAGGAAAAATAAAAAATAATAATAATAATATAAATAAAACAAAAAATTTTTTTGATTTATAATAATAAGGACTAATAGAAATTTAATCAATAGTTTAATATGGTATAATAACCAAAAGGCAAACAGCATTTAACACAAAAAAAAACATAATTCACTCAAAGGTTATTCTTATTACTTGAAATTATACACAATAATATCCATGTGTATCAGCATATTTGTATTGTATAATATTATACATTATACTACTTTATTGCTTATACCTTTTATTTTTGTCATTATTGTGTGCGTAACTCACTTCACTCAAAAAAAATTATTTTTGTTTTTTTTTTGTTTTTTTTATTATTTGCTGTATCTGTATTCTGTATGTTCTGCAAGCTCCATTCCAAAAATATTATTTTATTTTCAGTGTTAAGTGTTCACTGTTCAATCAATAGAACTTGATAGAAGTAGAATAGGATAATAAACTCCACTTCTACGTCGGATAATAAAACATATATTGTTTTTTTTAAATTGAAAATTATTGATGAAAATGTTTTTGTATTTTTTGTAAATTTTACCAATTTAGATACAAAATTTTGAATATATAAATTATGAATATTTTTTAAAAATAACGCAATACCATAATAACAGTTTATTCATATAGCAAAATAAGATCCCTATACATTATACAAAAGACAAAATTTATATGAAAATAAGATCCCATTTTTAAATTTGCTCTCCCAGAGGCCACAATAACGCTAATACTGTATAATTTATACTAAATGGAACCCAACTAACGAATTATAACTAAATGGAAGTGAGTACGAGTATACCATACAAAAATACAAACATTTTATACAAATTTGTTGGAATGGTACTTCTTTTTCTGTTATATAAAAAAAAAGATTAGTGTTAGGCAAATATAGTTTTTTTAAATAGAAAATTAGTAAAATCTTTGTTTATGAATAAAATAAAAGGAATCAAAATCAATCTTAATAAAAATAACAATGTTTTTTAAATTTAAACTTTCTTTTACTTTATTACCGTATTCTATTATTACACAGAAAAGTATTGTTGTTAAATTATTTGAAAAAAAACAATAATTATTCATGTTTCTGAAATATTGAAAATGTAGCAGTAGTTTGTAATATATGAATATATGAAATTTTCCAAACGTACTAACACTAGCAATCAAAATAATTTCCATTTAAAAGAGAGAAAATATATTGAAGGAATATGTTCATCTATTAATAATATACATGTGTATCAGCATATTTGAATTGTATAATATTATACATTATACTACTTATACCTGTTATACCTTTTATTTTTGTCATTATTGTGTGCGTAACTAACTTCACTCAAAAAAATTATTTTTTTAAGGAAGGGTGTGGCTTAGTAGGTAAGAATCCTACATACAGTGTCGAGCTACGGGGCTCATTGTATCTTTCTGAAAATCCCCACCAGCCTACGAAAAATACAAAAAAAAAAAAAATTTGGCAAAGTTTTGACTACAGAAAAATTATTTCTTTTATGTGTTTTAGAAAAGTAAAAAGTGATATAAACATAAGTACTGTAATTTCGGAATAAAGAATCTAATGAAAGAAAAAAAGAAACTAGGATTTATTTTGCTTCCGTCATTTATGACGGGTTACAAAGCTAGTACTAATATAATTCAATGTAAATAGTGTAGGATAATAGAAAAACAAAACAATAACAGTACCAGCAAGATTCACTTATTATAAAATAATTCAATATTAAACATTAATAAAACAAAGATAAGATATATCACTATAACTTAAACTACTATACATACTTACTAACTACTTAAACATATTCAATTTAATAATTCTATTATATACTAGATTTTGGAAAGATACAATATACATAGGGCAGACCAAACCTTCGTTGGAGAGACGAATTTAAAGCAATTTCTAATCTTCAACTGGAGAGAGTCCGCAAGTGACCGGCAAAAATGGAAAATGTTAATGAGTAAGGCCAAGGACCAACATAGTCTGTTGGCCACCTAAGTAAGTAAGTATAATATACATTTCTTTCTCTTTTGAATTTTTTTAAACTATTAATATTTTTCATCGCACTAGGAATTGTATTATACAACTTGTATGCTCTATTATATAGGCTATCTAGTCTATTGAATCTGATATTGGAAGATATTATTTTGATATTGCCTGCTGATTTTGTTGTGTATCCATAGTATTCATTGTTTTTTCTCGCTAGGGTAATTTATATTTTCTGTTACCATCAGATAAACATGAGTAACCAATTTGGATTCAATCATCAACTTAATTGGCAAGATGTTGTGACAACTATGTATATGTTTGGTAGGACATTTTGAATTACTTTCACATCATTTAAATATTTATTAAAACTACTTCCCCAAATTTGTATAGCATATGTGATGACGCTATCAAACATACTGTAATACACTGATTTTTTTACTTGGTTTGGCACTCACCTGCCAATTAATTGAAATATTCCTGCAATTTTCCTTCCTTTCAATATTTGTTCTTTGATTTGAGGAATCCAACTCAATTTACTATGCACTATAACTCCTAGATATTCATATTGATGAACCATTTCAATATTACAATTATTCAGTTTAATCTGAAGCATATCATATGTATTATCTCTGAAGCTCATATATTTGGTTTTGTTAAAGTTTAGGGTAAGTTTATGTTTACTCAACCATGATTCTATAATCATCATGTCAATTAATTAAACAATTGTACATAATGGATCATCACATAATTCAAATTATGGTTATTCATATGCCAAAACATTAATAGATATTCAGAATCGTGGATATTTTAATAAATATCGATTCATTTTCACATCAGTAATACCATATAATATTTTTGTACCAAATGATAGTTTCAAACCAGATGTTAGTCATGTTATACTAGGAATGATATATATATATGCCATAAATTAACAACGGAAAATACTGATCTGAAAGAAGAAGATAAAAAATTTCAAGTGTATGGAACTGGGAAACCATTACTACGATATATTCATTATAGACTTAGCAAAACTTATGATTTGGGTATTAAGAAATTATAATGCTGTTGAACTA
This sequence comes from Argyra leucocephala, assembly GCA_963942445.1. Classification (NCBI taxonomy): domain Eukaryota; kingdom Metazoa; phylum Arthropoda; class Insecta; order Diptera; family Dolichopodidae; genus Argyra; species Argyra leucocephala. The sequence continues at coordinate 26,815,764 of OZ012678.1, read as the reverse complement.
ATTATATTGTCGTTTGGTGAAAAGAATTCCTTTATAGGGAATTTAGCACAATATTTGGCTAAAACATTTAATTTTAACGGAAAATCAGAATTTGATACCACTAAAGCTGATGGACAATATAAAAAGACGGCATCAAATAAAAAATTAAAAAGTTTATTTCTTCCTAATTTTAAATTTACTGGTTTTGATTTTGCATTTGAAAATTCAATAGATTGGTTTAAAAATAACTAAGGAAATGCAAGAAATTAGAAGAATACAACTATGCAGATTACAATTTTACCACAGTACAAATTGAAAATATTTATTTAATTTTAATTTAATTTATTGTGAAATATAACTTTCTATTATGATAAATTTACTCAATGTGAACCTAAACAATTTACAAAATTAGTTTTTTTACTTTTGAAATCAAAAATATTTTTGTAACTTTATTTCTGATATCGTATTTTTGGTCTTAAGCAAAAAAATGTAATAGAAATAATTATACTATTTCTAAATATATAGTATTGATAATATAAACCAAATTTAATCTAATTTAAATCTAATTATAAATCTCAATATAGCTGATGACCATAGATAATAATTTCATGAATACTTCATTGATCATTTGTCCGTTCTGTGATATGATTAACATTATATTGATTTCTATATTATTATCTTACATTAACTTGAATAATTCTGATATCTATACTTTAGCTTCGATTTGGTGAAAATGACATAATTTGCAATTTAACCTGAATTCTACTTTACTCTCAACCATAATCTGAAACTGTACTAACATGAATTCTGCTTAAGTTCATCAGCTTTTGTTCTATTTTTCTGTTTTCATTGTCATGGGTAAAATGATTGTACTGCAGTATTTCACAGCTTGATAATAATCTTTCATATAATTTCAAATCAAATGTTTTCATATCATAAATATTCAATATTTAAAAAAAAAAAAAAATAATACTTAGATTTATCTTGAAAAATAATAACTCATAACTCTGCATGTTTCACCTGTCAGATTTTCAAATTTATTTTTAAATATACTTTTTAATTTTCTTTTTTTTTGTTATTTTTTTTTATTCTATTGTTACCTTAGCTATTAAAATTTATTACCATTATTTTTCGGTGTACTTTAAAATTAATCGTCATATGGAATCAGTTCTTGTTGCATATACATACCATATAGTGTAAGTGTAGTACATACATAGTAGCGTTACATGCAATAAAAGCGTTGAAAGTTTTCAAATATTTGTTGAAAAGAAGAAAATTAAAAGCATCCTTTACATCTATATTTTATTTCCATCTTCTTTCATCTCGCACTTCAATTTTTTTTTTTTTTTTCATTTTTCTTTTCTAATAATATATCTTAAGTTTTGAACAAACTTAAATAGACAAATACAAGGATTATTATATACGTATATGTAATATGTATGTATATGTATGTAGGTACCTACTTCAGGATATTTCTGCTACATTTACTAATATTCTGTTTTTGAAAATTTGTTTGTTGTTTTTTTTGTTTTTTTGTGTTGATATGGGTGTATGTATGTTTCAATGTTTGTACGGGTGTTGACTTAATGGAAAATGTATGATTTAGAAGATAAATCTTTTTACTGTTATTTTTCTGTTCTAGTATCTGCCACAATTAGATTTAATAGGTATCATAGATTTGATCTTTCGTTGACTGAATATTGTGTAATTGTTGAAATTAGAAGAATTTGTTTATGTACAATGTTTTATGGGTGTGAATACGATAATTTAAAATCTACGAGGTTGTGCAGAAATTTAATAGTATTACAAAACTATCTGATTCATGGTCATTTTATTTATAATGGTATTGTTAGATATTAAATGTCTAGCGTAATAAATTTAGTTTTTAAATAAAGTTTTATTTACTTTGTGTGACTTTTTCCAGAGATGAATATATACTTTTTTCAGAGAATATTTTTCCTAGATAATAACATCTATTTTATGAGCAAATCATATATCATTGCATGAATAGTATTGAACTAGATACCGATCCACCAACATGTCCCTACTAAAGTAATCAAATAGATTATTGGAGGTTATAATAATGTTACTAGGTACATTTACACGTATATCAATACATGCCTCTGATTCCGACACATTTAAAATGATCACTGATTACAAACCATTTCCGACTGAAAGATTTGGTAAAGTAATAATGTCACTGTGCATTTAAAAACCCGACATAACCCGACTGATCCCGACACATTTGAAATGATCACTGATTACAAACCGACTTTCGGACTGTAAAATTTGATAATAAAAGTAATAAAAGTAAAAAATGATTTTTCTATGGAAATTTAACAAACCACTCGTCATTCGTTAGATGTAGATCGCAATGGAAGAAATACCAAGGAAAATTCGCATGATAATGGACACGGAAAAATTATTAGAAAATATTGAAGATAATGATGAAAAATGAGCCGGTTTTATCGTCATTCGTCATCGTTAGATATTGGTGTTGTTGGAAGAATGACCAAATTTCTTCCAAATTAATTGAAATTAATTCGAAAGATAATGTAAGTAGAATTAAACTATACTATTTATAAAGATGAAATTATTCTAATCTAAAATAAAGTTAGAAGTTTTCTAGCTCTATTCAAATTATAGTTAATAAGATACTGTAAGTATATATGATCAAAGCAACTATCCTGCTTTTGGAAAATTTGTATTTTCATCATTTTAATTATTAGCAATTATTTTCTAAATACCGCTTGCAATTTCATTTCCAATTATATTTCATGATCGTTAATATTTTATTTTCCCATTGAAGGAGCAATCAAATCTGAAATATTACCAATTCAATCATTCGAAGTAATAAATTGCCGCATTCAGCCCTCGATGAAAGAGCACAAATCGAAGAAATGTAGTAATTTAATTAATCATATAGATAGCATTATGTCACTGGATGGAAGTACCTATAGCGGTATCCAGCTAAAAAAAACCGAAAAACAAATTAAAAAACTAATCTTAGTTATTGTTTATGCTTATCTAACAATTTTTTTGGCAATAGCAGCTGCCAATTATTATCATCATTGGTCTTGCCGTTCCTCGTGGATGCATAAGGCATCAACAAGCTTTTTCCAATGAACTCTGTTCTGGGCAAGCGACTTGATTTCACTCCAAATTTCTCCACATGTGCTTGCTTCAATCATTACTGTTTGGCGTCACGTTTTTTTTGGAAAGTTAAATACTGCATCATTACCACTACCATCTTTCCTATAAACAACACTACTTCCAAAAACAACAGTTTTCTATATTAATAACAAAAAGAGGTCGTGTATAAATTATTATTTTTTCCCATCACCTATTCATATATATATATCGAGCCATTGAACTTTTTCTAACTTTAATTTTTGTATTAAAAAATTCTCATACAAATATTTGAAATGGTCTACCATATCTGATTCATATCTGATATCTTGTTCATATACGGATATCCTAATATTGACCAGATCTAATAATTTAATTTTATTTTTTGTATATTTTTATTTCTTTTTACAAATTTGGATTTTATTTTTTTTTTTTGGATTTTCCAGAACAAAATAATGCCGTGAACAAGTGTGTAAAAAGAAAGTGAATTATGGGTTTTTGATGTTAAAGTTCTAAAAGTATCTCATTTCCTTAGGATTGATATCGTCTAGACATATCTATTGGTATTTCTTTTCATTGAAATAGAAAATTAAAAAAAAAATAAACAAAATAAGAAAACCTGTTACATTTTCATAGATCTTAACATAATCATACATAAAAAAAAATAAAAAAAAATTATTTAATTTTTATATTTTTGTTATTTTATTTTGTTATTCCTATATTTACTTGAAATGTTACTTACCTTTATAATAATCTGGAAATAAATTTCAGTTTTACAGTACTTAATTTTCTTCATCTTTGTTAAAAAAAAAAAAAACAACTTATTATGACATTGAAGAGAACATAAAACTCTTAACGAATTAAAAAAAAAAACAACAACAATTATTTTAGTTGGATGTTATTGTAAGTTTCTTGTGGCCGCAAGATAATATAAAGACTTACAAAAGATGTACAATGCAAAATTACAGAGATACAAATTATATTTGGAAGCAGATAACTAAAATGAAAGAAAATGAACTGTTAAGTAGGGAAATTTGGATCAAAATATTTAGGTTCAAACAAAAAATGTTGCTATAATAAATTTTTCAAAAGGATGTAAGCCCAAGAAGCATATTGGTTTATCCCTGAAATTTCAACATTACAAAGTAATTAAAAAAAAAATGTTTTAAAATTCTATTAAATTTTCAATAATTAGTACGATCATGTGTTAACATAGTTTCAATCCATGATCTCCTTATTTTTGCAATGTTCTTTAATTTGGTCCCGGTAATTATATTGCATTCTTGTTTTTCTGACTTACCGGCAAAATTTAAAAAAAAATTTTTAATTGAAATATTTACTAAAAATAAATTAGAAAACGATTGTTACACGACATTTTTATTGTTCGGCCCGTCGATCAAATTTTTTTTTTTAATCTTTAATTAGATTACTAACTGGAACTCATCTTTATATTGCATGGTGTTGTATAATTTATTTATTTTATTTATTATTTTTCATTTCAACTCTTAGACATCTCCATAGCTTATAGGTATTTAAAATAAATCCAGATGTGAGTAATAAAAATCAAAAAAATTCTTACTTGATAAAATTCTTTGTTCAAAAAAATTTTAAATTAATAAATAATTTAATATAAGTATAGCTTTCAGTATCAGCAAACGTGGGTTCACATCATCAGCTAGTCCTCGTCAAAATAAGACTAACCGTACAACTGAAAAATCATCTACAACCAGTATAGAAAAGCTGAATATAGAATCAATGAAAAATGAATCTATAAAAAATCTATACCAAAATAGATTAATAATAATAGTAATGTCCCAACGACCAATTACCCCTCCCGTACCGCGCATGCGGGGAGTCTCCATTCTCATTATTATTATTATTTAGCATATGACTAGGAGTGTCGTATACAAGGTCATCACAGTGCTTGGAAGAATAAATCTCTTCTTATTAAAAGTATAGAAAGATTTTAATAAATTAAAGTATTCAGTATGTAATACTGTGACGAGCATACACTCAATGAACTTTCATTAATTAAACTTTAATATTTATTATTATATTTTAATTTTATTCAAAAACGAATACAAGCACGTGATAATCCTTAATAAAGAATGTGTGAAAGTAAGGAGAGAATTGTAATAATATCAAGGAAAATCAAAGAACAAAAATCAATAAGCAATATGCTCACAAGTCAAAAGTTGAAGCAATTTAAAATCTTCAATCAATTAAAAAATTATATCATAGATTTAGACTATCTTCCAACATGTCAAGATAGGCTAAATCAAAATTTTGCAATTTTAAATTATGCCGAAGAAGCATTAGTCAATTATTTAGGTATAAACTAAAGAAATTAAAAAAAAAAAAAATAATAAAAATATATATCCATACATATATAAAAACACAACACATACAAAACGCAATTAGTCAAAGACACAAAAATAAAAATAATAATAATAAAAATTAACATAATTTATATACACTTATGTATACATATTAAGAGTATGAAATACTACTGATTCACTACTGAACAACTACTTATACTAAATGTATTACATGTCCTTCAGAAACTTATGACCTGTTTGAATAAAGCAGATTCTTTAGTTTGGACTTACTAATGTGAAAATCGGAGACATTAGAGTTATTGCTTACGATACACAACATTCTTGTAATTGGCTCATTCTTTCCATAATCCGTGCGATGAAATTTTAAACGAAAGAGGTCAGAATGCCTAAGAGAACGAAAGTTGATATTGAAGTTTATGTGTTCTAAAATACCAACCGAGTCAACTGCACCTGAGAGAATTTGGTGTACAAATATAATATCAGCCACTTCACGACGATTAAAGATAGTTTGCAGACCTAGAAGTTTAAAGCGGTCTCTGTAAGGAAGTAAAGCTAAAGCGAAACGAACGAATCTACGTTGAACAGATTCAATCCTGTCTATGTGAACTTGATGAAACAGTGACCATACCTGAGACGCGTATTCAAGTAATGGTCTTATGATAGTCAAATATAAAGCTCTGGTGACATATGAGTCGGAAAATTCTTTTGACCATCTTTTGATAAACCCAAGAGCTGAATTAGCTCTACTTACAATATTATCTACATGAGATCTGAAATTTAGTTCGGCTTCTAATAGAATACCTAAGTCTTTAGTGGATGCGATATTAGAGATAATAACGTCGTTAATACTATAATAACGCGCTGATATTGCCGTTTTACGGAAAAAGGTGATGCTTTGGCATTTGCTAGCGTTAAATGCTAGGTTATTCTTACAACACTAAATAGCGAAGTTATTAATGTCACTCTGAAGAAGATGAGATTCACGCGGAGATCAGATTTGTTTTAATATTTTCATATCGTCAGCGTACACTAGAATGTTAGAATTTTTTATAATTTTATTTAGATTAAAACAAAAAATCAGTGCAAATAAAATACTAAAAGAAGATGAAGTAGAAATCTGTTGAAATCTGTTGAAATCTGCAGAAATCTGCAAAAATATCAAATACAACCATATAGTATATTGTATATATACTATGCATATTATTCATTATCTTTGCTATTGATTATGTGTTTTTGTTTACATTTTTCTATATAATATATCTTTTATATTGCATTAGATATGTAATAATAATATATTCATATAAATCAAAAGTACATACGTATGTATATACTCTTCAAAGTATGAAACAATGCCTCTATACTTCTTTCTATAGCCTAGTCACTGCTAGAGCAAAAATTTATACACAAAACAAAAACAAAACTTAAAACGAAATCGTAATTCGTTAAAATTTCGGAAAAATCATCGTGTGATTAGGCTAGAAGTATAGAGGCATTGTAAGAAATATTCTACTCAATAAATATGATTAATTAACAAAATTTATGATTAACAAAAAGTATTAGCTTAACCTTGAACGGCCTGTCGCAAAATTGTCCTCCACTGACTTCGGTCACGAGCGGAATCTCTCCAGTTGGTGATTTGAAGTTTTTTCATTTCTACCGATGCTTCATCTCTCCAATGAAGGTGCCGCCTCCCTCGACGACACGTTTCCTGGGGCATGGATTTGAAGAGTTTCCTAGCCGGAGCATTTTCATCCATATGCTCTAAATGTCCTAGCCCATGAAGACGTCTTATTCTGACTTTTGTGGCTAGATCCATGTCGTTCAACAGCCGGCATATTTCGTCATTGTATTTTCTTCTTCAAACCCTTTCGTCAGACACAGGACCATAAATGCGGTGAAGAATTTTTCTCTCAAAGATACCAAGTGCATGCTCGCTTGGTTTTGATAATGCCCACGATTCAGAACCATATAGCAGCACCGGAAGGATGAGCGTTTTGTATAATTGTGCCTTGGTATTTTAGGATAGGAACTTTGAATCCAGTTTATTTGTTTTATTTGTCGACAGCTTATATTTTGTTTTCTTTTCATTTAAAGTAAATACCAGAGGAATTATTCTAGTTGAGTAGAAAAAAAATATCACGATACCTATTTTCAAAAACGGAAATACAAAAATACCAGAAAACTACAGAGAAATAATACTATTAAGTGCCGAAATGAAGCTTTTTACCAAAATTCTCCAAAATATTCTATCAAAGTAAATTCCTATTTACGAAGAGGAGCAAGATTTCCGTAAAAATAGATCCATAGTAGATGCGACATTCGTGGTTCGACAAGTAGTAGAAAAATCAATAGATTTTGAAAAGCCAACGTTTATGTGTTTTGTCGATCTAACAAAATCATTTGATCGCGTTAAGCTAAATAGTAGTATCGAGATATTGCAAATAAAACGTGTTTCACATGAAATAATCAAAATAATTGAAGATTGAAAGGCAAATACCTCAACTCACATACTAGTCAATAACATCATGTCGAATGAAATTCCAACATCAGCAGGAATAGTACAAGGTGATTATCTAAGTCCATTTATTGTCAATCTAGTTATGAATGAAATTATATAAGAAACGGACGCGGACTTAGAACCCATATGAAGAAGAAATAAAAATTATATGTTTCGATAATGATAACACCATGCTAATATCCAAAAACGAATACGAGCTGCACCAAAATTATTGCACCAGTTTTACCTAACATCAACAAAACTCAACATAGTGATCTCGGTTGCAAAGACAAAGTCACTCGTTATTGCAAAAGATCCCGTAAGGTTCCAACTAACTGGCTATAAACGATGAAATAATCAAACAAATGTAATGTCGTTGAAGTACTTGGGTGTACTTGGAGAATATTTTGATACTAGTATTCTCCGAGCAGACCAGTAATGGTTCATTTGCCTCCAGCCACAAAATATCATGAATTTGAAAACCCTCACTCGTTCGTCGGTTACTATTATTCACAAGTTCTTCGCGTATTGCGTGTTTGTTAAGTAAACAACGAACTGTCAATATACCCATTATTATCCTGATTTTCCATCTATTAAGCTTTAGCAATTTTTTTGCTTTTGATTTGGCAAATTCCGGCCACAATTCCTTTGAAGTTATATAGAACCTATTTTCATACCAGTCAGACTACACTTGTCTTCTCCTGGCGATGTTGTCAATTTGGCAATAAACCACTCTTATGGATATAAGGATGTTTTCATCCTCTGAGTTAGATTGATTGATTTGAAACCCTTCTCTAGCTGCTGTATTAGTCTGAATAGAATGTCTCGTACCAATATGATTTTATTCTGTATATTTCCTGTGAGATCCTCAAGTAGCGGTATAGTGTATTTGAAAATTAACCCATTTACTTTTTTTTCTTAAAATCCATTAAATCGAAATTTTTAAGAAACTTGGCTGACGTTAAAAATTAAAAATTTGATATGATTGCGTTTTCCACCAAAATCAATCGAAATCAATTTAATTGCCAGCCTATTTCACAACATGAAAACAATTTTCATTTTCATTTTACAACAAAGCACAGAATTTCGAATCGAAACTAGTTAATTTATATTCTTTACTAACACATCAACTGTACTAATTTTCTCTTCAAATGCTAATTTTTCTATTGTACTCATTTTTTTCTCTTCAAACTTAAATGCTTTGAATCAAAATCTCTTGCGTCTTCGATCGCTTAAAAACTTTATTTTCTAACAAGGTATACTCGTATAATACTAACGAATAACAAATTTTAAAAACTTCAAATTAAAAAGAAAAATTATAAAGTAGTAAAAAAAAGTTAATTGCGGTAAAGAATTGACTATAAAGAAAAGTTAAGAAAGAAAAAAAAACTCTAAAACAGACATTTAAAAAGCACTTCGACTTTTTAAGGATGTCTTTTGTGAAAATATTTTAAAGAAAACAAATTATTTAATAACGTCACCCATGTTTTATATTATTAACGAGCATAAAAATGTCTATATATATATAAGAGAAAAGGTATATATACAAAACTTTTAAACTTACTCCTCACTTGATTGAACACAAAAATACATGAACTGACCATAATGAATGACTTTGATTTATTAACGATTTATTTTAACCCAACCAGAGATTGCGTTATTACCCATACACTTTATTTCAAAAAATTAACATTAACAAAAACTTTTGGCGTTTGTAAATTATACCCACGGTCAGAGGTGATCAAAAAAAAATATGAGGAATCAAAACTAGATAATGGTTAGTCAATTTATCAATATTTATTTGATCCAAGAAGAGTAACATTAAGCTTAACAGTTGACAATTTATCAACAAATTTAAAATTTCTAAAGTTTTTGGCTATAAAACGAAGCTGCAGATTATCTAGCACGACAAGCGTTGGATACATCTTTCGTAGGGCCAAGTCCGTTCTGTTGGTTTCCCCTGAGTACAGCTAACATGCAATTAAAAGCTTGGGGAGAGCAATAAGCAGAGGATTTCTGAACCAACGCTCCTGAAAATCGTCAAACAAAAATTCTCATACCTAATTCTCTTTTCTAAGTTTCAATAGAAAACAGGTATATGGGATAAAAACAGGACACTGCCTAATAAAGAATCATCTTTATAAAATGTGCCTAACCGAAAACAAATGGGAAATAGAGGAAGAATCTATTGAACATCTACTCTGTGTATGCGAAGGCCTCACTCGTAGCAGATTTCGTCTCATGGAAACAACGTTCCCCAAACAATGCGGCACCGTTGAAGAATATCCTGCGTGTGATCACAAAATCAGATATCCTTAAGGACTCAGAGTACTAACTAGCACCAGCAAATATGACTAAAAACGTTCAACACTTAATTAACTTTTAGCTGGGATAGGATAGGAGAAGGAAGATAATCAAATTTTAAGAAAAAAGTGTAATTCTTTTAAGAAAAGTAAGAATAATTTAAAAAATTAGTCTCTAGAGAGGGCATAAAGGGCTAAAAGCCTACATACCTGACATATAAGGGCCACCTCCGTTTTAATTAAAAACAGACTCTCGAGAACATTAAACCTTAAAGAGCTGATTTTAATTCTGAAGTTAAAAGAAGCAAAAAATTATCAAAACCAAAAAAAAAATGTTATCAATGTTTAAATACCTTGGTTTAGTTTTTTGTCATTTACAATTTCAACCATATTTAATAAGTTAACAAAAACTAAAAAACATTTTAAACTGATTTAAGTTCTTTTTCAAAATAGCATCAATTATATTCGAGGGTCTCCTTGAAAAGGATGTTTTGATTCCCTAAAATTAATTACCATTAAATTTTTTTCAAACAAATTACAGTCAGACATAAGACAAATACTATAGTTATAGTATAGTTATATAAATTATGTTAATAGTGTCTTTAAACGGGACTAACATCAATTTTGCAAAAAATTTTTACATGTCTACTCACTTCCTATTAAATTCTATTTTTAAACAAAATTTTGTTACTAGTAACATTTCGTATTGAATTTTCAACTTATCTACTGCGAAGGAAAGAAACAAAAATTTAAATTTGGATTGAAATGTTTAAGGGTGAATTCACCCTACCTCCAAATATATTTATTTACATAAAACCAAAAATAAGTAAATTTTTCATTTATTTCTCTAGATGAATCTCGTGTCTCTAATTTTTCCTTCCATTTTTTTTTTTTCTTGTTTTTTATTATTATTCATTTTTCATTTACAATAAATTCTGAAAATTTTCTATTTAAAAATTTAACAAAAATAATAGAAAAAATCAAAACAAAAGAAAAAAAAAACAAAGTATGTGAAAATTACATGACAAAAACGTGTATTTTCACGCCGAAAAGTGAGAAATTCCTTTTATTTTTCCGGTCGTTAAAGAATTTTCCTTCTGTTATATCAAAAAAAAAAAAAACACAATCGCGAAAATGCAAAAAAAAATGAATGTAAATATATTAGATATGTGTTAATAATTTTACATCCCCACATTGAATTAGAATTCTATTTCATTTTTCATTGAATGAAATTTGCTCCTATTTTTCCTTTTCAGTTTAAAATACCAGAAAATTTGTTTTTTTATGATTCAACATAAAAACTGCTTGATGAACATTGATGGCATAATGGAATTTTGCAGCTTAACACAAAACGGATGAAATGAAAATGCAAAATACAATTAAATATTGGTAGTAGTAATAGTAGCAGTAGTAGTAGTTGCATTAGCAATAGTAATAGTAGTAGTAATAATTGAAAATAGTTGAAGAAGTAAGAGTAGTCATAGTAGTTTTTTTTTTATTAACTTTTTTATTTTGTTTACAATTTATAATGCCTTAACCTATAAAAAATTTTATAAAACTGGTTTTGATTACTTTTTATGTAATTAACGTAAAGATCTAGCAGAGAAAGATTAAGTTTAGTTTAAAAAGGTATTAATTGTTATTTATACATTTCATTATTGCATATTTTTGGTAAAAATTGTTGAAAAAACCAAATTAATTATTATGTTTGAATATAAAACTTAACCTACCTTAATCTAACTTAATCTACAAAAGCTATTTACAAGGCTTTGTCTTTTGACAATAAGCGATTCTAGTTGTTGTTTAGCCACCATAACTCTCGTTTTGTAAATGTATCTTTAAAAGGAGTGCACATACCGTATTTCATTGAGTATCTGTTAATATTGTCTATAGTAAATTCTATTTTTTTATTCGTAGCCCGTCTATTATAATGAAATAATATAGGGACGAAATTTTGGCTTTGGATATAGCCTTTGCTATCTAGATATAAATGAAATGTTCGGGTGCTATAAAACCCGTTTTTATTGTGCTTTCTATGTATTCCTAGTTATGGTAAAATATATGTGATATTAAACCTATTTCTGAGGTTTGTTGAGCTCTATTGAAATGATTCCTAATCAATTTTATAATAAAGTTGTCGATCCTATTTATATTAGACTCAATAATAGATATATCCAGTTTCAGGCTTACAGGATTTGTTTATGCAAACCCTAATGCATTTTCTTTCAAATTTGTGTGTTCAATTAGGCTACCACTGATATTGTACCAGGTAGAAGCTGCGTACGTTTGAGTAGATCTTATTAGTGTATGATATGTTATCACTTTAATTCTTGTTTGTATATTTTTATTGTAAAATAGTTTTTTGGAGGCCATGAATGCTTTGTTACCTTTTAAGACGGCGTTTTTAACTTGATCTGAAAATTTCACGTTTTGATTTAGTAGTAACAGTAGTAGTAGTAGTATTAGGAGTGACAATAGTTGTAGTAGTATTAGTAGTGATAAAACTAGTTCTAGTAGTAGTAGTAATAGTAGTATTAGTAGTAATAATACTTTGCTGTAAAAAATTAAAAAATGTGTTTGGTAAGTAGGCAGACACGTAAGAGTGGATGAAAATAATCTAACACACTTAGACTAAATTTAAGTGTTAATTGTAAAATCACAGAAACAGGATCATTTCCTAGCGTGGATCCTTTATTTCAAACCAATTTAACCTTTTTACCAAATGATGAAGTCACTCTTAATATTGTTACCTAATCTGGAAAGACAACCGCTAGATAGATTTTTCTTTTACTTTCTTATACTAGTTTGTCTATCATAAAGAGCCCTTCTGCTATGCTTGTTTATAAGGCAGTGTAAAATCTCTGTAACAACCTCTGTCATATCGTACTGACTTGTAATTTTCATAATGATATTACGTTCAGAACCATTTATGATCCAGTGTATGCTAAATAAGTTTAATTATATTACAGTTAGACCTATTGTATCATCTCTAGGATCTTCTTGATATCTATAAGGATCTACTTGGGGTGTATCGCCTTTAGAATATGTTTTAATCGCTTCTAGTAAATTTGTCTATTGGTATATATAAAAAGCAACGGAAAATGTCCTATTCATTGAAAAAATAATTATTAGAGACATCTTAGACAACACAAATAAAGATTTTTTTGTATGTTATTAACAAATTACTTCCTAAGCTTAACTTCATTAATTATACCTAAAACGTTAACCTTGTTATTATTGAAATTAATTCATTTCATTTAGTTCGAAGTAAATAATATCAAATTTTTACAATTTTTAATTTCTGTTTAATTTTTGGTATCCTATAAAGCAGAGCGCCCATATTTTAAATGAATTTTGATAAAATCGTAATACAAAACATAAAAAGGATATTTGTCATTTCACAAAATAAATTGTACAAAAACAATTCCCCCGGTTTTTATTTTTTTTTTTTTGTTATTATTTCTTTTGTTTCCTTTTATTTCACATATTATACAAATATAATTTTTTTTTTTTTTTTCAAATTACAAATAAATGAATGAACATGATGAAATTTCCGCAAGGTATTATTTGATGATATAATTTTAATGGGCAACGTTTTATGATTTTATTCTGAGAAAACCAACTGATTTATAATAATATTTTTTTTTAAGCTAAAACAAAAATATGTTATTTAAATTATTTAAAATGAACAAAAGAATAGTAAAAAAAAAAATAATTTACATAATATTTTCATTTTATTATAATGTTTTCATAATGGACCAAATTTTTTTTTTACTTTTCCATCATTTATTGTTCAGATTTTCTAAAATTATATTGTGTATGTGTTCTTTTTCATTTAAACATTTTCACCGTTATATTTTTTTCGCTTAATTATCTTTCCATAATTTCATATGTAGATACATAAATTAATATATGTACATAATATTATTTTTAAATAGGTATAATACATCATGCAGGATGAGAAAATAGATCTACAATTTTCGCAACAAGATATAATAGCTACTTGTGCAAGTTCGTCTTCTGTCCAAAATTAGACTTGATCTAATTTGAAGACTTAATGATTTGACCAAAGATAATTTACATATAGATGTGGCAAACTAAAATAAGAACCTTAAAAATTCCAGCTCTTGAAAATTGAGTAAAAAACCTAAAAGCTTTTTTTATTCTCATTACAAAAAAAAACATCAACCAAATTTTTTTCTTCTCAGCTGTAATGCATATCATAGAATATAAAGACGCTGGGTGTAATTACACGCTGGGTGGCGCAGTAGGTAGAGCGCCTGCCTTTCAACCGAAAGGTCCCATGTTCGATTCCCGATGAAGCAAAACAAAAAAAAAAAATGCTTGATGAATTTTTCGACCTGGTCCAGTACCCTTTGTCATTGGGATATAATAAATGGCAAAAAAATAATTGAGAGTATAATCTGGTAACAAATTAAATAAAAAATGAAACATATTCTATTTAAGAAGGCTTAGTTCTTGATAATAGCAGTAGTTTTCCACATTTAATGAGTTGATTGCCAGTAATTTGTTAAATAAATACTCGAAATATTGTAGATTGTAGTGTACAATTGCAGTACCGTACTTAATTAAGCACGAAAAGGTAATTCTACCTAAGTTACTGTAGAGTGTAACAAAAAAAAAACAAAAAGAATTTTCAACTAGAAGAAATTAATTATTTTGATTGAAAACAAAATAAAATTGAAATTCAAAATTATTATCCATACTATTCAATCATAACTTCATACAGCATTTAAAATAACAACAACTTATACTTCAGTTTTTATCGTTACTTCAGTTCATTTAATTTTTTGTTTTTATATTTTGGGTTCTTTTTTGTATGAATAAAATAGTTTTTATATTAAATAATGAATAAAAATATTAAATTATGAAAAAAATAACATTAAATAAAACATTATTCATAATAATTATTTTAGTTTAAAAAATTATTATCTTTGGTGTTATATTATATTTCAGTTTTTTTCTTTATCTCAGTTCAGTTTGTGAATTAAAATCTTAACTTAAAAAACTGATATTTAATTTTTCCTAACGAACTCGATATCTATCAATCTCGAGTACCACTAAAGTATTGATCAACGAATTCGGTATCGAGTATCCACTACACTATCAATCTCGACTACCACTAAAGTATTGATCAACGAATTCGGTATCGAGTATCCACTACACTATCAATCTCGACTACCACTAAAGTATTGATCAACGAACACGGTATCGAGTATCCATTGCACTATCAATCTCGATCATCTATAAAGTATTGATCAACGAACACAATAAAAACATTAATACAATATTAACCATTTGTATTTGTTTTGATATTCAGCAGCAGGAGTATACATATTTTTATATCTTTATTTTTTAGTCTATTCTACATGTGGTGTAGTAGTCACATTAATATGTATACATACACTATACACATTTTTAGTTTTTCAATTCTGTTTTGTTCCCTATTCTCTTTTTTGAACAAGAAAAAATTTTTTTATTGTTAGTACTCTTATCGATACTTCGAGTTGAAACAATACCAATACTCAATAGTAACAGTAGAGATTTTTATTCTTGATCAATATTCAATACTCGATATTTTTACAGAAAAGTAACCCATACTTTTATTCTTGGTCAATACTCGATACTAAGTATCATTACTACTGCATATGCCCATAGTTTACAATATTCATATTAAACATCATTTTAGCTATATTTTGACCTGCTGAAAATTTAAAAAGAATAAAATATATACCACATACATTTTATTTACAAAAACAACTTCTTTATATGAAGTAAAAATAATATACAGTTTTTTTTCTTGTGATTTTACGTGTTTCTTCTACTTGAGTGTGAGTCTTGAATATTCTTTATTATTTATATGTATTGTTTACGTTTTTTTTTTGTTTATATCTCTTAACATAAAAAAGAGAATTGCAAATTTTATTTTTATTTATTCTCTTTTTTCTAAAATTTCAAACATTGATTTTTATTTAGTGTGTGAATGTATGATTATATTAGCCCAGTATAAGGGATTTTTAAAATAAAAGCTTTAGCACAAAACTTTCAATAAGTTGCCACATCTTTTTGTAAATTATCTTTGTACCCATTTATTCTTAGAATATATAACTGAATGTATATACATATATAATAGATCAACAGATATAACGGTTTTTATACAAAAACATCAAAACAACAAGACAACTTTCAAATGTCCTTTTCATCCTTAAAGAATAAGATGCGCCACTAAAGATATATATTTTTAGAAAGCTAGCAATTCCAGCTATCTTTGGGATATGGATATGGTTATTAGGTCCTACGCCGATACAACATCTCCCCCAGAAGAGCCAGCCTACTTTCTGATAATAGTAGTAACCACTTTATATAGTTAAAATCACAATATCTAACTTAAGAATGATAAGATAATTATACTTAAGAAGTCAAAACATAAAAGAAAGGTATTTAAAAAATGCTGTTTTTTTTTTTTAAATTCTAAATTTAACCTTCTAAAACAAATCGAAATTTTGATTTATAATTTTTCTTTATTTAAATGCATGCATGCATGTTACATTTTTAACTAAATTAAAATTGGATACACCAAAAAAGAAAAAAAAGCTTACAAATTAAATAAAAAACAATATAGAAATAAAATAACTATAGAATTGAAATAAAATACTTGTAAAACACAATAAAACGTTCTTGAATTCATTTTTATACCTCTATAGATACTCTATAGAGTTGGAGTTCAGATCCTAAGGGTTTGATTTTAGAAGAATTTCTAAAATAACTATAAACACTTTACGTATTAAACTTGTTCAAGATTAGTTAGGAAGAATTTATGGGCAATTTTCAGTAATATAGCCTACAGATGAAGTTCAATAGTGTTGAAAGGGTGAATAATTTTTAAATATATATATAGATAGCATATTATTGAATTATTTTATAATAAGTGAATCTTGCTGATACTGTGATTGTTTTTTTTTATTATCCTACACTGTTTATATTGAATTAGATTAATTATATATTTTGAGTCTTAGTTTTATACTGATATAATTCATTATATTATACACTCTGTACGAACAATTGGGCTCATTTGAGGATTGTTAAATAAATAAAATTATATATGTACTAGTATAGACGACAGCAAAATAAATTGTAGCTCTATCTTTCTTTCATTAGAGTTTTTATTTCGAATTTAACAAAAAAACGAACTTAATTTTTTAAATTCCCTTTATTTTTAAAAAATTTATTTTATTTAATTAGAACTAACCTAATCTTTTTCCTTTTGGGTTATGATGAGGTGAAGTGAATGTACGCACTTATACCGGCGTACATTTTTACTGAACGTTCAAACATCATCACAAAACATCAACAAAACAACAAAATTTCAAATATTAGATTTTATACACTTGCATTTTCTTAAAGACCAATGATTAATCAAAATAGTTTTATCTGAGTGAGACATAAAAATAAAATGTATCACACATTCCTTTACGTGTACAGCGAACGCATCCATAGTTAATAAAGCCTCCATAGTTAAATATAATTCAAATCAAAATTAGAAATTCTAGGTAGGTTTCCATATCTTGATTTGTATCCGTTAATACACCATCATAATCAGACACATACCTAGAGTTTTTAATCTTTATTATTAAAAATGTTTCACCTATAGAACGTACGGCATTTTAATTTTATTTTAATCAAATTTCTATATCAATATGGTTTTTCTATTACTAATAATGCCCATGACATAATATGCATTCATTCATTTTGCAACAAATCAAAATTGGATACCCAAGAAAATAAAAAAAATATACAAATACAATCCAAGTTTGTTAAATTTTGCTTATTTCTATAATTTCTGTGAAAAAAAGAGTATTTATTAATATATAAAATTATAGCCTCTAATCTATTTTTTCCCCAAAGCCATTGTTGTCACTGAACCACCAACCTCATTCAATCAAAATGATTAAAGTAACCGAAATATAAAATCTGGTATCCAAACTAGATATATATAACATTTCTTAAACGAAATATTTAACTTGGTTCAACTTCAACATATCGTTCTGTTACAACGCAATAGATAATTATTAAAATTGATAAGATAATACTGTAAGACCCAATCAATCTATTTAAAAATTAAATTTCAAAGTTTAGGTACAAGAGAACTGCTTTTTTCTTTATTCACGAAGTTTAATTCAACGGAAATAATATCCACCAAAACATGTAAGGCCCCTATTACACATCAATCAATGATCCATCAATGGTCAATATATTGTCAATATATTGACCGTTGACTGATGAGAAAGGATTGATCGTGATTCTGTTCTCATCAATCTTGCTGTCAAAATTCTCATCAATATTGCTGACAAAATCAGCGGAGGTCAAAAAATTACTTTTTGGGAAATGTTCACATATTATTTTTTGGGAATGCTCAGAAAAGATTGTAATACTAATTTATAATGTAAATCTAAAGAGATCAATTTTTATATTAATTTTAATAATTATAGCAATAATTATTGTAAAAAAACAATTGATATATTATTCAATAACTAGCTTTGTAATATGTTTTTTTTTGTGTTAAATGCTGTTTGCCTTTTGGTTATTATACCATATTAAACTATTGATTAAATTTCTATTAGTCCTTATTATTATAAATCAAAAAAATTGTTTGTTTTATTTATATTATTATTATTATTTTCGAAGAACACTAACATTAAATTAAAAAAATTTAGTTCATGCAATCAATTTTTCCTGCAAAGGTTCAGCATGGTAGACAGGGGTTAAAAAAAAGCACCAAAGCAATTTGTATATATATGCATTTGTATACATATGCAATTTGTATATGTGTTGGAGCGTTCCGTCGAACTTACAAACATCCAGATAAATGCAGAATAATATATATATAATGTGCAAAAAAATAATTTGTTATTTTTTATACACAACATTTACTTTAAAAATTCAATTTAAATTGCAGTCAAAAACATTCATTCAGAAATTATATTTTCAATATTCAATTCAGAAAACTTTCACAATATGTTTATATAAAATGTCAAAATATGGATAAAAGGATTGATGAGTGCATGATTGATGTGTAATCGCTCATCATTCTTTTCATCAATATATTGTCAATATATGGACAAGAAGATTGATGAAAAGAATGATGTGTAATAGGCACCTAACAACACTTATGGAGGTGAATGAAATAAAAAAACTTATTATTTTAAAATTGTTGTGAACATTATAACCCTCGAATCGAAGTATAGGTAATCCTAAACCTATTAACACAGAAAATCAATCACGAATCTGATATACAAATGAGTACAGAATATTGTAGGAACTACAATTAAAGCACCACTTTTCTTTTCACAAATATATTAGCAACAATAGCTAAATCCATATCCAATGTGTTTTTAATCAAACATATAACTCAATAGTACTTCAAAAGAAATGTATGTACATACAAACAACATAGAAGTTAACGACTGTACCTAAAACTCTAAATTCCGTTACAAAATTAATATACTCAACAGTTTTAGACTGTACTAATTTCTTAATAAACTATTTCAAAAAAATCAACATATTATCATTGCGTATACGTTCACCTATAATAACATTCCAAACAACATAAACAAAATATGCAGCGTCAGAGATATTTCTAGTACTAGTAGAGCAGGTATAGCTTTTTGCTAAATATTTGAACAGTTCACTTGTAGGAAGCAAATAAAGAACATTAAAAAAATGTCATTTAAACTTTTTATTTTTTTTATTTTTATTTTTCAATCTTTTCAATGGAAAAATTTAACTTATTGTAATGCATATTATTGAAAACGGCTCGCGGCTCTGATATTCATTGGATTTTGTGAATTTGATTTTTTGAAAACGTGCGCTTTGAAAATGAATCGGTAAAGCTTATTGAAATTTTTGAAAACGTTGCAGAAACGAGCTTCAAACAAGTTATAGAATTTCATATCCGACATTAATTTAGCGCGTTTTATAAAATGAATAGAAAAAAACTAAGTTAAATACATATATTAAATATTTATTTATTTATTTTTGTTTTACATCAAAATTATGTAGAAATATCAAATGTTTGTTTTTTTTTTATTAGTACATCTTTTATAAAATAAATTTTAAATATCTTGTTCAAACAAATTATTTTTACTAATCTTCATTAATTAAATAAAAAATATCCTTTGCAATGTTCTTTACATTTATCCTTTTATCATTTCTTCAATTTGTTCATGTATTAGTTATAAAATCCAGTTTTGCAATATTTTATACTTATACTAAATACTTATTGCGTACAACAATACAAGAACAAAATATTTACCGCTGACAGATAAATTTTACCGATTACTGAAGCAACCGACGTTTTCAAAAATACCAAATTATTATTCGATCGAATCGAACACGATTTTACTCAATACGAGCCGCGCTTGAAACGCCGTTTTCAATAATAGGCACTATTATAGAGTTAAGCACCAAGGGTCAAAATTATCCAATGTTTGCATTGTTGTAAAGATTGAAATTTCTTCGATCACTTAGTTATTCAGCAAAAATATCTTATTTTTAATACATTCATACAATTTGTAAGCTTTAGTGTTGTTTATCAACTTGCAATTTTTTAACTTAATTTCTAGTTAATTGACTATCTGGGAAAAAATAGAGCAATAAAATTTTCATCATACATGATTTTCTATTGTTATTTTTACATTTTGTATTGACTACATTTTAAAATTTTTAAGTGTTAACCTCTTTACTTCTATATTAAGATCACTCAACTTATACAATTAACACATTTTCTTTCATTTATAATTAATTCAGTTAATATATAGTTCAATTGTTCAATAAAGACTTTAAAAACATTTGAATAAAAAAATTTCTGTTACTAAAAATTAATGACTTTGATAATTTAAATAATTTTGTTACTTTAATTTAATCTTTACTACATCAAGTATGCACATCGATTATGTTAACCCGATCCTATATTTATATTTAAAAAAAATTAATATCTAAAAATGGTTTAAAGAGAATTTCAGCATTCAAAAATTAATAAAAAAAATTTACAAAAAATTTGTAAAAACAAACAAACACACACTTCACAAAAAAAACAACTTAAAAGTAAGAACACTGAGGTATCAGCGAATATCAAAGGCAAAAAAAAACGAAAATGGTATACCAAATACCACATAATAAAATTTTTCAAATACATTATTTGCATATTAAACTATAATCCTATAAACATATTATTTATTATACAGTTACATTAAATAACCTTTTTAAAAGGATAAGAATTCAAAGGGATCAAATGTAATTTTTTGATTTTTCATTAAATTTTTGTGAACATTACTTACTCACTTAATTGAAAGTTATATTATTTAGGAATTACGTTTAGGCTTCAGACCATAAAAAAAAAATCCAATTTTTTTTATATTAGTTTGCGATGTTAGATTGCAATAGACAAAATGTCTCACACCATCCCCCTTAACGATCCTATTTATTGGTCCCACGTAATGGTCCCCTTTAATGGTCCAACACCACCCCCCTTAATAGTTTTACTTAATGGTCCGCTTTAATTTTCTTACACCATCTCACTTAATGCTCATACTAAATGGTCTAATGTAATGGTCCCCTTTAATGGTCCCCCACCATCCCCTGGGAAAATTTCCATCATTCTATACGAGAAAAAAGGTCTACGACATAATAAAGAAAATAATAAATGCAAGTTCACGTGCTTCATAATATTGTTATCATTTCTACAGTATTCAACGCAGTGATAGCTTTGGAATCAAACAAATTTCCGACCCGCTTGTTTCAATAACCGTGAAAACCTAAAATTTTAATTTAAACATATTGAGTATACCTCTCAAACCAAGTTTCATTTAATATCAAAAAATTCAATCATTAAAGGAGGTTATAAAATTTTATCAAATAATTGAAAAAAGTTGAAAAAAGTAATAATCGCAATGAGCTTAAGATCCGAATTGAAATCTAATGTTTCAAATAAAAAAAAATTAAATAAAAAATTTCGATTTACTTTCTAGAAACATCTTTAATTTAAATCAAACTAGCTTTACAATATTAACACACTTGAACAGCTGCATTTCAAAGAATATATCAAGCTACCCATATTAGCACACTCTTGTTATAATTTAGTCCAAAACAAAATTTATATATATATAGTAGAAATATTCATCTCTCATATATCATTAACTCTCATTTCACAAACGTGGGATGATGAGATAAAAATTAGAAACACACTAAAATAATGCTGTTCTAAAATTAAAAAAAATGTCTTCAAATACGCACGAAGTAAGCATTAATAAAGTGATCAAATATATTCCCACGCAGAATAATAAAACAAAATGATAATGAATCAAATTCGAAATCATATTATTAAGTGCCAACAATTGTTTATTTTAAAAAATATAATTTTTTAATTGGATCAGTTGGGTTATATTCGGAACAACAAAGCCTAAATATTAATAATTTGATTATGTAAGATATTTTAACTGAAATTATCATTTCAAACATATCAACTGAACATTTTATTCTATTAATAAGTAAATATTCAAAAGAAATTTTCATATACCCTTTAAAACCAAGAATTTCATTATTATTATTTTTTCAATAAAGAAATTTTAGGATTTTTAGATTGGGGCATTTTCTGTGAAATGGAAATTTTACAAAATATTTCTGAATAATATTTACGGCTCTTACGAGTAATTGAATAATTTTAGGTTTTTAACTCCTTGAATTTATTTTTATTTATATAGCTATATATATATATTTTTTTTTAATATTCCCAAAGTAAAATTTTAATGAAATTCATATATTATTTTAAATTTAACTGTAATATAACTCAACTGGTATATATAGTTTGAAATATCTATATATACTCGTATATACCCAATACAATTTACATTAACTAATAATTTTTGCTAAAAAATTTCCTCATTTTTCTTTTTGTATTTATTTACTTAAAAGGAAATTTGTAACTGAATACTTCGATAATATGATATAGAAATTTTCACGATAAGGATTAAAGGGATATAAAATTATACAAAAAAAAAAATTAAACCTTTGTTCTTCAAGAAATTCCAGAAAATTTACTTTATTTTCTCTCTACCATTTAAGGGATAAAGCAGTAAAATTCAGATATGAAGGGTTTTTTTCTTTCATAGAAAGTTATTTTTAAAGCCGTTGTCAAAGGAAAATATTCTGAAGCTTCGGCTTAATTCAAAAATAATCTAAAATTTTATTACTTCTAGACGCCGATTATGTTCAAATTCTTATGTATACTCTTTTAATAGCCAATTTATTTCAAAATTTATATCAATTAAATACTTAGTGATACATTTGAATATAGCAAGACGAATTCCATCTTTATTACTCTGATATGGTATAGAAAAAAGCAAGTTATATGCTTGGTTTTTTTAAACGTTGGACAAGGGAATTTGAAGATCGTTATGTAATAAAATCTTTTTATATGGTATGCAACGTTCCCTCTAAGCTGCGCACGTGCGCAATTGCGCACTAATTTATTTTAAATTGGGCATAGAAGTTTGCTTGTAAATATTTAATATTTAAAAAAAGGTCCCAAGAAAAATTTTTTTAATAAAAAATTCAAAAATTCAAATGAATATTGTCTTATTAGGCTGTTAAAATTGTTATGGATTTAAATAGTATACCCAAATTAATCAGCAAAATCGCAGCAAGAGAAAATCGTACAGAAACCATTTCTAGAACAAAAGCTGGTTAATTATAATAGATAATTTTAGGAATTTTAATAGATAATGTTGTTCTTGCCATTAAAATGAATTCTTCACTCAGTCGAAATTAACAATAATTTTGCGAAGTATGTAGAGATTTCAGAAAATTGGAGCAGTAAAAATTATGCTTTTGAATTTGTTGAGTGTATCAGCCACATTATCCAACAAGAAATATTAAATGAAATAAAAATGGCACAATTCCATTACTTAATAGTGGATGAAAGCACTGATATTTCCGTTCACAAAATGTTAATTATTTATATAAAATACCGCTTTAATTTTAATTAAAAAACTGTTTTCGCTGGAACATAATATAATACAATTAAATGCATGGGACGGAAAATCAATTGTGGAGTCCATAAAATGTTTTTATAAAACTTTTAATCTGGATATGCAAAAGATGGTAATGTTAACATCTGATAGATATGCTGGGAGAATATAATGGATTTAAAGCACTATATTAACCCAAGAAATTTGTCACTTAATTTAGCAAATTATCACGCAATATGTGGCACATGGAGAGGATTTGGGAATCGATGATGG
Source organism: Argyra leucocephala (assembly GCA_963942445.1). NCBI lineage: Eukaryota > Metazoa > Arthropoda > Insecta > Diptera > Dolichopodidae > Argyra > Argyra leucocephala. Next base: position 26,791,199 of record OZ012678.1, on the reverse strand, counting down.
TTGGAAGGTTATAGCTCTTATTTCCCAAGTAGTAACATTATTGCGAAAAGTATATACCAAGTTTTGATGTTTTACCAATTAGAAGTTTTGATGTTCCGCCCTCTTAATGAAATACTCTGGCTTTCTCGTCATTTTGCAGTTATTCCGTTTATTTGGAATTATAATGTCTTAATAGAATTTTACAAAGAAAAAATGTATAGTTCCAATTCAGTTGATCCAATCTCAAAATATTGCTTAACAGCTTTAGAAAATAATGCAAATCGTATAACATCGATACAATCAGCATTAAATGATGTTTTTATCGAATTAACGAAATAATCAAAATATTTACTGTCACCTATAGAAGCGCTTCAATATTCTAAATCGATCATTACAAAATTAAAAGAAGTCAGTATCTTGGTGATATAATTTATTGAAATTCTTGAAGATGAAACTAAGAATAATATGAAAATATCATCTGAGATTTATTTTTATTTGTTGAAAAGTTCTGCTACCATTTGAATAAATGATTTCCTATTGCTGACGTGAACGTTTGGAATGCTTTTGATCAAAACGCTATTATCAACATGATTTTAATTATGGGAACAAAAACTTAAAAAAATTAATTTTGAAATATGGAAATCTCATCCCAAACATGAATAATAAAATAATAATGGATGAGTATAAAGATTTAAAATATTTATTTGCGGAAAAATTCAAAAACAATAGTCGAAATTTGAAGATAGTTTTCAAAATATAAGAATTTTGCTTGATATTTGTGGAACCTTTCAAGCGTCGAGTGCTGATTTAGACTGATGAATTTGAATAAAACTTAGAAATAGGTTGAAAGTAAATAACTTGGGTAACTTAATAAGAATAAAGTCACACTGAATAGCGGAAAATATTATTGACTTGGATATTATTGACTGGAGGAAAAACAAGGACATAGAGAAAAAAAAATAATAATGTAATATGTAATTAATAAAAAAATTCATAAACAATAAAAAACTTAAAAAACTGCAATCAAAAACTTTTTTTTTTAATAAAATATCTAATTTACCAAGTTTTTGTTAAATTTTTTAAAGCTAAAAAAAAAATTAGAGGGAACGTTGATGGTATGGTACCTTCTTTACGGTATTCACACAGATAGAATCGAATCGGTTCAAAAAAAAATTCTTAGATTGGTTTTACGTCTTCTTAATTGTGAGCACACTTTAAGATTACATCCTTATCAACATAGAATAAACCTATTACATTTCCATACTCCTGAAAAATGTTGTAAAGTTCCTGGTATTGCATTTCTAATTGAATTAAGTAATCATTTTGTCTCCTCAACTGTTTGCTAACTTTATTTTTTGTTCACATTCTAAACTAAGATTTTCAAAATCTTGAACATTCTGGCTTGGACCGTCTCATATAAACAATACAATAATATATAACGGATGTTATTTTTAGAATGATAGAATTTTAAATTGCAATAAAACACACTCAAAGTAAGATTGAAGCCAAACATTTTTTAATTCATTTCAATAAGGATCGACAAGTTGAATCATGGAAAGATGCACGTCGCAACAACATTTACAAATTCACTTCGTGAAATTTATAGCTAACATAATCGTCCATCAGAGCAGATTATTCGTCCAACTATCTATATATTTCGAACATCATTTTCTCTACTCAATGCAACAACAACAACAACTACAAGACAAAGAGCTTTATGTGTACAGAAGAAAATATCGGTGCTGTAAGAGCTAGTGTTGATAAAGATCCAAATTTGTCTATTCATCGATGTTCACATCAAGTTGGATTGTGTGCAACCATCACATGGAAAATTTTGCGTTAAGATCTTGGTCTACACCCATACAAGATTCAACTGATCGCATCATGGAACAGCTTCACGTTGGTCCACTTTTTTATCGAAAATTTATGTTTTTGTACGAAAAGTTCGTTTTTGGTTGAACGGCTACGTAAAAAAACAAAATTGCCATATATATGGAACGAAATAAATCCTCAATAAATTCAGCAGGTTTCCTTGCATACTGGAAAATGTATCGAATGGTGTGTTTTACACGCTAGAAACATCATAGGTCCATATTTTTTTAAAAATGATGCTGGAGTTGATGTTACAGTAAAAGGTGCAGTTCGATGATCAATGATTTTTTGATTTAAAATTTGATTGATATTGACCTTTCATACTGATATCGCAACATTTGATTTATTGAAAGAAAGATTATTTCGAGAAATTGTCCAATTAATTGGCCTCCAAGATCATGCGACATAACGTTACTGGATTATTTTCTGTGGGGTTATGTCAAGTCATTGGTTTATGCTGATAAACCAGAATAGATGATTTCGAAGCCAATATAGCCCGTGTTATTGTTGAAATAAGGCTTAAATTACTCGAAAAAGTTGCCCAAAATTAATCTGATCGAATGCGGTTCCTCAGAGATAGTTGTGAACTGTTGTGGGCATATGAAAAAAATTATTTTTAAAACCTAAATGCCATAAAATTATCTTTCAACTCTTAACAAAATATCTTTTGCAATATAAGATTTTGTTTTGGGCAATTGAAATGACTAAACTATAAAAATTTAAAATCTTGTTCGCTCTATGCAGTATATTGACTAAATTAAATTACCATAATTGCATTATGTCTACACATGTATAGTACGACACAATAACATTCAATGCTTCTTAATGCAAAAGTTTTGATTTCAAAGAATACAAAAAGTTATTAACTTTAAACACAATACACATTAAATATTTTCAAATAATACAGAGAAAATTTCTTTACAAAGAAAAATATATAACTAACTCTTTTCTTCTGATCAGTGGTGGTATTGATATATCATATAGCATATATCATATAGCATCACAACCCTTGGTTTTAGCCTTATTCACAATTTTTTTTTCAATTATCTCTTTCTCTTACAGTTGTCTACCAATTTATTATATCCTGATTTATCGCGTCTGCTTCAATATTGTCTTCCCATTTATTTATATGATCATCTAATCTTTCCGTGATTTTAATGATTTTAGTTTTCTGGCATTCTTATTATAGGCCCATCTTAGTCTTTGGCTTTTAATGAATTTTACTATATCATAACCATCCGTCAGTTCACATAGTTCGTCATTATATCTTTTCTACTCTCCATTTTCTAATCTGATAACACCATATAGATTTGTCGGAATAGTTTTGTTTCGAATCTTTTTAAAAATATTCTCGTCAATCAGTGTTAATATCCAAACTTCACTTCCGTATGTGACTACCGGACGAATCACTGTTTCGTATATTTTGTATTTTTCCCCCCTAGTTAGTAGTTTAGATCTTATTAATTTTTTATGTACATAATAAAATCTGTTTCCCGCTGGCAGTTTTTCTTGTATGTTGCTTTTCATATCATTGTCTAAAACAATTTTACACTTTCGATTTCATATTCGTAAATTTTTATATTTTCAGTTTGTTTTCTTACTTCACTTCTGCACTCTTGATACTTCTGGATGGTATTGATACACATTAAGAAAAATTTCTGCGGTTCCGAATCCTAACCTATCACATTGGTTTGTATAGTAACTAAATAGATATCCATTTCAAATATATATAACAATTTATTACAGTTACGTATAATAGTATACATTATAATAAGCAGTACAATAATCACTTGTAGCCAAGTACTACGACACTATCGAGTAGCTGTTGTTGTTATTTCGATCACTACCTCTAAAAGAGGACCTACAACTGCTAACACGCTGGGTGGCCATTAGATAGAGCGCCTGCCTTTCAACCGAAAGGTCCCAGGTTTAATTCCCGACGAAGGCAAAATAATGCTTTCTGGATTTTCGAACTGGTCTAGTACCCTTTATCATTAGGATAAAATAAATGATAATTAGTTGAGAATTTTGGTTATCACTAAAAATAAAAATGAACTATGCTATATGAAGGCGAAATACTTTACGGTAGATATAATTTTCCACATTTAAATTAGTAGATAATAACCATAAAAGAAAATCTACAGAAAAACTATTTTATATGTGATTGTGTAGTGTAGTCTCTGTGTAAAAGCGGTTAGGGTGTTCATCCCATGGACTTGGAATTATATAAAAAAAAATCTATCAGAAACGTGTTGAGAAGGAATAATTAAGTGTTAATGTTTTACTAGAACCCCCCATTTAATATCTATTTTCTGATTAGATTATCAATCTACCATAAATAGGATCCATAGATTAAATTAAAGCCAACAAAAAAAATCATTGTAAAAAATTTCATTTCATTTTCGAAAATTCTATCAACTTGTATGTACAATTTAAGAAGACAATGTTTTTTAAAATTAATTTGGTTGATTTTTCTGTTACGAAATTCAACAAAATTTTCTACCATTAAATCTCCTTTTTTCATATTAAATACTCAAAAAATATTTAAAATAAATAATTTAGTTTTCACATTTTACTATACCTACATACAATTATTATAATCAAAATATATTTTATAGTTTTTCTTTTTTTCTAATAATCGACCTACGAAAAACTTTTTAAATATCTTTATTTTCACCAAATTTCATTCAGATTTCATTTACAACCTAAAATTAAAATCCTACTTTAATCCCACTAGTTTCATATCAATATTTTCTTTTTACATAATATATATACATACTATATATATGTATATATTTACCCACACGTATATATAGGAAAAAGAAAAGGTCAAAACTAAAATAAAAACAAATAATTTTAGTCCTTTGCAATAATTGTAATTATTATAGAAAACTTTATTAGCCTCCTCTATATAAATTTTCAACCCAAAATATAAATCTTCATTTTATACGATGTTTATCATTAGTTTTTAACATGCCACTTTGAGTTAACATTTTTACATGATTACATATACTTATTTATGCAAAAGGTATATAATAATATAATGTGTACATAATAAGGTATATTATTATCATAATTGTGGTGATCTCTAATCAAAATTGTATCGTACTAAAGGATACTAACCTGATTGAATATAAAAGAGAAAAGAATTGCATTAAAATATCACTTTACAATAATAATAGTGCTCAGTATAGGATATATCAGCATATGAGGAATGAAATAGGGTATATGAAAATCTATAGTTTCGAGGTATTTGCATTCAAAGTTATTTTGCAAAATTAAAAAAAAAAAGTTAAATTGTTAAAGGTTTATAACTTGAACAGTATTTTGTGTAAAGTAAAACACCTAGCGGCATGATGTTATTTGACATTTTGACAATCTGTTCTGTATTCGATTGGATTATGTTTATTGTTTGTAGGCATTAGTAGTTTTTGATTATAAATTTTTTTTTAACAACCTTACGCGTCTTCTATTTTGACTGTATTTTCATATAATAAATTATACACCATTGTATTTGTATTTGTTTTTTGTATGGTATATAAATACACCATTTAATTTTTATATTGATAATAATAATAAAATATATTAAATTCTTTAAAAATACATTTTAATTGGCAAAAATAAAAAAAAAAACTAAAAAATTAGGAACAATTCACGAAATAAATTTAATCGCAATTTTAAATAAATTATAAATTAATTTTCATCCTCTTCACCTTCAAAATAATTTGGTTCTTCTAGTCTAGTTCTTTGAATACATTTTTTTATGCAGACTGTTTTGAAATGTGAAGGCATTGTTTCGCGTAAGTAGATCCTTTTTTTTAGATATATTTATAGGTCTTTTTCATATTTGTGTCTTAACTCTAAATTAATTGATAAATCTGTATATTTAGATCAATTGTTATAAAGACATCAGCGTCCCATTCAGTTTTATATGCTATGTTTTATATTTTTAGTTTGGTCTTAAAAACTTTTTTAAAAATTCAAAAAAATCTTGCATGTTTTGACATGTTTGCACTTCTTTATGTTTAAATGTATGTGAATGAAATTACTTATAATTCTAATATCATCAGCTGATTCAATACTTGTCGTATGTTAAGTGGGGTTACTTTTGGGAAAATGGAATTTAAAGTTCTAATTGCAAAAACTCTTATGTCCTACGGTAGGTTTCCTCAAAACATTGACAGAATGTAATGACTGTTGTTCACTATAATAATTATTTTTTTTAAATTACCTAAAAGAAGTGTTTAAGTTATGAATATTAATTAAAATATTAAGTAAAATTTTATCGTCTGTTAAGATTTTGAAAAAAATTATTTTCAACCCTTGGACATACGACAAAAAATAAATACATACCACAAAATGCTACTAAGATATCTTTATTGGAAGTAAGTTGAAGACATCATAAAACTATTTTATTTCAATTTCATTTGGCTTATAATTCAAAACCAATCAAAAAATAAAATATATCAACGTAATTTTTTTGAAAATGTTTATTAGAATAAAATAAACTCATTGATTTTTTATAAAAGAAAAATAATATCTTAAAATTAAGATTTAGATAAATATTATTAAATTATTTAAACGATAAAGAAAATAAATTTGTACACAAACACCATCACAATATTTTTATTTATGTAACATAAAACGAATTTTACTTAATTTTTTATTAAATTAAAAAAAAAAAATAAATCAACATTTAGGAAAGTTCTCATCAATATTTTACCTTCAATTAAGTTTTTCCAATACCTATGTTTATGTATCGTATAAATTAGTGAAATTATTTTAAAATAGCATTAAAAAAGGCTTTATCGGCTTCATCCAAATATGGTATCATGCTTTTCGACAGGGCTTTTGCAAATTACCAGTTTTAAAATTTATTTCCTGCGCTGAAGTTTTATATTTAATTTCATACAAGTTTTTTTTTACTATAATTCAAAAATTTCACTTTTGAAAATGGAATTTGATTAAATTTGAATTCTCCTACCAATTTTCCATATGATTTATAATCTTGCGGTAACATTTGCAATATTTTTAAATGAATGTTTGGATAATTCATCTTCTTTAAATGTTTTATCAACGACAGTGGTCTCCCAATCTCAACATTCTTAAGAAATTTTTCTATCGCACTATGGAAAGCGTCAACATCTTGAATTAATGAGCGGTCAGAAAACTTTTGTTCTACTATTCTGATATTTTGATTTTCACTCAAAAACCTTAAAATAGCAAAAGATGTAAGTTGATTTCTACATGAGTCGCTCCACAAAATTATATGATATATTTGATTGTTATCTTTCACAATTGCAGACAGAATTTTTGAAAGGGCACAGCTAATATCCGTTCCGGGTCGCCCACCTACAGTTTCAGACCATAAAGCGCCATAAGTAATTTTTTTTTTTCACCTTAAAAGAAATTTAAAAAATCTAAATTTTGTCTGTTCGTTTCTATGAGTTTCATAATATAATTTTTCTTCTGCTGAAGGATTGTTTGTTTTTTCAAACAGAAGACATTTATCACATCTATCTTTTTTCGGGACTTCTTTTTTAGTGTATTATTGTCATATATTAATGCAAAATATTAACATACGACATGTATTTACGGGATCATAAAAATAAATACTTGTTGTACTCTACATACGATAAAAAGAGATTATCGCCAATTTATATGAGTAATTTATCTTATGTTCGTTTGTGATTACATACGACAAAAGTTTTTGTTTTACTGAAATAGATTATCAATATCTCGAGAACTATCAGAAATTTTGCGAAACGGATTAGTGCATTTTAAAGAGCATATCTAAAAACCCATAAATCACTTTATATCTAAAAACTGCCAAAAACTAACATACGACAAGTATTGAATCAGCTGACGATATGTGTACACTATTTAAATTTTTTAATTGTTAAGAAAGCAAAATTTACTAATAAGAATTAAAACAGAATCAGAATCTTTTTTTTTATTAACATTAATAATTAGAATCAAACTATTTCAAATGAAACAAGGTAAAAGCAACATACATCATTTTATTTCTTGTAAAGCGTAGACTAAAACAAAATCTGTAAAACATCTGTAAATTATTTTAATTAAATACTTAAAACAACATGCATAATCACAAAATTAATTTCAGTTTTAATTTATTTTGTCACATTATAGTATGTTTAAATTTATTTAAAGTCAAAATAAGATATATTATTGTTAAAGAAAATAGAAAAAATTCAACAAATAAATTAAGATGGCTACCTATACTTACTCATCAAAACAGCAATATATTAGATTGTTAGAATTTATAAATTATTAAATAAATTATTTAAAAAAATTAACAAACAATGGATTAAACAACAATTTAATTCCAAAATAAACAAATTAATATAATATAGAATAATTTTTATCTAAAAACAAAGTAATAGAATGAAGGAAGTAGGTACTTTTAATAGCTATATATTATTTATTCACTTTCCCTATTTAATTTTATTAATTGGGAACAATCACTAAAAATTGAATAATAATATAATCAAAACAAATGATCACTACTTGAAATTTATAATTACTTTACCAAAATAATAATCAAAAACTATTATTAATTTTTGATATACTAAAAGAAATTAAATAGTTTGATACATTAGACTTTCGGCATACAAAATATAAATCTAAACATTTTTTATTTATGTAGGTTCAACTGTATAGTTTTTAGCTTTGAGAGAGAGAATCTTTCAAATGATTATAAGAACGTATACGGTTTTTACACTATTTCTTTACCAAATATTTTATTTTTTGCGTATACAACATTTTAGTTTTCGTTTATAAAAATGGCTAGACACAACTATTATAAGAATGGAAAGTAGTTGTACATATAAAATCGAGTACGAGAATATAAAAATAATATAATCGAATAATGGTGTATAAATATTGTACGCTTCTTCATTTCTCATAGTATGACGAATGTTCCATGAATTTAAATTATTCTCTATTATAGTAGTTCGATTGATTCTAATATATTTTGTAATAATTTCCAGAGAAAATCACATCTAACCCCTCTATTGCTTCCCTATTCAGTAATAGTTTTTATTTTTACTCCCTTTTGATATTTCATCGCCTGTACCAAATCGAATCGATCAAAAGTATTTCAGATACTAAACTGCATGGAAATAAATAAATATGAACTACCTTAATTTATATGTAGTAAAAGAGAAAATTTAAACAAGGTATAGGAAAAAAATTATTTTCATGGCATCACAATATTAGGAATTAGATTGGTATACCAAACTGATTCAACGACTAAGAGAAATACTAGTATGTATCACAGCATCGTAACATCGTTATTACTATAATCAAATAACTGCTAACATCAAGAAGACATTAAAAACAATCACAGATTTAAAAAAGTTGTATTGGTCAATATTGATCCAAGCACTTCGTTATTTACAATTGAAAATCACATTAGGGGTCGATTGGAAAATCAGAATATAAAAAATCTATAATAATTTGTATATGTCCCTTTTTCTTTCTTCGTTCTTATAACTTCGCAAATTGATTTATTTAGGTACATCTAATTATCTTAACAGTGTTAGAATTTTTTATTTTTTTTAAAGCTCTATTCATATTCCCTCGTCTTATAATATCTTCCAATTCTATTTTTGCTGCAATAATCCATTGGTCAAGGTTTGTTGCTTTCAAAAAACACCAACATTATTTTTTGATGTACGCTTTAATGTGATGCTACCAGAAACATTGCATATTTCGTAACCGTACAAGAGCTTTACATTTGACACGAACAGTTTGTAGTGTGCCGAAATATGTTGTTGGAGTGCCATATTCGAATACCATATTGTGTCATTCCAAAAAAGTATGCACTTTATTGATTCCGATTTCAATATCCAGCTTAGCAAATGCAACTGACAACATGATGCTGTCCGGGTAATTAAACTGTTCCACCTAAACTATTCTTACTTCTTCATCCTTTTTACTGCAGATTTTTGTTTTTCTTCCATTTAATATTTATAATCTGAATGATTTACAATTCAATAAGTTAAATAATTTTGTATATGGTACCGGCTTGTAGAAGAGTACTCTATTGGTCGCATTGAATTTTACGTTTTAATCTCCTAGAGCCTGGATCCCTCATAACATTATTTGCCAGTTCACATGGTTGGATTTAAGCTTTCTGCCATTTTTTATTCATTTTTTTATATTATTTTTTTTTAATTACCAGTATCAGTATATACCAGTAATAAACCGGTATATATAAATGGGCAAGAAATACCTCATTTAAATACTGCCAAATATCTTGGTATGACGGTAGATGCGAAACATCGCTGGAAAGCTCACATCAAAAACAAGAAAGAAGAATTACAAATCCGCTATAGAAAAATTAACTGGCTCATAGAAACATTGTGAACGCGCCCTGGTTCATAAGAAACTATGATCTACATAGAGATTTGCAAACAGAATCTGTCGATAAGGAAATACAGAAATTTGCAAGAAGAAAAAGGCTTCATCACCATGTAAATATGGAGGTAGTCAATCTTCTGGATAATAGAAATATAGCCAGACGACTCAAAAGAGTAAAACCTTTTGAGTTAGTGCAGCAATAATCACCCATATTCTTGAGGACTCGTCGCGCTGATGATCGAAGGTTGACTCGCTCCCACGTTTAGATAGATTTGTTTTTACGGGATTTATGAAGAATTCAGTTATGTTGATTGCCAACGAAACGAGGTTTTTCACAAGTCTTCCATAAATATAAATTCGTTCGGAGAGCTGGTTGGCTTTTCGTCGCCGATGCGATGGGTCTTCAAGGTTATGGATGAATACGCCAAAGGAAAAGTTAGATAGATATCGCTGGATGTAGTCTACATTGAAAAATAAAATAAAGCCAAGAAAAAATTGCTCATCGGTCCTGTAGACTAGATCTCAATATAGGAAGGGTGTGGTTTAGTGGGTAAGAATCCCACACACAATGTCAAGCTACAGGGCTCGCTGTGTCTTTTGAAGATTCCCACCAGTCTGCGTATAAAAAAAAAAATTTGTTAATTGTGTTTTATAACTTTTATAATTAAAACAAAGAAATTGTCTTGTTTCATCATGTATTCAAGGAACCTACAAATCGTTTTGAATTAAACCACAGATTACTGATCACAATTTACTGGAATTTTTGAATTACATCAATGTTGGATTTAAATGCAGCGCCCCAAATTTGGACTTCATACGACCATACAGGTTTAAGTGAAGCATTGTACAGTAGCACCTTGTATTCCAAAGACAATTCTGATATTTTACCCCTTAACCAATACAGACCTCTGAGCTTTTGTCCCAATTGAACGCGCTTACAAATTATATGCTTCTTATATGTTAAATGCATATCAACATGAATACCCAAATATCTGACATAATACTCTTGTGGTATGACTGTACTGTTCAAAATTACAGGAATACAGTAACCTTTGCTCAGTGTAAATGTCACATGAGTTAATTTGTTTCCATTGACTTTTATTTCCCTACTGTAAAGTCAGCTTTGCATTTGATTAATTCATGCAGATTTGAATTAAATTTTATTTTCCATAATTACTAACGTAATTTCGATTTTATCTTTAGTTGCCTGCGTAAATTCAAATTGGTAGAATATTTCAGACAATCCTTTTGCGCAGACTAGATTTGAATTTTTATTTTTATTTTTTGCATATTTTATTATTTATGCTTTTCTTACCTCTCTAATCACTTTTTACATTCTTTATTTACCATAGGAACAATTTTGACTACTTAGGACAGTTAACAGCAAACATAACATTTCGTGTGCTCAATATTACCGACAACATCGTTAAAGTGTTTGTTATCAGAAACAAATTTTAATGAAGTATTCCATTCTAGTCCTAATTGGTATTAAAGCATCCCAGAACTTTTATATTGACTCTTAGTGCAGCAATAGTTTAAAAAAATTTCTTTTGGGCATATTTTATATTTATCTAAACATTAGGCTCATGAACGTGTAAACTTTGTACGAGTATACAAATATACAGCTTGGACTATTAGTAGCTCAGGGAAAAGAAAATGACCATATGGTGAATAAATTTAATAATGAACTTTTGAAAATTATTAATGGATATATTTTTGTATTGTGGAAAAAAATTCGTCGATTCCACATTTAAGAAAAATTGGCTAAAAACTAATTTCCATATAGTCAGTTTTGAACCGCATAGAAATTTTCACTGATGTGTAGGAAAAGTAGAATAAATAAATAAAGATTAATATAAAATGTTAATAAAAAATCGAGCACGCAACTGTAACGATGAAATTGATGCTATTAAAAAAAACCCACAATAGTATGGTGAGCTATTAGTTAACATTTTTTGTGCTCAAAAATTCAATGTAAAGGACCAGAACGTAAAATTAAAATGATAACAAAGTTTGTTTTTACTCCCATAATCATGTTAATTTATTCCGTATATTTAACCCTTATTATTATTTATTATAAAATATATTATGTTATGTGAAGTTTTCATTTCTGTACAGTAATTTTTTACATAAATGAAATTGAATTGATTTATTGCTGTAATGTAAATTAAGGCTGAGTATAAAATATCGACTCCACAAAATTAATTTTCTTTTTTTATTTTTTTTTTTGTTTTGTTTCCTTTTCTATCTATTTATTTTAATGTTGTTGTTCCATTAATACCCAAATAATTTTACTATCTATAGCTAGTCTTAGAATTTAATACTATTGGAATAAATTTGAGAATACAAATTACATGCTCTTGACATTTACAAAATTATTTCTTCTATGTTATACTCGTATATTATGAAGCGCCTCTTAACAAAATAAATAATTTTCACTGTTAGACTAAAATTGGAAATTTAAGAATAGAGAAAACAAATAGTGAAGTAAAATCAAGAATCGGAATTGTATAATGATGAATGTTATTACATAATATTATATATACATAGTGACCCAAATAAGAGTTTCAATTTAAAAGATGAATACAGAGGAATTAAAGGTGAAAATTGAACATGATAAAATTTTACATTATTTATGAAAACTTTAATAATATAGGGAAGATTTAAACATACAGTCAGTTTCAATATTATTTACACACACGTAAATTTTGTTGGAATGTTTATGAACTAAAATAATTATTATCAAATTGAACACAAATTTAATTTATAAATTCTTTACTATTTTTTTTAACAATTCAAGAAAAGAATATTCAAAAACAGTTTAAAAACAAAAATTTCATAATTATTCGCACATATGTTATTGTTTTAATATTATTTATTTTTATTTTTTTTTAATTATAATTTCTTTATTGCGGGCTTATCAACCACCTGGATTTTATGAAGCCCTTTTTCATTATATAGATTTATTATCATAGTGTTGTATCGTAATTGCGGTACCCGCAACACAGTGACATGTTGGCTGTGCGTTTTGTAATCTATCAAGAAGAAAGTTGTGCGAAAATTTTGTGTGTCCTATTCAGAGTCTCGTCACCATAACAATGCTCTTTTTGCTGACGGGATCCAAGCTCTTCCATCTAAATACATTTTTTTTTACAAATTTTAGATTTATTTGGGGAGTAATACATTTTGCCAACTTGCGTTGTGCATATCCCATAAAGTTTGATCACATCATTACACGTGATGTTTGGATGCTCTGGGATTCACATAAATGCAATAAAAAATTTGCAATACAATTTGCAATACAATTTGCAAAAGTTTAAAGAAAATATTAATACCTTCATTCTTCCACTTCCTATTACTAATCTATCCCCCTTTTCTTCGTAATTCATTCTCGCCTACCCTATCCCAACCAAGCGTCACGAAAGTGCTAAAGGTATTTTCATACCTAACGCTCTAGCTGTTTATAAAACAAAAAAATCCTGAAGCTGATCTTGGATCGCGGTAATTGTCGAATGGTTTGAATTAGGTGATGAGACAGCCAGTAGGCTACTAACGAAAAGCGGTGCAAATTATAAATTTTCTTCCTTTATAACTTCGGATCACAATTGCTCTTAGTATAGCAACAGCTTCGCCGAGTACACAGTTATATGTGGGTTAAGTCTGTACTTTTTGTCATGTTGCATAAATTAGAATGCACATTGTTCAATGTTATTTTGTTTTAATCCATCTCTGTAAACTGTTGTGTAGTTTATGTCGGCAGAATTTAGTTTAGTTTTGAATAGTTGTTCGTATTGATAGTTGTTTGTTTGGTTTTTTTTTCGTGGATGCTTAACCCTATTTCAATATGTGGTACTTTGGGCAACGATGGTGAAGTTTTATGTATTTTTGTTTTTGTTTTATTAAAATGAACACCTGTCGCAAAGGTGAGTTCTTCCCGCGTTTGTTTAAATCGTGCGTAGCATAGTTCTTGTCTTATGGGCTTGCTTTTATATTTATTTTATAATGCCATGTCGTTTATTAGTAAGTATATGACTATCAGTTGAAAATATTCTAAAAGCGTATGCCGTTAAATGTTTTTTCCGCCGCAATTCAAGTGGTAGTTTTTCTGCCTCATTCATGATGCTATTTGTGGGGTTCGTTCGGAATGCTCTTGTAACAATCTTAATATCCGAATTTAGTAACTAGATTTTAGCTTTTAGTTCTTGATTTAGTCGCTGTACTGTAAATTTGTGCTCCATTATCAAGTACAATATTATTTACAATTCGCTTTAAAAAGTCGAAAATCTGTAGAAAAAAAATTTAGTAGCATCAGCATTGATTGAAATAGAGATTTTATAGCCATTTCAAGCTTATTTTTATCACAATAAAGTAATTAAAATGGAAATAGAAGTACCACGAAGTAAAGAAGTAACTTTGGGAATATGTATTCTGTACAGCAATCGTTGCTGATTATAACAGCGATTCCGGCGTCGGAGCTTTAAAAAAATATAAATATCATAAAAAAGCTTTTTAAATGTACAGGTAGCGGCAAGAAAGGGGTATCGAAAGAGAAAGAAGATAATTATATTGTTGAATATGTAACGAGATATCCAAGCGAAAGTTTGAGAAACATTAAAAAACTGTTAAATCGTAACAAAAGGAAAGAAATATTCAAAGCTTGAAGGAGACTCAAAGAAAACCAAACAAAATTAAAACGTATGTGTGAATTTTGGAGGCGTAAATTGTGGACGGATGAAACTGCTGGTTCATTATATGGAAACTATGGTAAACACACCCAAGTGCAAAGAAAAAAAGTGCTCTAAATATTCCTACACGCCATTCAAATGTAGCGAAAATCAGTTTGTGACGATTTTTTCTTGTCGCATGATCGGAAAAAAAAACTCAGTCCAGTACTTGTATGTTTCGATTGATGTTGCACTTGTTCCAGATAGCCCAATGATTGTCCCAGATTTTTTTTTAACACAACAATCCTCTCATTCAGAAAGCAATATGCATAACGCAATATTTATCTAGTGTTGAACAAAATGTTTAAAAGGGCTTCCACAAAATTCTGATCTTAACATTATAGAAACTGTTTAGCATAAAATGAAGTCTATTCTTCAAATGATTCTTCCAAGAGGTCATTGCTACAATATGAAATATTAGATAATTCTTAATGCAATATTCGGTAATCAATATTATATATATAAAACAATTGACAAAATTAACATGACCATCAAGATACTATACCCATTTATAAATCGGAGGTCATTTCTATATTTAGAAAATAAAATAATCATACTAAAAACCTGATGAAATTTTTCAAGTGGTTAGTTTTTTCTTTGAACCTTTTTCCTCTTTCGAATTACATAGAATTATTATGAATCTGAATAATTCTAATTCTAAGTCTTCTGATGGCATCTCAAATTATATTTTAAAGAAAATTTCGTTGCAGATAGTTGATGTACTTGCTCATATCTTTAATAAAAGTGTTTTATCTGGTATATTCCCTGATAAATTAAAAATTGCCGATGTTCTTCCATTATTTAAAAAAAGGTAATTCTCTCGATACTAATAATTATAGACCTATTTCAAATCTATCCGTTTTTTCTAAAATTTTTGAAAAAGCTATGAAAAGACGAATGTGCGAATATTTGGATAAAACGAAATTCTTTAGTAATAGCCAGTTTGGATTTTTAAAAGAGAAATCTACCGAAGGGGCACTTCTTAAATTTTGTACCGAGGTATATGAAGCTTTAAACAAGAATAATTTTTGCTCAGCATTATTCGTAGATATTACAAAGGCGTTTGATCTTGTAAATCATAACATTTTGTTAACAAAACTGCATAATGCTGGTTTTAGATGTTTCATAAATGATTGGTTTCGTTCGTATTTGTTCGAAAGAAAACAGAGAGTAAAAATAAAGGATGAATATAGTGAACTACTAACTATAAGCAGTGGTGTTCCTCAAGGTTCCGTTCTTGGGCCTTTACTTTTTTTAATATTTATTAATTCTCTATTTCTTCAACCGTTTAAAGGAAGTCATACCGCATTTGCAGACGACACAGCTTTTACTTATTCTTGTAAAAATAACTTTGATGTTGTGGTTAACATGAACTACGATATTAATATACTCCGTAACTGGTTTTGTAAACATGAACTGATTATTAGCTCTAAGACTAAGTATATGAATTTTAATATCCGTAACGCTAATGACGATAACTATAATTTGTACTATCATTCACCTAATTGTAAAAAATATCCTCTATGTCTTAATTCTGTTTCTAATGTCAATGATTCCTCTCACTGTTTTAATAATTATAAATGTGACTCAAATTGTTTTTTAATTGAACCTGTCTCTACTTTCAAATATTTAGGATTATTTATTGATTCTAAGCTTGATTGGAGCGGACACACTTTTTACCTTAAGAACCATTTCAAAAACGTGATTCGGCAACTATACTACGTAAATTTATATAGCTCTGCTAAAGTGTGTTCAATGGTGTACTTTGCGATATTCAATTCTAAACTTCAGTATGGTATAGTTTGTTGGGGTGGTACTCACTTTAACAAGCTACAACCACTTCTAATATTTCAAAAGCATGCGATTAGATTAATTTCTAAGGTTAACCGTCTTACACACACTGCAAGCTTATTTAGTAGTTTAGGTATTCTTCCCATCAGGAACTTATACCTCTATAAAACCCTGAAAGTATTTTTTATTAAATCAGGATATCTTGATGTGAGACATACCGTTATCCATAATCTAGGAATTAATAGCAGGAATTTAGTTGTTGTACCCCGCTTTTATAAGTTTCATATTTGTCATTTCTTTAAAATTATTGCACCGAGAATTTTTAATAAGCTACCTATTGAAATCAGAAATATCAGAGTTTTATCCGAATTTTTAACAAAAACTAAGAATTGGCTTTGAAATATTAGTTGGCATGAAGTTGAAGAGCTAATAAGAGTCATTAGATAATATTATTACTGATATATATATTATAGTATCCTGTTGCTGATCTATATTTTTATTATGCAGCTTTGTTTATTCTTTTCTTACGCTTAATTTTTTGCTTTCTTTCATTTCTTTTCCTTTAAATTTATTTAAATATTAAATCTCGTTCTAAAACATATAGTAGTTTATATAATTGTTTAATTGTTTTATTTTCTTTTTGTAAATTTTCCTTCAATTCACTTATTTGTAAGTTTTATCTATAAATTTAATTCACATTTCTATATTCTACTTTTAATTTTAATATTAATTATTTCTTAAATTAAATTATTTTTTTATACATAAATATTTAACCAGATTAATTTTAGTATTCTATTTTTCTTTACGAATTTAGTTTTTCAAATTAATATTTACATCTAAATTTGTTACTCCACAAATATTGAATAATTTAAATTGTTTATTTCTTGTGATGGACCATTCGAAACTTGCTTTTGCAATAGAATGTTTCCTAACTATTTTATTTTATTTATATTTTGAATTCTGTAGATGCTTTTAATTTAGTACTATTATTATATTTGTTTATTTTCTATTTTTAAGTTTTGAATTTTAGTTTTAATTAATTTACTATAATTGTAATGAATTCTAATATTTAATGAAATATAATAAATGAAAATAAAAAAAAAAAAAAAAAAAAAAAAAAAATACTAAAACTAATATTGAACTTACCATTTTATTTTTCAACGAAAACGTTGCACGATAAGACCAATGTGAATACGGTTGGACGAAAATATTAAGATTATAAAAGAGAAACTTAATAATAAATTTCAATATTCAAACAATATTATGATAAAAAATTTGGATGTTAATTTGTTAATACATACAGATAATAAATTAAAAAAATAAGGAAAAAAAAAAATTTTTTTTTAGAAATATTTGCCTTCAATTTAAGCGTACTAAAACTACAAAAATAAACTTGAGAATCGCAGCTTGATATAATGTTTTCATAGCAAGTTATGATTGTAATTACGGAAAAAGCAAATTAGCCGAAATTCTAGGAAGTCTTGAGATGAAATTAAGAGATTTGGTAAAAAGTTCGGCTAATTTGCCTTTTCCATAATTACAATCATAACTTGCTATGAAAACATTATATCAAGCTGCGATTCTCAAGTTTATTTTTGTAGTTTTAGTACGCTTAAATTGAAGGCAAATATTTCTAAAAAAAAATTTTTTTTTTGCCTTATTTTATTTTCGACTTTTTAGTGAAAATATTTTTTTAATGAAAAATAATATATTTTCAAAGAACAACACATATAATCAAATGGCACTAAAATTCACTCTAACGCAATTTGGTTATTATTGCTCATAGTTCAAATGTGTAATTATATTTTATATTACTGTAACAAATTTTATAAAAATATGTATATTTTTAAAAATTTTTTGGAGACTTTTGATTAGATACTTTTGAATTTTTTAATTTACGTATTAAAAAATTTTCACCAATAAAAAATTACGCACTTTTATAAAAAGAAACCCTGTTAAATACAAAAAATATTTGACGTCAAATCGTAGATTAAATCTGAGAAAAGTCTGAAATGTAAACACTCATCCGACTTTATCTACGATAAAATTCGATTTTGTCCGACGTGTAAACGCTGCCTAAGCATAAATTGGCATATAAAAGTATAATATATACATGCATAAATCGAAATTGAACTTTTTTTTACATGCGAGAAGAGTAGTTTCTAACTGAGTGATAGATAACTGATAGGTGCAAATTTTGTTTTTTCCATCAATAATGTTTGCATTTTATTTTCAATTAAACTAAGCCATATGATTATGTATGTAACAAATGCAAACCCTATATGACACATGTACGTACATTTACATATACTTAGTGAGAGAAAGAGAAATAATAAAAGAAAGAGATTAATAAAAGAAACCAAATTAAAAACACAAAAAAAAATATAATGAAAATGATGATTGAAAATAATTGAAATTGAATAATAATAGAAAATGATTGAAATATAATGATAATGATTTGTATTGCACACATTTATTTTGTATTCCTTTTTTGTTTTTTTTTTGCTTCTTTACACCATAGAAATGTCAATAAATATAGTGAATTTAAAGAGAAACCAAATTTTAACTTTATCAAATATCCATATTCCATTATTAGTACAGACACATATGTAAATTTCCCCTTAGTTGAATGCAAAGAATTTCTATAATCTATATTAACAAGAATACACACTGCCATTTTACGTTAACCTAATTTTTAAGAAATACCGAACCGAGCAAAATATCATTAGTTAAAAGAGGTAAAATTTACATTTACTTATCGTATACCAAATTTATTATGAGAGAGAAAAGATACAAAACAGATGTTTGTCTTTTCCTTTATACTGTAAAATATTTTTACGTTCTCATTATTCTCCTTTGGATTTGTTTACGTTCCCTCCCATTATTTATATGAGGCAAAGTGGCAAAAAATGTTAGTTCTAATTTAGTTTGTTCCCTTATACGAGGATTAATTCTGATCTTTTATTATTTTAATATTTTCGTTTTAAACATTATTATTTTCGTATATACCTATTAAAAATATTAAATTATAATTACATTACAATAATATAAAATATTATTAATATTTTTGTCAATAATAATTTGGAGTTACAAACATTATTATTTTTTATTAATTATATTAGTAAACCTAAATATTTATTATATTGGTATACGATTATAAAATAATACTGAGGACAACATCTATTTACAAATCACAGAATTTAAAGAATATGATAACGCTGTTTTAGTTAGGTATCCTAAAAATCTTATGCATAGTTGATACAATTTAGAAAATAATATTGTTAAATATTTCAACGAAATTTTTGTCGAAAATTTTTTCAAAATCAATATATTAATCAACAACTTTTTTAAAAATTATAAACTTTTTTTTGTATTTAATTTCAGCCAACTTTTTTTGTTACTCTCTTTTGTTTACTATATTTTTTCTTTTTTTTACACGTAAAATTCTTATTATCGTCTATTTCTGACAATGTTTATCAAATTTGCATATGAATGCATTGTTGTGTGCAAACAAATGAATACATATATGAGTTCTTACTCTTTTTATGGATATACTTTGGTTAAATGGTTATTGAAATGGGTATTTGGTTGAATTGAAGCAAATTGAAACAAACATATAAAGTCCAATGCAAGTTAATTAAGGCAAATATAATAAATATATATCTTAGTATTAGTAAGGTTAGTTTTTTTTTTGTTTTTTTAGTTTTAAGTTTAATTAAATGTAAGTTTTATCTAAAAAAAAAAAAAAAAAACAAATATTTGGATAAGGTTTTTACTATTCTGTTTTTCCTTAAAAATTTAATATTAATATGAGAATGTACCATTTATTTATAATTTAAAATGTTTCAGCGATAAAGAGAATATCTCTAAACTCTGTCAAAAACTCTGTATTTACAAAAAAAAACAAAAAAAGTATATTGAAGGAAATAAATTAAATGAAAAATATTCGGTAAAGTACGCTGGCTGAATAATATTGAGACTACAGTTGTATTATAATACACAAGAGCTCCATGTGTATATTATAATACACAAGAACACGAGTTTGAAGGCACAATTATCGGTTGTTTTTCATTACTTTCGTTCTTTTCTTTCACTAAAAATTTATACATATATATTAATATATGAAAATGTTTTTATAATCCAAATTAATTTTTGCGAAGTATAATTAAGGATTTTGGCAATACCCAATCGTGATTGTTTATAGATAATTAAATAAAAAAAAAATTTAAATTTAATCGAATGAAAATTCAAAAATTATATGGTTTGAATAAAAAAGAAATAATTTCTCTGAAACAACATGAGTGACCAACAAAAAGGGTTCATAAAACTAACCCTTTAAAGCAAATTAAAGCTTTCGATATTTTGTTAATAAAATAACTTCCTTGAACTTCCTTAATATAATTAATTCTATTTGAAATATACACTCTTCAATCATTTTTATATAAACTCGCAAAATGGGTATGTTGATATTTTGATATAAACAACACTGAATTGTTTACCTAACCTTTTTACTCTTAATAAATCTTTCTAAAAATATAAAAAATATTATACAGAACTAGGAATACTAAGTGACCTACTTTTAGTCCTTTTTAAAATTAATTTTTTCCTTTTTTTTTGTAATCTCTATTAAAAACACAGGTTATAATTTGAATAATAAACTAATAATGGTGTTTTAAACCCTAACACGTTTTAGGGTTTATACACAAAAAAAAAGTTGAATTGAACCCTAAAATGAAAATCGGTTATATCCAACATTTCTTATCTAAAATAAAATGTTTTGATGTGCAAACGTTGATTTCAACATTAATACTATATTTTCTGCTTCTTGAAATGTAATTGTTATAATTTTGCTAAATGCACCAGTACTTCAAAAAATATTGTTGCTTTTTTATTTGCATGTTAAAAGTGGAGTCTCTATTCAATAGAAAACAACTATTTATTTTTTTATCTGCATGTTACAAGTTTTATCTGCATTCACTAGACTAAATTTCATATTCAATAACACTTCTACATTTTTATACTTTTGCAAGTTTTACCATTAAGCAGTCTTATTTTAATTTCAGTTGTTCAGCTTCCGTTGTTTGATATTACTCACAGATTGTTATAATTCCGTAGCTTTAGCTAACAAGTTTTTCAATATATGACTATTTTTGTCTTTGTTTTTCTCTCAAAACTATAAACCGTTATATCTCCGTAAATATTGCGTTTATGGCTAAAATATAATTTTTTCAAATACATTTTTGTTTCCTTTATTATAAAAACTTTAAATCGCTTATGTTTTATGCATATCCAGCACCATTAAAATTATCATAATTTATAATATTAAATATGGTAAAACATCCTTTTTTGACCGATTTCAAAGATTTTTTATATATTTTGTTTGTTTTAATGACTTTTTCAAAGAATTATATTTAGAAGAATATTTTTTTTTAAATTTTCAATAAAGAAAACATTCTAAATATAAAGAATTTGATTTTGTCACAATTCCACAATTTAAAAAATCGTAATAGATCTGTTTCCGGCAAAGTTAATAAAAAAGCAGACTGTGACGAATTGTTTAACATAAATAAGCTGTATGCTAAATTTATAAGTTTATGCATCATTCGATTATTGCTTTGTGCAACAGAATGGTGACTAACTATTTTTATTTTCTCTATTAATTAATACTAAATGAATTTGTATTATACAGATATAATTTTGAATTACTATTACTTTTAGGAGCTATAAGATTAAATTTATTATTTGTATATACCTATTATATCAAATTATATTATAACATAGATTAAGAAAATACTGAAAATAAAAATATTGCAGATCTAAAAAATGATTAACAAAAACCCCCAGATAGGACTTTACATTTCATTTAGTTTTTAAATTGTATTAATATTTTCATAATATTGCTTGATTGTCTATTTTGTTTGTTTATTTAATTAATTGTGTGTATATGACTACATATAGGCTCAACTTAGCGATCACTTGAATTTGTGAAACAATAATAACTTTTTATTGAATTTTAATTTTATTGAAGTTGATTAACTTATATAACAGTATGATGAAGCTTATTTCTTAATTTATATGCTTATGTTCTTCTATACGATTTTTATAGTTGTAGATTAGATTAGATTATAAATTTCGAGATAGAACCTGTCTTCTATATCACCGTAGCTGCAAATGGGCTTATTGTGATAGCCGCGGGTGTTTGTTAGTATGTCTTTGAGTCCTTAATGCTACCTGATTTTATCATCACACTCAGGATATTCTTCAACGGTATGCTGAATAGCTCCCATTGTTTGGTAAGCGCTGTTTTCAACCAGCGAAGTCTGCTATACGAATGAGCCCTTCGCATTCACAGAGCACATGTTCTTAATACATTCATCCTCCATTTCATATATTCTGTATAAGTTTTTTTCGGTTACACTCATTTTATAAAGGTGTTTCGTAATTAGGCAGTGACCTGTTATTATCGCTGCCAAGATACGTATCTGTTTCCTATTGAGACTTAGAAGATTTTTGGTTTTCTTGCGCGAGCGCTTAGGCATAAACATTTTTGCTTGACGATTTCCAAGAACGCTAACCCAGAAATCCCTAGCTTTTTGCATTATCCAAGATAATAATTGCTGTTAATCTTAGCTGTGGTCAGGAGAATCCCGCAAAATGGACTTGGCCCTGCGAAGGGTGATTTTTTCAGCTTAAATATTAGTGAACTTTCTTTTGATTTTATTAATTCGTTTTTCTTACTTCTCTTGGGAGCATAGTACTCGATTGGTATCTGCTGTTTTCGTTTGTTCCAATGTTATGGTCTCTTTTTCTAACTCTTGTTTTATGGTCCGCCTCCAGATGTTATGTGGATGATCAGGATATTCGCGCCATATTGCTTGACTCCTTTCTAAATGCATTTGCCTATTCATTTCCATTTCCTTCTTCTGATTTACATCGATGTGGATTATTCGCTGGTTGGTATTCAGATGTCCTCGTTGATTATTGTGTTTCGACAAGAATATTCGGCATATTCGGATATATATTGTCATTCCCCACTCTAATATTCGTTTGCAGGTGTTTGAAGTTAGTCAATTGATTTTACACAAGATCGGAAAATCATTATATTGGATTTGAATCATCCATCATCGTATTTTCAGATTAGTTGCCAATTATTTAATTTTCTTGATATTCCCATCTTGTGAGTATTTAATTTAAATCTCATACGCTATTTACATTACAAGTGCATAACATGTTATCGAACTCGAAGGACATGTTATAGAATTCGGTGTTCACACTACAGATAAGAACAAGTAAGTTTTCATTTGACGTTTCAATCACTGGTAAGCATTTTTTTTTTTTTAATATATTTTTGTTTTTGCTTTATAATAGAAAATCTAAAATTGAATATTTTATTTTTATCCTTTTTTGTTTATAAAAGATAAATGTACCAATTATTTCACATCAATATGGCATTGACAATATTTTTTGACTAGAATTATTAAAAAATTAAGACTATAATCAAAAAAGTCTAGCTAATTTTCAAAGGCGACCCTATAATTTTTCGTGTTTTCCCGGAAAACATGTTATAATTGACAGCTTCATTTACATACAAAATTTTTAGTTATAACACCTTGCTTAAATATAGTTAATCTATCATAATGTGTTATAGGTGGTAGAGTGAGCCATCTGTCAGAATTTAAAACGAGGTTTGAAACTACTTTTTAAAAATTATTTCTTCATTTTGAATAAAAAAATTAACTTTACATTTTTTGTAATTAAATAACCTTAAACATAATACATACAAAAAAAAGCCGATAGCCATGATACCTAGTGCTTGTAAATTAATATTGTATAATTTAAATTGTATCCAATAAAAAATAATAACAATAATAACACATACACCTAAAACAGCACTATTCACTATGCTTTTTTTTCTTAAATTCTGAATTACCGATTACACTTCACTCTTTATTTAACCGTGTATTCAGCATTGTAACCAAATTACAGTAAAAAATAATTTACTTGAATTAAAGAGTTACAAAATATTCCAGCTATGTATTATTTTTATAATATTTTTTATTACTATTATTATTATTTTTATTATTATTATTATTATTATAATATTTTAACAAGACTTTTGAGACATCATTTTAAGCATATTATTTAATATTTAAAAAAAAAAATAACAACAAAAATTAATTTACAATAGAGAAAAACAGACAGCTGTCTACTACTTTTGTTACTACCATTATTTTTATTTAATTTGATTTTTTATTCAATTTGGCACCTTTAGTCAATGTATGAAGTAACATTATTATCCTGAGGAATATCAGATAAATATTAACAAACAAATAATAAAAAACAACAACAACAACAAATATAAAATGAAACAACGTTCCTCTTTTTTTTTTTGTATTATAAGAAAATATGAATTGGAAAATATAAAATTCTGAAAAAAAAACAAAAGGAAAATTGCTAATAAAAAAAAAAATTCCAACACAAGCACTTTTTGTTTTTTCTTTTTTTATATTCTTTATTTTTAAGGATAAAATTATTGTTTCGCAGGAAAACATGAGGCTTATTTTAGCTTTTAGAATGAATATTTTAATCAAACAAAAGGCAAATTAAATGAAAATGTTAATGTTTGGTCAAAACAACTATGAGATACATATAGACTTTTAAAATATTATGTCTGAACTCAAAAACAAATATTATCGTAATTTTTACTACACTACTTCTTATTTTTTTTATTAATTGTGTAGGCAGCAAAATATGATGTTTATATCATAGTTTTTACAACTTAACAGCAAACAGTTAAAAATAATGGTTCATAGTGTCTGATTATACAACAGTACAACACATGGTTTCAAACTACCCATAAAGTGAAAATGAACGATCAACGTCCATCGACGATTAGAGCATACATGAAAAAGTTTTCAAATTTAGAGATAAAAAATCCTTAGGAATTGTGTTTCAACCTTATGTCGACTTTGTTTCTTCTAAAATGTCGATTTTACTTTATGTCGATCAAAAAAATATAGACTCTTAGAATATCGACAAAACATCGATTTTTACAATTTTTAATTTTTCGAAATAGTACATAGTGTCTTAAATGATTTATTTTTAAAATATTTATTGGTTCATCTCCGAGACTTCTTGTTTTTCATATTTTTTTATTAAAACCTTACCGTCGTCAAAAAAACGGTTTCAATAAATAGACGCTGAAGTTTGTTGGGAG
Source organism: Argyra leucocephala (assembly GCA_963942445.1). NCBI lineage: Eukaryota > Metazoa > Arthropoda > Insecta > Diptera > Dolichopodidae > Argyra > Argyra leucocephala. The sequence continues at coordinate 26,765,231 of OZ012678.1, read as the reverse complement.
GCCATTGTCTGACCATTTTACGTGTAAAAATAAAATTGTTTTTTTTTGTTCAACACAAAATATTGACTGCCGTCGAGGAAAACAGGATTTCAATAATTTGGCGCATGGAGGACAAAAGTCCCCATTTCTTCAAAATTACTTATTTTTCATATAAAACTGTGACAGCTCAATATTTTTCTACCAAATAGGCATACGTATGGACATACTATAAGTATTGGTTTTACAGTTGGATTCAAAATCAGAATTGGCTCTTTTTTCAAAATATGTTCCAGATTGTAAATTAGCATGGAGCTTATAGTAGGCTACAAAACAAGAGTTACAAAAATTTATTTAGTTTAAAATTCTTTGCTTTTTGAAAGTCGACATTTAGTGCTAGTCGACATTTCAAGAATCGATAAATTATAGAAGTCGAAATTTTGAAATCCATATTTTGTCAATCGATATTACTTAGCAGAACCGTTTCAACCACGCAGTATTATTTTTCATATTGCTATAGTGAAGAAATACAAAACAAAATATTAAAATATAATATTTCCCTAATAATTATAGGATACTTTTCTTACAAAAAAAAAATAATACAAGTGGTATAACAAACTTAATTTGAAATATGTTATAACTTGCAATAAATATATTGAATTTTTTTAAAATATTTTACAACTTTAAAAAATTTCAAAGGTTGCAAAAAAAAATCCCCTGTACATAAAAATAAAAGCAAATAAAAAAAGTAAATAAATAAAATAATATAGAGAAAGTATTTTGACGCGTAAAAGACCGCTTATTCAAATAAAATGAATTATGACAGTGTTCGTGATAGATCCTCTAGCGAGACTTTTACATAAAAAATAATTTTCATTTTTATTATCTTTTCCTTTGAGAGCTTAGAACCATCATCAGCAACATTACGAGCATCATCATCATGATCATTATCATAATCTATAACAATTTTGACTTACGATTATCCATGGTCTTGAACCAAAAATTTTATACCAAAAGTAATGCAATATAAGAAAATTAATACAATTACAAAAATATAATTTAAATATACATACTTGCAGTATATATTTTTTTAAACATATACATTTTATATAAATTTATTTTGTGTTTGTTTATGGATTTCATCATAAATTAGTTAAATGTGATTTTGTATTCAATTTAGTATTCAAAAAACAAATTTATTGAAAATTTAAAATAATTATTATGAAAATATTGTGATACATAACACATCGATTAATTTTAAATGAAAGTTAATTTATTTGCAAAAAAAAAATGATAATAACAATAATGAAATGTTCTTCAATTTAAATAAAGGATCAAAAACATGACAAATTAAAAGATAATAAAATTTTCTTCAAAATTATTCAATATGCTTATTAAATTGTTACCAGATGAATCTTGAAATATTTTGAAATTATGATTATCAAAAATTTTACAATTACAGGTAAGTGGTAAGAAAATATGAGATAAATTTGAATATTTTTTTATTAACCACTTAAAATTTCAATTTATTTGATGAAAGTTTCAGACATGAAATTCAGTCGACATCAAGTTTCAACAAAATACATGAAATTTTAAGATTCATCTCCATTTACAAATTAATTTAATTTTATAATGAAGGGTACATAAATTTTCAATTATTGAAATAAAAAATTTTTATTGATGGAAGAAATAAAAACGTCTATAATTGAAAAGAAATGTCCTTTCAGTTGCGAATCGAATATTCATTCGATTTTGTAAATTTGTTATCAGTGAAAACACGCGTTTCGATAGTGAAAGAGAAAGGGAAAGTTTTTTGACATTTTTTTAAAAGCGCTGTACAAATCATACAATTTTACATTCGTCATTGTTTTAGCACGTCTCATAATATGGATATTAAAAAAAAGTACTGAACAATTAGTAATTGCTTATTTCTAATAACGCGCAATCTAAGAATTTCCCACGTAACAATTTTATCGCTATAAAACTCTTTCGCACCCTTTTAACACTATTATAAACACTCTTATAGCAGTATTAGTGTTAATTTGAGTGCTCCGCAATTTCTGCGAAAGGTTATAAATACGTTATAGCACTAAAATGGAGAATCCTATAAGTCACCGGAGCAAGTGCTGTAATATTGTTATTGGATTAGTATACATGTATTAGTGTATATGCTTTTATTTTGAAATGATATTCATTTGAAATAATTTATGTTATGTGAGAGTGAGAAAGGTATTATTTTTTATTTTCAAATAATAATTTTATGGAGTTTCTATTTAACTTCGGAGAAAGGGAGATAGATATTAGTTAATAATATAAAAAATGTCTTACTAATAAATAATATGTTTCGGTCAAAAATAATTGTATTAATATTTATAATTATTGTGAACGAAATGCAAAATTTAGCTGGGAATGAAATTTCATTGACATTTATTATAAAAATAGTTCGTGAAAATACATTGCCCTTCTAAAATAACCAATTTTTAAATAAATAAAAGAAAATATATTTTTAAATTGCATCTTTAAAATATTTAATAATGTATGTTAATTAATGCATAACATTAAATTTGATATTTAAATAATTATTATTTTAAGTAAAAATTATATTTTTGCTAAAAAAATGCAAAATAAAACTATTTAGTTTTTGTTTATTTAAAAAAAATTTACCATGTTTGTAGAAAATAATGGCCGTCGCAAAATATTTATCTAAAAGCTACAGTAAGTTTATTAGTAACATTATAGGAATACAGTAAAATAACACCACACTGCTATTCTAGCAATTCTATTCTTATAACAACACTTTAACTCTTGATATAGGATTACGCACTTTTAGATTTATAAAAACATTGCTGTATCACTTGCGGAAAATCCCCTTATAACAACTCCCGTAATTGCTATAAAAACATTCTTATAGCAATATTAATCCCATTATTCCCATAAAAAAATCATTATAACACCTTTAGTGATTATCGGGAGTCATATAGAAGTCTTGTAGCACTAATTTTGTTTTTATAACAATAAAATGTTACTTAGGTTATTATCTAATTTATGTGGTGAATTTTTCCAGAGACATAACTTCTTTTTTGAGCCTATTCCGTCTTTGGAAATTCATAGACTAATTCTGAGTCTTAAAATATCTAATTCGACACCTAATGACTTCTTTTGCAGTAATTTTTTAGAAATGTTTCCCTACTTATTTTTGATGTTTTGAGTCATATTCCTAATCTCTGCGTTTTTCAAAGAATCTTTCTTGATGAGTTGAAAATTTCTGAAAAAATTCCCTTTTTTAAAAAAGGAAATGTATAGGAGTCTAATAACTATGGATCTATTTCTATATGTCCTGCTATTACTAAAATCTTTGGGAAGCCTATTAAGTTCACAATATTGCAGTTTCTTGATAAACTTAGATGCAGAATTTGGTTCTAGGAAAAACTTAAGTACGAAGGATGCACTAATAGAGTTTTGCAGTGAAATTTTACAGTGATAACAATACAGTAATTTTTGTAGTGCGGTTTGTCTATTGATATTACACTACGTATAATTTAGCGTTTGACACAGTGAGTCATAATTTACTTTTAGCTAAAATTTATAGTGCTGTTTTTAGAGGATTTATTTTTAAATGACTCAAGTTATAGCTTAATAATTAGAAGCTACGAGTAAAATTGAATGGAAAGTTTTGTGAGTTTCTAAATATCAAGGTTGGTGTACCTCAAATTTCAGTATTAGGTTCAGTTCTTTTTCTAATTTTTATAAATTCATTATTGCACCAATCTTTCAAGGGTTTACCTACTGCCTTTGCTGATCACACTGCATTTCCTTACAACAACATTAATCTACTTAACTTATTTAAGCTTTGACTTGCATACGACGTTCATAACGTTTATGCAATTTAGACTTACAATATACATATAATTGTCTCTAATTGTCTCCTAGAGAATGTTAGTATTTGTTATAATTTTCCTCATTGTCCAAAATTTCCTTTTTTTCCTAGACAGTTTCTAAACTCTTTTGTCCCATCTTCACCTTGTGGTATTTTTTGTTTTAACATTGATAGTGTAGATACTTTTAGGTACTAGGGTGTTGTACTTGGTAATAAACTGAATTGGTCTACGCATACTTTCAATTTAAAAAATTATTTTAAAAAAAAAAGTTTTGCGAAATATTTTTTACTGTGTGGAATCAGTTGATGGGGTTAATAAAATTCAACGTATTCTTATTGCTTAAAAACACTGTACAAGGATAATTTTAAAAAAAAAAAGTATTCCTTTATTTTCCTAGTTTTCCTTTATTTAAAAAAATTTCCTTTATTTAAAAACTTAGGCATTTATATTTATTGAAAACGCTGAAAATTGTTGTAAGTAGGTCGGGCTGCATATCTTGATTCACATCTAGACATAATCTTAAAATTAATAATTTATATTATGTAATTCTTCCAAGTGGTCATACCTCTCATTTTTGCCCCTGTTGATTACATAGCTCCAAAAACTTTCAATATGTTACCGTATTCGGGGATTCTGAGGGAGATGTTGTATCCGCGTTGAACCTAATGACTATATACAATGATAGCTGTAGTTGCTAACTTTCCAAAAATATATTACTTTAGTGTCCCATCTTATCCTTTAAGGACGAAAAGGACATTTGACAGTATCCTTGTTGCTTTGATGTTTTTGTTTATAAACCGTTATATGTATCTGTGAATCTATTAGACATATATATATTCAGTTTTAATCTAGTAAGATAACGGTCCTGAGCATATTTTCACATTTATTTGATGATGATGTTGACGTTGGGCAGATATTGTAGTTCCAAATTGAAAATTTTTGAAAAAAAACAATCTTTCACACCTTTTCATTAAAACCAGATATTTCAAAATTTTACTTTTAAGATTTTTATCACATTAGAAGAGTCTGGGGTGGCAGCATGTAACTTGTTACAAGCATGTTGTCACGCTATTTTTGAAAAACGGTAGCACGTAAAATTGTTTCACTAATTTGAATTTGGTTGCGCTACTTTTGGCAGCACGTAACATTTGAATGTTTACGTAACATTTGAAATGTTTCGTAAATTTTTTTTTTGTTTCAATCTTAAAGTAGCGTTTCCAAGTACATGCTGCCAAAAAAAATTTGTGACGCTAGTGTTTTGCTACAAAAAAAGCGTTTGTAACAAGTTACCTGCTGCCACCCCTGTTCTCTTCGGTTATAGCTATATAAGCTTTATTTAAAAACAAAACTTATCTATTTTATAATGCTTTTATATCAAAAAAATAATGTTGCGCCTTTTACTTAAAAAGATTGTTATTTCGTAAAAGGCACATTCTTAGTTTTATATAGAAAAAGGGTAAAAAAAAAAACAATTATTTTTAATAAATAATTGTATTTTCTAAACTAATCGATATACGCATTAGGTATGTATGTATGAGTTATAGAAAAAAGAGAGACCTATCCAACAGTATTAGTAAATATTGGGAAGGTTTGAGATATTTACTGTTTAAAGAAAGATAATAAAGATTGTTTTTTTTTTCAAAAATTTTCTACTTTGAACTACAATATCTCCATAACGGCAGCATCAATTATCATGAAATAAATGTTAAAATATGCTCCAGACCGTTATCTTTCCAGAACATGTATATATATAAAAATCTAATAGATCAACAGATACAACGGTTTTATACAAAACATCAAAACAACAAAGATACTTTCAAATGTCCTTTTCGTCCTTAAAGGATAAGATGCGTCACTAAAGATATATATTTTTGGAAAGCTAGCAATTTCAGCTATCCTTGGGATATGGTCATTAGGTCCTACGCCGACACAACCATCTCCCTCAGAAGACCCACGTATTCTTTAAAATCGGACAGATCATTTGTATCATTCTGCAAAAATCTTACACTTTGGTTATATACAACTGGATCACCATCAAATTGAATCTATTTTTAATATGATTTAGTTTTTAACTATAATTCAGTTGTTTAACTATAATTTTTAATTTTCTTTCAGTCTTCTATTTATTTCTTATATTTCTTATTCTTGCTTTTATTATTGTACTTAATTCTGTATACTCTCTTTTATTATTTAAATTTAATTTTTTCATTATATAATTTTAATTTTAAGTTATTTTATTTATTTTTTTTATATTTACCTTTAATTTTCTACAATGTATGTACACAACTTTGAATCTTGTTTAAAAAGAAGTGTTTTTACTACTCATTATCAGTCAACTCAAAAATATATTTTGCATTCTTCTTTACATTTCATCATTTATTGATTCTACAGTTCAACTGAAACTTATCTTTGTTTACAATTTTCCATTTAAATCCATTTGATCAAAATCAAACATTCCAATGGTTACAAATTTAACTAACTGAAACTGATAAATGGCTGGAGGAAATTTATTCAAATGAAATCAGGTGAAACTTAATTGTATTTAATGGAATAATTCCAGTAAAATTCTGATAATAAATTTGTGCTTAATAAAATTTGCATAGATTCAGAAATTAATATTAAACTAAAATATTCATCTAGACTTTTTTTATAGTTATAAAATTCTTGAAAAGAAATAATTTTTCTGTCTTACTTGCAATTTCAGTAAAATAAAGTTCCCATTCCTTCGATTTTTAAACGGTAAATAATTTTTAATAGTTCTCAATAACTCATATTGACAAATCTAAGACGCATAGCATTTTTTTGTAAAATCAATAAATTCAATCATAAACATATTATATCATATACACATTCAAAATATCAAAATTATCTACAAAATTTAATATGGTTTTATCATATTATTTACTATATTATTATGTATTATTTTCCACTTGATAAGATCATAATTAATTTTGAATTTTCCAAAAATATTTCAATTAAATTTGACATAAGATATAAACAAACACAATAAAAATCAAACTAAAACGACAGGATTAATAATACATAATATTATCTATGCAATAACTAAGTACATTATTTATGTGTACATATAAAATGTAATCTAATCTTTAGTCAACAATTCAACATTTTTATAATTATTTATTATTCAATTTAGATTTAAAAAAAAAAATAAAATAAAAGCTAAAATAATAATTAAACAAAATATTAAATCCACACACAAATAACATCATACACATTTATCTAATGTTAAGAAATTATCTACAAGTACTTCAAAAAATATCGAAAAGAGTTTAGCCTAATGAATATCTTGTTTGTTACTTAATTGTCAATATAAAATATATCGAGGAGGATCTCAAAATTATATTATGTATAAATGATTTAAAGTTACCAAATGGTGAGCTATTTTGCAGGTTGTTATCGTTTCGTATATTTAATAAAAAACAAATTTAAATTCAGAAAATCCGCTAATAAGAGCGATTGTAGCTTAAGTTTTTACCAATTAGATTTTTTTCTTTTTCTTTTATTTATTATTGATAATAATGAACCCACATAACACTCTTATAACACTATTATAACCACTCTTATAGCAGTATTAGTGTTAATTTGAGTGCTCAGTAATTTCTGCGAAAGGTTATAAATACGTTATAGCACTAAAATGGATCAAACCCTACAAGGCACCGGAGCAAGTGCTGTAATATTGTTATAGCATTAGTATACATGTATTAGTGTATATGCTTTTATTTTGAAATGATATTCATTTGAAATAATTTATGTTATGTGAGAGTGAGAAAGGTATTATTTTTTATTTTTAAATAATAATTTTATGGAGTTTCTATTTAACTCCGGAGAAAGGGAGATATATATTAGTTAATAATATAAAAAATGTCTTACTAATAAATAATATTTTTCGGTCAAAAATAATTGTATTAATATTTATAATTATTGTGAACGAAATGCAAAATTTAGCTGGGAATGAAATTTCATTGACATTTATTATAAAAATAGTTCGTAAAAATACATTGCCCTTCTAAAATAACCAATTTTTAAATAAATAAAAGAAAATATATTTTTAAACAGCATCTTTAAAATATTTAATAATGTATGTTAATTGATGCATAACATCAGATTTGATATTTAAATAATTATTCTTTTAAGTAAAAATGATATTTTTGCGAAAAGAATCCAAAATAAAACTTTTCAGTTTTTGTTTATTTAAAAAAAATTTACCTCGTTTGTAGAAAATAATGGCCGTCGCAAAATATATATCTAAAAGTTACAGTAAGTTTATTAGTAACATTATAGGAATACAGTAAAATACTAACACCACTACTGCTATTCCAGCAATTCTATTCTTATAACAACACTTTAACTCTTAATATAGGATTACGCACTTTTAGATTTATAAAAACATTGCGGAAATATCACTTGCGGAAAATCCCCTTATAACAACTCCCGCAATTGCTATAAGAACATTCTTATAACAATATTAATCACATTATTCCCATAAAAACATCATTATAACACCTTTAGTCATATAGAAGTCTTGTAGAACTAATTTTGTTTTTATAACAATAAAATGTTACTTGCGAAGTTAGTTTTTAATTTTTAGGATAAAAATAAAAATTGATTAAACAGGTTTTTACTTGCCATTTTTCCTTAAAAAATATATACATATTATATTATTAATAAAAAAGTTCAGGTTAGTTTAAGTAAATTAAAGGTAATGTAAATACATAATTCTAAGCTCTTAATTATTGAAATTAGAAATAAGAAAAACTGTACAGTGAAATTAAAGCATAATAAATAAATAATAATATTAATAATATTAAAAAAATATAAATATATATCAGCTGAAAAACTTATACGGCTAAGTGTCCAAAGGAAATTTTAATTTAATTTTTTTATCCGATGTGAGTATCACATGTAGAATGTGCTAGAGTTCGTATACATTATATACGGTAGATTTAATACAGAAGTTGGAAAACCAATGTTTTAACAAACAAAATATTTTTAGGAAATTGTTTCTTTCATCATACCACTATTAGAACTCATCAGTAGGTATTTATATAGTGTTGGACTACCTATACAACTCCTATTTCCATTTTGATAGATTTTATAACTTATTACAAGATGTCAATAGTACAATATCTGTGAGTTATAAAAATCGACCAAAATTTCAATGTAAAATGTTATTTTTATAAAATAAATTTATGTAATTATAAATTTTTTTAAATGTGAAATATTAAAATTTCCATGTGATTTTACTTTTAATAAAAAGAACAAGTTCGATTTATTAATTAATATTGATACATAGACATTTTATGTTTTAAACGAATTTATTTATTTATTAATTTTTTTGATACATCAACAATTAAATGTAAAAATGTACTACTTTTGTCAGAAATTAAGCTTAAATAGAGTAAATTCCATTTTACTGAACTCATATCTAAATAATATTATCAACAATTTTGATAAAATTTCATTATGTATTCATATTTCATTAGAGGTTTGAAAAAGTATACTCGGATTTTATTATAATATTATTTTAGCAAATTATATTTTAATTTGTAACCTCTTTCAATCAAATGAAATGATTTCCGTCAAAATAACTTGTGTTTTTTCTAGAATGATAGATCTTTAATGTGAAATCAAATACATTTAAATTAAGATTGAAGTCAAATTTTTTTATCAAAATATCATAGAAACATTCACGTTATAGTAAATTTATTTTCGAAATCAGTGTCCAATTTATATTCAGGGTGAAATTTATGGTTTACATAATCGTCCATCAACGCAGATTATTCGTCCAACTGTCGATATATTTTGAACATCGTTTTCTCTACTTAATTGCAACAACAAAAAAAATAAAGGCAAAGAACTATGTGTACAAAAGAAAATATCGAGCCTGTAAGACCTATAGTGTTAATAACGATCCAAATTAATCTATTCTTCGACGTTCACAACAAGTTAGACTGTGTGCAACCACCATATGGGAATTTTTGTTTAAAATTCTTCTGAACTGAACTGGTTCAAAAATTAAAGCCATTTGGCAATAATAAGCGTCGCTTGTTTTGCTGATTGTGTCCTAGAACAGCTTGAAGTTTATTCACTTTTTTATCGGAAAATTGTTGTGATGAAGTTCATTTTCGGTTGAACAGCTACCTAAATTATAGTAAAATTGCCGTATATTGAGCAAAAACAATCCTCACTAAATGCATCAGGTTTCATTGCATGCAGAAAAATACACCGTACACGGTGAAGACATCATCGGTCCATATTTAAAAACAATACTGGAGCTAATAGTATAATGAAATAATATAATGCTCGTTACAAATCGATGATCAATAATTTTTTATTTCAAAATATGAATGGTATTCACCCGGAAGTTTTGTTCTTCTAACAAGATGTTGCTATATTTCATACTGGTGCCGCAACAATTGACATATGCCAAACATTATTTTTAAACCCTAAATATCATTAAATTATCTTTCAATTAAATTTAATTGTGTATTATATCAATTTAAAGTTCTATCATTCTAAAAAAAAATACTCTTTATATTAAAAATAGCAATCTTTATACACAAGACATGAAGTTATATTTTGCACATCTGCAATTTGAGTTTATATTCTGGCTTTTGTTATTTTTTCAATACAAGGCTTAATCTTTTTTCGGCTTAGCTTTTCATAATAAAAAATAATTAAAATATGGCAACCCTATTCCAAGTGCGTATAATAATTAAATATAAATATTTGAAATGTGTATTATTAAAGTAATTAAAACGATAACTGACACAGTCAGCGACAAATGAATAGGGACAGAATAATATTATCAGTTAATTATAATATTTTGTTGATTGGCATTTATTATTGTGATTTTTTTAACAAATTGGAACTGCTTACTTTGCAGTAGCATTAAATAAAAGATAAATGCATATAAATAGTTCAATGGTGATGTACATGTATAGAAAGACGACTTTTGAGGCGTATAGCTAGTTCTTTATTTTGTCTTTTGTGATAACTAATTTCAGATCTGTAGGAATATTTTTTTTATTTTTAATTCATTTATTAATAATTAATACTATATAAGCATTGCAAACATAACAAACAGCATTGGCAATGTTTCGTAATACTTTGTTTCAGAAAAAGAGAAGCTAGCCAAAATTCTATTAATTAGCCTAAAAGGATAGGAACTTAAGAGTTTAGTGCGTTAAGCTAGCCAAGTTCTTCACAAAAAATAGAGCAATGGAATGAATTTTCTATCGAAATTTTATGTTAAATGGTTTAGCAGCCATACCAAAAAAAATTTAATATTTAATTTTCAATGTCTTTATTCATGTGACGAATACGTATTCTATATTAAACATATTTTTTTTATCTCACAGTTTTTTGTTAACTATTAAAGGATTGTCTGAGTAATAATAAGTATTAAAATATTTCGTGCTGATTAATATGTCAACAAATTTCATTTGATTTTTTTATTGAATTATACTTTAACTATTTAAATATTAATATATGGTATGGATATGATCCCATCCCAAAGGAATTTATAGAAATTAACAAATTTTAAAAATTTAATAAAAAACAAATATATATTTTTTTCTTAATCGAAATTAATATTTCGTAAAATCCAACATGACAGAACTCATCAGTAGATAATTGTCGTAAATAGTCGAAAATTTTACTAATATGCTTATCATACAGATATGCGTATTTCATCTACTACTTGCAGACTCTTTCAGTGTTTTGTACTTCACTCTTACATTTTTTAATCTTAGAACTACCTAGACATTAGTATTACAATAACTTATACATTAAGATTTAAAAAAAAACTATATGTGAGTTATAAAAACAAAATGAAATTCTCTTCGTCATTATCTATATTATAATACACAAGAGCACGATTAGTGAAGGCACACTTTTCGTGGTTTTTCGCGTGCTTCGTTTTTTTTATCATTCAATCAATCGTCGATGACGCAGGCCGCGGCGATCAAAATCAATATTTATTTTATTGTATATTTTGGGTAAACAATTTAATATGAGAAATTTTTGTCGATTCTCTTTTGAGTCAAATTCGTTTTATTTATTTTTTTATTTATCGCATTTGGTTTTTTGCACTTTGAGTAGGGAAAAAAAATTAATTAGTAGGATAATATTATTAATAAAGGCTTTAATATTACAAATTTTAGTGAGTTCGATTCTCTATTAATTAAATTTTTTTTTATATTAAAAAAATATTTTTTTAAAAAATTATGCTGAATACTTAAAAAAGATTTCAAATATTTACACTAAATAGTGAGGGTTATTTCCAAGTTGAGCGCCATCTATACTCTAAAAGAAATTTCAATTACGGGAAATTTTTAAAAAGGCTTCATAAAAATACTGTCGTTTAAAATAAACACACAAACTTATAGAAAAAAGTACAAAAACAAAAACACAAAGAAAAATTGAAAAAAAAACAGAAAAACAAAAATCAGGTCAGGTCATACTCTTCAAAAATGTTAGTAAATGTTAGTTCATTTGCTTCTGCTATTATTAAAAAACATATATAGAGTAAAAAACGGTTTTAGTCATTCGCTAAATTTCAGTAATATATCTGGCTATAACCGTTTTGTGACTATAGGCGTAGTCACAAAAAAATTGCATCTTTATAAACAAAATCAAATATCAATAAAATATCTTTCGTATAACAATTTTAAACTTTATTTTATTCATAAATAGCAATTCTGTTATGTAATCACAAAATATACATACTTGTAAAATAGAACAGAAAAAAACTATATATAAATAAATGTTTTAATAAAATAATTCACTGTTGACCTATTGCTATAACTATGCTATGACTACAAACGTTTTTGACTAAGTATAATTGAATTAAAATATATCGATCTACTACTTTGAGAGTAATGAGATTTTATTGTGTTAAGTTATATTGAAATTATTGTTAATTTCGTCATAAAGTATTACGTATTATATTCTAATCTCATTATATATAGATTCAATAACAAAGCGATTCAGAAAACAACTACAATTATACCGAAACAAATATTTCTTTTTACATAAAATTGTGTTTGAAAGAACTACTTCTGTGCAATTTCACAGGGGATCCACTAGTGTTAATAAATTACAGTTTGAAAACAAATATAAATGTATATGTATTTTGACAAATCAAAATGTATATGTATTTGGAAATTAATAAATTAATTTATTTACCATAAACAAACATGTCAAATTAATTGCTTAATTTCTAAATATATATACTTTTAAACCTAAACTGATAAAAATAATTTTTTGGGATGCGGTTGCCGGAAATAGTATTCAGTTGCAGTTATTATATGTTGATTCTTATTACCAACATTCGATTGACGCAATAGAATTGTTGTTAATGCAAATACAGTACAGTAGCAACAAATGTTTTTACGGTTCTAGTAACTTCGTGAGAAAATATTCAATCGATCAAATAATTATTTCTATATAGTTGTTGCTAGAACCGAATAATTTTCATCCTCGTAAATGTAATTCGGTTATAACAACTATCTGGATTGTAATAGTAAACAAATGGTTTGTTATAACAACTAAAATTGTTGTATTAGTTATGTGGATTGAAACCTAATGTTAGTACAAGCCTATTGTCAATTACTTTAAACGTCCTTTACAGTTGAAAGAACCGAATTTAAATTAACATTTGATTCTTATAACAGAAAAGTAAGATTTATTAAATTATTTTAATATTCAACTGTCCTGCAAAACCATTCGGTTCGCACAACCTCATTTCGTTAAACGAAAACATAAGTAAAATAAAAATAATGTAATAAAATAAAATAACATTATAAAGTTTTATAAATTATAATTCAATTCTTTAATTTATTTTAAAAAAAATATTGATTCTTGTTGCTGCAAATTAGCATTCATTTGATTAAAAAATTTTGTAACAATTGAAACCATTGCTGGTTATTGTAACACATCATTCGATTGTTGTTACAGAAATGTGATATTTGCACCAACGATTCGGTCATTGTAACTTCATCACAATGGTGGTAACAACAAATATTAATTTACATTTACCTAATTCATCTCTATACTTATCAGTTGAAATTGTTTAGTTTGTTCGGTGTACTTAAGCATTGAAGCAAACGTTTGGTATTATTGTAAAATGCAAAGAAATAAATAAAAATTTTATAAAATACTAGTAAAGTTACCCGACGTTGTACGGGTCGAACACAAAATGTATAAAATTTACTTCAATAAGATTTGATTTATGAACCGAATTAAAATTAATTGGTTTATCAAAAATATTTTAATTTTCCACTAAAGCGGAGCATCAATTCAACCTATGATGTAAATATTGTTACGATACGTCTAGTCATTTAAAGGTTACACGGTCACAAATAAAAGTACTTAGAATTTTATATACAAATGAATATGAGTGAAAAGGTTTATAAAATAATAATTAAAATTATAAGTAATTTGAAAAAATCGATCGAAACGGTGACATAAGCTCTGTGCGTTTTAAGGCGAAGCATCAGATGCTTAATAACTTATTAATTAAAAATAAAACAACTGCAATTTATTAATTTTATTTATTTTATACAATTTGTACAACCCTATAATGATGACTTTTAAAACATTATTTGACATCACAATTTTTTTACAATTTCTAAAATAAGTTTTAAAAAAATTATTTCATTACTATAGAATACATAATATAATATGAGATTTTCTTACTGTCCTTAATTATAATAAGTACTTTTCTAAGCTTTCTAATTTTAAAGTCAACAAAGCATAATTTTAAAATCATCAATTCTAACTTACTTAATATGATCAGAAGTAAGTCAGAATATCAGAAAAATTAGCAAGCCTAGTAATCAAGCAATTTAGAATCCCAACCCATTAATTATTAAATAATCTCAAAACTGATTTTTACAAATAAAACAATAACCCAAAAACACAAAAAAATATAAACAAAAACAAATGTAGCTATTTTTTAAATGAATATAAAAATAAATATTATCCTGACAAATTTTCTAACAAAAAAATAAAAAATAAAACAAAATATTTTTTCAAAACAAAAAAGAAAATTTATTGAAAATACAAAAATGTTTTATTCAATGGAATCCTAATTTTTAGATTTATCATCAATATATAGAGATTTTAAATCTTCATCAATCACTTAAATTATTGATCAATTGATAGTGTATTTATGTGTATGTTTACAACTTGTAAATAAAATATTTTTAACATCAGTAGGACATTATAGACTTGTGTATATTATTATTTATTAATTGGTCTGATCAATAAAAATCATATGTAAATAGATTCAGTCAGTATCTTGCAGTGACTGATTGAATGATGCGATGTTGTTGTCCATTTTCTGTTTTCTCATATGTATTTATTTTTTATAGAATCTATTTTGATAAAGTGACATATCCAGAAACAGCACATCTCATTAGCTATATGATGGGAATATTTTTAATAGATATATGTATGTATATATAGAGATGTAAGTTTATTGTTATCATTGTATTGGCATTACATAAATCCATCGTCTAGACTTCAAAGACATTTGAACAGAAGTTAATTTTTGTTATAATGTTAAATATATATATATTTATGTATGTAGGTCTAACTTTAGCTAGAAAATTCAAGATTTTCATTTTTATTTTTTATTTTTTAATGTATTAAGTACTATTCTTCTAAAAAGAAAATATTATTTGTTGTAATTTAATTTTGTATTTTTCATTTTTTTTATTATTATTATTATTATTATCCTCCTAAATTTCTATTTTATTTTTAGTAACATAATCTATCAAAATCATTCACAGAAAAATTACTAACATTATTGTACATACATTTTTATGTACCAAAAATTTTATTTTCTTTATAAATTGAATTGGTGGAAGTAATTTGATATTTGTTGTAAAAGTAAAATATTTTAATGACTTCGTTTATAATAGACTTTAATGGTCATTTCGAAATACTTTAAGCCTTCTGAGTCTCAAAATTAAATTAATTTTTTTTAATCTTACAATGGTATTCATTGTGTTATGTGTATTCAGTTGCAGAGTTCGTTATAATTTTTTAATCATTTTTGATTTACTTATCATTCATTATGGTGGCTGATTTCGTTTCATACAAATTTATTTCGAATTATTTAAGCCAATTTCATTATAATTGCATTTAATTTCACCTAGTTATTTGAATCATTTGGTTTTCATTGTTATTTTATTACTACCAGTTGCACCTGCAAAAATAGTTATTTAACATTACTTTATAATCATGTTACAAAAATATTAGGTCCGAGAATGATTTGTTTGATTTCAGCATTGAACTCTTTAGAAAATGATTTATATTTCTTTAGCCATTCGTCAATGTTTAAAATATTATTTCAAAAAAAAATATCTTACATTAAAATGCAAAAAAGTGATTTGATTGTGAAAATATATCTATTCTACAAAATATATTAACACAAAACAGTATAAATCAACCGGCTGCTGTAAAAATGACATTATCCAAGAATACAAAAACCAACAAAAAACTACTACTATAGAAATTATCAAATCACACCATAAAAAATTCTAAGAATATTGTTGAAATATTTGGACCACAAGAAAATTAACTTAACTATCTCAAACAATCAATACTATAAACACAAACAATATACACAAACATGCTTTAAATGATTTGTTAGAAATTTCCGAGCTCGATATAGATATTACTCCAAACTTTATAGGGAAGAAGAGAAGCTGATTTAAATATTGTCCGTAAATTTTTATTAACTTTTCTATTCTATGCTAATTCTATTCTAATTTTGTTTATTATTCTTTACTATCCTTCTATTTCGTTCCTCTTTAGTCATCTTTATATGGCTAAAATTCTGCGGAGACAATTAGGGTGCTTATCCCATTATTTTGGCCTAATATAAAAAAAAAAACAAATCTATGGCTTCAAGGCAAAAAAAAAACATGCAAATCCCACATCATTTAAATCAAACATAAATTAAGATCTTCTAAATGCTATATTGTTAGAAATTTAAGAGATTTATGCGTTTGATTTAGATTTCCATTAACTATATTATAATGTTAAATTAAATATTATTAACCTCAAAATCAAATTCTGCAACGAATCATCATAATCATAAAAAATAGACAAAAATACATACAGAATCACAATTCTATTATTCATAGCTCCAATAGTAATCAGCAATAAATATTTTTAATTTTTAAAATTACTTTCTCCATCCCCTAATACATGAAAAATTAAAAAAATATTAACAAAAATAAATGTAAAAAAAATGAATTTATGAACATCCCTTGATATCTTAATTAATTAATTTTAAGTAATTAGCTGAAAAGCCATCTTTCAAAACACTAGAAATTGAATAATGTTTATTTTTCTATAGACCGTGTAGGGTTGGGAAATATCTTGTAAAATTTTCCTTCCATAATTTATAAAAATAAATTTATAGACAGTATCTATACAAATCTTTTAATGATGTCATTAGTTTTATTTTGATTATGTACCACCACCACTTCTCCATGCAATCCGTAAAAATTTTAATGTAATTTTTTTAGCTTCAATTAATTTTTATAAAAACAACAGTTAAGATTTTGTTTACGCCTCTAAAGTAATTAGAAATATATACAATACAAAATGGCACAAATACATACATATTATATAATACGTGGCCTTATCTAGACTCATAACAAACCACTTGCCTAGGTAAATTATTTATCATTTAATGGTTGGTAATTCATTATTTTAAGTTTATAAGAATTCCATGGAATTGAATTTATATCAATAGCAACACTAATTAACTCTATTTAACCAAATATTAAAAATGATTGTTTTCTCGAATGGTATTGCCGATAAGAAATTATAACCATTATCAATTTGTATTATTAATAATGCCAAGCTCAAATTTTGAGAGAAGTACTTAAGTAGGACATCAACAGTTGAGCAGATAAAATGTTGCTTTGTCGATTTCAAAACTTTACATTTCATTACAAGGCATTTAATTATTGACGTTATAAACATTGCAGTAAGGACATTTCTATAGTATAAGTTACGTACTATAACACTAAAATGATAGCTTATAATTTTTATTTTCATATCAGTTGTAAATTGCATACATTAAGGCACTTTTCAAGGTGATTTAGAAAAACTAAAAATTCCAGCATAGAAGCATTTTTATTTCACTGAATTTGATCCAAAGTTGAAGTTTTTAGAAGCTTTAACCGATCTGAACACTTAAACTAATTATTATTTTTTTTGTTCAGAAAGAATAATAAACAAAATTAGAAACAAATTAGAATAGAACAAATTAGCAGAGTTAATACGGATAATTAAATCTGTACAACTTACTATCTTGACCACAAACAAAGATATTGAGTGCAATATTTGAGAGTAACTGAAATGTTTCTAAAGAAAAAGTCCAAGGATACCTAGCATAAATTAAATTTTGATTATTTATGGAGACTCAAGTGAGTCTAGTTTTTGAACCCAGTGGTCTGAAATGTTTCAATCTACGTTTAATGCTTCGTTATTAATTAGTTGAGTCGCACAAATGAATTTGTGTGAATCTTTAGGCGATATTAATTTTATAATATCAGCTGTATTGTGTTAACAGGTGAAACAATTAAATCCAATCTTATTCGGTCGTTGCGGGAGCATTAACAATGGATCTTAGTCCCTTGTACTGGAACCACTCATTTATTTCGATGTTGGAGCTACTATAAGATCCCGAACGCCTGATGATTGCTTTATATACTGCTAATTTACTGCTGATTCAAAATATCTTGGAGTCCTATCATCGTCCTATCAGCCAATAAAGTTGATTGAGCTTATTTTTGCTAATAATGTGAGCTCTCCAAGTGAAGCGTCTATCCAAGTTCATACCTAAGTACTTTACCGACGCACTCTGCACCAACTCTCTGTTGTTGAACAGAACGGGAGGACAATATCCTTTACGGCTTATAAAAGTAATATGGAGTGATTTGGATTCATTGGTTTTGATTCTCCAAGTTTTTAGCCAGGTTTGTATATCTAGTAGGTTAAGGTTCTGAAGTCTTTCGGAAGCCAAACGTGGATTGCAACGCAATACCAGAACAGCTGTGTCATCGGCAAAAGTAGCAATTAGAACGCTCGACGATGTTGCAAGGTCTGATATAAAAATGAGGTATAACAAGGGTCCTAGGATACTTCTCTAAGGAGCGCCAGATTTAATTTGTCTTAGTGTAGTTTGTTCACCATTGTACTTAACAAAGAATTTTCTCTTTGACAAATATGATGAAGCTGTTTTATTTTGTGCAGAAGTCCCTCATACCAAATTTTGTCGAAGGCTTGAGTAATGTATAGAAAAGTTGCGGAGCAATAATTTTTGGAGTTGTTTATCTGATTAACTACCCTTTCTAATTTACTCGGTTGTCCTATGTTTTTGGCGAAAGCCAAACTGATGATCAAGTAGAATATATATTTCGATCGTCAGTCAACTTATTCAATCTTCTGGCTTTTAATTTTTCAAATATTTTTGTACATCAGAGCTAGGAGATGGTTCTTACGGTACCTTACCCAGCATAACTATCATTATAATCTGGCCTATTTTCCAAAGGTGCGGAGCTTACTCTCAATATAGCATTGAAGGTTTGCGTGATTAATTTTAGGCTTATATGAGTAAGTTCCTCCTTCACCATTTTGCCTGAGATTTCATCGGAGACTTCTCTTGTCAGCACATTAAATTTAGAATTATAGTATGAAAATAATTTTCAACCAGAATTGAAGGAATGTACTCTTATCATTAAACCACTCAATTGTTATTAGGTATTCTTTTGAAATGAACTCATCAAAAAATCAAAACAAAAACAAAACCCAGTTGCCAGAATTGGAACAATTACTAATAAACAGACTATAAAAAGACACGCACTTAAAAGAATGATTTTTTGGAAGAATGTTTTTTATTTTCTAATTTTAATTTTTCTGAAGAAACACTTTTCTTCATCATTTGTTATAGAACCGAAAATGAAAACAAAAAAATATACTTTTTATTATGTCAATATCTGCAGCTTTTCAAATCCATTGAAAATTACCTACATACCTTTTGAATACAAAAGATAATTCAAGAATATTGCAGACACTTTTTTTTTAAAATAAGATTGTTCGTGTCATGCCTATTTTTTTTTTTGTTTAATTTTCAAATGGAAAGAGAGCGAGAGATTAATTATTATCATGGAAATTAATAGAATGGAAATTTGTTTGTCCATTGGTATTTTTTTTTCTTAACTTTTCATGTTTGCAAAGACACTTATGTACTTGAATATCTTCAGAATTAAAATGATTTGTTTTAAATTTGTTGTTTGCTTTCCGATTTATGGTCAAATTTTTAAATTCGATTTAATATAATTAAATTTACACATAAAAGATTATTTTATTATTCAATTATTTATAAAGTTAATTGGCTAAAACAAAAATGATTTAATATTTGAATAAGATTTAAGATATTATGAGGATTGTTCTATATAACAGACAGATAATTTATTTAATAGATATTTTTAAACTTATATTAAATTATGAATTCTAGTTACATGCTTAAAAGACTAATCGTCTTATATGTAGCAGAATTAATGAAATAATTAAATAAATAAATAAAAAAAAAAATAATAATTCCAATTCAATCATTAAATTGATTTTTTTGTTTTTTCCAGATAGAAGAAAATCATCAACAGAGCCTTCAGCTTCTGTTCTATATTCCGGGGGAAAAACGAAGTGAAGAGCTGTGCCTACTTTAACGCGCTAAAACCTCCCATCCTTTTGTTAAAATTAAAACTAGTCTTTTGACTAACCATTAATACAATTTTGTCTCATTTCTTCAGATATCTTTGATCAAACAAGTTTCCATTAGGAACTCTTGACAGATAAAAGATTTTTACCTAACACAGTTCGAACCGTTTCGCTCTGTTAAGTCGTCAAACAAAGTTTTGATTGCCAGCTAAACGTAAAACTCCAACATCAATATGTTGAAAAAGACGATTTTTATGGCGTACAGCCAACTTCTTTATTTCGTCTCTTATGAAAGGCATCCTGAAGTCTCTATGAGTGTCAGCATTGCGAACAAACAAGACATTAACAGTCACTCGCAATACTTTCTTTTGGAACATTTGGATAGTTTGAATATGTATATTGTTCAACACAAGCCCATATTTGAATATCATATGCCCCGATTGGCTTCAATATTTGATGGTAGATCAAAACTTTGTTATACGTCGAAAGCGTTAATATCCGCCCAAATAGTCAGTACAACTGTTTGTATTTCAGATAGATTTGAATTAATTTAATTTTGGGTTTATTTAATTGTGAAATTTTTGAAATATAGCCATTGTTTGAATAAAGTTTAACGAGTACTTGAATAATCAAGTTATATCAAGACAATTAACCGCAGAATACATACCGCAGCAGAACAGTATAGCATAGCGTACAAACCTCACTTCATTTAAAATATCAAAATGTATGTTACAACAAACTAATTATGGCAATAAGTTTATGGCAGAGCCAGGTTTCGTAAGAACGCCAACATAAGTCTCCTAAAATCTTTTGGTTGTAGAGTTATAAGCTTTAGAGAAAGATCTGGGACGTTTAAATTTAGATGTAACAGACAAAACGTATCTTTTGTTGTATATTGTGAAGCGAAAGGTTATTAACTTTGGGATGGTTTTAAAAATCTGTGATCAAAAGATGAGATGTACAATTCAATTTGCAGTACATTTGAACCAAGTATATCAAAGCCAAATAAAATCAGTGATGATGATGAAAAAGTTACTAATCCTATATATGATATCCTTGCATGATGATACCCGTGAAGATACATTTCTGAATTTTTAAATGATCTGAGAAATTAAAGGCGATTAATCCGAAGCAGAAGGATTTCTAACACCAAATTTTGAACCGGAATTATTAGAGTATAATATAACAGCGAATACTAATGACTAGGCTAGTAGTGAAGATGTTGTAAATACTAATAGAAAATATTGTCGGCCGTAAATAATAAAGAAGGGTAAGAGATGGTAGACCCCCAGTATATTATATATGGACTGATCCTATCATTATAACGTCAATTGAAAGTATAATTAAATCTGAAGATAAACAATTATGAGCGGAGGCGCTGAATTCAGAGCTAAAATCATTACGAGAAAATAAAACTTGGGAAGTTTTTCTGCGTCCTGAGAACAAAAATTATATTATATTTAGAAGAAACAATCGGTACTACCGGTAAGCTAGGTACATAGTTTTGTTGCCAGAATTTTACCGATTGTTTCTTCTAAATATAATATCATTTTTGTTCTCAGGACGCAGAAAAACTTCCCAAGTTTTATTTTCTCGTAATGATTTTAGCTTATTTTCTTAATTGCTTATTTTCTTTTACCAATGCCTTTATGCCAGTTTTAAGAATGATAATCCATCTATTATCATTATGGTATATTTTGATGGCTTGCTGATAGCATCCCAGAGTCTACAAAAAGTTAAAAAAATAAAGAAGTTATTATTATTGAAGTTTGAAATGAAATAGTTGAAATTGGCCCATCGTCTAATACTGAATTGTTGCGCTGTCAACATAACCAGATATACAAGAACGTCTAACGGTGCTTTAACGGTGTTCAAACGCTTATGCGTTAACTATAATGCGTTGACTATAATGTCATGACATATTTGATATTTTAGATATAGAAAATACATGTAAATGCCCACAATCGACATATTCGGCAATTAAGTTGAATCTGATAATTCGTTAAATTTTGCCTTATTTTTTTTTAAGTAGAGTTTTTATTGTATAATGTTTAAAATAGTTATGAGTTGATGAAATTTTTGGCTTTGTAAATTATAATATAGATTATACCCTCTTTCCAGAAATTTGTTGAAGGTAGCTAGGTATCTTATTTAAACTGTACTTATTCTCAATAGCTAAAATTTCATCAATAGCAAAGAACTAAATTTATTTTGATTATTGTTTTTACTACTATTAAAAACTAATGTCCAAAGTAGAATTAAAACCTTTTTGATTAGTACAATAATTTATAACAAATACACAGTACAGCGGTGTACACTTTTTTAGGCTGCACAAAAACTTTACTACAGCTGGTTAGCAGTGGCAATATGCTAGTAATATTATAATAATAGTGACCATTTAGAATAACTTGCGCAAGCACACAGAAATGAACTTGTCATTTTCGAATTTAAGCAAATCTGTTGAAATAAATTCTGCCCTTTAGAAAAACTCTATTACTCGTCGCACTCAAAACTTTAACCTATTGGTAACCAATAGACAACAAAGCAAAACCTTCAAACTTCAAAAACTAAAATCAGAATTTAGTATTTCCATTTTGTGGCATATGATTGCTATGCTACATAGGTTATTTCTTACAGTTGGCACTGTGTTTCATATTTGATATTAATGATTTGATAAAATTAATTCCAAATATGTGTAGCCATTCTTACTTTCTAGTCATTTTTTTCAATTTTGGTAGTATGGCATTGTGAAACTTATTAAAAAGTACACTAAATATTTGGCGTAACAAATTTTAAAACTGAAATATAAGTAATATAGGTGCTAAAGTCGTTCATAATACGTGATATTCATAGTTAAATCAAAATTCAATGACTTTTTAAATTCTACAATTTACACTATATTATTTAATGAAATCTGATTAAACCCATACCATTTCATAATTTTTCCCTTGATTCAATTTAAAACTTTCTTTATTTTTGTAATACATAAAAACTAATCTTACAAGCTAAATAAAAAGGGATCTAACAAAACTACATTCCTATAATGTGTTTTTGTTTTTTAAATATTTTATTATCTAATTTATGATATTTAATGAACAAAAACAAAAATTTGTTACTATGTCAGTAAAATATGGGAACTCAATTTATAAAAATAAATAATATTATTTGCACTACCACATAAACCTTTTCCAACGTCTCCTTTTTTTAACGTTTTCTTCCTGGTACAATAAAATATTTTCTGTAATATTTTCTGATTATTACTCCTTCCATATTAATTTTTTCAACATAATATTTTATTTTATTTATGTTTATGTGTTGGTATATATATTACTTATGTATATGATAGTATTTTGCTGCAAAACATACTTTATTAAATCCTTAGCATATTTATTTTATCAGATTATCCTTTTGGTTTTATCTAAAGAAAAACCGAAACAGATTGAAAATTGGGTTATTTTAAAGTTATTTCGAAAACCGAAAAGAAAATTTTAGATTTTTTAAATTCTTTTCGATTAAAATCGTATGAGAAATAATAATATCAGGATATGGTAAATTTAATCCTCGTTATTGTCTTACGAAATTTAATATAAGAGTAGAAGAATTTCGATTAATTTATTTTCCAATATAATTAATTCCTAATAAACGCTTTTACTTTTGGATGTGGTTCAAGCACTGAGATACTGATATAGATGGAAATACTATTTTGTAAGAAAAAGTCTTATTTAAGCCCTAACGCCAATTATGGAGATGTAGGGGTTTAAAGTTTCAAAACCCAGAAAACTACAATACTAACTAAAACATCCTGCTAAAATTGATATTTTATGTTTTTTATATAATTCCAAGTTTATGGGATGAACACCCTAACTGCTTTTATGCAGAGATTTGGCATACATACACAATTACACAGTTTTAGTTTACAATATTTTTTTCCTTATGATCTACTATCTTAGATTTTCATATTTTTCTGATTTTGTGAATTAGTTCGGTTGTTTTCTGCTGCCCTTCTATTACTTTTTGTTATACCAACGACACAATCATTTATTTGCATTAAGATTTGATGATGTGGGTAATATATTATGAATATATATTTTGTGAGAACCAAAGTGACATAAAAAAAAAATAATAATGAAAAATTATAAAAATAAATTATAGTGAGTATTTTTTTAAAATTTTGCAAACACCTAGGATTACTCTCTATACCATTGTGGAGTATTTCAAATCTCCAGACCAACTGGAAGTAGGAAATACTTTCTGGATACAAACAAACATACATTCAATTTTATATATAGTACGACCAAACTTCGGTGTTGGATCCGACGTTATCCGGCTCGAACACAAAATTTATAGAATTTACTTACATAAAATTTGATTTCTGAACCGAACTAAAAAAAAATGGTTTATCAAAAATATTCTAATACATTTTTTTCACAACAAATCAACATTAATACATTTTAAACTACAATATTCTATCTTATAAACACTATTCGGGATTTTCCAGATGGAGCATAAAGCAATACGTTCCTTGATGATAACTTTAAACATCCCACATATTATAGTTGTCCAACAGAAAAACGATGGTCGAATTTGTTCCTGCGATTTGTTAATGAACATGGCAAAACTTTATCTCGGCATAAATTGTAAGCGTTGAAGCTCAAACGGTATTTCTAATAATATTAGCGGTATTTTAGGAATAAAGATATTCGTTCGCCTTTTCTACAATCAATTTGAATTTCTGCTTCAATGACATGAGGATGCAAAGTTTTTATTATTAATTTTGTATAGCATAGTTTTGTCTGTTTCAAATTTCGTAGAAGCATAATTGAAGCTGCATTGGGTATTTACCAGCGTCATTTTCAATGTAAACTATATCTACTGATTTATAAAAACATCACATGTCACATTTTTTGGAGCTAATTCACATGGCCATGTAAAATTTTTATACTAATTTCTAAAATTCGGAAATACTTTTTCAATCAACTCTTCAATAATTTATACTCATCGTTCTATTTCAATTTTGCAATTAGAACCTTCTAAAATTTTTCTTTCACCAAACTGTATTAAAATCCTTAACTTATTGTAAATGTTATTATTAAAATTCTGATTCACATTGGAATCTCTAGCTGATGAGTCCTGGGAGTTGTCTATCAGCTAGAGCTTCACATAGGAATCAGAATTTTGGGAAACGGTAAAAGGCTTGATTGCTAAAGTACTTAAGCTTCAAGCCTGAAACAGTTTCGCTTTGAAAATGTTCGTCATATGTTTTAGGAGTTGCATTTTACTTACTTGAATTAGCCAGAACCTTGGAAAACTGTAAAATACGTGTTTATTTATTTTTGATAGATTACCTATATGAATGCATTTTTATGTCTGTAACACAATTTTTTTTTTAAACATTCCTGTTGGGTGCTAGAATCTGTATGGCTGCGACCCGAACTAGGCCAAATTTTCGTAATCGGTAAAAGCCGTAGTTCTTTATTTTCAAAAGAATATCCAAGTATAAATTTTTATGTCTGTATCACAATGGTTTTTTGAAACATTCCTGATAGATGCTAGGAATTGTATCGTACGGACACCAACTAGTCTAACTTTTCGAAATCGGTAACAGTTGTATTTCTTTATCTTTGAAAGAGTACCGCAGTGTAAATTTTCTTGTCTGTAACACAATTGGTTTTTGAAATATTTCTGACTGGTGCTAGCAGCTGTATGGCAGAACTCGAACCTGTCATTTGATAGCTTTTTAAAGTACCGTGTCCGTACCCATTTTTTTTATCTTGAATAAGTGTGCACAATTTCACACCTCTATCTTCAAAACTGTGGGCAAACAAACTTTCCCTTTTACAAATATAAATTAATATTATTTAGAATAATCTTGAAACAACTATTTTTTATGTTCATTAGCATAAACATAAAATTAAATTACATCTTAGTTTTAATAAACAAAATTACAATGCCAATGTCAACAAGACGTTCATATTTCCACATAAATATGAATTACTTATCATATTATATATTTCACAATTTCCAAAAATAAGAAAACTGTATTCCATTAAATTTTAAAAATTAAATCATCCCAATAATAATTCTGTTCTCGAATTGCATTCCCACATTTAATAAGTAATGATATTTAATTAGATGTTATTGATTTAACATGTCCTAAGAACATCAATATCACTAAAAATTAAGTTAAATATTAAGAACTGATTTAATGCTAGACACGTTCTTTATACGTATTAGAAAAACGAAAACTCTACAATATGGTTCCAGGAAAGATGCCCACATTAAAATTGCACACACCCAAAAAAATTGCCAGAATAGAAAATTGGCCAAACGGACAATATTTTTTAAAAAAAATTATTTTTTTCTTTTTATTTTTTTGAAGTTGATAACTTTAACTTTTAAAATTATAACCAAAATATATAAACAAATTTAATAGTTTGATTTTTTATGGTTCTAAATATAACATTTTTTAGATTTAAATTCAAGAACAAAAAGATAAATTGTATTAGTTGTATCTATACATAAACAATTCATCATCATCATTGTCCTGTAACCGCATCTGTGGGGCATATGGCAGAAATAAAATATTTCCATGGTTCTTATCTAGGCTAACCTCTTCAATGGTAGCCACGTTCTTTGCTGGATACTTGTCTCGGCTAAGACTGCTTTTCTTCATCTTTTCTCAATTTTCCGAAGCGACGTGTACCTTGAGGATTCCATTTGAAACATTGGTGCGCGAATGATAAAGTGTATTGAGTTGGAAGGCGACTATGTTGAAAAATAAAAAAGAAAAATCAAAACGTCCCGGTTTCCTCAGAGTATGCGGGTTTCAACGTCGTTTCCTCTGTCGGATTTTCACTCTTATTTGCACCTATTGATGTACGGTTTCAGTTTCCTGGGGATGTTTACTGAAATTTTCCACGTTTCGCAGGCGTATAAAAGAACAGATTTTACACTTGCATTGAATATTATTTTTTTTTTGTGCGCAGAGATATGTTGTTTGCCCGCCATATTTTTGAGAGCATCCCAAAAACAGTACGAGCGTTGCTGATACGGTGCTTCAATATCCAAATCGGCACCTCCATCTGGTGATCGTTACATTATCAACATTTCAATTAAGTTCTTATTTTCTTTTTAACCATTTAATAATTTTTCAAAGCAATAAAATATTTTTTAAAGCAACACAATGTTTTTGATTTTTCTTTTTTATTTTTCAACATAGTCTCCTCTCAACTCAATACACTTTATCATACGTTTTTCAACTTTTTTCATTCCGTCTGGAAAACACACGATAACCATTTCATTTGATTTGAATCTCTTTCCAGCAAGCAATTGTTTTGAATTCGGAAACAAAAAGTAATCACTTGGGACTAAATTTGGACTATATGGTGGATGTGGAACAGTTCGTACCGTAATTCATTCAATTTTACTGCTCAAACCTGTTTCAAACCTGATATGTGTGATGGTGCGTTGTGTTGATGGAAAAGCACTTTTTTATTTGCTAAATGTGGTAGTTTTTTCTTGATTTCATCACTCAATTATTGATCCAATAATATGCACAACAATATGTCGCATTTATTGATTTTCCTTTTTCAAGATAATCGACGAATATTCTACCATGTGCATCCCAAAAAACAGTTGTCATAATCTTTCCTGCTGAAATTTCTACTTTTGCTTTCTTTGGCACACTTCCAGTAAATTCTATCCATTTTTTGGACTGATTTTTTATTTCTGGTATATAGTAATGGACCCAAGTCTCATCAACAGTTATAAATGGATGTAAGAATTAATTTTGATTACACTGATATATTGCCAAAAGTCTTGACAACGTGTCCAACGCATTATTTTTTGTGTCAATGTTAATAAACGCGGCACCCATCTTGTTGATAGATTTTTCATAAGGAGTTGAACCTTTAAAATGCGTCCAACGCTATCATTTGGTATTTTTAATATGTCTTCAAGGTCACGAACTTTTACTCGGCGACTGTTTGTCACTACATCATGTATTTTTCCTATAACTTCAATGGATGTAGCTGTTTTTGGTCCCCCACTTCTCTGTTCATCATTTACACTTGTACGACCGCGCTTAAATTCAGGTACCCAAAAACGCATTGTTTCATATTATGGTGATGAAGTATTTAAAGGGCTATATACTTTTGAGTGTAGGTTGCTAATAAACCTTTCGAAAAAACACAATGAATTGCAACACAAATTTTAAATTTATCCATTAACTGAAAAGAATAGAAGTTAACTGATTAGATACCTGTTTCAAAATAAACATTTGACAGACCGATTTGAAAATTTAAGACAGATAAAATAAAAAATTTATCTTTGAAATGTTAGTCATAAAAATTTATAATATTGTCCAGAAGATGCCGTTACAGGAAACTTTTCAAACTGCTCTCGTACCTTCTGTTGATCCTTAAACGAAGTTTATTTTAAATTTTGAATAAAGATAATTTTTATTCCATATTATAAGAGCTTATTTATATTTTCATAGCTACAAAATAAAAAAAAATAAGTTTCTGTGGGCAACTTTCCAGTGGGCATTTTTCTGATTATCCTACAATATCTCATCTTTATCTCGGATATTGTTGTTATTTTGTAAATCCTAATAAAATTCCAATTTTGCTGCAAATAAAATTTCACCAGTCTTGATTTCTGTTGTACATACAACAATTTAATAATAACAATGTAATATTTTTAGATAACAATGAATTATTATTGAAAGGAGGAAGCCACAAAACATAATATTATTACATTCAAATAAGTAGGATGAAGAAAAGAAAATTATTATTATGCCCACATGATTCTTGTAATAATTCACACACATTCTAAGCGAATGAAAATTATTTAAAAAAAACATATACGCTTTACTTTGCAAATTCTCCTTTCAGGTATCACAATATTTTCTTTCATCCTTAATTATTCTTCTTGAAAATAATAAAAATAAAAATTTTGTATTAAATATGAATTTTTCAACTTTGTTGAATGTTTTTGGATAAAATATTTTTCATAACCATTTTTGTAATTACACGAAACAAATCAAATAATTTGAGGGTAAATACTTGTAATAACATCAAAGGTTAATTTTAAATTACTGAAAGAAAATGATAGGCACCACGTGTAATAATAAAATTGAATGGAAAGAAAAATATAAAATGTTTAAATACTTAATACAAAAAAAAAGTAATTATTAAAGAAAAAAATAATTAGTTTAAACATAAATATTGCAACTCATTGTGAACGCATTAAGCCTTAGATTTTGTAAAGGTGAATCTAAAATTTACGTTAATAAGTATGTGCATTTTAAGCTTTGTTGAAGTATAACTTGGGACTTTATACTTGATTTCACGACCATTTCTTCAAATGATATTATAATTAAACTGGTGGGCCCCATTTCATAGAATTCATTACATTTTTAATTCAGTTTTCTGGTATTTATGTTGTTATATCTCGATGTGGCTATATATTATATTATTTAATAATAAAATACAGTTGTTTTATATCTTATATTTTATTTTATGCAATGTAATATATATATTAATGCTTTGTAGTATACAACATTACAACATTTACAACATATGTTGCTCATTTGAAAAAAAGTTCGAAATGTTGGAATTAAAAATTGGACATCAAAAATATTGTTTGAAAATTTCTTTTAATCTTGCAAACATTTCCTCATTTAATTTTTTTATATTGAAGTTTTCATTATTTCTTTTTCTTTCTGAAAATGTAAGTATTCAAAGAACATTATAATAATAAGAAATGTCATCTGGATATTTGGCAGTTTTTCCAAATTAAGTGCGAACTGGCGAGTAAGAAAATGAAACGAAAATAAAGACTGAAGAGAGCAAAAAAGAAATAAAGTTACAAAAAATACAACAGTATTCATTAGGTCCATCCATATAGATATTTCAATACTTTTTTCAAATCAAAGGTTCAAAATAAGAAAAATTTAAATACATTACGATCTCCAATGAATTTATGCACGTGCAAAATTTCTTTATATGGATTTTTATTTGTATTAAAAAGTATACTGAAAAGTAGATATATTTTTAAATTTCCAACAAATTGTGCTTTATTTATTTTGCCTGTTTATTTATGTATATTCATATCATATTCGTAAGAAGATAATTCGTATGAGTTTGAAGAGTAAAATTATTGTTTTAAAGAGTACATTTTTTTGAATATAAAATGAAATGGCGGGTTGTAATGTGGCGACCCGCTTTATAAAAATCAAATTTGTATGGGATGAGACTTATTTTTATGTTCTTTGGTATTACATATCTTCATAATAAAAATCTCGAAGTTTTTTATAAGACATAGGCTTTATGAAGAACTATATTGAAGTAAATTCGAAATTATTGTCATTATTGTATAAACTATTTATTCTTGATTCCGTAAATAAATTTGTATTACCGTTTGTAAACTTTTCTAATGTTGCAAGTAAACTAGATAATTTTCCATTATTACAATAATTTTTTTTCTCATTTTGGAAAAACAAAGCAGTAAAATAACAAGCAAAGCAACAAATTGAATTTTTCAGGGTTGACAAAATTTTCGAACAGCAGTTTTAAGTAAAGAGTTCGGACGACGATTTGTCCTTGCGTATTCCGTATTACTTCTAGATTATTTTGCGATAACCGTTTTTGCCGTTCCGTTGTCTGTTGAAGACGTGAAAACGTTGTGATCCTAGCTTTATATAGACTTCCATTAAGTCAATTACCTTTTTTTCTCTAAAAATGTCGATTGTAGTCAATGTCGACTTTCCAAAATGTTGATTGACCAAATGTCGAGTCTTAGAATATAGGCAAAAACATCGATTTTAACAATTTCGAATTTTTATAGAAAAAGTGTTATAATTGCTTTATTTTTGAAATATTTAATATTCAATTGTATAAATTTGTTTGAGATTTGTTAAGATGGATGAGAAAACGTTTAACAAATAAAAAATAATAAACAAAAATTGATTTCTAATGAAATATTGAAATACAAAACTGTTAAAGTATAATTTATTAAAATTTATTATAAACATAAAGTATAGTAATAAAAGTAAATAGATTTTAAATTTTGTTTTATTGAATATGAAATAATAATTTACTTTACATATATATTTTAATTATTTATTTATTTTATTTATTTATTTTTATCTCAAAAAGAGCAATTTGCTCATATAGAATTATATTATTGTTAGTTGTCATTTACAATGTTTTAAAATTATTGTTTAAAAGCTAATAAGTGAATTTAAGAATTTTAAAGAAAAAATAATATAGAGTAAATTTACAGAAAAAAGTTATATATTAGAAAGAGAAAATATTATTATTATTATTTCTTTTTTTACTATTAATTAAAATTATAATAAAAGTAAGCACTAGCTACCAGTGCCATCGGCTTAGAAAGAGAAAATAATATAGTTACAATATAAAAGCTTTTTTTATATTAATTCAATAAAATATATATTGTTTAATTCCGTTTTAAATTGAGTGCTATTCATGTTTTTAAAACTCATGGGCACCTTGTTGTATTCTTTAACACCATTATTGTAAATAGAATAATTTCTGATACCAATACCAAATCTATTTACTTGAAGCAAATGCGATGTTCTAGTATTGCGTTGGTGTACTTAGTTTATTGTAGTTGTATTTGATGGTTCCAGTAAGCGTTTTATATATTTGTGTACAGAGCATTTTTTTATATGAAGCTAGAGCGGCAATATTTTGTGTGTTTTATGGATGTTGCTGTTCTTTGTTTTAGTCTACATATATTTTTAATGTTTTGTTTTTAATTATTTTTAATTCTTGTAATTTGCTTTCGTTCATTTTTACCCAAATTCCACAACGGGGTATACAAATGACCTATGAAATACGCTAAAAAACAGAGTTGTCTTCCATTGAAGAAATACCCTGTGTGCCGTTCTTCTAAATATACCTGGTATTTTTCTACATTTTTCAATTTGAATATTTATCTGTCTTTAATTGACTTTAAGGCCTCTTAGGTCCCAGTTAGAAGAGACACAAAACAAAAAGTTATAATTATAAAGCGTTAAAACCGGACCATTAAGTTTGAAAAATCACCGTTATTTTGTATATTGTTTGATCACAACTATAAAAAAAAAAACGGTCTTTTGTCAATAACTCATAAAGTTTTCTCTTTATTTTGGTCTGTCAATCGTGTTTGGCTTGTGATTTGATGCTCCCGACACACAGTTTTTGTAGTAGAAGTTAATTCTTTGTAAAAAAAAAGTTCAAGAAATTCTGAGCACTTAAATTGAACATGTTTTTTTTTGTTTACTTTTTTTTTATTTTGCAAAATAAATATCTCACTTCAATTTTATTCACTACAATTGCTTTTATAAAAATCTTTACTAGAGTTAAATACTATTTCAAATTTAATTTTAGTACAATGTTCATATTTACAATCAAAACTATAGTACCTAACGTAAAATCAGTTAAATGTAAAACCATCAAAACGAATTTTTCACAATATTTACATAATTTCCTTTGATAATGTTTTTACAATTTTCATACTTTCCTACTTCTATTCAACAGACTTTATGTTACTATACACTATAATTTTCTTGTGGGGGGTGTTAAAATTTTACTTAACACACATCATTAATAATAATTTAGACAATTTCTTTGTAAGCAGTTAAATAAAATCTATTTTTAAAATAAAAAAATAAAATATTGGAAATCATATATAGAGCGACTTAAATTCAATGAGCTGACAAGAAGTTTACTACAAATTTTCTAAGTGAATTGAATTCTCGTAAGTAATTTCTAATGACGCATTAAATTATAGTATTTCACATTACAGTTTATTAACCTTAACCCATTAATAGTCAAAGTTTCAAAATTGAAACAAAAACCTAATATATCGTGAGGTTTATTTAATGAAGAAATAAAATGTTTACAATATTGCCAATATAATTAGTATAAAAAAGCAGTAACAGGGTAGTCCTAATACTGATACAGTTGTATATTCATTACATTTAAGGGAAAATGTATTTTTCGTATTCATTTTGATTGGATACATTTTTTGGCAAATTTATTTATTTATTTTTTATTAATACGCAGTCTAACTTCACGCGCTTTTCCCTTTCGGTATGTGGGACTTTCTATTTTTGAAAAATAAGAATTTAAAAATATAAAATCAAATTTGTAATTATGACTTTTGCTATGTTTTACTATGTATGATGTGGTGATAACAGCCCGATGGACAAAGAGTTTCCAAATAATATGATATGATATGATATGATCGATACATCAACACAACAACATACAGATTACAGCATCGATCGATACAACAACAAATCATTTTTATTTTTTGTTCAGATCAAGCAAATGCATTTGCATACATGTGAAGAATGAATACCAGTTTTATTATGTTCTAAGTAAGTGACAGTAATATGTATGAATAAACGAAATTAAATAAAACGAATAGTGAATATAGTAATAACAACACTTTTAGTTTCCTCTTTTGGTACACCAAATAATTTTTTTTCACTCTCTTTAAGAGTATAATATTTTGACACAATTTGAATGTGTGATGAGCCATGTTTCAGACTCAATGAATCATTAATTTTTCATAAAGTATAGTTGAATAGTCTACTACTACTATTCCACCTAGTGTCATCATATTGGTAATACTAATCGTCAGGTAGAACAGGCGAATCTTATTTCCCCACGAGATTTGAGTCTTACGACATCATTGGTTTGCACTTTTTCTACGCTCCTGCCCCACGCTGGTTGGCGCAGTTTGTAGAGCGCCTGCCTTTCAACCGAAAGGTCTCAGGTTCGATTTCGGATGAAGCAAAAAAAATGCTTTATTGGTTTTTTGACCTAGTTCTTTTGGACACTTGGGTACTTTGTCATTGGGATAAAATAAATGATAAAATATAATTGAAAGTATAATCTGGTAACAGATTAAATAAAATGAACCATTCTATTGAAAAAGGTTTAGTTCCTTAACAATAGCAATAGTTTTCCACATTAATTTAATGAGTAGATAAGACAGTAATTTGTTAAATAAATACTCGAAATAGATGTAGTGTATAAGTAATTGTCAAGAGTGTAAAAAAAAATATGCTATAGAGAAATACAAACTAAATATGCTAACTAATATTTTATTAATGAGGGGTTCTTTGTATAAGCGAGGCCTCTTAAGATCTATTGTATTTCCCCGTTTATCTCAGAATTGTTGGTCTTTGTCATTGATGAGCTGAACGCTGTTATTGCTTTAATGTTAATTTCAAATTCAGACTATGTGTATACCTGGCAATATTTATATCTTTTGCGAGCTATGGCGTCACAAATAAATAGAATATGAGAGGAGGATTCCTCTTTTTCTAAGAAGAATCTGCATCTGACTGTGCTCGATCTATTAATCTTGAACAGATGCTTGTTAAATAGGCCATGACCTGTGATAAACCATGCCAGCATTCTGACATTGGATTTAGTATCCCTGATTACCTGATTCAGTCTTTGGATACTAAGTTTGAAAAAGGCAACTATCTAAGGTAAGTCATTGGCAACTATCCCATAATGTTTTGAGTTTCTGTAGTTTCCTACTTGGAAACAATTCTTTGTAAGTAGGCGTTTGAACGAGCAATACTTGGTCTGAAGAAGTGACTCTTCGCATCAGGAGAGTAACTCTGTTTCCTTCCGCTACATTTATTAAACTTTTGTGACAGCTATAGATAAGCTTTGATTTAATAATATAAAACTTACACTAAAATCTAACTAACATAGTATCCTAAAACTTAATTTAAATAGTTGTAACCACATTTACGCAACATCAGTCTTAAATGGGTTAAATTAATTTTTGTTTTTATCTTGTATCTTTCAAAAATTCATCAAAATTCTATTTTTAAATCAAAATTACATATTCTTTATAAATTTTATGCTTACATGATTTATTTTTTATTTTTATTTTTATTTTTAATTTGTATGATTTATTTTCAAATCAATTTCTGTCTACTTGTCTACCATCGAACATTATTGATGTGATTTTGAAAGAGGTAAAGTTTAATTATAGCCTTATCAATATGTAATTTGAATTTAATAATCAAAGACTCGATCAACTAAGATGAACTGATCGATTTGAATGCAAACCTTTAATGCAATTAGAAAATAAGTCTTATCTATCTAAATAAGCAAATCCATATTATTCTACACTTAAACAACATACTTATTTTATACACCTACTGAATAATATCCGAATAAGTTATATCCATTATTTTTTTTTTAGATTAGTAATATTTATACTTGTATGTATAGGAATATAAATACTACTCAAAAGAGTAGTAGAGACTACTCAAAGAAGTAAAACCTTTTGGATTTAGTACAACAATAATATGTCAAAGAAAAAGTTAGATATACATCGCTGAATGTAGTCTACATTCAAAATAAAGACAGGGCTCATTGTGTCTTCTGAAGATTTCCAACAGCCTACGTATAAAAAAAAAGAAAATCAGGAGGATGCAGCCTCCAGAGCACTCATATAGAAACTCGATTGTAGCTGGCTTTGACTGAGACTCAAACTCTATATTATAATATAAATCATTGTCATGTAAAACCTGATAAAATTTTATAATAAAGTACTACGAGCATGGATTTAATAGCTTGATTATGTGCTAGTCCTTCAAATCTTCTCATTTCATATAACTGACTATGTTCTTGATCTCACAAGATGAACTGAAAATTCAGTTCATAACAGTGATCCTTTTAAAAATACTGAACTAAAAATAATTTTAAATATAAAAGCTAAAGTTAACTTTTTCTTATCGCCATGAGAATTACAGTTTCAATAAATTTCGGTTTGAGAAAAAACTAATATGTATAGGATTTTCCTGGAAAAAGTGTTTGTGTTTGAGGATTTCACGAATTAGGGTGTTTGATTTGGTTTTTTATGTACTTCTTCATATATTCAGTATTTTGAACATTGAACAGAACTTTACTGCAAAATTGTTATATTACCTTTAACGCGATAATACTTTTTTCTTTGTATCGTTAGCTGGAGGCTTTTTTGCTCCAAACGCCCAAAAGCTGTTTTCGAGAACAACGAAAAGCAAAGTTTAACTTCAAACTATCAAGTACGCAAACAAGTAAATAAATAGAATATGAGAGGAGGATTCCTCTTTTTCTAAGCAGAATTTGCATCTGTCTGTACTCGACTTATCAATCTTGAACAGATGCTTGTTAAATAGGACATGCCCTGTGATAAACCATGCCAGCATTCTGACATTGGATCTAGTATCCCTGATTACCTGATTCAGTCTTTGGATACTAAGTTTGAAAAAGGCAACTATCTAAGGTAAGTCATTGGCAACTATCCCATAAAGTTTTGAGTTTCTGTAGTTTCCTACTTGGAAACAATTCTTTGTAAGTAGGTGTTTGAACGAGCAATACTTGGCTCTGGTCTTAAGAGTTGACTCTTCGCATCAGTTTTTGCAAAGACATCTGCATTTTCAATACTTTGTATTCCTTCATGCCCAGCAGTCCACATAAGGGTAACTCTGTTAACGCGATAATACTTTTTTCTTTGTATCGTTAGCTGGAGCCTCTTTTGCTCCAAATGCCCAAAAGCTGTTTTCGAGAACAACGAAAAGCAAAGTTTAACTTCAAACTATCAAGTACTCAAACAAGTACTTGATAGGAATGTTGCATACTTTGCATAAATATTTATTGATGTATTTTCAACTTATTTTTGCATTCGCTAGACATTGTTACGTATAAAGTTATTGAAATACAGTAGTTCTTATCACAATAGTCACAATTGCCAGTTTGCTCCATTTTATACAACATGTTACCAACTATAGTAACTATCTTGCACATAGTGCAACAAAAGTTTGCCGCAGATAGGAATAAACCTCATTATTGCATTATGTATGAAATGGAGTAAACTGTGTAACGTGTTAAGCTAATAATATTTTTATATTTTTCATTGATACCCAAAAATGCTTATTTTCCTTGCTGCTACATAGAGCAAATAAGAAACTATTAATTGATTATACAAATTTTCATATAAAAGTTACTGCGTTGACAGAAAATTGGCGTTTGAAGCAGAATTGCTCAATAATATTGGAAAAACGTGGCATATGGATTAAAATTATCATTCTGTATCTTTCAAACTATTTCCAACGGATAGAAACATTTTAAATACAGCATTTGAAAGAGCTTGATTTAAAACATACGAAAGTGCTCTGAGTCAAAATATCCAAAAATGACGTATGGAGTAAAAGAGCTTTCAGCCATGTTTCCGTTTCAGATATGTTATTCTTAAATTAAATTATTTTAAAATTATTTTATTCTTTTAATTGCCTACTTATAGGATTTCGTACATTCAAACAGGAATTTAGTATATCCTTTGTATTCCATATTGTATTCAAATCGAAACCAAATAGATATTATGTATATTGAAATACAGCTTAATTTCAATTCATTACTTTTGTAATGTAGTATTCATTACTTTGCAGTGAAACTTGAATGAATATCGAATAATAGAAGTTAACGAATGAAAAAAAAATCAGTATTTTACTTTTTATTACTCTATTTTACTCTTTTTACCATTTAAAAAAAAAATTAGTATTTTACTCTTTATTACTTCAAATTATAGTATAACTAATCAGATGACTTTTGGAATAATGTTGTATTTAGTAACGATAGCAAATATAATGTATATGGTTCTGATGGAAGCGCAAAAGTACCAATAAAAAATTCTGCAAAGAAAACGTTATACCAACAGTAAAGCATGACGGTGATAATGTAATGGTTTGGGGGGGTGCATGAATGCTGATGCGGCAAATTTAGTATTTATAGAGCAAATAATGGATAAGTATTGTTATATACACATTTTTAAAGAAAATTTAATCGAAAAAGTCCCAATTGTAGAAAAATTGGGGCTTGATAAGCGACGCTTCAAATTTAAGCAAGATAATTACCATAAATATACGTTACAAATCCTCAAAGAATAATGTATTTTCAACATACCAATCAAATACAATCACCACCACAGCTCCCCGATTTAAACCCAATTGAGAATTTATTGGGGTGTGTTGAGCCACAACATTATAAAGGATTGTATAACACCCAAAGAAGCATTAAAAAGCGCATTATCAAGCTAATGGAGCAAAATTTCACCACAATACACTTCAAAATTGATTTCCGGGCGTATGGGAGCTGTGATTGAAGCAAAAGGCAATCAAATCAAATATTAAAAAGAATCTATAAAAAAATAAGTAGTACGAATTAAAATTAAAATGCTCAAACTGTATTTAAACTTTTTTGACATGATTTTGCCAGTTTTTTTTTTTCATTTATTGTTTTTGTGTAAATATGTAAATAATCATCAACACGCTTTTTAGCTTATAAGCAAAGGTTTTAAAAAATATTATGTATTTGTTAAAAATATTATGTAATGTATTTAAACTTATTGGACTCACTGTATATGTACTAACATCTTTAAATATTATATGCATCACAGCTTTAAATATATATAATTTTCCAATCAATAAACGTGAAATTAATTAGTGATGACAAATAAAATCAAACTTAGAACAGGGACAGTTAAAACATCTTCTCTTTTTCTCAATTTCTCACAACACAAAGAATGTCCTATTATGTAAATTTATTGATATCTATTAAACACGTACCGATTATGTATATTATGTATTGTATTCAACAATCATATTGGTATAATAAGTATATGTTCAGACATTGGAAAATTAACAAGCTCTTGTTAGAAATCATTAAAGTTCATTATTAATCTCAGCAGGGGGTACTGCCCTTTCTTTGTCGAAAAAGTAATTAAAATATTTCTTTTTTTGTTTTGGTTTTATTTAGGCAGTCTATGAAAAACAAGTAACTGTTTTTTATTATTTTAATTAAAAAATTTGACATATTACAAGTAATCCTTTCTCTGTTAATGGCATTTTCTAGGTTAAATTTTTAATAACATATTTTGGTAATTGATTTTTGAAAAAAAAAATTTTTAACACATTAAATTTTAATTATAGGCTTTTTTAATGAAAATTATAATTAAACATAATAATTATTTTCCTATTAAATTAATATTAAAATGCCTTTGAACAATTAAATTTGTTTTGTTTACTTTCAATATTCATTACCCATGAAATTTTAGATTGTACATTTTCGCAGAGTAGTTAAACAATTTTTTAAAGTAAAAAAAAAATTGATATGTTAAAATTGTAGAGAAAACATCCATAGTCAGAAGAAGCTAAGAAAATTATAATCGAAAAAATATTTGAAACTGTAAAGATATTAAGAAAGCTCTACTGCTGAATGTTATATTTATTTACTCTTACTTTATAATACTGACAGACGTGTAAAATCGATATTGTAAATTGTAATATTGCTGATTCACACATGATATCGTGATTTCCCAAAATAAACGTTGTTTGATATTAGGATTATTCTCAAACTTTTCTTGCGAATCAAACAACTGACATTTATTTAATGTTAAAAATGCAATAATTTGAATTGTATTAATATTAATTTCAAAATATTAAATTATTTTCATTAATTTACCAACTTCAAAACAAACTCGTATCATAAAAGTAAATAAAAATATAACCTAAAAAATACAACAACAAAATTTAACGAATAAGTTTTTACAAATTGAAATTTGACTTGCAAAAACTTATTCTAGAGAATGTTGCTGACATCATCATATTATGTTTCCTCTCATTTTCTGAAAAAAGTTCTCAGTACGGGAACGGTTACTTGTAAAAACTTGCATTAGTCTTCGCATGGTTGTAAAAAAACTTATCGTACAGGAACGATCATAATATTACGAATATTGTTCATCTGCACAGTCTATAGTCAAGTTAAGAACCAAATCTAAAATCCAAAACATTCGAAAACAGCTGTTTTAGTTCTTGAAAACAGGTGATAAGTTGTTAATTCATTAAAAAAGTAGAAAAAATAAACATATTATTACATATTTTATTTTCAATATTCATTATGATTTGTAGTAGGTAGGTTTCACGTCGGATAATAAGAAATTTTTTTTTTAAATTAAAAATTATTAATGAATATGTTTTTGTATTTTTTGTAAATTTTACCAATTTAGATAAATAATATTGCATATTTTTTTTTAAATAACACAATATAAGCTAGCAAAATAAGCTCTCCCTATGCAAAACACAAAATTTCTATGAAATTAATGTCCCTTTTTTAAAGTGGTTCTCTCAGAGGCCGGGCTAGTAGTACAGAGCCATTGGGCAAATCAAAAAAAAAATTCAAGAGCAAAAATAGAATAAAATAAAAAACAGAAAAAAAATAAAAAAATGTTTATATTAACCCTAAGTGAAGTGTTAAAGTTGATTGTAATAACAGATACAAGATAAAAAAAAAAACATTTTCAAAATAGTATATTTGAACTTATATTTTATTAAATATACTTATGTTAAATAATTTTTATCGCGTTTTTATCAATTTAATAATAGCGAATTATTGTTTTAATTTTATCTGTGAATATTTTCAGCAATTGTTTTTTTTTAAATCCATATAACCTTAAAAAATGTATTATTAGGTCTGGCCTGTATGATTACTTTTATGTGCAAAAATTTGCAAATAAGAGACAAAATCAAGCGACCATAAAATTCTGCGAGAACAGTTCAAATAATCTTGTTTGCAAAAAACATAAACATATGTAAAATTTGCATAATTTTTAATGTCAAAAATTAACTGATAACTTTAAGGTTATGAGATTTTTTTAAATTTGAATTGATTAGAAATATTTTGAAATTTTGAATGTTTTAGTTGAAAAAAATTAATTAAATAATTTTTCTTGGTTTTGGTCTTTAACTTAAACTATATAAATAAGTTTTCAAGTTAGGTTCGGACTACTTTTTATTCAAATGCGAAATATTTGCGCTCGACATTTAAAACAACAACAAAAATTTGACAGCCAATTTTTACATATTTTTAATTTCAAGTAGAAATTTGTAAAAGCTTATTTAGAAGAGAGTTCTGACGTTTTAAACTTTAAATTCTCTTAAATTTCTCAAAAATGTGTAAACAGCATGCAAATTAAAAAGTAAACATACAAGAATTTGAAATTTAACAGTTAACATACAGAACTATTATTTATCTACAATAGTGCATAGCACGTTGATGTTGTTAATATGGAAGACGTTTTTGTAAGGCTAGAGATAATAGGTTTGTATGTTAAATTGTTAACTCGCAAATTTATATAAATTTACATAAATTTATCCAAACCTTTGTATGTTAACTTTTTTATTTGAATGCTCTTTACAAATTTTTGAGAAATTTAAGAGAATTTGGCACTTAAAACGTGACGTCAGAGCTGTCTCTTAAATAAAATTTGCAAATGAATGAATTCTATTTGCAAAAATTTACTGTAAATTTTTTGTTGTTGTTTTAAATGTCAATAGAATATTTTTCATATAAAAAGTAGTATACCTAAAATAAATAATAAGTTGTATACCTAACCTGAAAACTTATTTACATAACTTTTTAACGACAAAAAGACCAAAACCCAGAAAAATTATTTAATTTAATTTTTTTCAACAAAAACCTTCAATAATTTTACAAAAAATTTCAGAAAATTACTAAATTAATTCAAATTTAAAAAAAAAAACTCATAACCTAAAAATCGGTTATTTTTGACATGAAAAAATTTGGAAAAATTTATCCAAATTTTGCGTATGTATGTATACTTTTTTTTTGTAAAAGAGAACATTTTATCAGAATAATTTTAACATATTACTCTCGCTGAATTTTATGATCACGTGATTTTTCCTCTCATGTGCAAATTTTTGCAAATAAAAGTTAACATATAAACCTAATATGAAGAATTGATATGATAATATCCATATTATCTTATAACCTTGTAATTGTTTTGACATAGCTTAATATCTTCTTTCAGGTGACTTTATCTTTAAAGCACTCCCCACAGTTGATGACAGTTAATATTTCGAACTAGACTATTTGTATTTCATCGAAGGTTTAGTGGACTAAACCTTCGATCATTATGGTAAGTAGGCCTGAACATTGTACAAATTGCATACCAAAAAAAAAAAGTATGGCTACAAAATAAAAATTGATAAGTAAAAATATTTCGTTATATGTATATTTTCAATGGTGACATCTGTTGTATTTACTATGGAGAACTAACGATTTTCTCTTATTAAACCAAAATATTAAATTTATTTTCTTAATTTATTAATCAATAATAAAATTTATTAATTGGGAAGTTTTTTCTTAAAATTTACTTTAGTATTTAGTTATTAATATTTAACGAATTAATTAAAACATCATAACGGAAAAATTCTTATATATTTTGCTCTATAATAATATTAATAAATTATAGCCAGTAATAGAGTTTAAATAGCTATTTCAAAGGTATATTTTTGTCCTTTGGGAATTACTTTTACTTTCAGTATTATTAATTAAATTTATTAAAATGAACTCATCAAATATTAATACTTCAATGAATTTATTATTATTATTATGTTCTTCAATTAGAAATTAAAATAAATTTTCCAGAAGCGGAATTTGTTTACACATTGAAGAATAATATTTCGTATACGTAAATCAAATATAAAATTTCAGTACATATTTTTGGATCATAATATTTATTAAAGGAAAATTTTAATTACCTTATTGTATCTTAGATTTGATTTATAGATGATACAATTTTTATTTTCATTAAAAATTAATTTTATTTTTATGATTGCTTTTATGCAGAGAC
This sequence comes from Argyra leucocephala, assembly GCA_963942445.1. NCBI lineage: Eukaryota > Metazoa > Arthropoda > Insecta > Diptera > Dolichopodidae > Argyra > Argyra leucocephala. The sequence continues at coordinate 26,721,870 of OZ012678.1, read as the reverse complement.
CTTTCATCTATAGATTTTCGATATATTTACTTTCATATATTTTCGATATTGAGTTCAAAATTGATATTGGTCTATAATTACCATATAAACGCTTTTTTAGACACGAAAACTTAATTAATTATTAAACTAATTAATTACTGTTCACATTGTTGTTTTTAGACTTGATATAGATGTCAAATTGAGAGTACAAGTAGTTGTGTACTATCATACATTTCAATTTAATATGTAATTTTGCTGACCGAACCATCGTATAAAATAACTTACATATGTAATGATAGCCTAAAATATCACACATCTATAATTATAATTGACAAGCATTTAAGGTCTTGTAGTAGACACCTTTTTATTTTATTTCGATTCTGCTAGTCCTTAATGAACTTCTAATCTTCTTATATATAATTCTTCGACGGTGTCAGCATGTACCGTTATAATCTTTTGTTTTAAAGAGAAATATTGTTTCTGTTTCATGCATACATGTTTGTTTTTACAATAAATGAAGGAGCGAATTTGCAAACAAATTGGAAGAAATTTTTTTCTTTCTTTCTTACACCTCATGAAGGAAGTGTGCTTTCTTACATTCATCAAGGAAGTGTGCCTTTAATATAGGAGAAAAAAATCAAACTTTACTCAAATTGATTTAAATGAAATCGGTACACATTTTTTGTTATTTTCTTTTGTTGTTTTTCTTCTTAAAACATCGTAATAGCAAAGAATATTCCACGCCTTTTTTACGAAAAAACCTCATTAGTTAAAGAAGCAAAGAACTATTATTTTTGTTATGTAATCAGTTGTCAAACCACTTAATTTTTGCAATGTAATTTTAAATAGGCCACGGGAGAACAGATTTTTCATGTGTATGGTCGTCTGAAATTTTGTGTTCGATTTTTTAAAAATGAACGTATTAAATTTATTAGGGTATGAGAGTAAGGAAATTTTGAATGATTGATTTTTTACAGATACCTACATAACATAATATTGGTTCCAAAAACATGTTATTTCTTAAACATCATATTATTTTCTTTTATTGTCTTATAAGAGAAGTAAAATTTTTTTTTATTTCAAACAGATTAGAATTCTGCTATTTTCAATATATAAATTTTTTCAGGTATTGAGCCAGGTAGTTAAAAAGAATACCAAGAACCAATAATTTTTTTTTATGAATGACTCGATGCATTTTTATTTCCTTCAAAATTAAATTTTTCCATTTAATAATCAAAGATAATTTATTAATTATTAATAAGTGTAACACATCCTTAAATTTTGATAACTAAGATTAAATACAACAATATTTCTTTGAGACAAAAAAAGTCGTTCGATAATTTTTTCCCACTTTGTGTTTTGAATTTTTATCTCTCTCTCACAAATGAAATTCTTATTACTATCTATTTCTTAACATTTTGGAAATCGGCTAGAAAAATGGTAACCAAAAATTGACAAATTATAAAATTTCATTCCAGTGCACTTTCTTATTAATGGATCCTTTACCTACTCTACTATCCTTTGGTAGTAAATGCGTGTGCGGCTTTACATTATATAATAATTTATGTACAAAATCTTTCCCCTTTTTACTTCAATCTACTGAGAATTGTTTTTGTTTTATGGATACATTTCATTAACCCAAACGAAAGAGAAAAGAAAAGATAACAACAAAAAAATCAAATAAATGTCGTATTAGCACGTAATTCTTTCTGTTTCCTCCCCTTCTAAAACAAAATGGATTAAAAATATTTAGAATAATAATTTCAAAGCTATTGAATACATTCTTATATACTTGAGCAATATATTTTAAAATCATTTTTAGAATACATTGATTAGCGTAAGTTATTATGAATTTTTTTATGAAAAATAATCAAAAAAACTTAAATCAATTTATATAATCAACTACATAAGTGTTGGCATAAGTGTTAGCATTTAGAGCAACGTTTACACATAAGATTTTATTTGATAAAAATTACTTATTTATTTATTTAAGGTTTGTTTGGCTCAAATAAAAAACAATGATTTTAAATATATAGAAATTAAAAATTATAAACAAATAAAATAAAAAATAAAAAATACAACAAATTCAAAAAAAAAATGCAAAAATACAATTAAGAAAAAGTTGAAAAAATCTTATAAATGTAGGTAGTTTATTATCTATTAATTGTTATTATCAATACTATTATTTATAACAATCAATAACAACAAAATTAAGCAAACACAACAAACATTATACAAAAAGTTCAACAAATGACAAGAGTCGATTTCGATTTAAAGGAAAAAATTAGTTTCCAGTATTTTTTGTTTCAAAAATGTTTGATGATAATAGCATAATACTCTATTTTTTCATTAAACAAAGTCGGATGTCAAAATTTGTGGAACAACGTTTACAGGACAATCAAACTTTCAATAGTACAAACTAAATCTTGATGTCTAAACGTTACCTAATCGTTAGTACCTAATTTTAGCGGTTTTTTTTTTGTAAATAGAAAACAATAGCTATATTAAATTTACTTTATTTCTTATATTTTAGTGTTTTTTATTTAAAAAAAAAAATAAACAGTATAGATAAATAATAAATGTATACCTATGTAATATATGAATATATCCTTTATCTATTTATTGATTTTTGATATTGTAGTCTTTTTTATTTTAAAATAAAAAAACAGTAGTTTTCAATTTTTTGGTTTTCCTAATGTATAAAAAGAAAATAAACAGTAAGACGCCAGTTTCCCGTCCGAGCTGCCTTCGCAATGACCATCAACAAAGCGCAAGGTCAAACTCTCAATAAGGTTGGTATTTTGCTGGATGCACCAGAGCTTTCACATGGACAACTATATGTCGGGATGTCGCGCGCTGGGAATAGAAATCATTTGAAAATTGTCACCGAAGAGCATAGAACTGTTAGAAATATAGTTTTTAATGAAATATTAGTTGATGAAATATTTCAATATATATCAATCCAATTATATAGTCTGTCTGCTAATCTACTAATTTAAGTAAAGTATTACATAGGTATTACTAAAATATTGTTGATAGGGGAATTTTTGATTTTGATAATTTATAATGTAGTACAACCTAGAATGCTCTAATTTTGATTTTTCACTATATATAACGGTAGCAAAAAGTTACGTAGTAACGGGTATTTAACTAGTATATATAATATATAAGATGTATATATAAAACAAAAATGTGCACACAGTTGAAAATTTTGTACTCATATAATTTTATTATTCAGCAAATACATTATGCATAAGTGAGATCTTATGAAAATAATAAACAAAAGTAAACAAATCATTTATTATATTTTATATTATATACTTGCGAATATACTTGCGAATGAATCTATGTACATATGTCAAAAAAAAACAAAGAAACAAATTCATCTCAAATAAAAAATATAAAAAAGCAAAAACAAAAAAAATCAGTTGAATTGTTCATATGACGAGCAAATTTATTTTTATATAGTAGAGTTAAAGTACTTCATTTTGATATAGTAGGTCACTTGAATTCTTCATTTTTATCTTTTTAAGTAACTGTTTCTAAATTTTGGTTATTTGTAGTAATGATATAGTTTTTATTAAAATTATGTATTATGTAGGTATATATATACGTACCTCTTTAATGACAAAACTTTTTATTTTTAGTCATTTTATCACTAAATGCTTCTTACTATAGGGAATAAAACGAAGCAGTATATGAGGGACGTGTATTTATGGGTCCTAATTAAACTTACTAACCACAAAACTTTTTATTAAACACGAGTGGTTTCTGCTATATTGTGCGAAGTCTATGTCAGTACGTAAATTACTGTTTTTTTTAAAACTTTAAATTTGACTTCAACTTGAAATATAATTACTCAACAGGGACCCCTAGTATCTGCTATAACTTCTTAATCATAGCAGATATGATCAGAGCAGATAATTTTGAATGAAAAAAAAAAATACGAATAGATTCAAATGAAAATTGATAGTTTTCATTATTTTGAAATATTGACAAAATAATTGACTCTTAGTATTCAGTTTAATAAATAAACTGTATGAATTCAAACTTAATTTTAAAATGTTAAAGTAAATAAACCTACATATATACGTATGGATGTGTATTGTATTCTCAACTTTAATTATGTGGGTTTAATAAGAGATTTAAAAAATTTTCTACACTTTTATACGACCGTCATTTTGGATCTGATTATCTGATCAATTAACGCAAAGGTCTTAGATTGAATCGAAATTGTGGTATGCATATTGAAAAATGTGTTTTCAGTGTGTTCCTTAAACAATAAATATTTAACACTATCTAAATATTTAAAGAAATTATTTGGTATTCAATAAACAAAATGGAACTATACTATGATGAAGACGAAGTTATACTAACTTTTTTTCAATTGAATTCAATAAATACATAACTGCCAACAATTTAAAAGATAAAGTATGTGAATTGTGAAATTATTATGTAAGAGTTGTGAAACTATTTGTAATAGTTGCGAAATTATTATCATATGAAAACTTAACGCAAGCAGCTAAAGTGCATATCCAATTGCTTTGACCATTGAAAATCAAAACAAATAATTGAATTTTATTATTTTGAATACTGCACTGCGATCTCAATAGATTCATTGTCAATAAATTATCCAGTAATAGATCCATTCCAAATAATAATAATTCATTTAAGTAACAACAACTTTTTGTACAATGTATACATACAGAACTTTCAAGATATATTTTTTGTGCAATAATCTAACGAAATTTAACGTTTTCAAATACTAAATCTTAACTCAAATTATTAACTTGAAAATTACAAAATTTAAAAAATAAAAGTTCAGCTAAATTTACAAAATTATTTTGTTCTTATTTTAATTTGTAGACTGAACTTCAAGTATACATATACATATATTATTTTGCATCATTTACACATTAATTAAAAATTTATAAAAATAAATCATTTTAATGAATAATTAACTCTTACTAGAATGTATATGTACTTAAATTCAAAAGCGCTAATACAAGTGTCTGATAGTTGTTTAAATAGATACATCATAAATCCTTCATTATCATATTTTTTTTTTTATTATTTTTCGTTCTTGTTTTTATAAATTATGTCAACAAAAATTATTTGTAATTAGTTTTTTATTTACATTATACTTAAAAAATTATACTAAAGAAAAATATTCAAAAGAAAAAATATGATACAAGTTAATTAACTAAAATGCTAAAGTTAAATTTTGTTTTTTTTTTTTTGCAATTCAGGCGAAAACAAGTAAAATATTTTACGATGGTAACATACATTTATAATTAGTTAGTAGTCATATGGAATATAATTTGCATCAGTGATATAACTTGATCATATTTTTTTCTTAATATAACTTACTTATTTAGCACTACGCTTTTGTAGCAAAGTTTAATCCATACAACTTTTAAAATTTAATATCTGCTATGTGATACAGGAGTCTATTGACTTACTGGAATTTCAGTTCAGCTAAATAGCTATATAAATCAGATTGAAAATAACCACAATTAACCGGCTCTTTTTTATATTGTCGACTTTTATTAACTTACCTCCTTAATCGTTTGCTAATTTATTTATATGTGTATACTAGCTTTGTAACCCGTCATAAATGACGGAAGCAAAATAAATCCTAGTTTCTTTTTTTCTTTCATTAGATTCTTTATTCCGAAATTACAGTACTTATGTTTATATCACTTTTTATTTATTTTTATTTATGTTTATATTGGCCTAACACTAATCTTTTTTTTTTTTATATAACAGAAAAAAAAGTACCATACCAACAAATTTGTATAAAATGTTTGTATTTTTGTATGGTATACTCGTACTCACTTCCATTTAGTTATAATTCGTTAGTTGGGTTCCATTTAGTATAAATTATACCGTATTTTAGCGTTATTGTGGCCTCTGGGAGAGCAAATTTAAAAATGGGATCTTATTTTCATATAAATTTTGTCTTTTGTATACTGTATAGGGATCTTATTTTACTATATGAATAAACTGTTATTATGGTATTGTGTTATTTTTAAAAAAAATTTCAAAAAATTTTGTATCTAAATTGGTAAAATTTACAAAAAATACAAAAACATTTTCATCAATAATTTTCAATTTAAAAAAAACAATGTTTTATTATCCGGCGTAGAAGTAGAGTTTATGATCCTACTCTACTTCTATCAAGTTCTATTGATTGAACAGTGAACACTTAACACTGATAATAAAATAATATTTTTGGAATGGAGCATGCAGAACATACAGAATACAGATACAGCAAATAATAAAAAAAAACAAAAAAAAAAACAAAAATAATTTTTTTTTGAGTGAAGTGAGTTACGCACACAATAATAACAAAAATAAAAGGTAGAAGCAATAAAGTAGTACAATGTATAATATTATACAATGCAAATATGCTGATACACATGTATATTATTGTGTATAATTTTAAGTAATAAGAATAACCTTTGAGTGAATTATGTTTTTTTTTTTGTGTTAAATGCTGTTTGCCTTTTGGTTATTATTAAACTATTGATTAAATTTCTATTAGTGCTTATTATTATAAATCAAAAAAATTGTTTGTTTTATTTATATTATTATTATTATTATTTTTTATTTTTCCTTATTATTTTCGAAGAACACTAACATTAAATTAAAAAAATATAGTTCATGCAATCAATTTTTCCTGCAAAAGTTCAGCATGGTAGACAGGGGTTAAAAAAAAAGCACCAAAGCAATTTGTATATATATGCATTTGTATACATATGCAATTTGTATATGTGTTTGAGCGTTCCGTCGAACTTACAAACATCCAGATAAATGCAGAATAATATATATATATATAATGTTTGTTTGTTTTTGTTACCGCCTGTTTTTCAGTCGCTGAAAAATCTTTCTATTTTATAATTTCTAGCAGATTTATTTTTTCAAAAACTTTTATTGGCCTTATTAGACGATGTTAATTGATGTATTTTAGTTTCTTTGTCTATCACCTTCTTGCTTACAATTTAAATTTTTGTTGGGGATATTTGTGTTGACACCAAGAGAAAATTTTCAGCAAAAAATATTATGTGCCACACGGTATGCATTTCACAAAAACATAGACAAAGTACAATCAAAAATTTAGTTGTATTCAAAAAAAAATTTTTTGTGTCACTAGTTTACATATAATATAAAAGTACACAAAAATAAAAATAATATGTACAAAAGATATATAAACAAATAATTACAATATAAAGGCTCACATTTCGAAAGGAAAAATGACTTATTAGTGTGTATGCAGATTTATTTGTACGATCCACTGTTAAAATAAATAAATAAACAAAAATTAAAATCGAAATGTGAAATATTTACTAATCCATAGATAAGTGTTGACTGTCCGTGCCGTGCTGGCGTCGACTGCTAACATCGTCTAATAAGGCCCATTAATATTAAAATTTAATTAACGTGCTCAGTTTTTCATTCAATTTTCTCACATTTCATTTACATTCAATTACGTTTCCATCTCATTTTTTCATTTTGTTAAAACAAAAAGACAAAAACAAAATAAAATTCATGTTTTCTTTCCTTCATATTTCCAACATTTCAAATTTATGGAAAATAATTATTTACTTACGAATTTATCACATCTTTACTTCTTTTTATTAGAACGTGTTTAATTAGCATATAAACAGAATATTTGTAGTAAGGTGCAAAATTTTCTATTCTCTAAGGGTCATAAACACGATCAGCTCAGCGACATCTTATTTGCCATCCATGAAAATTTATAGTATAATTAAGAATCAATTTAATCGTGTTAACATTACATAGCTGAATAAGTTCAACGTCAAGGTTTGAAAAAAAAACGATCGAGATCTTATTAATGTGGGTCTATGTTTTTCGTCAAGTGTTTATATGACAGTGTCAGAATCTAATTATCGTTAGTGTCATATTAAATTTGCTTTTATCAGATTATTTTTTTTCATAATTTATATCCATTTTTAAATCTATCTAAAAATATTTATTAACTAATACAAAATAACATTAACATATAGTTTTTTGCTAATACAGCCACAACTTTAAACGAAAAAAATTTTAGTAATTCAGTTTCGATTTTGTGAGAAAAACTAAAACAAATCTTTTTCTTCTTCTTTGAGAACGCATTTAGTGAACAAATTTTAAATATGAAAAAAACATTATGTAAACATAATATAATATGTATGACTATTAACGTTACGTATGTATATGAAATTATTGTTTTTTGTTTTATGCAATATAATAAAAAATCGCGTTGGAAAAAAAAATTAAGTGCAAATAAAAAGGAGGTGTATTGACAAAACAGTTCATAACTTCTGAACCACTGATCGAACTGTAGTTTTGTGGATTTCTTTTAAAGGAAATTAGATTTTCTTTAATTATGTGATAGAATATTATTTTGCTGGACTTTTGCTGTTGAAGATAAAAAATTATAGTATAAAATTTCATTTAATTTCTAAAAAAATGTATTGGATCGTTTAAATAAAAATGAACAACAACCCAAAAAAAAATTAAAAGAAAAAAATGTTCAACTCTTCAACGCATCACCTCTCTTGATCGTGAGGTAAGAAAAGAGAGAAAGATTACACATTATATGCCTCAAAAATAAAATTTATAATACCTAATGTTAAAATTAGCATTAGCGGGGTAAATGCAGTAAACGATTCATATAATAAATAAATGTGAACATGCACATGTATTGTATATAGTTTTAAGTAATAAGAATAACCTTTTAGTTTTGTTTTTGGTTATTTTGCCTGGTTAAACTATTGATTAAATTTTTATTGGTACATTTATTATTATTATTTTAAAAAAAAAAATTTTTTATTTTTATTATTATTATTTTAAATAAAAACAATTTTTTGTTTTATTTATATTATTTTACCTTTTTTTATTTTTCTTATTATCTGCTAAATATTAAATTAAAAATATATTTTTCATGCAAAGGCATGGTAGACAGAGGTTAAAAAATCTGCAATGACTATCGCATCATTGGATGAATTATTATTATAAGACATTGACGCCGGAAACTGATCTGATTTGCGTTTGGAATTTAGAAATTTCCAAAATATTTTAGGATCACGCTTTATCTGGGTAAACATACCAGATAAATAATTTCTGTAGTTAAAATTCAGAAGACTTTTATATGAATTAAAAAGACTAACAAAATTATTATAATTTGAATCACTCCTATTTTTCATATATAAAATCCATGACCTGTTCCTTTTATTCTTCAGTTTTTTTAATTCCTGGTTAATCCAAGTGGGACTTGATTTTATATTTCTCTCACGAATTAACAAATAAATTAAATCCAGCTAATAAGATCTCATAGAAATTGTTAATTGCAAGATCGAGATCTACTTGAGATAGTATTGTTTCAAAATTAAAAGACAAAAAATAGTTATTGAGTGAAAGGTAATTAGCTTTTATAAAATTATATATATAAGAGATTTCAGAATTAGATATAAGAGGACTATTAAAATAATAAGAGAAGCAGAATGGGGGATGATAATGATCAATAATTGAAAGAGGCATAAGAATATTATTAAAATACAAATTAGACCAATCGGATGTAAAAACTAATTCCAATTGTCTGTTACAAGAATTTTTAATTTGTGAGACTTGTTGGATATTAAGAGAATTAAAACCATCAATAATTTCCATTTCAGAAGCCGAAGTAATTTGACTCGGTATTAAATATCCTTCTTCTTCATTAAAATCCCAACTTACATTTGGGAGATTAAAGTCACCTAATATAAATATTTCATCACATGAATTCATTTTAGATATAATAGAATTAATTGCTATTGACAATTTTGAATAAGTACCAAAATGAGAACTAGGGGAAATATAGCAACAAATACAAAAAAGTGCTTTATTATCAAGTTTTATCTTAATAACAATAATTTCAAGGTAAACGAATTCAGGAAGTATGAATTCTTCAACTTGGAAAGAGTTTTTTATTGCAACAAGAACACCACCACCTTTTGGTACAATGAAGGCATTATTATTCGAATTGACTGATTCTTGATATCTATATTTTCTGAAAACTAAAAAAGAAGAATCAAACAACTCTAAGGAATTTATCGAATTTTTAAGCCATGTTTATGTTAAAGCAAATATATCATAGTCCAAAATTTTGGAATTTATGAAAACTGAGGAGGTTTTACTACGTAAGCCCCTAACATTTTGATAATAACATATCAAACTATGGCAAGAGTAATTAATAGAATGATTATTGGAAGAATTAGTTAATTGTACTATGTTCACAGAGGATCTATTCATAGGGACGAAAAAACCAGTAGTTAGCATCTCTTGCCCTTTGTAATCGTTCCATTCTCAAATTTTCGACATGAGTTCTGTATGCTTTTAAATCTTTGAGTGTGTCATCCTTATGACGAAAACTATAAATGTCAAATTTTTATATGTGCCAAAATTGTTGAAAAAAAAAATATTTGATATGAGCACATAAATATTTTGACAATAAAATATCGTAATATATTCTCCACACTATGTCACATGGATGGGGTTGCAGGACATGGATGATGCATATAATATCAAAAAAATTGAATGAAAAACTGAACATGTGAAACAGATCTAATATTATCATGAGTTTATTCAGTTTTGTTTGTAACTGATTTTGTAGTCGATGAAATCATGTTTTTGTTCTGGATTTACAATAAATGAATAAGTTGTCAATCATCAATTCTGATTCTGTTTTTAAATCAAAATCATCAATAGTCAGTTTTTGATTTTGTTTTCAATTTAAAATTCATTGGATTTGAGAAGCATTTCTGTGTGGTGTATGAAGAGAGAAACGAAAAACCATAAAAAACTTCACTAAAAAATCAAAATATAGAAATTTTTTATTTAATATTTGATTTCAATTTAAGCGCACTAAAAAAAAAAAGAAGCTTCAGAAAATTTATAAATTGATATCAAATCCAATTTTCAAGCTTTATTAAATTTCTGCCCTCACAACTTCGTAAAACTTCGGGCGCTTTACATTTTCTATAATTATATTTAAAACTTGCTTTGATAATTGCACATCAAGCTACGATTATAAAGTTTATATTTTATTGGAAATAGTACATTTAAATTGAAGAAAAATATTTCTAAAATTTTACTATAGTTTTTTTTAAACATTTGATGAATAATTCTAGAGTTCTTCATTTAGTAGAGTGATAGTAGTTTTTTAATTCAAGAGAATTAATTTAAAGTATTTTTTTTTATTCTAAGCAAATTTTCACTTTTCAATAGCGTTTCTGAAATTTTTGCACAATTTTTTTGTTTACAATTTGTCTAACAAAGTTTCATAACACACTACCACTTCCCTTCCTTTTGTTATTCAACTTTGTATTATAAAAGCACATATATACCCTTTGATAAAATTAAACAAGCAGAAATGCACCGAAAGCAGCCACATTTGATTAGTTACTTTTCATATGGTTATAATACCATTAAAAAGTATAATCCCACGTAATTATCATCTTTGTAGAAGCATCCTAGCATCTCTAGAATCCTACTGGAGACCATTATTAATTATCTTATTTTAGAAGTCTATACCAAACAGTTTAAATAAAACATAAATCATTTCAATACAATACAACCAAAAAAATATAAAACAATTTTAACAAAGGTACATCCCTGATCTGTTCCATTCTTTCACTATAGACAATATCACAAAAAATATTTGAGTAGGTAGGAGGTACCTACTTCTGGTAGATAACTTGAAAATGCTTTTAATACAAACAAGAGTGAAGTGAGAAAAAAAAAATATGTAGTAATACAAAATAAAAGAAATCAGACAAATTAAAAATAGGTACAAAGCTGACATGACATGACTACCCATTAATGTATGTGTATATGTATACACGTGTTTATATACACACAATAATGAATTGTAGGTAAATGCTCTTCTTTACGTTAAGTAATTAAGAAAATTTCTTTAAAATTGAGATTTAAATGTGTTGTGTTTTCTAGAGATGTCTTCTGTGAGTTACAAGACAAACATTTTCTGTTTTTTTTTATGTTGTTATTTTAGAAGTTAAACAAAGAGCAAAAAAAAAAACATTTCATCTCAATTAACATTTTAAAATTTACAAATTAATGAATGAGAATACTTTTTTAAAGTAGAAAAAAATAACTTTATTTCTGATTATTCATGTGTTTTTTAGTTTTAAATAATTTTTCATTTTTTTTTTAAATATTGGGAGAAGTTTTTTTTAAAAAAAAAATACTAAATAACACAACGAGATACAATAAAAAATTTTCGGGAAATTATATTTGTCACATATCGAATTTGAAGTAAAAGGAAAGCACCATACACTGAGGAGTAGCGTAATAGGTAGAGCGCCTGCCTTTCAAGGTCCCAGGATTGATTCCCGATGTAGCAAAATAAAAACCTGCTTTATGGGTTTTTCAAACTGGGTCAATTACTATTTGTCATTGGGCTAAAATAAATGACAAATAATTGAGACTATAATCTGGAAACAACACAAATAAAATTTCTATTTAAGAAGGCTTAGTTGCTGGCAATAGCAGTAGTTTTCCACGTAGTGAGTAAATCAGTGATTTGATAAATAAATGCTAGAAAAACATTATAGATATTGTGGTATAAATTCATTAATATTTATAGTTATTAATAGTTTATTATTAATATTGTTAGTATTAACTTCTCCGTGGTGTCAATAAGCCCAGACTTCTACTTGTGGATTAATCTAACCTTCCATCGGCCGTGTTGATATTTACTGCTGTGTTCTTGCCATCTTATCATTGTATTACATCTTTTCTGCGCTACAATGACATCTCGGCTTGTTGCTTGATCTTTTATATATATATATATATCTGGACGAGCGATTGGATTCATTGGAAATTAAATAAATAAATTTAAAAAAATTCTTGCGCTAGCAGATCAATCGAAATAAAGCTCGCGATTAACATAACCGCCGAATATGAAACTGTTCGAGCTCGAAACGGCTTCCATTGTGATTCGCTTCTTTTCTGATGGTTTGAGTCCCCCAATGTTTGCCATAAGTTTGCTTCGTTTGGTTGTAGCTTTTGCTGCTTTATCTGCTGATATTTGTCAAAATATTAGCTTTGTGTCATTAGTAGCTCCTAAGTAATTTGATGATAATTTGGTCATTATTATTTCTAGACCTACTTGCATTTAAATTATAGTTTGTATTCTTTTCTTTGTTAACATAATGATTTCTGTTTTAGCAGTTGATAATTCTAATCTATATTCCCTCATTCAGCTATACACTCTCTCATAACTTGATTCAGCCTGATCTGTGATTCTGTTATATCCCGTGCCGTTATAATAGCTTTTATATCATCAACATAGCCTACTAGTTGTATATTTCTATATATAACAAGCTTTTGTACAAAACATTCCATAGTTTTGGCTCAAGTATTGATCCATGGACTACTCCTGCAGTAACCTCTTATATTCTGTTTCGATCTGCCATATTGTATACCAATCTTCGTAGGCTGTAATAATTATGGAATTACGGGGAATGAAATTTCAGAGAAATATGATTAATTCTGAGATATCAAGGTATAGTAAATTTATTTTGTAATTCTTAGCGGACAATCTACAAGGAGTGTAATATTTTTACTCACTAAATACATCTAAAACATTATATGACCAAGCAACATAATTAAAACTAATCTTCAACGATGTTAAGATAACATAATAACAATAACATTCATCATTCCATTCGGACAATTTGGTTCAGCTACCAACTAAATGGCTGTCAGCTTTCAAGAGCGAATTCTATTATAGACCTCGGGTTAACGCTTGACACTAAACTGAGCTTTAAGCTACATTATGATAAGATAGTGAGCAAAGCAAATTCTTCTTTAGGTTTCATTAAACGTTGGTGTAAAGAATTTTCTGACCCCTACCTCACGAAACATCTTTATGTTACTTATGTAAGGCCTACCCTTGAATATGCCAGTCAAGTGTGGTCTCCACATTACTTGACTGACATTAACCGAATTGAATCGGTTCAACGAGAGTTCTTACGTTTCGCTTTGAGTAACTTTTCGTGGAATGATCCATTGCGGCTTCCACCTTATTACCACCGTCTTAAACTCATTGACTTACAGTCGTTGTCTGATCGTCGAATAATTGCAGATATCTCTTTTATTCACCAGATCCTTTCGGGTGTAACGCTAGCCCCTGAAATTTCAAATTATTTGGTTGCAAGATCCAATCGGAATAATCTCAGAACCGTTGAGTTGTTCCACATTCCCTTCCACCCTACCGAATATGGTAGATTCGAGCCAATCACTAGAATGCTCCGTGAAGTAAATTCTAACTCTAGTTCTTTTGATCGTCAACTAAGTGTTTTAACAATTAAAAAACGATTACGTCTTAATGTACGTTCAACTGAGACTAACTAACAACTGTTGTTCTTTTTAGCTTTGATATTTTTTTTGGCCTAACTTTTTGAAGTGTTTTTATTAAATGTATAGCTATTAACGTAGGTATTAATTTATGACTTTTTACCCTTCTACTAACAGCATGTACCTGGTTTAGTTTATTTTTAAATTTTTTAATCAAAGGTGGCGGTGTTTTACTAACCCTACTGGATAATGAGTTATTGCACAATTAAATAAAGCAAGCTTTCGTCTAGTAATAGACGTCTGATGTGCTTGTTCTAAGCATAAATCTGACAGTATTAAAAAAAAAAAAAAAAAAAATAATGTATGATGAATAATAAATAATAGCTCCGCTGATAAGCCACGAAGATTCAAACAAATGAATACAAATAAAATCTCAACTTAATAATCATCAAAATGAAATGAAAAATGAAACTTTTATTTTCAAACGGCTTTACTTTGTCAATATTTTTCCAAAAGACTATACAAATCGGCCTTTTCACTACCCAATCACAATTACGAGTGAATTGAATCCGATAAAAACCGAACGAATTCGAATTGCAGAACATGAAATTTCACATTTACCAACACGAATATTTAAAAAAATCTAAAATTTTTACTTTATATGAACTTTTTTTATGATAAAATTTCATTCGAATATCAGTTTTACAAAAATATAAATTTCCGAACAAAATTCTATTCAACTCTATATCTCAATAATATTTTAATCACGTAAACTTTAATTAAATTAAATGGAAAATATTCTAATTTTCACACAATAACTTCAAATGTTATCCCCCAGGAAAAAATTTTCATTTAATGTGTATATGTAAACCCTTTGGGCTTATAAAAACAAAAATGAAAATCATTAAAAAAAAACCTAATTTGAAAATGAAAACTTTTATTTTATATAAAAGTTAATAATGTGATCTCTCCTAAATGAAAATATTCATATACGTTATATATAATAGGTGTTAATTACCTACGTCACACTTATTTACATAAAAATTATTTTCTATTTTTTATAAAAAAAATCCTTTGATATTACGAGTAACAAAATTATAACTATAGAGAACTCAGCTTCCACCAATTAGGCAATAACATTTTGCAAATATAAAAATTTATTTTAAATGAATTTGTAAAAGCCTATACTTTCATTTATATAATAACATGCATATGTGCACAATTGATAATGAACACAGTATCATTCAAAAGTGAATGACTAAATTTGACATTACCAGCATTTGAATTATGGGGTTAAGGGCGTTTCCGGACCTCTCGCAGTTGTACTTGATACTCGTACTAAACCTGTAAGATCGCACTAAATTTATTCCTAAAAACTTCGACAAATTATGAGTGTGTTTGAAGATATTCGCACTAAACCTGCCATATCACACTTTATTAGGTGTCAAAATTTAGTGTTTTTTTACCACACTAGAAAAAAATGACTTCCTTACTGTTTTCAAAATAATTTTTGGCATAAAAATGGTAAAAAAATATGCCTTAAGGTAATACTGATTCTACTCCTAAAAATATTGAACTTTCAGAAATTTTTAAATCCGGATAAATGACAACAAAATAAATTTAGTGCAATAAATTAGTATTTCCGCAAAAAAAAAAAGTGCGAAGTGAGAGTATAAAATGCAAGTGCGAGAGGTTCAGAAATGCAGTAAAAGAGAACTTATTTTTATTTATAAACAAAGAATCAGATAAAGTAAAATCAATTTGTTAGTAATAGCTCATTCTAATAATATAGATGAAATACTTATATCTCAAAATGCGGGTACATATAGATAAAATCCAATTCAACCGAATATTTCCTCTCATAACATAAATTTTAGCTAAAAAATACTTTACGAACGTTAATCATAGCTCCTATAGTTTTTTAAAAAAAGTAAAAGTTTTCCATCTTGAAATAACTGTAAATTAATGTCTTAACCACTTGGTTACCGAGGTAAATTTATATTTCATTAATTATTGTTTTTGATTTTGCTTTCGCTTTAATTTGAAAATTGTATTAATCTTAATCCGATTTGAACTACATTTAAATTTTTTTGAAGTTGAGATATTCTGGTTTCGTCTACACCTTTTCAAATCAATTGTATTTAAAAAATAGATTAACAATTAATCGAAGCCTGAATTCATTTTTTGCGTGTTTGATGCTCTAGAGTCTAGAATATAATTCTTAGGAATAAGAACCATTATTTACTTTTAAATCACACTGTACCCAATTAAAATCTATTAAATGTATTTAAAAAAAATTATTTTCATTAAAGGTAACATAATATGCATCTAATATTCTTCATAAATATAATATGCTTGTATAGGTGAATATGTACCTACTCATTTTTATTATGAAAATAAAATTTAGTCGATAAAAATAAAAAATAAAACTTTTTTTAATACGCGTATACGGGTATGTGTGTGTGCCTATGTATTTTAAAATTATTTGAGAGTTTGTGGAATTTTAGCTAGGGATTTAAATAATTTTAGTGAAATTATCTGGATATTATTTCTTTTTTTTCATTATTTAACTGTTCAAATATATACAAGATATTTTATTCTTAAGATAGTGGTGACCTTAGTTGGTTTAATTGGTCGAGTCTGTACAACACCTGTTAATTGTTAAAAAACAATTATTTTTGACATCATGATTAAATTTTTATTTTCAATAGCGTGTGTTAAAATTTTAAATATTTAAATTAAAGAAATTTTTCAAAATTTTCTAGGTGTTAAGCAATAACTGCACAATAATTAATCTTTCATGCACACCATTAATCGTTTATAATTTTTTGCGGCAGAGCTGATTATACAGAAATTAGGCTGGTGTATTATTCATCTCTATCAATTTCGCCCCCAGCGAAATGCTCTCTGTAGTTGGATATCTACGATTTTTTCATATTCGCTTTTATTTCATTTTCCAAACGAAAGTATGGTATGTCGACGGAGACAAATCTTCTTAGATAGAACATTTTCTTACACTTGCTCAAAGTAGTTGCTATACATACAGTGATAATAGTTTTTTTTTCCAGTTTTGATACAATTCATATGATTCTGTGTTATATCTTCTCATTAAATCAATTCGTCAGATACACGACGCTAAGTTGGGGAAAAAAAAATTATAAAGTGTATGTTTTCTTAATAATTCGTATGATTTAAAACCACGCTATAGACTGATGACCATTTAGTACAGTTAAGCATTTTTATTTTAAAATTGTTCCCGTTTAGTACAGTTAAACCTTTTTATTTTAAAATTGTTCCAAAGAGTCTTGAATTCAGTTGTTTTTAATATTTACACTTTTCAAATACATTAAATTTTTTGAAAATTTGTATACTTTTGCTTAATTATCCAAACCCTAATGGGTTTATTTTTGTTTGAACACTACGCTACAGATATTAATTTTGTTTTTAATAGAGCATTTCTATCAAGATGTAAACTATTGCTGAATATTACACCCATTACACGATAATGGACCATCATTCTATTTGGCTTGTATTTACCTTCATGTAGAACGAGGAATTTATTACGGATCTTACATTATTTACCCCTACTTGAATTGCCAGAATCATTTTGCTATTTATAGTTATATAGGAACAGCATTTATAGGGTATGTACTATCCTTTTTATATACAGTTATTACTAATTTATTGTTCGCATTCTCTACTTAGGAGCAATAATAATACAATGAGTATGAGGTTGATTTGCAGTAGACAACGCAAAACTAACTCGATTTTTTACATTTCAATTTATTTTATCATTTATTGTTATAGCAATAACTATAATTCAACTATAATGTAGATAAAATGTCATTTTACCCCTACTTCACCTACAAAGACATTGTCGGATTGATTTCACGTATCTCAAAATCATTGCATGAATTCATCGCTTCATTTTATGTGTTATTTCACCAGTTTTCAGTTTCGAGAGAATAAATAAAATTTAATAAAAGTATTTTTATTATTTTTGACCAAACATATTTTACAGATTGCTGATGCATCAAGTTATCTTAGTTAAATATCGCATAGATATGTAGATATCAAACTACAACATCATCAGAGTAGTTCCTAGAACGAAAATCCTCAATCTATGTCAATAAAATAATCCAACAACACGAAAAGTAGTCGTAGTACCGCACAGTGCTAGAGCAAGAGATAAATCAAAATGGCTATAGGAAAGATCAACATGACTATAAGAAATCGACGATAACTGTCGAAAGATTACAGTTAACGGATTGACAATAGAATAAGATAGAACAGGATGAAAGAAAGTTGTAGAGGAGGTTAAGGCTCGCCCCGAGCTATAGAACCAACATATGATGATGATGAATAACATGAGCAGTCAAAATTACAGGAGTTTTATTAAATTTGGTGTATTGGCATTAGAACGAATCATTTTTTTCTTCTTTTGTTAAAAATTAAAATTGTTATACTCGTATTAAATTTTGAAATATGTAATTAAATATTACATACCCTAAATTAGTTATAGACAGTAAATTAGTTATAACTAGATGAAAAAAAAAATACAAAAAATAAGCAAAGAAAATAAATTAAATAATTTAAATTTGAATAACTAAGTTTAATGCACCATAATTTCAATATAATTAGTATACGTACATAAATATCACATTCACAATTTAATTCATATCGCATATATACCAATAATAAATCGTATTAGAGCGAACCAGATTCAGGCAGAATTCAACACTTAATATCAATAATGTGATTTATTAACGCAGTCATGTATGTAATTATTTATTTAAAATGGAAAAAACAACATTATTAACCAGTTCCTATCACTCCCTGCTATATTATTATATTTATTTTAAAATTATACAAAAACATAAAATAAAAATACATTTTTCTTTCCCTAATATTATTCTGCTTTTTCTGAAATTTTATTCTGCATTATAACAGAATCTCTCTGTACACTACACTATCTAAAGAAAACAACAAAATATTGAAAATAATCAAAATTTAACTATCTCTTGTATTTTAAATTACCCCATGACCTTTGCATGTTTTTTTTTCTACATTTTTTTTTTATTCTGATTACAGCAAGAAAAAAAAATTCCCTGATTAGATGATAACAAAATTAAAATAGTTTATAGAAAACATCATTCGTGCCCAGTAAGTAAGTGTAGTAACATTAATACCAACAATAATAGTAGTAACAGAAATATTACTCTGTCGCTATCAGCATCAGTAAAGTTTTTTTTTTTATTCAAAATCAAAATTCAAATATATTTTTTCAAAATAAATCGATTTAAATTCAACGAAGAAAATATTTAAAAAAAAAAAAATTATAATAATAAAATAATAAAAAATGTCATTGCAATTATCATACTTCAAAGGAATTCTATTTAGAAATGCAATACGATTAAATTTAACTCAATCAGCTGTAAAATATAATAATACCAATAGTTGTAATATAAATTCTACTGAGAATAAATTAAATTTTTCAACAAAAACAGCACCAATTCAATCAGAAAAGACAGCATTACATGATTTTCATGTTACTAAAAATGGAAAAATTGTTGATTTTGCTGGTTATTTATTACCAGTACAATATTCTGATATGAGTATTGTTGCATCACATTTGCATACAAGAAATTCTGCATCGATATTCGATGTATCACATATGTTGCAAACATATATGAGAGGTAAAGATGTTGCTGAATGTTTTGAATCGATATGTACAGCAAATGTTAAAGGATTAAATGATAATAGCGGTACATTAACAGTTTTTACAAGTGAAAATGGTACAATTTTAGATGATTTGATTGTATCAAAGATTAAAAATAATTTATTGTATATTGTTTCGAATGCAGCTATGAAATATCAAGATATGCAAATTATGGAAAATGCTGTGGTAATATATTTTTAAATTTATTTTTATATATATTTTTTACCGGTTGTAGCCATTCTTAGATAAAAGTAAATAAATCTTTTTTTTACCAAAATAATTTTATATTGATTTCAATGACAAACACACTATCATTATTCATTTAAAATGCTCGAAAATATAAAAATATAGATGAATTTTTGTTTTAGATAAGCACAAAACATTGAATACATACTTAATATAATAAATTTGAAATTATTCATTAAAATTAATTAATAATTTTGAATTCATCTTTTCACTATACCACAAATGATTGTTTTGTAAAAAATAAATTTAGTTTTTGCCTAAGAAGGGCTTTAACTGGTAACACAGTCAAAAGTTAACAACTTCGACATGAGTAAGCGATACACATTTAAATTTTTTTTTTTTCGTTTTTAGAATAATTTTAAAGCAAATGGCAAAGATGTACATATTGAATTTCTGAAACCATCAGATCAATCTCTAATAGCTTTACAAGGTCCTAAAGCAATTGAAAATTTACAAAAATTTACAAATATTGATTTGAGTAAATTATACTTTATGAATACAAGTACATTGGAATTATTTGGAATAAAAGAATGTCGTGTTACACGTTGTGGTTATACTGGTGAAGATGGTGTTGAGGTAAGATTTTTATAAAACAAAAATATACATATTTAAAAAATTATTATGCCATTAGCAGTCATTCAGGTTGTTTTTTATTTTTGATTGTAAATTGGTATCGCAAGGTCTAACAAAATCTTGAATAGAAAGTTCGTAATGCATATATAATTTCTTTCCATGCGTATGCAATGACAAATAGACAAACTTTTTACACAAACAGTTCAAGTTATTACAATTTTTTAAAATCTATAATTATAATTGACAAGCATTAAAGTACCTGGGCAGTAGACACCTTTTCATTTTATTTCGCTTTTATTTAATGAACTCCTACTATATAAATAAGTTGTATATAAAACAATAAAAATTTTTACTCATATGGTTTTATTATTCAGCAAATTGCATATTATATATGTGAGTTCTTATTAAAATAAAAAACAAAAACAAACAAATCAGTTATTATAATTACTTGCAGTGAACATTATATGCATTGTACATATGTCAAATAAAAATAAAAAAAAACAAATTTATCTGAAATCATGTACATCTATAAAATAAAAACAAAAAAAACAAATACATACATCTAAAATAAAAAATATAAAAATAACAAAAAACAAATCACTTGAATTCTTAATTTTTTATCTTTTTAAGTAACTGTTTCTAAATTTTGGTTATTTGTAGTAATAATATAGTTTTTATTGAAATTATGTTATATACCTCTTTAATGACAACATTTTCTATTTTTAGTAATTTTATCCACTAAATGCCACTTACTATAGGGAATATATCGGAAGCGAAACAGTATATCAGGAACGTGAATTTATATATCCTAAATAAAACTTACTAATCACAAAACTTTTTATTAAACACGAGTGGTGTCTGCTATATCGTGCGAATCTATGTCAGTACGTAAATTACTGTTTTTTTTTAAAACTTTAAATTTGACTTCAACTTGAATTATAATTACTCAACAGGGTCCCCTAGTTATAACAATAATGTAATTCAAAATAAATGAATTACTTTGAGTTGTATTCAAAATGAAGCGATTACCTTTGTAATAATGTAATTAACTTATTGAATTGCTTTACAATATTTTCTACTATTATTATGTACGAATTCTGTACGAATTATTATTTTCAGCAGAAATATCAATAATGCCATTTGTTAAAACAAAATTACATAGGACAAATTTTCATAAGACAAAA
The DNA here is from genome assembly GCA_963942445.1 of Argyra leucocephala. Classification (NCBI taxonomy): domain Eukaryota; kingdom Metazoa; phylum Arthropoda; class Insecta; order Diptera; family Dolichopodidae; genus Argyra; species Argyra leucocephala. The sequence continues at coordinate 26,699,805 of OZ012678.1, read as the reverse complement.
TTACATAGAGACAAAATTTGATATGAACAAAATTACATGCATATTTAAATTTTTATAAATAATTTAAAATTTTTATATATATTTAAATATGTAATTTTGTCCATATGTAATTTTGTTTTACATTTGTAAGCTGTATTAAATTAAATATTGTTAAAATTTAACTAAAAGGTAATTTAATACGACAGATTATTTTAACTATGATTTTTGTATTTTGTAATAGAAATATTTATAATTCTAATGATAATTGATTTATTATTTGTAACGGTATTTATAATGTCAATGGTAATATATTGAATTAAAATCGTAATGCATTTTAACGCAGATTTACAACTTTACAGCTTGTGAACTAGCTGAACAAGGTTCTAATGCCCTTGGATTCCTTGAGAAGAACATTTATTTTCCACTAAGAGTCGTCAGGGAACTAATTCATTCGTAGCTTTAGACTATACTAAAATAAAACGTAATTTAGCATAGATTGTTCGGCTTCTGTGAAAACATGAACTTCTTTTAACATTTAAAATACTAACCAATATTCTGATCAGGTCTAGTATTGGTATATCAACATGATAATTCAAAATTGTTTGTTTACAAGAGACGAAATATATTTTTCGAACCAAGCTGCATAAGAACAGAAAAACTAAAATATCTATATGAAAGATAAGTTATTAATAATATCAAAATTTTCAAAAATAACTTTGAAATTTTATTCAAATTATTGAATAGTAATAAATTTAGTAACTGGCAATATAAATCTAGCAATTATAAAAATCTATTTAACATAATTTTATTTTATATTTATATAGATTTCAGTACCATCAAATAAAATTGGTGAAGTTGTTGAGGGTTTACTCAATAGTGATAATAGAGGAACAATTAGATTAGCTGGTCTTGGTGCTAGAGATTCATTACGACTTGAAGCTGGACTTTGTTTATATGGATCTGATATTGATGATACAATAACTCCAGTTGAAGCTAGCTTAACATGGCTTGTTGGTATGTACTTAATTTTTTTAATTTGACTGATATATTTACGATGTGAAATTCGGTTGAAAATTTAACCAAATTTAATATAAAAAATGTTTTTTTTTGAATTACCAAAGAATAACAGTGCAAAAATATATTTCAATTTTCAAACTTTAATACTAAAGTATCTTAAGATATAAAAATTCTATAAATTTTTCAAAAAAATTAAATTTTTTTCAAATTCCTAAACGGTACAATACTTAATATTTTTACTAATTATTTTTTTCTTTGTTTTTTGTTAATATTTATAAAATTCACCTATATTTAATTTAATGAATACCTACTGTTTTTGGTAAATACAATTTCACTAATTCTTTATCAAAATTTTTCTTGTTAATACTATTCAAATTTAATGCTAGTTCACCGCGTACTGAATAAGGTATACGGAACGGAAGTAGGAAAATATTCAAACCAAAATTTTAATCCAAATTTTCATGTCAATTTTTACTGTCATGTCAATTCAACAATTATAATATTGTCATGTCTATTTCATTAATTCAATTTTATTTTGACACAAATAAAATTAAACCTACCATTCACTCATAATCTTGTAAAATTTAATAATACGGGTTCTTACAACAGCATATAAAATCGTGAATATATTTAGTATATTTTTTTAAATCTATTTAAATACGGCATATTTTTCATTACAATATGTATAGCACCACAAAGAAGACTTGAACCGAATTTCCCGGGTGGTGATAAAATTGTTAAACAAATAAAAGCTGGTGTAGAAAAGCAACGTATAGGCATTAAGACAGCATCAGGACCGCCAGCACGACATGGTACCATAATTTGTGATACCAATGAAGAAGAAATTGGAATTATAACAAGTGGTTGTCCAAGTCCTAGTTTAGGTGGTAATGTTGCAATGGGTTATGTTAAAACACCATTTAAAAAAGTTGGTACAAAAATTCTATTAAAAATTCGTAATAAATTATATCCAACAGAAATATCAAAAATGCCATTTGTTAAAACAACTTATTACGTTAAACCAAAAAAATAAATATAATTTTAAGTAATTAAATTGAGTTTTAAGTAATAATATGATGAACATTAAATATAAGTTATAAAAATAATAATAAAAATATTTAAAATTATCAAATTGTGAAGTTACTTATGATTTATTATGAGCTTTAAAGTTTTGCAAACATATTGTTGGACTTCATTTTATTTAATAACTTTTATTTATTTATATATTTTCTACTCAAATATAATATACGTATAAAGAAAAATATCAGTTTATTTTTCGTTCTGCAGAGGTTTGAATTGAATAAATGTGTCATCATACTCATCACTTTTAATTTTTAATATTTGTGCATACATACATACATATGCCGGGTGTTCCAGACCATGCGTATCAGCTTTTTAAGAATGGGAGAATCCGAATTTGCATAAAAAATACCTATTCTAATTTGAAATTCTGGATTTCAGCTGATTCCGACGAATTTCAGGCATAAAAACCTTTTCCGGTGCTTCCCGAAAGTTGAAAATATCACCAACCGATAGAACACCCTCTATTTAATCAGTTAAATTTTTTTAAATTTTAAAATAACGACTAATTTCCCACTTAAAAAGCTGATACGCATGCTCTGGAATAGCTGGTATATTTCAGATAGATAAAAATGCCAACATCAATCAGAGAACATATACCAATGTAACAATTTTAATTGTTAATATCTCTGTAGAGTAAGTATACAGTTTAAAAAACAGCTTGAAATAGAATTAGGTTGAAAATGTGAACTAAAAGGTCGAAATATTGTGTTAAAATTAGTTGGTAGAAGTTTTCACAAATTGCAGAAACAAACTACACAATCGGGATATTAGCATAAAATTTAACCTGAAAGAAAACGTTTGGAAACAGTAAATTATTCAATTTAAATTAAAGACAAGCGAAGCATCTTTCGCAAACAACTTGGAAATTGAGCGGGATTTTAATTCTTTGACAAGCTAGAACAACTGTAAACAGATCTAAGACGTATATAACAATTATTATTTCTATGGGTTGTTCGAAATTTATTCCCTTCAAAAATGAATCATTTCAGTGTAGATAAAGAGAAGACATATTCATATTACACAAATTTTCTGATACTGATAATTATTATAATACTGAATGAAATTCTGAAAATCTGTAAACAAAAAAATGAAACAAAAATATGAACATTTAAGTAGGTACTAATTTTTCACTAAACATTTACTTTATTTCATTTTTGAACTCAAGTATTATAGTGTGTGACGGTTATAAGGTAGGCAATCTACCTATTGCGCCAACCAGCGTGTTATCAAACCACAAAAAATTATTATGTAGAAAAATTTCAAAATGTTTTTGGAAAAAACAACTATTTTGCATGCATTTAGGCAAAGTAGTTTTTTAATTGAAAAGCTGAAAAATACAATTATGTCATTTGATTTGACTAAACACTGACTTTAGCATAAATTAACTGACTTTATAAAAAAATAATATTGAGTGACAAAATAAATATTGGTTTAATGTTAATTATTCAATTTGAATAAGTATACCTTTTTGTTTCTAACTAAACCATTTTAGGTTAAATTAACTCTGTAAATTAAATTTTTTGGGCGCCTAAATTTATGCAATATTTTTTTCAAAAAAGCATTCTCATTCACATGTTTGCAATTATTTAGAACAGAACATTCTTTTAATATAAAATGGTCCATATACTATATTGACCTTTGGTTCTAACACCACTTTTGGGTCCAAAATCGAGATAAACCATTATGATAGGTCATACAACTTATACTTATTCTTGAATACAACGGTTACAAACGTACAGCTTCCTTTTATTAGATATATAGATAGAGATAGATAAATAAGCGAAAATACATAAAATAGCCTATATTTATAATATGTAGTTTACTTTTTCAATATCTTTAAATTTAATTTCTTATCGATTACGATTGTGTTCAACCACTAACCGCTGATACAATTGAAAATCCTATTTCGAAAATTGAAACGAGCGAAATGACAACGATTACTAATTTCTGACATTTTCTTAGCACAGGATCAGTTAATATATTCTATATAGTAACTTCTACATAATTATCATATTAATAATTTCATTCTTTATTTGATTTTTTTAAAAACTTATAGTTACAATTTACAATTTATATTCATGCTTAGGCAATATTCTTATTTAATTTTTGAAATACATCAAGCTTCAATCTCTAAACTTGAAATAATTTAATTTTTTTCACCAGTTTTGGCAAATAAAAATCATAATTTGTTTAATTAACTGAATATATTTGGTTATAATATGGTGTTTTTAAATTTATTTAACAACCAAAAATTAAAGTTAAAACAAATAGATATTTTTTATATCCATCGCAATTCTACGTCTTATGACTTCAATTAACAATAACTTATCAAATATTTTCATGTGCACGTTTTTATTGCAATAATTTGGAACGAAAAGCAAAAAACCCAATTATTTTAATCATAATAAATATAAAAAAAATAATTTAAACTCTAAATATTCATATAAAGAATTTGAAATAAAATGTTTAACATCAAAAAAAATATTCTGGTCATAATCTTCAGAAATATTTATTATGTTGATTCTATTTAGAATAAAAATAGATTTTATAAATTAGATTTTGTTCTAGACTAAAACTCATTATGAATATAAGTTATATTTCTATAAACAATACTCATTAGTTTTTTTTTTATCTTCTTCATCCTTCCATTTTGTTTTTGTTTTTTTTTTTTTTTGCTTTTATTTTTGTTGTCAATTCAATTTCGAAAATTATCTGGCCTAATGCTATATTCAGCGATTGGTGTCGCCTTTTATGTATCCATTAATAAAATTGCTTTCATAAATTGAACTTATGTTTTTCTTAGGATATTGTTTATCCTTAAAATAATCCTGAGAATGATCAAAAATGTAATTTATTAAATAAACAAAAAATAAACTAAAAAAAATTATCAGACCACTCAAAATAATTTTTATATGCGCTGCCAAATCAAATTCATCAGAAAACTTAATTTGATTATAACAAAATTATGTTTTTGTTTTTTTGTTCTAAACTAATATCTCCGTCAGTTTTTAGTTTTTAGCAAAAAAAAAAACCCATAAGAAAAATTTTTTTTTATGTTTTGTTGTTTTTTTTTTAATTTAGAAAAGTTTACATTATTTTACAAAATCAATTCAAAAAATCTTAAAGATTTTGAATTCTGAAATAGTTCTTTTTAACTATTAATTTTTAATTATTTATACACACCCAGACTAAAAAAAACTCTTTTAACAACCTATGAACAATATAGGTCTAAGAGAGGTCTAAGCTAAGTATGGGACAACAAATTGAGAGGGGTTTCTGAATTAAAATTTTTTATTTCAGATTGATTCTAAATCTTCCCAGAGCTATGGTTTAAAAGAAAGTTAATTTTGTTAGCCCCGGGTAATTGTATGCATTTTTCGTAAATGTAATGTAAATGTTCTTTACAGTGTGTTTAATGAAGACCCCCATTTATTTTAGATTCAAGCTAAAAACATTTTCACCAGTTCAAATAAAAACATTTGTCCTTTATTGATGGATATTAAATTAAAATATGTTATTTTTAACAGAAATAAACTTTAAAAAACATATTTTCAATGATATTACATCTCTCTATTACTTTATTTTAAGTATATACATTTGAAGCTTTACCTACAAAATTTAAAATCAAAATAAACTTTAAGTTTGCAAGAATAATAAAAAACCTAGAGTAGTCCTTTTACCTAGAGGTGTCCTAAGTCATATAGTCCATTCTAATCTAATGAGATAATATTTTTCTTCAAAAAATAATTTCATACCTTGCACAAATTACTTCATGTTGGGAAATTCATTTTTACAGAAAAACCTCATAAATATTCTTAGGAAGTAGGAGGTTTTGTCAAACACAAATTTGGTTCTTGTTTATAAAATTTTTAAAATTTTACTTTACTCATTTTCACATATTAACAAATCTATTGCAATTATTTCTATTTAAAACACTGTAGTTTCTACATACGGTTCAGTTATTTTATAGCCATCAACTCTACAAACTTCTGTGTGCTTTCTGAATTTTTTATTTACTCGTACTACTACTGAAATATTCTATTTAATTTATATTGCAATGGGGATTCTTATATAAAGACTTATTTTTTATTTATTATTATTTAAGGTAAAATTTTTGAATATATGCAAGAAAATTTGGAAGTTTTTCATAATTCACAACAGTCTACAAGCTTGAAGGTATATTGTTGGCATACAGACTATGGTTAGCCGCTTTGTAGTTTACTATAAAATTATTGTATACGATCTGGAATAGTAATCCTATAAAATTTAATTAAGAATTGATTGTACATAGACAAAAATTCTTTCAAAAGTTTTCTCTAAACAATTGTAAACTGTTACAATACTTACAATTTATGAAAACAATATTTTGATATTATTGTAATGTATAGTTTTCGTCATATATCTGTAAATTAAGCGGAAATTTCCAATATATATAATATATAAACTGCTTTGTTCTGTTTTTTTAACCCCTTTCTACCATACTCAACCTTTGCATGTTAAAATACCTTTGAATGTAAAGACTATACGCCGATCAGTCGTTCTGAAGTTATGAATACACCTCCTTTTACACTCAATTTTTTTATTTGTTTTTCCAACAGGATTTTTTATTTTATTCAACAAAAAAATATTATGTTTACTGTTTTTTTATATTTACAATTTGATTTGTTTTTATTCTTTTCTATTGCATGTGCAAAATATCTTACACTGAATTACTAAAATTGTTTTCGTTTAAAGTTATGGTTCAGTGTCAAATATTATTTGTTCAATATTATATTTATGTGTGTATTAGCAAAAAAAAACTTATATTATATTATAATGTTGATGTTCTGGTAAGTAATAATTTAAGGTAAATTTATATATTGATATAAATACGACAAAAAAAAAAGAAATAAATTGATAAAAGCAAATCTAATATGGCACTAACGCCATTTAGATTCTGACAATGTCATACAAACCCATGACAAAAAACATATGACCCATATTAATGAGATCTCGAACGTTTTGATTAACTTCAAAGAAAACGCTAGGATTAATTTTGCTTCTGTCATTTATGACAGGTTATAAAGCTAGTACCCTAGTACTTAGTACTATAATATTTACAAATTCTCTGTATAATGTTCTCTGTAAGTGCAATTATTGCGTTCTTGTAAATAAATAAAAATAATATAGGTACAATAATGAAAATCTATATTAGTGTTTTCAGAAAAACGTTAACAAAGATTAAAATATCTCAAATGAGCTAAAAATATAAAGTAAAATCAATAATACTCGTATCAGGATAAATTAACTTGACTAAATCGAATAAAAACCATTAAAATAAATATAAATAGTCACGTCACTGTTCAAAAAAAAAAGTAAAACTAGAAGACAAACAATAAGTACCAATATAATAACTACAATTTTAATAATTTAATTATTTTAAATATCACTTAAATATATATCATTATAATTATTATTATTGTTATAACAGTAATTAAATACCATTTAGAAAAATTAAATATAACTAAAACAAAAATTATATCCTAATTTCTAATATTCATTCTGAAAACAGATTTGCGCCTTCAACTTACTTTTATGTCTTCAATATAATTTTAAAGTCTTAAGAAAGTTAATAAATTTTAAATTGAATCTTCTAAGTTTTGTAAAAACTTTTAAAGCATTGTACAAGTTATCGTTAAGAAAAATTCATTTATATATCCTTTATAATGAATCCTTTTGTGTTTAGAAGACTTTTCATTTTCTTTTAATTTTGGTCTGTGTTTTCTTTTTTATCAAAATAAAAAAAAAAATGAAAACAAACTTGAGAAAAATTTCTTATGGACTCTTTAATGGTGTAACTCGCTACTATACAAATATTATTTTTAGATTACAAAAATTTTTTCAATGGCACTTACATTAAATGTTGATTTTTATATCTTTAGATTTAAAGTTTTTATTTAACATTTTTATATTAAAAAATAATTTTTTTTTTAAAAGTTGATTTAAAAAAATTAAAATTGCGATGTTTTATGATCTAAAACAGTTCAATAGATTCAAAATACACAGCAGATTAACCTAAAAAGAATATGAGAACTACAGTAAATTTAATAATAAGTACCTATAGATGTTAGTTTTGTTGTTCAAGGATTATTTTGAAGCAAGACTGAAGTGTTATAGTTCGCAAATGAATATCTTAAAAACTTCGTTAACAGTATGTTATTCTATATATTCGATATATATTTTGTCAATATAGTTAAACTGTATAAATTAAGTTAGTAGAAATATTTGAATTTTATCAGAAATGCTTTTTATACAGGTATAAGCATATTTCGTCTCCTACTTGCAGATTTCTTCAGTGTTTTGTACTCAACTATTACCTTTAACGCTAAAAAGTAAGTTTTACTTTTCTTTTTTGATGATTTTTTTCTTTATTGCTTTGATTTCAATGTACATAATATATACCTGGAAATATTTATGTTCTTTGTAAACAGTGGCATTGCAAACAAATAGAATATTAGAGGATTCCTTTTCTTCTCAGCTGAATCTGCACCTGTCTATGTTCGATCTATCAATTTTGAGTAGATGTTTGTTAGCTGGACTATGACCTGTGATAAGCCATGTCAGTGCTCTCACTTTGGTTTTTGCAATAATGAAGCTCTCTTGTACATTTGGCTTATAATTATATTATTACATTATTTGTTTTTTAAATCACAATTTATTATTTATTTTTATTTCTAAGTCGAAAACTTATTTTAATTTACTTTGGATCTAGTTTCATTGATTACCTGACTTATTCGGTGAATACTGAGTTTGAAAGTTTTTCTAAAAATTGTATAATTTTATATAATAGATATTAACTTGATTTCCAAAAATGGTATTACTTTAAGCCAATTATGTTACTTTAAGTCTTAGGAGACAAGGCTTACTTATGTGACAATTCAAAAAACGAGTTTTCTTCTTTTTTAAACAAATAAATTTAATTAAATACATTCTATGAATTTGGATACTCTCTTCAAGTTTTTCTTAAGATATAACTCGAATAACCTTTTTTAATCTTAACAGTGCTGGTTTATGTAGATCTACTACTACATCTGGTTTTAGTTTACTACTATCTCCATGAACACAAAATTAACTTTTCTATAAATTATATCAAGTAATGGGTTATTACGTAACTGATACATAATCTACTTGAAAAATTTATTTTAAAACCATTACTGAAACCCTTTCTGAAAAACACAACTAAGCCAACGTACTTTCAATTGTTGAATGTCGTTAGAATTTATATATATGAAAAAATCTCATATTTTTTATTCAACACAATGTAATTAATTAGTAATGAACTGGTATGAAATTATAAAAGAAACTGAAAACGAAATAAGTAGTTATGTTCACAGCAGTGGAAGTGCAGGCTCTTTTAATTGAAGTGGAAGTTCCTCTTCTTGAAAAGTATTTAGTACTAAATTGTGTCTTTTGATGGTACAACCCGAGCTATACCCATTTGTTATTCTCTCATTTATCAAATCTCTAGTTTTACTTAGCGATATATCCTCTATGCTATTTGGGAAGGTTTAAGTTAGAATCCACAATCTGACTCTAGCTAAGATCGGAGCACTGCAAAAGAAATAAGTATTTCTCCACTATCCAGCATTGTTGCAGTTTCGACAATGAATATTGAAGATATATCTAGCTCGGCTGCATCCTGGCTTTCAAGGTTTTACTATACAACAAATGTCAAAACCTCTTTTCACCTTCGGCACTTCGTAATATCTATAAATCATTTATACGACCCAAGTTTCTCTTTCAGCCTTAGGCTAAGTCGACCGCGTTCAAAATCAGGCAATTCGTCTAATCGACGACCCAACTGTAACTTCGTCCCTAGCTTCTCTTGGAGAATGTCGTATAGTAGAGTATTTTCAATGTTTTATAGATACTTCGTCGGTGTGGGCACATGCTCATTAGAAATCAAAGAACTACTCCCTCCTCTTAAACACTCTTAGCCGCAGATGCCCAACCCTACACAGTAAAAATACCTAGATGGCAAAAAACATGTTACGGAAATTCGTTCATAGTCCGGACTTCACAAAAGTTGAATTATATCCCTTCTAGTAAGTTTCCTCGTTCTAATAACACCATAGTGTATCACTTGCAGAAGTTCAAGAAAAACATCAATAGCTTCACCCTGCAAATAACTCTCAATTCCTGCAATCACTTTTTTCTTTCTTCCTATCCTGTCCCATCCCATCCAAGCGGCTCGTAAGTACTATAGGTCACATCCCAACGCTTGGCTGTTTATTAAAAGAAAAAAAAATAGGGAAACCAATGATGGAGTTCTACAATCAAGAAAATGTGTAACATAATTTCATAGAGGTTTCAAAATAATTTTTTAAAAAATCTGTTAAATATGAATATCGAACGTGATATCAATATTGCGCCTATTACTAGTATAAGAACTAAATTTAATTCAGCTACATAAAGCTGTCAGAAAGCTAAACATAAAATTTCATAGTGATTCATGAGTCATCATCACTAGTCTAAGTGTGTCGGCGTACTGTCGTCAGCCACTTCTACCTACCTACCTACCTACAAGTCATTAACAAAATAAGTTAACTGGTGAACATCCCCCATTTGGAAATCCTCTGAAAACAAATTAATGTAAATATTTGTAAATGTTGGATGTTGTTGTTGTTGTTTATGTTGTTGTTTAAACATCATAACTAAAAAAAAAAAAAATTAGCATACAATTTTTTTTTTAGATCTGATAATGATGTAATATGAGTAGATATCAGAGTATTTGAAAGTTAAAAAAAAAGTTAAGAAAACAAATCAGTCAAATAATATTTTCAAACAAATTGAGTTCAATAACATGAAATTTTAAAAAAAACAAAAAAAAATGAAAAGTTTTAAAATTTGTAAACGTTTAAAGGAAGAATAAGTAGAGTCCGTTCTGACACGAGTTAAAAAAGTTTTCCTAAAAGTAAAAGATAAATTTTTTTTTATTTAATTTCTTCTTCGCCATGTATATTTTCAAAATTGTAAACCAGAGAAATAGTTGACCCGTCTTGTATTAAGACCCAATTTCACAATGAAAGCTTAAGCTAAGCTTTTCGATTAAAAGGGGTTTAAATTGAAAATTCATTTGAAGCTATTTAAGTGAATAATTAAACCTTGAGTATCAGGGGCTTAACCTACACTTAAATTTAAACCGAAATCAGATGACAATTTGATAGTAAAATTTATTTGTCATTTTACTAGAAAAGCATTAGAAAAAAAATTAATACAACCTCGCTTATTTGAAAATGTTCAAGGAGGAGAAGAGGCTTAACTACATAAAAATAGAAAGGGATTTTTTCTATTAATGTTCAAATAATGTGGGATAGTCAACTGAAAATTTTAGTATTAAGGTGGCCTGAAACGATTCAATCTTTTTCAACAATTCTAGAATACGCGCACGACTTGAAGCAAATAAATTTGGAAATGGTTTGATAGTGTAGCAGACAGCGGTTACGAAAATAAAAATTACATTCTTACACTTTTTTCACACAGTTACTTTTGCTGAAGAAAATTTGTTTAATTAATCTTTCAAGGAGCTCGTAATTGTATGCAACGATCATACGGCGTATGACGGAAAAAAAGATTAACCGTTCTTTCTTTAGGATTGAAAATAAAATTAATAAAAAAAAAAAAACAATATCAGATAGGAGAAAATCATCAAGGGAACATTCAGCTTCTGTTCTATGTGCTGGGAAGGACTTTGTCAACTTTAACGTATTAAAAATTCCCATCCCATTGTTAAAATTAAAACTAGTCTTTAAGACTAACCATTAATACAATTTTGGTTATTTTCAACAAATATTTTTGATCAAACAAGATCCCATTACGAACTCTTGAGAGATAAACGATTTTAACCCAACATATAGTTCACACGGTTTCACTCGTTTCAGTGGTCTAACAAAATTTTGATTGTCAGCTAAACGTCAAACTTCGACATTGACATTTTGAGAAAACGACTTTTATAATGCACAGCTAATTTTTTTATTTCGTCATTTATGAAAGGGATCTTGAGATCTGTATGTATTTTTTATCTATGACATATACAGGTTTAAGACGAATATTAACAACATTGTTCGCTCTTTCCCACACAACTTTTCTTCTTCCTTTTTCTTTCCTTTCCTCTAACCATCCTTTCCTTTTTCAAATAATCAACGGTACGCAAGTACTTAAAGGGTTCACAACCTAAGTTTTGGCTTGTAAAAAATGTTCAGCATTGTGAACAAACAGGGGGGCATTAACAATGCTTCGCAAAACTTTATTTTGGAACGCGACGATAGTTTGGGTTGTTACTTCGAAAGCGTAGTTAGCCAATACAACTGTTTGTATTTCAGATCTAGCTCTAGTTTTTTTTTGTTTCGTGTTCGTGTACGTACATTGTATGTGTTCTTTCCATCTAAGATTCGCGCAAAGCGTCATACATAGATATTTTACAGTATTTTGACATGATATGACGGCATTATTTATTCTTACTGGAATATACGACTCAATTTTTTTATTCGTAAAGTATACGTGCGTGGATTTTGTTTTTTAATTCTCCACCTTTTAGACCAAATGGAGGCTTGTTGCAATTTATTTGTAGTTTAATTTATATTTTTACCGACTGCTAATATAGCCGTATCATCTTCAAAAGTAGCTACCGTCGCATCTTCTATCTCTGGAATATCACTAGTGTATAGTAAATATAGTATGGGGCCCATTATAGTCCCTTGAAGTACTCCTACGTATACATCGAGTAGAGCAGAATAATCTTCTCCTTACTTACTTTGAATAATCGATTCGGTAAATATAATGACATCAGTTCGACCTATGTTTCGGGGAGTTCAGTTATTTTTTCTATTAAAGTTAAAAGTGTTTTAGAACTTAAATAGTTCCATAATCAATCGATACTTTTGCATTCATAGTTTTTCTAACAATGCCTTTTATCTCTTAAAACTGTCAGAAATTTAAAAAAAAAATGAATTTATTTACGCATAGCCTTAAATCTCAATAAAACATTTGAATTTTTAAAACTTTCAATAAGGTATACAAAAAAAAAATTTATATTTTTTTTTTTTTACTCCTCAGACTTGTGTTTTTAGAAAACTTAGACATAAAAAAACTTAGAATTTCCTATTTAGGTCATCAATTAAATTTTCAATTTAAGCATATACATAAAATATTTTTATAATACCATTTTATGCCATTACTTTGTATATAAAAAAAAAAAAAAAATAGTTCAGTAGAATTAAATTAGAAAAAAAAGCTCCACCCAAAGTAATAAAAAACGATTATAAGATAATAAAAATAAGTAAAGAGTTTCATTCTTAGAATCTTCAGGATTATAAAGGACTACAATAGTGAAGAAGAAGAAGATTGAAAATTACCAGACAGCTTTAACAATGATTCTTTCCAAAGATCTCATTAATTACTCTCATTTGTCTTAAACAAATAAAACTGAAAGTCATTTTATAAGCACTTGTGGAGATTAACGACCTTTATTTTGATACACAATTAATTTTTTTGTTTTTTGCTTTTTTTAATGTCCAAAAAGTGGAAAATTTTCACAAGGATATCCAATTATATTTCTTATACCATAGTATAAATTAATAACAATTACGAAATTGGCTTATAATTAGTTCTATATCGTATTCGTGTATCATTCATCTTTTGAGACGTTAATTTTTTTTTTTTGTTGCTGGATTTAAAAAGTTAAAAAAAAAATATTTTTTTTATTATTATTTTAGATAAAGTTTTTATTAGAAATAATGTGGGTTGGACTTAAATCTGAAGATGAGTTATAGATATTGTCTAGAATTTACATAAAAATAAAATGTTCAATTTAAACTTGAATTTATATTGCAGTTTCAGTTATGATTTGCATTGAAATTAGTGATAATTAAGTCTTTCTAACTTAATTATGATAAACTTAATTATGAAAACTAACAAAGATGATAAATTACTTAAAAATTAACTATAGATTATACCAAGACCAGCTACTTCGAATTCCGGCCAACATTTTCCATCTGCGTACCATCAAAATCGATTTATGATAGTTAATTCGGCAGTTAAAAACGGAGAATTATAAATTAGCACAGATAATTCAAAAAGAGGTTGGATCCGGCTTCGGTATTTTTATTGAAAGGATAATAATGTAAAAAAGACTGTCAAACTGCCAAACTACATAAATAGTAGCGTATTCCATATAAATTCATCACCAATTATTTATTTTACCTTTTTTTCTTCAATTTATTTTCTATTACTGTTTGTTTGATTTCGTAACTTACAATTTTTTATTCGTTACTTTATATGATCACTTCAAGTTTAGCTATTGTATATGTATTTGAAATCCTTATTTTTAATTTTTAACTTTAAATTTAAATATTGCAGATTTAAATTTCTTACCTTTCGGCTTTAAGTTAGTACATATATGGTGTATTTGTTTAGAACAAACATCTTTTAAGGGGTGATTTCTTGGAGTATTTTAGGAAAAAAATTGTTCTAGACGGAGGGGTCTATCTTTAAATTTAACCTGGACTACGAAGGATTAAAAAAAATCGTAAAATTATGTCTAAACAATATCCACTACAGCTCCGAAGGAATTGAAACTAGAGCCACATTTGTTTTATAACTTTTATTAAAATTAATACACCTAATTAACGGTATGTGTTGGATGAGTATCAGACTTACCGTTTTTGAATAATAGCTGCACAAACTTAAAATTTTGCTTTTAACAACTGAACAATTTGTAAAAAACGTTGATTTTCTCGAAAAAAAAACTCGCTATTTTTTTTTTGTTGTGTTGATGCATTATATCATCCACTTCAACTTTGTCATACACAACTTTCATATCAGACTCTTTCCGTTTTTCAGGTAAAGTCATATAAAATTTCAGTAATATTTGGGTACCTGAGCTATGTAAGAAACTTTTCGTAGGCAAATTTTTGCATTATTATACGTCCACAAAACTTACACGCTTATTATTCCACACCTGCCCAGGAGTTATTATCACAAGACCATCCCGCACAGTCGAATTTTGTAGTTGGCTGCTTGAGCGACACTTCGATGATAATAATTTTGTGAAAAGTATCTTATGTACTGACGAGGCAATTCGTTCAATGACCTGCATACAAGGGCCAGTGAAATTCCACACACAACAAGGCAGACATCATTCCAACATAGATTCAGTGTAAATGTGGAATCTTTTATTTTATCAAACACGCTGAATAGCGATACATGTCTGGAATTTCTTCAAAATGAACTAGCTAGAAGATGTTTCCCTTTCATAACGGGCGACTAACTTTTATCAACATGACAGTGGCCGGAACGTTACGAATTTTCTGAATAGCGAATATCCTAGTCGTTGGATTGATCGAAACGGACCCACACATTGACCATCGTGCAGACCATACCTGATCTTACCATAATGGATTTCTATGTATGGGGAACTATGAAGACCTCGCTTATGCAACTGAAATAATTTCTTTGGAAAAACTAAAGCAACGAATAGGAGCAGCAGTCCAAATTATTAGAGAGCAATGGTCAATTATAAATACAACAAGAATGATGTGTAAACGTGCCTTAGCTTGTATTCAGGCAAATGGCACTCGCTTTGAGCATTTATTGCGATTTATTATCTATTATTGTCCATTAATTTTAACAACTGTATTTTTTTATAAATACTTGTGACTAATCAAATAAAATTGTGTTACAAAATTCAAAACTCAGTTTTAATTTTCTTACATAGCACAGGTACCCAAATATTACTGAAGTTTTGTATGACTTTACCTGAAAAAGGGGCAAATCTGATATGAAAGATGTGTATGAAAAAGTTGTAGGGGATGATGTTACGCATCAACACAATAAAATTTAGCGAGTTTTTTTTTCGAGATAATCAACGTTTTTTTTTCTGTTTCAAATTTTCAGTTGTTAAAATCAAAATTTTAAATTTGTGCAGCTATTATTCAAAAACGGTAAGTCTGATACTCATCCAACACATATTGTATGTATTAATTTAAAAAAAAGTTATGAAAAACATTTTCCTCTAATTTTAATTGCTTCGGAGCTGTAGTGGATATTGTTTAAAGATAATTTTTCTAATCCGATTTTCTTTAACCCTCTGTAACCCGGATTAAATTTAAAAATAGGACAATTTCTTTCTTAAAATACTCCAAAGAATCACCCCTTAAAATATTTTTGCTCTAAACCGGACCTCCCTGTACAATAGAATGCACCCAAAAACCCATCAAGATTAATTGGCCAAATAAAACATGTAATCTAATTTAATCGAAGCAGAAGTGTTGGCAACAGCCAAGGCTGAACAATTGGTATTGTAATTATACAAAATCCAACCTTCAAAAGTAATTTTTATATTTCTAACAAAATGAATGGCGTTAGTAGCTGTGACGATGAATACCATAGATTTAATTAAAAATTTAGTTCATCATCGTTTAATTTAGTAAATCCATTTAGTTTTTATAAAAACTTGTTTTCTAGCGTTAGAGTAAATTTTTTTGTATAATAGTGAAAATAGTCGAATATTTTCCTTTTAATTTTACTGATATGCTTATCATACAGATACGCGTATTTCGTCTACTACTTGCAGACTTCTTCAGTGTTTTGTACTCAACTTTTTTCACTATTATTCATTTTAGTATTTGAGTCGAACATCAACGCTTCTTTTAATAGATTTAATTAAGAAAAATTATTTACGCTCTATGACATTTTTTGTCTATCACAACTCAGTGTGCTTTATTAACTAGTAGTGTGCAAAAATGTTCAAAAATGGTTACTTTACACAGCATAATGGAATGCTATTAATATAAAATTCATAGGTGGTCTAATATTTGCTTACTAATTCAAAAAAAACTTCCTGAATAATGAACACAATACATAACCAATATTTTCGGAGCATGTATGCTGTAGGGCATACGTATTACCGAAGAATATTAAAAACGAAATACCAACACTACCGAACCAAGAAAACCGGTATTTCGGTATTGACTAATAAATTTGTAAAATTCTTGGATTTTTACACCAGACCATTCATTAAAAAAAGTTTAATTTTCTACTTTTGTTTTGCACCAAAATTCAAAATACTTTGAATTTGAATTGCAGCAACATATTTTTTCAAATCAAAAGCATTGTCAAGAGACGATTTTTGTGAAGAACAAGTTGACCTAACTTTAAACGAGCATATTGAACCCTTAATTGTCAAAGTAAGGAGAGTTGTAAAAATATAAATCGGCAATCTCCAACAAAAAATGACATGTACATATTTACAAAAATATGTCAAAGAAGAATATGGAAAAGAATTGAAGTTAGATTGTAGAGCCAGGTGGAGTAATCTTTTGTTTATGCTTGAACGGTTCTATAAATTGAAAAGCTCTTTTCAAAAAGCTTTAATTGATTTACATATGAACCGGTTTCAAAAGAAGACTTATTTTTTGGTATAATAACAGCGTTAACTCCTATTAAACTAGCTGAGTTTATATTTGATGAACTTTCTAAGCAACTAAATTCGTTCAATAATGATCTTAAAATCGCCTACGAAACACGTAGAATTATATTAACCAAATTTCGGTCGATGCTTTCGGATGACAGTATAAATAATTTATGCTTTTTAAAAGCCTATTTCTTAAAACAAAAATAATATTTAAATGATTTTTATTATTCTTAATTTGCTTATTTAACTTATGATTTCAGTTAATTTTTCGAAAAATGAAATAAAGAATGTTTTTTTTTTAAAGAAATTATGTTTTTCTTATCACTAACTTGAATAAAATAAGCTTTTTTTGACTACCGAAAATACCGGTATTCCCGGTTTCGGTATTAACATCAGTACCGAAATACCGGTTTTTAAGAAACTCTTCGGTACTGGAAACCCTATAGCCAAGGTTAAATTTAAAGGGAGACTAGACCAGTTTAGAATAATTTTTTTCTTAAAATACTTGAAACAAACAATAAATTCTGTATTAAGCCAATATAGCAATCCCCTAACATATAATTAACAAGAAAAAATAAGATTGACTGCAATTTTTTCCAAAATATATCACAATAACTCATTTTTAGTTTTGTTAATAAATAAATTAAATTCTTAAATATATTTCTTAAGTTTGCTACTTAATTAGAATTAATTATTTTATAAAAATTGTTAAAATCAATTGAAAAACTACATTTAAAAGTTTATATTTTAAATGTTGAAAGAATAATTAAAAAATAACTTTTTTAATTCAATAAAATTTTCTATAAAATTAAAATAATTAAAATTAAAGGAATTTAAAAAAATTATTTCGAAAAAAAAACAAAAAAAATTAAGGTAATAAAAAGTTTATTAAATTTATACTATGGTGTGAAATTCAGCATCCTTTCGTCAAATTAAAAGCTTCATTAAAATAAACTATATAAATTCATTAATCATTATTAATGTTGCACTACATTGCATTGCATTGAAAAATTTACACACTTCTTTCCAAAGTTTTTAATTTGAAATTCAGTACTGTAAGAACTTAAGCTTTAAGTTATTCGCTATCAAAACTTTTCAATTTACAAAGAATTAAAAACTTTAAAAAGAAATTAGATACATAGTTTTTTGAGTTTTTAATTGTAAATATTTTTAAAACATTTTGAAATTTTCTTTTAATACTTAAACTTGATAAAATAAATTCGATTAATAAAATAATTACAACAAAAGAATAATTATGTATTCAGCACTCATTTTTAATATCGTTATTTTTTTTTTTTTTTGCTTCAGGTATTATAAAAAGTGCAATTCAAGTGAAGTTAGATAGTTTATAGTAACATTATCAGATTAAAAACAAATAAAAGATTGTAAATTAATATTTTAAAAGACAAAATTATAAGAGAGGAAACTTTTTGGCAGCATTTACTTTTTTTTTTAATTTACTTATTCAAACCTTCAGAAAAAATTCAAATCGAAAATAAAATATTTTAACTTATGGTAAATTTGTTTCTCGCAAAAAAAATTCTGAATTTTTACAGTTCTGCTTTCTTGTTTTCAAATTTCCTACCTTGCTTTGACGACAGTTGTTATTTGATTTTGTTTATATTTAAATATTTAACTCAAATAGACTGATACAAACCAATTTTACGAAGATAAATTAAATTTTTTTTTTTTTTTTTTTTTGCGTGGATTGGTGGGAATCTTCATAGACACAATGAGCCCCGTAGCTTCCATTATGTGCCAGATTTTTACTGACTAAACCACACCCCTCCAATTAATACTAGTCCGACGGACTAACCATGAATTTATTTCTATTTTGATTTTCTTAAAGAAAAAGTTTACGAAATTCTATCGTATTAAATCTAGTGGCTTAGTTCTTTTAAGCCTTCTGACATCATTTTCATTATCTAGCAGTTGAGTGGCCTCAACGTTAACATGACCCTCCAGACGAGCTATATGCTTTGTTGCATATCTTTTTATTTCATTTTCTATTCAAGGAATTTTTAGATCTCTGTGCAAATCACTGTTGCGAACATACCAGGAGGAATTTACTATGTTGCGCAAGACTTTATTTTGGAATTTTTGTATACAAAGTACATGTGTTTGTTTGGCACATCCCCATATTTGTATGCCGTACAACCATATCGGTTTCATTATCTGATTATATAACAAAATCTTGTTATGTATAGGTAATTTAGAATTACGACCTAAGAGCCAGTACATTTCTCTATATTTATTTTCAAGCTCAAATTTTTTCTTTTTGACGTGCTCTTTCCATCTAAGTTTGACATCTAATGTCATTCCTAGGTATTTAGCATTGTTTTCTTGGGGTATATTGACCCCATTCAGATTTACCAATGGTTGATTTTCTAATTTTTTATTTGTAAAATCTACATGTACTGATTTTAACTCATTGAGTTTAATTTTCCATTTCTTTGTCCAGAGATATAGCTTGTCGCTTGCTCTTTGCAATTTAATTGTAGCCTCGTCAATATTTGGTCCTACTGCCATCAACGCAGTATCGTGAGCGAATGTAGCTACAGTTATATTTTCCATTTCTGGTAAATCATTGGTGTAGAGCAAATACAGTATGGGATCCAGAATACTACCTTGAGGCACATCCGTTTTAATATCTCGAATAGTAGAATACTCTTCGTCATGTTTTATTCTGAATAGTCTGGATGAGAGTATATCTACGTATTGTTTAGGTAACATATTTTTTAGTTTATTTATTAAGCCTCGATGCCATACTTTATCAAGCTTGGGCTACATCTAGAAATATGGTAGAACATACTTTCTTTTCCTCTAAAGCTTTTTCTATTATGTCTGTTATTCTATGAATTTGATCGATTGTCGAGTGCTTAGATCTAATGCCAAATTGATAATTTGGAATCAGATTACTATTTTCTATGATCGGTCTCATTCGAATCAATAATAGTTTTTCAAATAATTTTGATACTATTGGTAGTAATGATATTGGTCTGTAGGATTTGACCTCATTTATGGGCTTACCTGGCCTTGGTATCATAATTATCTCTGCTATTTTCCACATATTCGGCACATACCTTATTCTTATAGCAGCGTTTACAATGCGTGTTAGCATTGTTATAGCTTTTTTCGGAAGTTTTTTCAGGACTTTTGAAGATGAAAATTTATTTAATGGAACAAAACAGGTTCGTCTTTAACTTACCCACCGATAATTTTCCTCTATCATGCTTTTTCCCTCCTAATCCATTTTCTCCTTCACTGAAAAAATTTTTCCTAGTAAGATTGCAAAATAATTTTGTAAACTATTGACAACAATTTTTTATTCATACAACAACTTTTTTTCTATTTTATCAAAAACGTTTGTTTGCTCAACAATTTTTTGTTAATTTGTATATATATTTTTTATAATTTTTCAAAAATGTATAATTTGTAAAATGGAAAATTAAGTTTCTAAAATTGACAAAAAAAAAAACTAACAATTTTTATCCAAGTGTATAAAATTTTGAAATCCTTGCCAAAACCCGTTTCAAATCAATATTTGTATATTTGACAAAATTCAGCTTGATTTGACAAAAAAATTTACTATGCAGTTGATTGCAATTAATAAATTTTTGTTAATTCTACAAAATCATTTTTGTCAATAAGAAAATTATTATTATAATATTTGATGCTGTCATAGTCAGATTAACAAAAGAATTTTTCATATCAACTGATATTTGTTATTTGTAATAATTATTTTTTATCAAAAAAAATTTCAATCATATAAAATAGTTAATTCTCAATTTTTATATTTTTGTCTTATTTTTAATAGTTACGAAATAATTTTTATTTTTTCTATTACCGATAAAAGTTACAAAGCAATTTTTATTTTTTTCGATTAAAAATAAAAATCATTTTCTAATTGTGAAGCTATTTCAAAACATCTCTACACTAAAATTTGCATCAAAGTAGTACTAAGTCTCTATTTTCATACAAATCATGTCCCAGAACTCTACTCTGCCAAACAAGGGCTAGATGAGCCCCCAAAATTCCTAAAATTAAAATACCAATTTCTCGAAAACTACATGACCTGTTAATATTATAATATATTCATTTTAAAGTCTAATTCACATCCATTAGTTCACCTGTTGTCCCATGTAAATCCATTAAGTACTTTAGAAGATATAGCTTTTCAAATTCATCTTTGATTTTAATTCTCAATTGCTTTGATGATTTTTATTTTTTACTATCAGTCGAAAACACAAATAAGCAATTTTTATTTTAATCGAAAAAAAATAAAAATCATTTTCTAATTGTGAAGCTATTTTAAAACATCTCTACACTAAGTTTCTAAAATTAAAATACCAATTTCTCGAAAACTATATGACCTGTTACCATTATAATATATTCATTTAATATAATAAGGAAATGTTTCTATTATGTAGAGTTTGTTTTGAAGTAATACACTCAACGGTGTAATCACATACTTAATTAATTTAATCAAATTAATGACGGTAGAATCATGGCAAGAATGAATAATCAAAATAAACAGTTTTTTCTGTTTTCAAAAATTTATTTACAAAATCTATTTTTGGCTTGGTAAATTATTATTATTAATTTTTAATTAACTAGAATTAAAATTATATTAAAAGTCCGTACATATTAGCTACCTCTTTGTCTCTTTGTATGAAAATAGATACTTAGTACTACTTTGATGCAAATTTTAGTGTAGAAATGTTTTGAAATAGCTTCACAATTAGAAAATGATTTTTATTTTTAATCGAAAAAAATAAAAATTGCTTTGTAACTTTTATCGGTAATAGAAAAAATAAAAATTATTTCGTAACTATTAAAATTAAGAGAAAAATATAAAAATTGAGAAAAATTGAGAAAAATTTTTATTTGTATATGCATACAACCCTGTTAAAAAAATAATTCTATTAATTCGACATCTGAATAGATGTTAATTTGACAAAAAAATATTGTTGATATGATGCTAGCCATACATCCTATTGACAAAATGATTCTGTTAATTCGATAACTGAATAGAGGTTATTTCGACAAAACAAAATTATTGATTTATTAAAAAACTTCATTTAAATTGACATAATTTCTTCTCCAATCAACAAAACTGATGAAGGAAGTAAGTTGCTTCCGAAATATCGATATTTGCAAAATAAATATAAATGATTAGTGAAAGGAAACTCGACTTTTATTCCATAAATCTAAATATATCACTAAAAACAAATCTAATTATCAAAAACAAACAAAATATTATTTTCATTTCAACATATTATTTAATTACATTTAACCTAGATTTTTGTCAATATTACCTAGTTTTTTTTTCAGTGTTACCCACACCTACAATAATTTTGTATAAAGGAATCCTTTCCTAGTGTTTGGGTAGCGTATAAAAAATGAAAATGATATTCCGTCATCAGTCCAGTCCAGACCAAAATAAAACATATTGAATCTAAATTTTTAGAGAAATAAAACTTAAGAATTATTATAATAAATTTATCCCAGAAATTATTACTACATTATTTTCCATTTTTATTCACCTTTTATTTGTCACTTGTCTACTTGAAATATTCACATATGAATATGTAATACAAAAACTATTTTTTCTTATTCAGTTTAATGATTTGTTTGTGCTTAATTAATAATGTCCTTCAAACCACAAAAAAAAACATTAAGTAATTATATCAATTTGCTTTAACCAATTTGCCTGACCAAAACATACACAACATTTATTTGTACTTTAAAAATTTAATTGTAATTAAAAAATATTGATTTTTATTTATTTTTATTTTTTTGATAGGGAAAACCATTGGGTTAAGTTAGGCTTGGACATCTCTATAATATTGTGTTTATTAAAAAAAGTTAAATTATTGAACTTAAAATGTACTTGAAAGAACGAAGTGTGTGCATACATCGGGCACATTATATTGTACACATTATACTAATATTGTGTACGTATATTGAATCCATACAATTAAATTTCATTCAAATCTTCTTAAGGATTACAAAATAATATAACTAACCAATTCATTACTTCAATTCTAATGTTTTAGAACATCATTTGACAGAATTTTTATATTACTGAAATATTTAAATCAAAGGCATTACATCGAAATACGAAAATTTTCAAATTTTCCATTTTTTGCAAAATGACTTTGTTTTGTTACTATCTTTTACAATATTTATTAAACAAAGTAAAGCAGTTGAAAAAACGTTGAATTTGGTCCAAAAATGAATATTTTTGAGTATTTTTTCATATTGTTAATTTTGTAAACGTGTAGCAATGCTTAAAATAGTTATATTTTGTTATTCATTAATCAAAACTACCTTTCCCAATTATATCTTTGTACTGTAACTGATCCATTTTTTCAATAAATCGGTATAAAATTATGTCCAGAAAAGCAAGCCTATTGCATTAAACAAAGCTTGGATTATAGCTTACAAAATGTTTAATTCTGAAAATAATATTAAGGAAATCGATTAAGGCCAAAATGTTACTGAAAAAGTATACACCACATTATATGCAATCACAACGTGCTATTTTACAGTTCATCGGCTCACAAATTTATATACTAAGCGGCATCGGATCTTACTTACATTTCGTTTATAAATATTTTAATAAAAATAAGTAAAATAGAATTGAATAAAAACACAATAGTGATTTAAATTAAACAAAACAAAATTTGAAAAAAAAGAAATAGCTCAGGAGGGAGCTCCATCCCAATTAGCGATTTTAAATAGTTGTAAGTAATTTAGTTTTCAAAATCGATTTGGTTATGTAAATAAACCAAAGCAAATGTGAGGCATCCTTATCGCTGAAACTATTTATCCTAAATCTTAAATCTGAAAAAATCATTTATTTTGGTGGAATCAGCCTATACCTACTATACTTAGATGACCAACGGACCATGTGGGTTCTGGTCCAACGTCCTCCATTTTTGTCGGTCACCAGTCGAAGATGCGAAATTATTTTAAATCTACCAATACTTTGTCTCTCCAACGAAAGTTTGGTCTACCCTGACGTATTGTACTTTGAGTATGGATTCGAAGATTCTCTTGACTAGTCTGTTGACTTTAATTTTCATGACTACGTTCATCTCATTATTCAGCTAATAAAATTGTAGACCACATCATCGTTTTGAGAACCATATACCCAGCGAAGAATTTTCTTCTCGAAGACACCAAGTGCATGCTCACTTGCTAAAGAGCAGTGTCCATGATTCTGATCCATAGAACAAAACCGGAAGTATAAGCGTTTTGTAGATTTGTACTTTGATGTTTCGGAAAAGGAGCCCAGACCCTAGATATTTCGGCAAATCAAAGCAGTAACGGTTTGCAAAGGTTATTCCTCCAAAAAGGCTGGTTCCAAGGTTCGTAAGCTCCTGATATTACCTCAATATACAGTAAGCCATTTCAAATTGTTTGATTATTTCATGTTAGTATTTGAGTCGAACATCAATGCTTCTTTTAATAGATTTAATTAAGAAAAATTATTTACGCTCTATCACATTTTTTGTCTATCACAACTCAGTGTGCTTTATTAACTAACTGTGTGCAAACATGATCAAAAATTAATATCAAAGATTAATATAAAATTCATGGGTAGTCTAATATTTGCTTACTAATTCAAAAAAAATTCCTGAATAATGAACACAATACATGTAGCTGTGTTCATTATTCAGGAATTTTTTATACACCTCGATATTATATGTATATTATAGGTACAATATGACAAAGATCTCCCATTCTATTTGTCGACAATATATATTTTCTTTTCCTCATTTACCCATTAATTCCGCTTTTTCTTCAATCTGGGTAAAGGCCTCGACGACCGCCCGTTTTTATCTGACAATGATGTCAATGTCGTAGCCATACCCTAGTAGTTGAATAGATTTGAAAAATATAGTGCCAGCCGTGTTTACTACCGCTCCGCTCCACAATACATTCCAGTACTACAAATTGAAGAAGTCGCATAAACCTATATGAATCACAATCTATAACTCTCTTCAAAACCAAATACTATATACTTTAAATATTCTTAATTCTTTATAAACTTTCCATTACCAAAACTTTAGATTTCCATTAAAAATATCTGTTACCCTTAAATAACTCAAAAGCTCATAATTATTTAAGAACTTTAAAAATTTTGTTTATTTATTTTTTTATTATTGGATCTAAAAAAAAAAAAAAAAATGTTTCTATTTTTTTTCTATTTATTTCAGCATGTTGCCTTATAATAAATTCATCAAAAGCAAAACAAAAAATAGCAAAATTATTATCTATCTCATCAACATGCATTAAATTTACAACCTCCCCAAAAATTTCATAAAATATCCAGTACAAAGAAAAAAAAAAAAAACATTGAAAAAATAAATTGAAATTGCAAATATGCTCCCAACTTTCAATTTGCAGTCTAATCTACTGTATATTAAATTTCAATTAAAGGACTGAATGAATTATACTTAATCCCTTGGAGATTAAAATAAATCAAAGAACATAAAAGAAAAAAAATAGTCCTAGATTCTACACACACATAATTTATATATATATATATATGTATAGAAAATGTCTAATATGGAAAAAAAGGGACTAATAACAGTCCTATTTTTAGAAAGAACGAGTAAAAGCAACAACAACAACAAAAAAATTCTTAAAAAATAATTCATTAAAATGCAAAGTAGTCTTCATAAGAATTCTCTATATTCCAATAAGGATGAGATTTTCTCTCTTTAAGTGATTCATATTTGGATATTTTTAGTTAGTAATTTTTTCTTTCTGGACCATAAAAAAAAAAAAATTTGTTATAATAATAAGAAAATATTTCATCAACACTCTAAACACGCACATTTACAGTTTCTGTTTTTTTTATTTTTTTTTTTTTCTTTTTTATTGTAACTTTCAAATAACTTTTAACAGTATAAAATATGTTAGCATTTTAAATGGACCTTAAGTGACAAGGGGTTAAATTATGTGTTAAATTACTTATAAATCAACAGGACAACAGATTTTTGGACAAAATACAAAAACTAAAACAAAAGAAAAAAGTTTTTTTTTATTTTTGTTTTTATTTTCTTAATAATAAAATTTATTACAATTTAGTTCTAAATTCCCTTCCTTCCTGTCTTCGCAAAAGCCCAAAGTGAATTCAGTCAGAGTGCAAAGAAAAAATAAAAAATAAAAAAAAAAAAACAAAATTCATTCGATTCAGTCTAAAAGTTTTAAATAATAATAAAATAAATGAAAAGAAATTAAATCATAAATGTCTGGTTTTTAGTTGAAATGAAAAAAAAAAATTTAATATACAAACAACAAAAATAAAAACAACAACAACAAATTGCAATTTTCCAGATTTATTGGTGTTTTTTTTTTTTTTTTTTTTTGAAGAAAGAGTAAAAATTACTTTTTAACTTGGCCTTGAAAATAATTTATATGTATTATCTGCATATATGTGAGTGAGTATGTGATATATATATATATATAAATGGGTACATTCGTAAGGATAATAAAATAAAAGGGATTTTTATTACATTTTTCTTTTTTATAATTTTATATTTATAATACTTTGATTTTACTTAAGATGTTCTTACTATCAAAGAAAATGAAGCAAAACAATTTTTTTCGTTCAAGTAGATCCAAAAATTGCATATAAAAATTTTGTATAATAAAAAACACAGAGTGTTTCCAATGGCCACCTAAGTATCATCATTAAATCAGACTTTTTTAGGACTCAAATACTTAGTTGCATTAATAATGGTTAATCAAAATAAGCTCATTTGTGGCTATAGTAATAGATGACCCAGGCCCCCAACCGGTATATATATAAATATAATCTATAAATATTTATAATGTTTTACTTAACAATGAATCGAAATTGTCAAAGGGGTTGTAGAAAGTATTCAATTTTAATCAGTCGAATATTTTTTGGCTGAATTATATATCAAGTTCTTGATTTACTTTCATTAGATGACCACAGAATGTTAAATAAAAAACAATTGGATTTTTAGGAGAAAACCTACAATAGTCTGAAAGTCTAAATATTTTAGGCATGCAGCTAAATTTAAAAATTCAGTGGAATGAGCATATTTTTAATAAAGCTAAGAAGGTTACCAAATGTTTGGGTTTTCTTTCTCGATGTTAAGCCTACTTTTCTCCAAGAGGTCTGTTCAATATCTATAAAGCATAGATGGAGTACAATTTTGTACAATTCAGTACACTCTGTGTTTTTTATTATACAAAATTTTTATATGCAATTTTTGGATCTACTTGAACGAAAAAAAATTTTTTGCTTCATTTTCTTGACAAAACCCAAATTATATAGATCACATATACTTAACCCTTTCGAGCCTAAAACGTACCTTTGCAGTGAGAACCCAGTCTTTTTAGCTTTAAAGGATATCCATTTGGACCTAAATAAAATTGTTATTGCAAAAAATGTGTCAATTTGTCTGAATGAGGCTAAAATATAGCCCGGAAAACATATGTCCCACCAGGATTTTTAAATGGAACATTTATATCCCAGTTAAGCTAAAAAAAATTAGAAAAATTTGATATGGAAAAAAAAAATTTTATACTTAGGAAACAAAAATAACTAAGCGGAATGAAAATTATTATTTGGTGTTGACCAAATTGTAATAGGATCTATATTATGAAAATTATCAGAGGTTGACGAGATTATAATAGCATTTATATTCTTATTACGAATATTTTCTAAATTGTCATTTTCATCATCTTCGTTATGTGGACATCTTGTAACATTTTTATTATCACTTTTTGTGTCATTAGATGCATTTTGCAGATTTTCATCAGCCTTATAATTCAGCGGTACGAATCATCTTCGTTTCCACTCGAAAAATCATCCGTTGAACCATATTCTTCCTCAAACCATTTGCATATCTCATCCGCGTTCATTATTCTGTTTAGGATAAATTTTTTAAGAATGTAAAATAGAACTAAATAGGACATAATATATATCCCAACAAAAAAACCTAATGGGACAAATATGTCCCACCACAAAAAAGTTTCGAAAAATCAAGAAATAAAGCAAGATATTATGCTTACCAGTTTTATAACTTTACATATTATAAACATGTTACATACATATTATAAACAATAATATATAAAAATTAGTTATAACTTGGAACACTTTCAATTTATAATGATTTTTAAGATAAAATTTAAAAAACGCACTACTCCCAATTAGATTCTAATGACAACTGAACACGAATCAGCATGTATTAAAACGTGCTTTTATTTGTTTTCCCGTTAAGGATGTTTAAAAATACTATTTGGGACTTATACATCCCATTTACAATATAAAATTTTGATTTTAGTATAATATAAGCTTTTGTTTGGACACATCTGTCCTAGCCGGCTCGAAAGGGTTAAATCAATCCAAATTATTAATATACTTTTCGGTTCTGAACTCGTGGAATCTAAAAATCTTTCATATGGCGTAAGATGGATTAAAATTATCATATATGACTGGCGCTACTAACATAATGCGTTCAAACATTTGAATATAGTCCAAATATCGTATATTTTTCTTATTAATGATCCAATGTGCTTGTCAATGTGATCAATGTTCTTGTCATGCTTCTCTAAAACATTGTGTGAGCTCTCTTCTTATTTTATAGATACATATAGATATGTGAACAAAAATTAAGTTTGTATTAGTTGCACATAGCCTCTTCCCAAGTGAAATATTATAGCTATAAGTGCACTGTATAAATAGATCGCTATAGATGGCAAAAGACAGATTATAGAAATTCTCGTTTATAATCGAAATCTCACAAATTTAAAATTTAATTCTATCTTATGTGTTCTCTAAACAAGAACAATTCTATACTATCAAGACAAACATTAATACTTTCGTTCGCAATAATTGTCTTTTGCTTTCTTTCCCTAACAAAACATACAAACCAGTATTGCAGATCTCCACCTAATATTTTAACTATGTATTAAAAAAAAAAAACTAAACAATCCGAATATATACAAGAAATTAAAAAAAAAAATTAACTTTTATTAATAAAATTTACTCCAAAGAATCTATCACTCTGTTCTAAATAAAAATCTGAACTTTTAGAAATCTGTTTATTACGAGTACATTACATTTCTTAAAGTTCATAAGAACATTTATGGTTTGATATTTAAGCAAATAAAAATTATTCTTAAGGCTCTCTGAAAAGGATATAACAGGATAATTTTTTTTTTCTTGCTTTTTTAATTTTTTTTTTTTTTGTGAATTGAGTTTTGAGTTATTAATATTTGTGTAGCTCTTTTGAAAGCTCATAAAATAAAATATGGTTGACTTCAAGACATATAATCTAAATCAAAAATCTCATAGAATATTCGTACACGTAACATTACTAATTTTCAGACGATGTACTACATAACTTTTAGGGCTATTTTTATAACAGAAAGTCTATACTTAATAAATTTTAGTTTACTTGTAAATTTTCGCCTTCGCAGTTGATTCTCCAAAGTAGTAGTGTAGTAGTATGAGTTGTACTTTTGGATATAAAATAAATCAAACAAATAAAAACAAAAACAATAAAATAAAAAAATCATATTATATACATATCTGTATTTCTTCTTTTGTTACAGAAATCTTTTGACCCACATTAGGAATATGTATTTTATACATTTTATAACAGTAAATCATCCGAAACGGTTTATAATTTTGGTTTTTAAATCATCTTATTGACTATGAATATTGTATGAGATGATTTGTTTGGCTATCTTAAGGCTATTTTAATAAATTATTTTCGTGAGATATAATTTTGAAAAGTTAAAGGTAATACTCAGTATTTTTTTCTAATCTCACATTTTGATCAAATTATACTATTCAAAATTCTTAGCACCCTGCTCAAACCCCCATTCTTTAAAATAAAATATATTACATACTTTAATACTTTTTATTTATATTTTTAATGTTATTGCTGTTAGAGTATTCGCATTTTTAATTAATATATTTAATAATTATAAATAATTCATCTCAAAGTATACAGGGTCTGTATATTACCTAATAAGTATGTATGTTAAATATATGAAAATAGAGTATTGATCAGGTCAGAAACTATAACACATGAACAGATGAATCAGATGAACTACAGGAGACAGCAATATCCAAATTTAACTTTCTTTCAATGTCAATGAAAACGCATTTGACCATCTCTGATAACATATTGATTTAATAAATAAAAGTTTCAATATTGCCAATATATTCGAAAACATTAATTCGAAGCATATATAATTTTCAATTAAAATGTAATGTAATAAATTTAACAGCAGAATTTGTCACCTACATCACCGCAGCCGACAATGGGCTTATTCACCCGTGTTTGTTAGTTCTAGTTAGACCTCTGAGTCCTTAAGGATACCTGATCTTATGATCTCACTCAGAATATTCTTCAATGATATATGGCTCTCATAGCTCTCATTGTTCGGAGAATGGGGTTTGTCGAAGTCTGCTACAAGTGAGTCCTTCGCATTCACATAGCAGATGTTCAATAGATTCTTCCTCTATTTCACATATTCTACATAAGCTATTTTCGGCTAGACCCATTTTATAAAGATGTTTCTTCATTAGGTAGTGGCCTGTTATTATCCCTATTAAGATATGTACCTGTTTCCTATTGAAACTTAAACAAGTTTTGGTTTTCTTGAGCAAGCGCTTGGGCATGAGCATTTTTGCTTAACGATTTCCAGTTGAAACATTGGTTCAGAAATCCTCAGCTTTTTCCTCCACCTAAGCTTTTAATTGCACTGTGCATTTTAGCTGTTGATGCCCTATAAAAGGCGTATTAGATGCTTTTCTTGCTAGAATCACATACAAAATTTCGAAATTAAAATTTGTTTTTTCAATTGACCTACTTTCTTGCAGACATATGAAAATTTAAAATAAGTTAAATTAAAAACAAAAACAGCTGTTAACATTCGGTCGACAGAGAAAATTTAATTTAATTTAATATTATTATTTCAACTACACAAATATGTACAGTCCAAATTTAGGACTCTTTTTCAGGTAGGATGTGGGTCAACTCTTTATTACAAATCTTATATCTACTTATTTACTACTAACGATTTTAATCTAATCTAAATCTAATTATATACTTATATACATCTTATATATATAAACACAAAATGAAAGACGTGATGAGTAAAAAAGCAAGAATACTTGAATACTTAATTAGCAAATTACACCACAAAAATATTAAAATTTTACACAAGTTCTTAAGCCTAAAAATATGCAAAACGGTGGTAAATATTTATTCTTTTTAAGTTTTCAGTCAAAATATAGCTAATGATGTTTAATATGAATTATATGTAAACTATGAGCACATGTATATCAATAAGTGTATGTACAGTTATATTTTTGTAAATGCAAGCATGGATAATAATTTTGGATTCAATAATTTTATTTTTTAAAGCTTTTTAATCAAAATAATTATGTTATGAAACTTCGTTTCGTTTATAATTCATTCTAGAATACAAAAGGGTTAATAGAACTAACTGGCAATAGAATAAAATTTATTTGAAATTTTTCTTTACAAAAAACTAAATTTTTATGGTATGAACTTTTTTCCTCAATTTGAGTACGGAATAAATAAAATAAAAGCACATTAAGATCATAAGAGCAGCACAGCAACATAACCTGAGAGAATTGCATCGCATAGTCAAGAACTTAACAAACCAGTCGGAAGAACAAAACAAACCAATTAAAGATAAAAATGGTGCGCTCCTCACAAACTTAGAGGACCAATTAAAGAGATGGAAGGCAAGAATTAGCAACGAGGATTTATGGATGATAACTGGAGAAGAACCGATCAACAGGCAGATTAATAGGAAAAAATAGAAATGGATAGGAAAGTGATATAGTGAAGTGATAAAGTGAAGCAAGAAGAGCTCTAGAGTGGAATTCACAAGGACAAAGGAGACCCGGCAGACCATACAACACATGGAGACGCACAGTCGATCAAGAATTAACAATCAACAATTATACCTGGGACGATATTAAGGAAGTAGTACTCAACAGAGAGGAATGGAGGTTCACTATCGAAGCCCTATGCTACAACGCTGAGTAATAGGAGAAAAAAAAAAGATCATAATTTTTTTCATCAGATTATTTATTTTTATAAATTCGAGACTGAACGATTAACATTCTAACTTCTTCAACGGCTTGGTATTTACAATAATATCTACAAGACAATGGCATAGACAATAACATTGTCTGCTTATCAAATTTTTAATTTTTGTATAGCAGCCAATTTTAATGTGAAACTGCATCTATTGTAAAGTAAAACTTGTCATCGTAATATCAAAGTTCCATTTTATTTAAAATGACAACGAACATGTATACCAAATTAGTTTCAAAGAATAACTTAAAAACTTTGTATAAAATTGTTAGCTTTTATTTAGAATTTTCTTACTTTACTTTAATAATTTTTTTTTTTTGTTATATTTTTAAGCCCGAAGAAGGCATTCAATATCGTTCTTCTCTTCTTATATTATTTTTCCATTTTATAGGTTTTTGATTATCTGTCACTCTTTTTCGTTAGTTAATTTTTAATGTTTCTGTGATCATTTGTTTGTTGCATGTATGTTGGCAGTCCAATAGTGTATACTATATTGTTAATTTTTCGTTACAATATGTACATATTAGTCTAGGTGCTCCGTTCAGCCGGTGTTGGTAGCTTTTGTACAGCTCAACCGGATGATTTTGGTGATTTTCACACCTAATTGGCTTGTTCTAGTCGCTAGTATCGTTTTTGTGTTGGCATCTGTTGTATGTAATAGTCTAAATGAGTTGGATCGGTACCATGTTTCTTATCCTTTTGACTGGTTAAAGTTTTGTATGCCTTGCTTCATTAGTATAGTGATATTTTAGTTGCTTATTTTGATTTCTTGTTAGCTATTTTATTACTCTATATCCTGTATCCCTGCATGTTCCAATATCCACATAATTTTGATTTTACCTCTGTTTTTAATTATTATGTCCGTCATAGTTGTTATGATGTGCTCTGTGTTTTCAATTACTGCTGTTCGTGTACATCAGTACTTGTTTTTCTTGTTTGCTAGTATTGTCGATTCGTAAGGTGCTATCTTTTCGGTAGTGCAGCCAAAGCAGGTCTGGTTTATGGTTACCATTGTCAGTATGTTTTGATTTCGACAGAGAGGATGTAACGAAAAATATTTTGATCTCTGCGAAAGATCACACAATTAATAAATTGTGTCAAAACAATTACTTTTATGATAATAAAATAAAATTTCTTAAAAAAGGAAAGTGCCATCAAAGCTTATATTCTATTCCAAATGGTGAATAAATTTTCCGTGAAAAAAAAATCATCTATTTGCAAAAATTTAATTCTTAGTAATTCGTATCATATTGAATCGTTCATATGTGTAATATATACTATTAAAAATAAATATATGATCCCCAATAGTTCAATTATATTTTCAAAAAACGATAGAGAAAAATGAAATAAAAATGAAAATCTCAAAGATGTCTTAAATAATAAAATAATCATCAAAAGTTTTTCTTTTTTCCTATCAAAATGTCTTTATAGCTTCCATGAACATAAAAAAATTAGACTTCTATTTTTTTTTTTTTGTGCTTTTGAAAAATTTAACTTCGATAAAGTTTTTCTTTTTTTTTGCAGCAAAATTAATCCCATGACTCGTTGTCATAAACAATTTGATTGAGTAACATAGGCATAAGATAATAAGAATTTAAGACAAATAATAATGTTTATTGTTTGATAGTGTTAATAAACAGAGTCGACTTATAATGATATACAATCAGATTGGTTTTTAGAATATATAAGTTTTGGGGCTGACGTACTAATTAGTTGGCTAAAACGTAGTGGATAAAGTGGATAATGAAAGGCAATATGAAAAACTTCAAAGATCAAACTAAAGAGAATCTATACAATTTTATATTGTTCCAGAAAATTGCCATGTCTTATGTATGCGATAATCTGAGAGTGATGACAATTATGTATGTCTAGATGTTTTCGAAAGTCAGAAAATTAGAGCAGATATCATATATTTGAATTAATGAAATTTTACACACCAAACATGTCATACGGTTCATTTTAAAATAAATATAAGAAATATATTGTATGCTATGTACGAGTTCTTTAGCTCATTTTCAGAAACTTGAATAAATAAATAAAAAAATGGATAACGAAAAATTTCTTTATGCTTAATATAACAATTTAATGAATTCCAAACAATTAAAAAGGAACTAAATATGGATAGTGTATAAGTTTGGCTTCATATAGACAAAAAGATGCATTTATATGGGAACTCCAGTAAACAATAAGTATACTGCTTCCCCAGAAACCATTATAATAATAATCCTGCCAGACAGTGAAACTTCGCAACAAAACTTCGAAACTTCGCACACTTGACCAAATGAGCATTAGTACGGTATGCCAGCCCTTAATGCTCACTTCAAAACTAAGATAGTTTAAAAGAAGCGAGATAAGATTAAAGTTTTAGTTTAAAGTAAATTTTTATTTGTAGTTGTATTTATATTTTTTGTTTCTTTTTATACATCTATTTATGATTTTCTAAATTTACCTTGAGTTATAGGTTCATATTATTATGGGGTGGGTTAATTATAACCATTCAAACAAAAAAAAACATAACTAAAATTTGTACTGAATTATTAATATTCCTGTATATTTTTTAAATTCAAGTGTATTCGTGTTATATTATCTATACAAACTCTTCGTAGGCAATTGTAGAGACTCATTGTCGTAAAACAAATAAATAATTAAAAAAAAAAAAAGTGACGACTCAAAAACAATGCATGGAGTTGGCTCGGAGTAATTAATGGAAAAAAATTCAGAACCCACATTCACTAAACTTTTTAAACACAGTTTTCCAACAATAAGTTTTATAAGTTGTTTCGTTCATCACAACGATTCTTTAAATTTATAATTTTATAAACTTAATTTTATAGTATTTCTATAATAGATTTTATATTAAAATTTTATAAATAATAAAAATTTAATAATTTATAAATAAATTTATAATTTTATAAATTTATTTTATAGTAACAGTTTTCCAAGATTAAGTTCAGCATTTGCATGCAATTAAACTTTCTGTGCAAGAATATTCAAGAAGAAATTACCAAAAACGTAAGATCTATATTATCTCGTATAGTAAAGCAGCCATACTAGGTCTAAATTCATAGACTATCTCATTAAATTTAATATAGGAATGCGTAGAGTTACTATAGTCACAATAATGTTGGTATAAAGGTTATCTGGTATCGCAAGAAACTAAACTACAGATTATCTAGTACAAAAAATATCAGCAATATATTTTACTGCACCAAGCCTGCTCCATCGGCTCAGATATAAAATCAAAATATAGATCAAAATGAGCAAAAGAGTATAGAGCAAAAAGTATAGAGCATAGAGCAAAAAGTCTTGGTAATCGAAAAACAAAAGCCATGCCAGCACACTCGTTTAATAAAATTAAAATTCTTCCAGATTAAAACAGAAATCAGGTGTTAGAATGTCGTAGTAGGGAGAAGAACTGTCAAGTGACTAGGCAAAAAGAATATATACAGAATTGGCTTTTTTTTTATATTATAGCCAGAGGTTAGATTGTAATTGTGAACCTTTGAGTACATACGTACCGTTGGCTATTTGAAAAAGGAAGAAGAAAAGTTGTGTGAAAAAGAGGGAACAATGTTGTTAATATTTGTCTCAAATCTCTGTAAGTCATAAATAAAAGATCCTTCTGATTGGGAATCCTTTGATTGGGACGCGATTTCACAATCGAGATGCTCTAACTATAAAAAAATGTCCACAACCGTACTTAAACCATCTCGGAATTTTCACTGTGAAAGAGTGGACACTTTATGCTTCTCGTATTATGCGATGGAATTGCTTGAGAGGAGGAAAAAGTGATTTTAACTCCTCGGAACAAATGCCAACATCATCAAGTAGATATCTATAAAATAGAGTAAGTGTTCCAACAACACGACGGTGACCAAGTGGTATAATAGATGAGGTCACATTTATGTCGTCTAAAACAAACGGCGTTTTAAATTTTGTCCTAAAAATTTAAAGCAGTTTTTGGAGTATCATTTCCCATAAATGTGAATTATACTCGAGCTTGGAGCGTATATATGCTTTATAGATTTGTAAGAGATCTCGAAATGCAAAGTAAGCTTTGCAGCGACTCAAAAAGCTCAAACATTTGGAGGCGATGTTTGCAATATCGAAAATATGCTTATTCGAGTGCATATTTTGATTCAGTCGCATTACGAGAATGTTTAGGTCTTTGAGTCGCTGAATACTTTCAATTTGAAAATGAAGAGTTGGTTCGAATTTTGTTAGCTTGTTACTAACAAGACAGCTTTGAATGTTTGAAGTGTTAAACTCGACTCTGTTTGCTTTACCTCAGTCGACAATTTTGGGCTAGGTCGTGATTAAGGCCATCAGTGTTTTTTTTTAGTTGAAATAACTTGTGCAGAATATGCGAAGCAGAGAAAGAATCAATTAAACATCTTCTCTGTGAATGAACAAACTCCTTACTCGTAACAAATTGGGAACAGCTTTCCTCGGACGATGACAGTTACTTAACTTTGAAGAATGTTTTAATCTAGTCATTAAATCCGACATTATAAAGGACCAAAATGCATGCTACTTCTAATAATAACAAAACCATTTGCGGCTGCGATAATGAAAGAAGCAAATCACAATAACAATTAATTGTTTCATTTTAAATACATGACTTAAATCAAACTATATATACTCCATCGATTATACTGGAACACTTCCGATTACACAATAATAATATTTATTCTAACTATTCACTAACGTAATTGGATTGTTTCAAACTTCTAAACTTTGTAATCTATACCTTAACAAAATGCCGTAAATCGAAAAACATTGTTGTATATATTAAGAGTAATATACACCACCTAGTTATTATTTTTCTTAAATCCTTTCCTGTTCAAAAATCATCATATAAAAAATAAATATAATAAGTAACTAATAACTGGCACGATATTCATTGTTCATGTTAAGATTTATGAATTTTTTATTCAATATGCTTTCAAACTCACACTTAATTATATAAATTGAAAGTATGAGTTTTAAAAGTATATAAAATGAACTTTATAACAAAATATCGACATATCTGGAGATTTAAACAGGAAAAATTAAGATAACAATCAGAAAAAATAATTTTTTTTTTTGATCTAAAATTAAACCAAAAGTTTATTTTTATTACAAACCATCAGTCATCATATAAAATTAGGCTATATGTAATTTAAAGATATATTTTGTGTTTTTTTTTTTATTTTAGATAACCTCAAAACTTTCTTTATCATATTCGTAAACACTTATATTATGTCCTTTTAATTCAAAGAAATCATGTGAAATGAAAAGTTTTTAGAGCCTTAGGCATTAGAATAAAACCATCATTAAACAAAAACAATTCAAAATCTTTTTTTTTTTTTTTGTTTTTTTATTGGCAACAATACTTTACGAGGGCATTAGAAATAAGTTCATAACTTTATAAATCGTGCTCATCACTTCATTTATATTATATATCAGCGATATTATGTAGGTATGTCGGTATGTGTATAAAAATATATTTCTGAATAAATTAGAATTTTAAAATGTTAGTATCTATATTTTTGGCAGAAACAACAAAAAAAAATTGAAGAGACGACAAAAGATTAAAATGTAAATGATGTTAGAGATTTAAAATATATTTACCATATATATATATACATAATATTATATATGTACATTATAAAGAATATTGTCTCGGACTCTAAGATTATGGGACTTACAAAATGTCTGATCACTTTGTAAATAGTTACTTTTTGCTTTGTTTATAACTTCTACAAAAATACATAAAAAATTATACATGAAGGAATTCTGATTATAAAAATAATTTCATTATTATTATTTTTATTTTAAAATTTGAATTTTAAAATTTTTTACTCAATTATGATATTCAATAGATATATGTAGGCATTATTGGAATTTGTTTTTAAATTAAAATCAATCAATTTTTATAACATATATAATCATAGTTAAATTCAGTATGAATGATATAGATAACAGGGCAGCCTAAAATATAACAATTAGAACTCGTAAAGTAAATTATTAAATGTCAGGACAGGACAAATCATTTTTGATATAACAGTTTCGAACTTTGTTAAATTTCACTGAATTTTGCTTCAGCAAAAAAAATGCTTTCTGTGATTTTCAACCTGGTCCAGTACTCTTTGTCATTTGGGATAAAATAAATGACAAAAAAATTATTGAGAGTATAATCTGGTAACAAAACAGTAATTTGATAAACATATGTTCGAAATATTGTAGATATTTTTAAAACCCCTCTACAGTTGAAATTAAAATTTTTCGCATCGCTGATATTACATCTCTCGAACCAAATCTATTCGCTCGTGGGTGTATTAAAACGTCTAAATTTGACTTATAAGTCGATGTGTTATTATAAAACTTATATTGAAGAACAACCACAAATCTAAAGAACTAGAATGTTTAGTTGGTTGGTTCTACAAGTTGGAATTTCATTCACTTATAACACTAATATTTGACAATTTGTTTACTCAACTATAGCTACATATTAGCAACATGAACTTAATTCCACTATATTTGTAATAATCCACTATAATTCAATAAAAGACAAAACATTTGCATATTATAGCTGCAACTTCAACTTCTAGTGCCAAAAAAATTAGTTTATGTAAGTAATTAGTATATGTAGTAATAATTCCTCCTCTTTATTTTACAGTTTCAGAAAATTGACTCATTTTAAAAATTTATACCTTCAAAGAGTAAGAAAAAATTTCTTTATTTCGTATATAGGAAATTCACATTCATTTTTTCATTTTCACACACATACATACGTCACTTCATATTTTACTCTTTACAATAAAAATATATTAAATTAAATTTTGAAAGATTATATCCTTGACAGCTTTAACAATGCTGTCAAAGGTTCTTCTTAAGGATATTCACAGATTTTTCACGAACTCGAATTTGCTTGGAAATAGGTAGTTGTCCATTTCGTGCTGTGATGTGGTGTAGGAGGTCGCTTTGAACCCATACGTAGCACTTTTGGTGGCGACTCCAGATAGTTACTACCCATGTAGCTGTAGTCTTTTAAAACTGTATTACATGTTAAGTATTATAGACAGTTCTGGAGTTTTTTAGAAATAAATTACACAACCTGCAAAGAGTTAAACTTTCAATTAATTTTTCTGGAATATTAAAAGGACGAAATACCTTCTATTAAATTATCGATTTAAAAATGGCATTTGATACTAATAATCACGATTTTCTTTTAGCCAAACTGAAACATCTTGGCCTTACTTCAGAATCGATTACCTTAATGAGTATTTCGTTATCGTTATCTAAAGGATGAAAAACAGTTTGTAATTTTTAAAAACACTCAAAGCACAATTAAGAAAATTGATATTGGTCTCTTTAAAGGTCTCCTATTCTATTATTAATCTTTATTAATAATTTTCATAAGTTATCACTCATATGCTCATGTCCAATCACAAATAGAGCATTACTTATTTACTTGTTATTTCTAGCACAATATTTTAAAATAAATAGAATAGCTATGAATACACTGAAAACTTAAGTTATACATTTTAGATCTCGTCAAAGAGATTTAAACCGTATTCGTATTTATGCTAGCAATAACTATTTAGAAGAAATCGATGAAGAAAAAAATCTTACTTGGCTTCCACATATAGAAAATATAATAAGTTAAGTGTCTTTAATGGTGTTATGTATAAGTATAAAAATAAAATACTTATTATTATAAAAATTAATATGTAGTATTCTTTAATTCATTCTGTACCGTCCCATGGTACTGTTATAAAATAGTCAAAAATATTTTGAATTTACCATTATTATATATAGCTACATATTATGGTCTATATTTAAATAGAAAGATTTTGCCAATCAAAAGGATTTATTAATTTCAACAAGGTATATACAAAATCCTAAATAACATAGGTTACAGCAATATCACAACAGTAAGGAAATTTACACACAATTTTAACACTAGGTATAGAAATGATGTTCGCATTGCGGTTTAGGTCGAAGCTTACTTTCCTTTCAAAGAATTTTCATCGTGAGCTCAAGATTGTATAACCAATTAACACGTAGATAATATAAAAATTATATAACGAACTTCGGAAACTTTAAAAATGAATTAATGAAACATTTACTATAACCATGTTACTCGAATCAAATCATTTAGTAGTAGTACATATAGTCTTTTAGTTTTTTTTTTTTAGCTTTATAGTTTTGATTAATTTTTTTTTTTTTTTTGAATTATTACTATATAATACTTATAATTTAGATCTAAGATTTGTATTATATTATTATATCAGATTGAGTTATATTTATATTA
This sequence comes from Argyra leucocephala, assembly GCA_963942445.1. Taxonomy (NCBI): domain Eukaryota; kingdom Metazoa; phylum Arthropoda; class Insecta; order Diptera; family Dolichopodidae; genus Argyra; species Argyra leucocephala. The sequence continues at coordinate 26,658,836 of OZ012678.1, read as the reverse complement.
TAATTGACAAAATCATTAAGTTCCTATAATGCCAAATATGCAAGGGAACATATTATTGTTATTTTCAAAACCATATTTTTATCTGAAATAAAAAAAAAAAAATATCTAAATTCTAACCAATACATTTAAGCTCGTAACCATTTTTTTTACTTATTTCTTTCTGTTTATCAAAAAAATTTAAATACAGTCTAATTTTCCGCCTTTAATTAAAAATCATAAAAACAAAACAAAATATTAATTATTAATAGGATTACTCCAATAATTAAAAAACAAAACAATATCATTTCTTATTGAATATCTTTGTACATTTTTCAAATTCATATAAAGAATTATATACGCCTTTATACATTTAGTTACTGGTACAATTTGACCATACAAAACACCATAAAGTGGGGCATTCAGCATTACGAAGACTATAACCTAACTTAACACTTGCGGTAGAAATAAGTTCAAAAGAACTGGTGTTCAAAAGAACTCAATACACCCGAACAAAAAATTTCAATTTTTTTTCTTTAAATTTTTCTTTTCTCACATAATGGCATAAAATCCCAAAACTTACATCTAACAAACGAATCTGATATATTGTCATTCCATTCTAAACTTTAACACGGAGCCTCAAGTTTATTAATTTAAAACGCATAATATGGAATTTTGGCTAAATGGTCATAATTCAATTTATTATCTATGATTATCACATCAAAATTCTTAATTTAATTTTTAATTTTTAATTTAATCTTTTGAATCGTGGTTTTCTTTCATTCCAAGCTACAATCCAACACACTACTACAATATTTTATAATATCTTATATATCAAAATTAAAATATCATGCCTATTTTTAAAGGTAATAAAATTATATTATTTCAACGTAATAAATTGAGGTAAGACAAATTGAATTTATCAGTTAACAGCTTTAGATTTAATATTAATTTTATAAGATCTAGACAAATAATTCCATTTTATTAATTTCTCATTCTTTATAAAAATTTGAATATTTACAATCAATTTTGAAAAAAAATATTAACACTCATTACAATATGCGGGTGAATATAAAAAAATACCAAAAAATAGGCAAATACATATTTCAAATTTTATATAGTGAAGAAAATGCCTAGTTTTCTCATAATATTAACATAGAAATGGAAATTATATCGTGAATTTTACCTTCTGTTACTATTAAATATACGTTAAAATAAACTGTTCTATATTATTATTCTATCAAAAAAAAAAAAGTTATTATTGCTATTCTTAAGACAGTAATAAAGACAAAATATAATAAAATATTTATATTATTGGAAATTTTATTTTTATACACAAATGTATGTGTGTATTTTGATATATTTTTTTTTGGGGGTAATCTTCTTTATTGTATATAATAAATTACAATGAAAATGAAAATCAAATTTTCACTTAATAAAAATGAAAAAAAAAATGTTTTTTTTTTCTGAATTTAATGATTTGATTAAATTAAATTAAGTGATAAAATTTAAATAAAAAATAATATAAATTTCATCTTGCCCACAGCCACAAACTACATATTCAAATATTGTAACTACTTTACAATGAAAGCGTAATAGAATTAGTATATACAAAAAAAATAGAAGATTTATAATGAAAATATATATTATTATATATGTTTACTTTGACTCCGATTCCACACGGAAGGGTTTAAACAAGAGACCCGAGTAGGCTCTATAATAAATATTAAAATATTAAATATTTTAAATTTATAACGGAAGTAATAATTGTCAAATATCATGCATTTTAGTAGTAATATTGGTAATATCATTAGACAAAGCGTCAGCTACGGATATTAACAACTACAACTATAGTAACAATAAAATAGATTTATACAAATATAATTATACAATTTACGAGAAATAGATATATTTTTTATACATATACATATATTACTTATCAAAAATCTCAGCAGGATGTATAAATTAAAATTTTGCTTAGTTACTAGTTATTCAAGCATATACATACAAATGAAGTGGCGTAGCTAGAAATGGGGTCTATATTGCCATTAACCTTTTTTTGAATGAGGAGATTTTTAATTCCCCGTTTATTATCCTAGAATTGTAGGTTTATGTCCTTAATGTAGGTTTATGTCCTTGATGTCCTTAATGAATTATTGCTTTGATGTTAATTTCAGAAATATTGATATCTTTTGCGAGCTATGACTTCTCAAACAAATAAAATATCAAGGGAGTATATCTCTTCTTCTAAGCAGAATCTACATTTGTCTGCATACGATCTACCAATCTTGAACAGAAGCTTCGCTAAATAGGCCATGGCCTGTTATAAACCATGTCAGCGTTCTTACATTGGATCTTGTCTCCCTGATTATCTGATTCCGTCGATATTAACCTAGCTGCTAGAACAATCAATTTATAGCAACAATCAATGGTATAACTATCAATTATCAATTATATTGCTATACGGTGAAGACAAATTAACTCATTAAGGCAACCTTCTAGGTCCTAGGATATAATAATCCGACTTTTATGCACAGGGTGCTATCAAGCATATTCTCTGTGATTTAGAAGAATCTAAATTCTTTGAGAGATGTTTGGAAGACTAAAAATTTGACAACCTAGGAGATATCTCAAATATATATCTATTTTAGAATTAGTTACGGGTTTGCTTGTGAAATAAGTAACGATTCGATTTTATGTATAATTTTTTGTTTATTTTTGCTAATATTGTTGCTGTGGTTGCAAACTCTTGTTGGCTCTGTATAGTTAACTTACCATTTATTACACTATATAACATTAAAATATCTCCTAAAATGAATTCGATTAAGAGGCAAAAATTGTTTCATCCGTAGTTTTACATTTGAAAAGAGTATGCATCAATAAATTTGACACTCCGTGTTAAATAAAGCTATTAATTTTATGTGCAGATTTTTAATACAGAAAAAAATATTCTACTTAAGAAGTGGTATTTTATTTTACATTTACAAATTTTTTTTGAATAACTTAGATAGATTCGCCGATTACTGATTGAACACAGTGGATCTGTTTGGTGGTATAACTGAAACACGTACGGATTTAACAACACCTCAAAAAGAAAAGTCTGAGTTGGCTTTGGTATTTTTATTGAAAGATAAATTTACAGAAAAATATCTGTCTAATTAAAGGAACATCACTTCGAAACGAGAGTACTGACTCAAGTTGCGGAATTGTTGCAAACTAGACTCAGAAGATTGAAGGTATATGTTTGATACGATTTTAAAAATTCTTCTTCAAAATATCCCCAAATTTATCATTACCACGAGTTTGCTTGAGAATAGGTAGTGATCCAGTTCGTTTTCGAAAGGAGGTGCTTATCGTGGTGACGCCGGATAGTTAGAATAGTTAGTACCCCTGTAATTGTAGTTACCACCATTTTTTAAACTAAAATAATAAATTCTATTAAATTTCAAATAGAATTCTGAATACTTCAGAATCGTGACACATTACAGAATACTCAAAATAAATTCTTACATCTCTTGTACATTATAATACTCTAGAGAAACTTTCATCACAATTTTAATTTTGCAATTAATTTGCATCACCATAATCTTGCAATTACCTTGAAAGGATTAAATACCAAAAATTACTATTAATTTACAGTTAATGTAATTGAAATGAAAGCTGACGTCAAGGGGTTGGGATGACCAAATCCACAAAAACGAAATCCAGAAAAAACCAAATCCAAAATCCACAAAAAAAATCAATAAATTCAATATCCATAAACTTATTGTAAGATTAATCCTGGAAAAAGGAGATATCCTCCCTTTGGTTATCTAACAGAGGCTACGCACAAAAATAATTTAAGGAAATATTGTAGAAAAATATTTTATCTAAATATATAAAATGAATACATAAATAATAACTAAAGAATACCTAAAGCATAAAAAATGATGGGGGCCGATTTTGGTTGGCGAGCTTTACATTCGCTCTCGTTAATAAGCCAGAGATTTGTTAAAATAAATTATTTGAAAAAAAAACATTATAGTTAAAATATACAAACATACATGAAAGTATGTTGGAAAATTTGCAGAGAGATTACACCAATCTTAGAATAGATCACCAGCTGGAAACTTTATTACAATCAATTCAGCAATCTTTAAAAAATACAAGAATTGTTCCATTAAAATTATATTTTTTTATTTGAACTTTTATAAGAAAAAATTTTGGGCTACTCATGAATTTTATATTACGTAATCACTTATATTTTTAAATTTTATTTTGAGTTTAAGTTTTTGTTTTTCCTATTTTGAAGCTTCTTCTAAGCACTTTCAAAGACATTTTATTAATAAAAAATTCACATAAATATTAATAAAAAAAATATTTCTTAAAAAATCCTCTTGAATATCCAACCCAACCCAACAAAAAGTTCTAAAGATTTTTTTTTTTTTTCGTTTAAAGGTTATTTTAAATTAAATTAAATTTTATTCACATTTGATCCACAAAATGGTTATTATTTTAAATTGAATATTATTAAATTTATCTAAATTCAAAGAAATAAATTTGATTCATAATCTTAAGTAAAATATCATAGTCAATTAACGAACATTAAAGGTAATAAATTTTAGGACATATTATTAAAATTTAGATAAAAACATTTTTGATCAAAAATATGTTAGTCTTTCACTTCAGCGGATCGATATTTATTAATTATTGGCCAACATATGATGTGACAGTAATAAATAGCTCTAGCTGCCAGCTTCTTTCAAACTTGCAATGCTTTACTAAAATAAAATATCGATCAAAAAATAAATATTAAAAATTATTTTATTACCACTGGCAAGACCATGAATACTGCATACAAATAGAAGTATTGATTTATGAAGGAAATCTCAAAATGATCAAATATTTACTGGAACGACCACAACTAGAGAAAAATTTTAATTTGGAAAATTTTGTATTAACGTGAACTTAATTTTTTTTTTTTAAAGTTTAACCAAATATTAAGTCTTAAACTATACCTTTATACAGGAGTGGTTAGACTAGTGGAGGAAGATCTCCCCCGCGAAACACAAAGGGCAGCATGTGCTCATCCCTACACCATTGAACTCCCTAGATGGCAAAATACAAGTTATTGAAATTCATTTATAACTTCAACATCCCGAATGTGGAACCAAATTCCATCTTATGTGTTCTCAAAACATGACAAATTCTATATTTATGACCTAAATAAATTCAAGACGAACATTAACACCTTCGTTCGTAATTGTCCTTCTTCCCCCTTTTACCATCCTCCTTTCCAAATTTTTCTTTCCCTCCCTAGCCAAGCATACCAATCGGTATAAAATGTCCCCACCTAGTGTTTTGGCTATGTATAAAACAAAAAAAAAAAAGAAAATGTCCCTATATTCAAATATAGTTTCACATTCGAGAAAATTTGTCTATAAACAAATTTACGTATCCAATTTTAAATAACCTAGGAATTTTCACTGAATGTATAGAGGTGAGCACTGAATCTTGTTCTGCGACAGAAATGTTTAAGAGGTGGCATTAAAGTTTATATGTCAGAACAAGTGTCTAAACCTACGACATAAATATAAAAAAAATTCTCGTTTTGAATCAACGAACAAATGTAAGCACTTTATTGGATTGTAAAGTTTTGGGACAAAAATTCAGCAAAGAGAAACAGAAAAATTAAAAACACTAAGAGTGTTATTAAATTGTAACATAGCGATCTAACTGATTTTAGTTAGTGTACCAGTATAGAGAAAAATTAATACATATGTCTACATATTGTAAGTGTGTTTATTGAGTAAAAATCTACACTTGTATACTAAAATTTTCTAATAACTCACGTTTTGAATTAAGGACCAAAAACAAACATTTTATTAGATTGAAATGTATTGTTGGGACAAGAACTCAATAACAACAACCTTATTCAAGATATCAGAAATATTAGGAACCTTTATTACCTTTTTTTCCTTTTATATTTGGACAAAATAATAAGATAAACACCCTAACAGCCTTCGTAGAATTTAAGCCTTAAATATAAAATAAGGATAGTAAAGATTAAAATAATAAACAAAATTAGAAAAGAATATAAAAGAATTAGAGTAGAATAAAATATAAAAGTTGTAGTAGTATAAAAATCCACGAACAGGATAAAAAATATTTATTTACCCGTCTCTTGAAAACTTCTAAGTTTGATGTTTATAGGAACACAAAAGATGTAGGGTGTACCATAGTGTTTAGAGGTTCGGCTGATGAAAGAAATTTTATATTTCACAGTTCTGGTTCGAAGAGGATCTACTACAAATTTGTGAGAGAGAGCTGCCCTGCGAGTATTACGCTGGAATGGTTGTATGTTAGGCATAATACTTTTTATTTCGTCTAACATCTAATATATTAATACGCTAATAATGTCCGAAAGCCAAGTTCTAAGCCCATATTTATTATAAAATCAAGAATTTTTTTGACACTCGGTGATTTAGTACTAAAACTAAAATAAGATTTAATACAAGAACCAAATAAAATAATTAAATAATAATCAGCCAGACAAAAAAATAAAATTTAAGTTTTAAAATTAGAAGTATTTTTTAAAGTCATCAAAAAACTAGTTAAACTTACCGCATTCATCGAAATAGACATTAAGAAGGCTATGTAATAGCAAAATACTAATCATTACAAGTATTAAAAATCACTATATCGAAGCCAAGATTGATTGTAAATAGTAATAACTCAGGTACAGCTTTTATTCCACGTATTCCTCTAATTCCGTCCTTTACAAATCTTCGCTTTATTTTCAAACGGAAGCAATTTCCAATTCGACTAGCATATTAAATGACAATTAATAAGTCACAAGTTCAAACTTTTAACAAAATATGTCAACACCATCTTTTTAAGCCGGTGTTTAGTCATGGACATTTATATGTTGCTTTGTTTAGAGTAAGATATTTTGATAGTTTTACTATCGTCTAAAAAAAAAGAGAATTAGAGAACTGTGTTTTCAGTGAAATTTTTTAATGAAAAGGTGAAAACTATTTCTTTAATGCTAGACCGGCGAATGTTACGCCGGGAATAGCCAGTATATTTTTAAAACAGAATGGCTGCTCCTACATTACGGCGATGACTTAATGATGTTAGGTGTAGTTTAACATCTTCATCATTTATAATTTTGATAGCTCGCTCTTGTACCTTATCTAATAGGCTTACCGCCCCAAATATGCGAGTTATATTCAAATCGATAAGCCGAATGTATGCTTTGTATATTATTAGGAGGTTGGAAGATATTAAGTATTTCCTACTTCCGCTTAAGAATCCTAAACAGTTCTCAGCATCCTTCGCGACAAAAAAAATGTGATCGTGCCTCAAAAGTTTGTTGTTTATTTTCATTCCAAGAATTCTTAGAGTTTCAAAGTTTTTGATATTTACATTTCCGAATACAGTATTTGGTATTCATGTGTTTTGCTTTGTTGGCATAAGGCAACGCTGGGTTTTTGAAGCATTCAATTTTACTCTATTTACACTTCCCCAATCATGTGTTTTTTGAAGGTCGCTGCTTAGAGAAGAAGATATGTTATTTGGTCCGGGTTACTTTCAACAGCTTTTTCAAAGAAATAAAAGGAATTAAGAGTATTATCTTTAGCAAAGCTGATGTGAATCTGATTGAAGCTTAATGTTCTAACGGTAATTGACAACAAGGATTTAAAAAATTTAATTTTAGGAATGTAGAAAAGCCTATAGTTTTTAGTATTTGAAACTAGTTTTAATTACGTCTACATATTGTATATGTGTTTAGTGAGTAAAAATCCCCTTTTAAATGGTATTCTGGCCTCTAATTACTTTTCGATTCAAACCAACAAAAAAAACAATATCTTAATACATAATCATTTATTACATATCTATGATAATTAAGAATTTAACTTTCAAATAAATAAATATTATGTTCATCGAAAATTTTTTGCAGATTCATCATATTGTCTAGCCACCTGATCTTATGACTGCCAAAAATATAAAATATGTACTTCATATTCTGGCATCATATACTAAATAATATACAATATATAAAATTAATCCTGGTAACCGCATATTCCATTAAATAATTTTTATTTTGGAGAAATCATGTTGCAGGAATAAATATGAAATTTTTTTTTTAATTTATTAATTTCTTTTTCAGTATTATATTTTATTTTTATTATTATCTACATTTTGGAATCAATCCATCTGCATAATTGGTCGCTAAACTTTTCCCATCAATCTAAAAAAAAGTAAATAATTTTTTTTTTTACTAAACAATCATAATATGACCATTCATAATCATTTTTTTATCCATTTTTTATCACCGTCGTTCATCAACGATATCTATAAATAGACACACACCCATACAATTCAATACAAAAATATTTTTATGAAGTGGACACACAAAGAATACTAACAAAGATAACTTTTTATATTTCTCTGCTTCTTATTAACAATAAGAAACAAAATTCAAATTATTTCCACCAAAAGTCGTCGTCTGGCATTCCAATTTAAAGCCAAAAAAATTAAAAAAAAAAAAAAAAATTATCCTTTAAATCCTTGATAACAAGATTATAATTTTAACATCAGCCAATTTCATGTTTTTGTTTTTTTTTTTTATGTTTTTTAACTAAACTCTCTCACAACACCTAATCTTCTTTTATATTGAAGAAATGTAATTTCTTTTGAAACGTTTACAATTGAACGGGTTTCTGTACCTTCCCCCAATACAATTTTCACTATTGTTGGGTATTTTTTTTTTGTTTTTTCTTTCTTCAAAAAGGATATCAAAAGGTATATAAACGATTTTAGATGAAGAAGGAAAAATCATGTAAATTTTATAAGAACTGTCTTGGCTAACATTGTTCATATACTTCAGTAGATGTCATCCAGTCGATAAAAGAATGAGTAGAAAAGGGACAATGAATAAATAAAAAATTTAAAAAAAATTTGTTACAGTAAGAATTAAAATGCAATCAACACTAAAAATATTAAAACAAAGTTCAGTATGTTTAGTATCTTATTGGTGACATTTAATATTTTGTTTGTTGTTCATAAAGGAATGATACTTTTTATATAGTTTATTTGTAAGTTAGAATATTTTTTATCAATATTTAAATTATTATGAAATTTTTTCAAATTAATTAAAGATATTTAGAGAATATGTAAGGCAACTTTTTTGTATACTCTTTATTTCAAAAAACGTCAAACTACAACTTTATTAAACTAAAACTGCAAAATACAACAAGTCATTGTCAATATTATTAGTAAAAAGTCGATATGCATATGTACATAGATGGTCCAATATTTAGTAGGCCATCAGACTATGTATAGCATATATATATTCATAAACTACAGGAATATTTCTCCATAGCTACCGTTAGCAGCGCAGAAAACACGTATATAGGAATTTCTGAAGGCTTGGTTTATTTTTTTTTATGCTCTTGACAGTATCCTTGGTAGAATTGTAGAACAGTGCCTTTTCGTGCTTAATTAAGTATGGTACTGCAAGTTTATACTACAATAATTTAACCCAATTAAAAGCGTTCATATGCCACCTTTGGAACTTCTTAATATCTATAAATTTGTAGAGCTTCATTCATGTATATCAGTGTTTCTCAAACTGAATTAAAAAAAAAACAAATAATCTCGTATTAAACAGACCAAATTTTTAAGCAATACAACTTGATGAATCCACTGATATAACAAATTACACAGTTAATGGTTTTCGTAAGATGTCAGTATAACAACCAAGTTCATGATGATTTACTTTTATGTGTTTTTGACTACAACAAGAGGTAATGATATTTTTGTAAAAGTAGATGAGTTTCTTTTCAGAGAATGAACTTGAATGGTCAAAATGTGCAGGAGCTTGCACAGGCGGTGCTGCAGCAATGACTTGGAGAATTAATTCTGTAAAAAATCGTGCTATAAACTCTAGATTATTTATTATTTTATGTAAAGAGATGGAATCAAAACATCTGGCTTTGTTGTATCATACTGAAGTAAGGTGGATTTCACGTGGTAAAGTTTTAAATAGAATTGTAGAACTTACATGAGCTTCGTCTATTTCTTTTAGATAAAAAACCAAATATTGCTTCGTAGTTTAGTGATGAAGAGGGAATGTGTCTTGTATCCTATTTAGCAAATTTTTTTGATAAAGTTAATGAATTAAGTTTTTCCCTGCAGGGAAGAGATACCAACATTTTAGTTTTGAATACAAAACTTATTGGTTTCCAACAAAAGCTTTGTTTATGGTCAAATTTTATTAACGAAGGAAATATGGAAATGTTCCCATTTTTAAAAGAGTTTCTTACCACCAATGAATTTAATTTCAAATATTAATTTCAACTTCAGTTAAAAACATATTACTGAATCATACTGACGAATCTCAACGCTATTTTGCTGTATATGAACTCTGTATAAGAATGCCATTTGTTAAATCATTGAAATATGATCATATTACTTTGGTGGCTCAAGAAGAATTGATTGATATTAGATCAGATAATTCTGTTGAATTGGAGTTTCATGAAAAAAGTCTCACAGAATTTCGGATAAGGCAACAGCAAAAATATCGTAAAAGAAACACTGCTAAATTTAATGTCTTTTGCGACAACATATTTTTGCGAAACAGCTTTTTCTTCATTGTTAATAATAAAGAATAAACATAGATCGTGTCTTTCATCGAACGCTTTGGAGCAAAACCTTCGAATTAGCATTTCTGAAATTTTACCGGATATTGATTATTTATGTAATAATATGCAATCACATCCCTCTCATTAAGTAATGTGTTTGCATATTACTACATAAATAATCGGTGAAATAAGAAATTTGCGGTTTTTTTTTTTTATTTTATATCATATTGGTTATTTGATTTTTATATTAGTTGTAGTAAAAATATTGCTAAAAAATATAATGATAAATGGTGTTTTATTAGTATTATTTTTTGGGGGAGGATTGCATTTTTTTTTTTCAAGTTTAGGGAGTCGCAATATAAAGAAGTTTGAGAAGCACTGATGTATATAATTTCATTTCAATTGTTCATTAATTGCATTTTTTTTTAGCATAGTAGGAATTCGTAAATTTAAATCAAAATTTAAAATTTATAAATGAATAGCATAAACTTTATATTATAAAAAAATAATCTAGTCTATATACAATAAATAGAATTAACCTAACTGAAATATACAAATAAAATAAATTAACTAACTGGGGTTAAGGCTCCACCAGAAGTAAGCGCTCAGTTAAGGTTTGTTACAAAGCTTAGATAATACACATTTATCCATAAATTGTGCCAAGATGTAATATCGAACCATATTTTTTTAATCAATAGCTTCGTTTCCTGCGATGCCAGAATGCTGTGGTACTCACATTATTGTGACTCTATATTTATTATCGTTTTTACCATTTATATCTACAATTTCATACTATAGCTTTAAGCCAAATACAACTTCATCCCTAACTTCAAACACATATATATATATACTTCGTACATGTGTGAACACATGTTCAACAGAAATCAAAACACTGTTTTGCAAACACAATTGCAATGTTAAACAAAAATAACGCAAGTTCTCACTCCCTGCTACGAAAATCTTAAGACGACACAATTTTTTGAAATTTGTTCATAGTTCACACTTCAAGAAAGTTGTATTCTATTCTATCCTATCCCAACCAAGCGAGCCATACGGTACGGAAGTGTTAAATATAATATACTAACGCTTTGCTAACTTTTTTTTTCACACTATCCAAACACTAGGAAAATATTCTTTTATACAAAATTATTGTAAGTTTGGGTAAAGAGAAAAAGGATTTGGAGGATGATACATGAAAATTGGTAGGTAAGTTGGAAGCGACCCTGAAGAAGTTCTTTTGGAGAAGTTGCAAATTGTATAATGGAGCGTTTCTTTCAGAAAAGATGGAAAGTTCAGAAAAGATGGGACCATCTATATATAGGTATTTCAACGAAATGAGCACAATTGAAGCCTCTATAGTGTTGCCTTGGAATTGTTTGAAAAGAGTTTTAATTTATTTTATTTCAATAAAACAAGTGTAATTTCTAACAATATTTGGAAAAAAAAACTATGTAGCATATTTCAACCCTTTGTTAGTTTTTGTCTTCTTAACAACTTAACACTTAGTCTCTTTCTCAGACAGTTAGTTTTCAATTTATTATTTCTAGATTTCTCGGGCTGCGCGACATTTTCTCCTCTAAACGAATTAATTATTTTATATTAAAGTTATGAAACAACTTTAAAATCACACTGGATCCGGAAAACGTGAAAGATTTTATAGCTACTAGAGCTATCGGCATTCAACCAAAAATATATTCTCATTAACTCCAACAAATAACAATTCTAAAATTATATTTTTATTTTTAATACACACTCACTGTAAATGCAGACAAAATCAAGCAATATTAAATAAAGACAACTGGTGGATGGTATGAAACGCGATACACAAATCGAAATTAAATTGTTGATGATTAGCTAAACGATTCTTTGATCTTCAATTATATAACTAAGGGTCTATAGGAAATGAACTGGAAAATTTTTTTTCATAGCGCTTGATGAAATATTTTGTAAAATTCTTATTTTTATTTTTTTTTTTTCCTTTTTTATGACTATTTCGTGTCTTCTTTTTTTATTTTTCTTTTTAAATTATTTCAATTTCCTTTCACGATTATAAAAAGCCATTTTTGTATATGAATTTTTATTTTGAAAAAAAACCAAGAAATTTTTTCATCTGTTAGTATTTTTGTAGTGAGAACTTGACTAAATTTCAAATGATTTAATTAAATTCTTTTGTTTATTATAATTTAAAAAGAAAAAAAAAAAATTCTGGGAATTTGATTTTTTTAACCTTGAAAAGTTCAAGGTAAGGAAAAATCATAATGAATTAAATTGTAAGAAGTTTTTCTAATACGAGTATCTATCTAGGACCAAAATTGAATTAATTGAAAATTATTTTTGGAATGACTTAAATGAATATTAATTAAGTTGTAGTTTAAAAATATTTCTTAAGCATTCAATTATTAAGTATTAGGAACTATGAAGATTGACTCAATTTTAACTTCCAAATTTTATATTGACTAATGGATATTAGTACGTCAACACAATATAAATATACAACAATTATAAATAAAATTTCCTGAATCATTTTGTGAATGGCAGTTGTGAATGGCAATTTTAGAAAGTAATATTAGAGCATTATAGTAATATTTTTTCATCCTATGTCCCACTAATGAGGTTACAGGACAATGATGGTTACGGACATTAGAGCAAAGGCGGGTCTAAAAAGTGGAGCGTTAGGGACAATCACTTCATTCTGATTTAAGTCTTATAATAGATGGTTTGATATTTTTTTAACATTTTGCAGAATCTTGGCAAATACGCTAAAAATTAGTATAATGAAATAAAGTTGAAAAATTAAAATATTTTCAATATGTATTAGAGTTAGATGTTCTGCTATGCTATTTCTTAAAAGAAAAATTCCTATTTCTAATGATAGGCGATATGAATTAAGTTTGAATGAAATTAGCCCGAAACCGCATCTATCAAGCTCCACGTGGTTCTCTCTAACTGGTAAGACTAGGTGCAGACATGAAATTTTTAATTTTGCAACTGTTTGATTGCACACTTGTATTTAATTTATTAATTTATATGAAAGCGCGCATACATAAAACTAGAAAGCGCGCATACATAAAAGTGTGCGCGTTTTCATATAAACTAATGGAACACAAATGTGCAATCAAACAGTTGCAAAACTAAAAATTGCATGTCTGCGTCTACCCTAAAGCAGGCTAATAGGTAAAGCGTGTAGGGAGTAAAGGATTCGTCTGATAGCATAACTATCTAGACTCCTTCAAATCAATCGATTTCTTGAAGTATCTGCCGACTACCGTGCTGCCTTGTACACCTTTTTAACGCTAGAAGACGAAAACTTCAAAATCAAATGACCCAATTCCACTGGTTGCGGATTAGTTGTACTGTTAACACCCGAATACCGGAAAACTACATCATTATGAGATCTTTAAATACGCCTCAGATTACAATGTATTTGAACAGAAACCAAGGAAAATGGTTCGTGGTGTGCTACATAGAATATAAGAACAATGATGCAAACAAGAAAAATAAATGAAGTCGCTGAAGAAGTTCTTAAATAAAGTTCATTACTGCTTTGCAAATAGAACTAAAAAGCCAAATATACACATTACTTACTTTTGTGGTAATACACAAAACTCATCGCTATATGGAAAAAGGTTTATCGTCACTAAGACAGCTAGAAAGAGTATATTAGACTTTACCCCAAACGACAAAAGAATACGTACTATAAGAATCAAAGGGAAATTCAACAATATAATAATAATATCAGCATATGCACCAAACAAAGACGCTAATGACGTAGAAAAAGAGGGATTTTACCTAAACTTGAGTACAATATGCGAAAAATACCCAACTAATCATACTAAGAGATTTTAACGCAAAAATAGGCAAGAAAAAAGAAATGCAAAATCTTGCTAAGAAATTCTCTTTGCGTGATGAAACCAGCGTAAAGGACATTTATTCCTGCAATTCGAAAAAAAAAATGCCTTAAAAATGAAAAAAACACCATTCGAAATAAAAAATATTTATAAAGCTACATTGAAAGCTCCAGGAATAACCCAAGCAAACCAACCAGATCATATACTAATATGATCAAGATGATCGTCATCAATAATCGATACAAGAACCTATAGGGGCGCAAATTGTGACAGCGATCACTCTCTAGTCAACGCAGTACTATGCCAATCGAATATCAAAAGTGCCGAAAAATAGAGGAATACGTAGAAATAAATTGGATAGTGACAAACTCCAAAATAACGAAATAAACGAACAATTTGAAAATGACATAAAGCATATAATAATTCCTGAAAATAATATTAGAATTGAAGAAATAGATATAGACGATGAATGGGAAAAAATAAAAGCTTTAATAGTCAAGAAGTACTAGAAATATAATCGGTAATAAAATACAACAAAGAAATTCAGAATGCTTTAATAATGATTGCAAAAAATATTATAAATTAATTGATGAAATGATTGCAATAACGATTAAAACTTATTCAAAGATGTACCAGAGCAAATATGAAAAATTATTAAGAAAATCAGAAGATATATAAATTAATATGTGAATTTTTTTTTTTTTTTTTTTTACACTCTACAGTAACTTAGTATCACCTTTTCGTAGAATCACCTTTTCGTGCCTAATTAAGTACGGTGCTGCAATTTTACACTACAATATCTACAACAATTTAAGTATTTATTTTACCAAGTTACTGGCTTATCTACTCATTAAATGTGAAAAACTACTACTATTGTCCCTTCTTAAGCCCTTCTTAAATACAATAGTTTCATTTTTATTTAATTTGTTACCAAATTATACTCTTAATTATTTATCCTTGTTTTTTTTTTTTTTTTTTTAATGGCCAAAATAATGGGATAAACACCCTAGCTGCTTTCGCAGAATTTTAACAAGTTAGTAATAGTAATAAAATAAAAGAAAGTACAAAGGAAATAAATAATAACATAAACGGAAAATAAGAAGAGAATAAGAAGAGTTATTATACTCACAACCGCATTGTGCAATTATATGGCTTATCGAAACGATACCAAAAAAATGGCGTAAAAGTATACTAAAACCAATCTATAAGAAGGGAGATAGAACTAACTGTAATAATTATCTAGGGATTATGCTACTAAACACAACTTTTTTACGATTATTTCAGGATCATAAAATCGAAATTAACAACCAGAACCATTTGACATCTACCACACTGATTTCTCATCGTATCTCTACTTTACAAATACAAACTTTAATTTTCCTTATAAAAATTTCAAATATATTGCCTTTTCAAATCCCAAGGTACACAAGCTAGAACAAAAGTTTAAAAACTTTCAAATAATTCCAAACAAATAATCACATTTCAATTAAATAAGTAAACTTAAATTGAAAATTTAAATCTGAGAGGATGCAATATATAGGTTCTTCTATTACCTTACCTACATCACATAGTAAAATTTTCTTTAGAATTAAATAAAATTCTTTAATAAAACACTTATTTCTCAAAATCTTAGAACAGAGAATTAAACATAGAGACAAATCCCCTGATCCAATATTATATATTTCCTCAAAAAAACAACAACAATAAAAAAAAAAAAAAAAATATTAAAAATGAATGATCTGTTTGTTAAAAATGTATGCAACATTTTCGAAATAACTGTTTTGACCTTGATATTTATATTATTCAACTATTTGCAATTGTATTTAAATACAAATACCACTATGCATATTTTTGAAATGAAAAAGGCTTCTTATGTTTTTATCCTTTCCCAATACGTCTATTTATTTAAATAATATATAAGCTAATATATATTTTATATACATATACATTTTATATCTATATAATTATTATTAAAATAGAAATTAAGGATTTTTTGTTGCCTTTTAAAAAAAAAGGACATTTTTTATTAACAAGGATATAAATCTTTTTCTATGTTTTTTTCTTACTCTGAAAAAAACATAAATAAATAAAAAAAACAGTATTGTTGCCTCTGGTGTCTTTACATAGACTATAGCCAGACCAGACTTATTACATTGTTAAAATAGACCTTCTATTTATAATACACATATATATGTAGGGTTATGATAAAAGGATAATAACAATAATATAAATATAATAATAACGAGCTTAAATTTTACAAATTTTTTAAATAGCTGATATGTATTGTACACATTCGTAGTATATAAATAATAATATTCAACATATCAGTGTTCGTCAACCTTTTTAAATTGAAAATTTTTATTGTTAAAATTTAATTTTAACAATTCTCAAAGCTAATTTATTTTTATATGTATATGTATTTTATCTACATAATTATTATTGAAATAGAAATTAAGGATATTTTTATGCCTTTTAGAGAGAGAGGGCATTTTTTATTAACAAGGATATAATTATTTTATTGTTTTTTTTTTCTTTAAAAAAAAACTTATATTTATTAAAAAGAATGAAAAACACATAATTCCTTTTATTTTACTAAAATCTTTATTTGTCTATTTTTACAAATATCGATATTACGGCAATAATATGTTGCCTTCTTCAGTGTATTGATGTAATTCTATATTTATGTTGCTGCACAAAAACTAGATATAAAATATTTTTATGAAAACTAAAGTAAACTTTTTCTGCATTTCAGGGTGAGCCTATGTTCCTCAATTCATCCTCTATCTTTTGCAACAGACTTCCATCCGTTAACTTCAAATTTTTCGATAGTTGTTCTCGATTTTATCCAACCATTTGGCATCCTTTAATCATTTATCCTCACCACATGTTCTGTCCATATCAGACTTTGTGCCTTAATAAATTTTACAATATTGTGTCCATTAATTATTTCTTTTAGCTCGTAATTTATTTTATTTGATACTGAAAATCGTCTTTTATTTTCGGACCAAATATTTTTCTCATCAGTATTCCTCTTTCGAATACTTTTAATTTATTATCGTCAATAATTGTCCAAACTTCCCATCTAGAGGTTAATTACATACCGGTTGTATTATGGTCTTATACATTCTTAATTTAATTGTCCTGTTTGAAATTTTTGAAGGGAAAACTCCTTTGTATGCGATAGAACCATTTTTGTGTTGCTTGGCTATTCTATTATTAGTTTTGAAAAGAATGTCATTTTTTACCATTTATTAAGGCACCTATAGATTATATATAACACTGTTTATTCCATCAAAATTGTAGTATTTTATTGTTATATAGATATTGTTCCTGTGCGCAACATTCTCATTTATTTAGTCTTACTATTGTTAACTTTTTATTCTACAGTAGCAGCTTCTTTTTCTAGAATCAGAAATATTTCTGATAACTCGATTGATAATTCGTCAGAGGGTGTGACTACAATTACAATTTCAGTATACGTGCCTTCCTCTGTCTAAATCTTTTATTGCGGGGTAAAAATTGTTGTTGTAAATAAACAACAATATGGCTTAAATATATTAATCAAATCGGAGTTACACAAAATAAAGCACTCATAAGCTATAAAATGGCTATAAAAACAACATCTCAACACAATTTGTTTATTTATTTATTTATTTAGTTCATATAAAACTACTTATAATTACAAGAATATCAATACATTACTAAATAATTAAAATAAATTTACTTAATATATAGTTGAAGTGTAATTTTTCGTTGAATAGAGACGTTCAAACACATGCAACAAATGCAAATAAAATTACATTAATATCATCGCGAGGTTGATTAAATAACTGTGATACAGTATATAATAAATCTTATAAAATTTATAATTAAATACCGAATGAATCAAAAGAATTTGAGAAAATAAGTATATTGCAATATAAGATTAAAAAAATATTTTTCGAGCAAACAAAATCCTAGATTATTTTTTGTTGTTTTAATTGTTATTAGTATTGCAATATAAGTGATATAACGCGTTAATACCGTTAAGCATTATGTTAAAAATTCATAAAAATTAATAATGTAGCATACAAAAAAAATAAAAAAATATAAATGGAAATCAATTTATATTAATAAGGAACATATTTCAGCTTATTGAAAAAACTATGTACCATTCAACTATGTGTTCTCGAAGATAATTACAACTATTTAATCGAATTTTTATATGATTTCAAATGTGAAATAAAGTCAATATTAACTTTATCATTGAAACACGATTTTATTAAAAACATTTTATTTTTAAAGTATGTTCATCTA
Source organism: Argyra leucocephala (assembly GCA_963942445.1). Lineage (NCBI taxonomy): Eukaryota > Metazoa > Arthropoda > Insecta > Diptera > Dolichopodidae > Argyra > Argyra leucocephala. Next base: position 26,640,088 of record OZ012678.1, on the reverse strand, counting down.
TAAATTCTTGTACAAATGTTGTTCAACCTTTCCTAAAGGATTCTCTAACCCTAACATCTTTGTACAAAACTTGATTATTTCATAAAATAAAATTGTATAAACATAATATAATAACGTTTTTCGGGAACAAATACCGTTATTATTTTGAACAAAAATAAAATAAAAGACAAGGTTATTGTTTATTCTTGTATATTTAAACGTGGACTATCAAAACAGTTTTTTACTTAACTAAATTTAATTTAAATCTATTGACCTTTCATTACACATGTTATTATTTATTTCGAAACAGTTTTAATTCATTCGCATTTGTTCGAAATATGACACTTGAAATTATAACAAAAAAAAAAAAATTTGATCGGCAAAATAATTATTGAAATGAAAGAGGGCAATCATCAGAACTAAATTGAGGAAGTAATTGCATAGGGATGATAACTGGAGGAATATGTAAGTAAAATTTTCCACCTGTGCTTCACGGAAAGGGTTTTAGGACAGTGGTGATATAAAAATAATCAAATAAAAAATTTTACTGATCAGAATTTACAAAAAAACCATTTAAAACAAATCCTATCATAACCTGGTCGGTACCAAAAATGATAAAAGGTTGAATATAACTGTGTGTAAATATATGAATGTATATATTATGAGAATGAAAAATTATAATGAAAAATAATGAATATGAAAAGTGATTCTTGCTACAATTTATATATTTAAATATAGTAACTATATAAATTATATACACATATTATGAGTATATTATACACATATAATCATTAAACATGATATTGCCATGTACTTTAATATTAAACATTCTTCTTTACCTTCATCAAAATAATACAATAACATTTTATCCTTTTTTAATTTTTTTTTTTTTTTGTTTTTGTTTTGCTATACAAAAGGGCAAGTGTAAGCAGGTGTTAAATATTTACTTAATTAAATCTTTTACATTAAAGAAAATTTTTTATTTGTAAATATAGAAAGTATATACGAAATAAGTATATATGTATACATATGCATGTAATTATTGTATATATGTATGTATGCATATGTAAATAAATTTCCCAAAGATGTTTTATTCTTGAGCACAGATTTTCGTGTTTCACGTTTTATTATTCTTTTGTTTTTTGTTTTTTTTTTTTTAATTGAACTCGCTCGCTACTTGTTGAATCTTATCAACGTTAAATTATTGAAAGTCTATAATAATGTGTATAAGACATTTCAATAAAATTTATTAAAAAGACCTAAAATAATTTTTTTTACTTAATATTTTTTAGATCCATTCTCTCTCGTTTGTTGCTATTAAATTTATTAAAATTTGTCTTTTTTAAGGTGAAGTATTTTCAATTTTCATAAAATAAATTCCTTCACCCTGGGTATTTTGAGAATAACATCGGTATTGATGTAATATAAATCCCTTAAATATTTTAAAATAATATTTATATATACTTTATTTTTTATAAATAATAAGATAGTATACATCTAATATTATTTAGAGATTTAAGAAAATTTTATATAATATATAGAGGTAAGTAAAATATATGTATACATGTGTGTATATAGGTATAAGTATATTTTGGTTTTTAATAAGAATTTAAATATTATTTAAGAATTTCTTGTTGAATTTTTTAATTAAATAATTTTGTATACACAGGGTGGCTTTCCAATCTCAATATATATTGTTGTGTGTAGTAAGATGTAAGAGATGAGATTTTTCATGCTGTGATGGTGAAAATTGAATAATTGGCTAATAAAATATGTGTTAATCCTGTTGAATTTAAATGTATGATTGCCAACCGTATTAATTTAAATTACAATTATTTCCCTCTTTTTATCAAATCAAATAATTCACATAAAAAACCAGGAGTTATTATATTTAATAAAATTTTTATCTGAAACGACCTAAAATATTACTTTACTTGTGAGAGCTTAAATTGAACTAAGATCATTACGGACTTCATTCAGTCAATCATTTTGTTGGGCAGTTAATTTTTAGCAAAAACATTGTTTATATACCAATAATAACATATGGGAATTGGAAATGTGAGACGATTATAGGAAAATTCGCTTCTAATAACACTGGGAAAATCATAATGGCTTTCAATTCTGAGACAAACGACATTTTTGCAGTTCAGTCCGCAGATTTGAATTCATTTCAATTATTATTATTTACATTCATTTTTGGATTATTATATTCTAGCAAATTCTTAGCAAACTAAATTAATACTTTGAAAATAAATTGTTAGCAACATTTTTTCAAACAAATTGCATATAAAATATTTCATACATAAACAATAAACGACATTTTTTGAGATTAATAGCAGATTCAATACATTACAAAAGAATAAAGCTTGAAATCCAATGATTCCTAATAGGTATTTTTTTTCCTTTACCATTTCAATAGCAACTCCGTCCAATGAAGGTGGTTGGTAGTTTACTTTTCTTCGATATGTAAAAGGGATAATTTCATTTATTAAAAGCATATATCAGGTTATGATTGACGCAATGAAAAGCTTTACTAAATTCTTAGATTTTGATAAATCTGCACTTAAAAAGCTCATAATCCCAAAACCAAGTCTTAAATCCTAAGGACTTAATTTTGATATATTACTTCATACAATTTATTGATATCCTTTATCAAATATATTCTGAAAATTATGATTAATTAAGAAGTTTATTGAAAATATTTTGATAAAAACCATTTTTATTTGTAACTAAAATTAAATTTAATAAAATAACAAAAGATCAATATCTATTAAATATTTGTTTTTGGATTTAATGTTTAACTTTTTGAGTTTTGTTTTTACCTTTTATTTCTTTTATTTTGGTAACTTTAACAAATTAATTCAGTTAATTAATTCCAAATATTTGTTTTAACACTATAAATTTTCTTTTCGACATACTTATTGCCATATGGTAGTAGATGGTAGTAGCCAATATATACTACATATGTATCTATATATATATAAAAAAAAATTCTTGACTAATTAACCATTAGTATTTAATGATATCAATTAAATTTGGCAAAAAGTTCTCCTATTTAATTTAACCAGCACGTTTTTACTGTCTGTAATTATTGAAATTTCTTTTTATTATTTTGTAATTCTTTGATTGGGTGTTAATAGTAATATGTATTTAGTCACGATTATTTTAAATCATTCTTCTAAAAGTTATTAAAATATTTGTTTTAATTTTTATTTCATATAAAAAAAAAACAAAGAACAAAAAATTAACTCTATAAAAAAAAAATTAAAAGTTTTTGAGTAATTTGATATCATACTACTATAAATACCTCCATCTCCATCTACACACAATTATATTCTCCGAACTTTAAAACTTAGGCACTTTTTTTATCACTTAAGTTTTCAATTTGTTACTGAATGCCTAAAAAAAAGTCTAGACCAAAACATTGTTAATTCAATTTGATGAAGAAATTTTTCTATTATTATTTTTAATTGTTATTTTTTATTTATATCCGCCCTTTGACGAATCAATTGAATTTAGACAATTTAATTCGTTATTTTTATTCAAAATTAGCAAAGAATTTTTTTAACTTTTTTTTATCAAAATTTATCTATAAATAATTAAATAAAAATTATAATTAAAAACATGTAATAATGGCTTGTGCCAAATGTAAGGTAGGTAGGGGCAGAAGTGGTAATTTCAATTGCTTCTGGAAAACCAATTTCCACTTAATTTGCCTTTAATGTGCCTCTTTGATACCACAACACCAAATGTAAAGTAGAAATACAATACCAAGCAAAAAAATATTATTCGTCCTATCAACAACAATATTTGAACCACATTTGTTCAGGGACCTAACCACGTAATATCAATCAAAATAAAATCCGAATACCTGCGAATTTCATATTATGTGGATATGAAAATGTTTTCGTGAAATACCGTTTCCACCTCTTTTCCGCATCCTACGCATAGGTTGTTTTCTGTATCGCCCATTCTTGCATTGTGTTATCTGAGCATGAGGTGGTCTGTGCATAACTTTCGTCTTTCCTGCATCCGGTATTCTCCAGAAGTTTTTCGTCAGGATAGCCACTTCCGGATTTCTTCAGGTATTTCTGATAAGTGGTTTTTTCCAACATCATCGCATTTGTTTTCATGCACTGCATTGTTAGTCCTACCGCTGATCCCTCAGAGTCATTGTTTCTTGAACTTTCTTTAAGCTAGTTTGCCCGCGTTTTAATGTTTTCCTCTACCCCGGAGTGGGAACAGTAGAGTAAAACTTCATTCAAAACTCCTAAGAAGTGTGGTGCTTCTCTACAGCAGATACTCGTTGTTGTTTCCGTTATTTATTGCTTCGATGGCTATCACAGCAAAAAATTATTTTATCTGCGTTTATTCCTCTGCTTAAAAGAATTTTTGCTCCTCTTTTAATTGCCATGATTTCACATTGGATAATTATGGCATATTTGTTTTTATTACTATGAAAGGATCTTCACAGTAGATGCCTATTACATTTTTTTCACCTTTTTAGCTCCGTATGGATACATCTTTACATGATTGTTGTATACTTCGTCGTAGACTTGACTCTTTATCTTAAATCTTCTGTCAAAACATTGTTTTGACGTTGTAGTCTCATTGTCCTTCCTCTTTCAAAAGGAAAATCGGAAAAACCTCTATACATTTATTGTTTATGTTTCAAACGTAAATCTAATTTTCATAAACTAATTACGACTACTTACGCTAAATATTATTTTCCAAATTAAGTTTTACAATAATTTATTGATATAAATTTGATATTACCCAATTTTCAGACACTTGTCCATAATCTTTCTAGTTTTTAAAAACCACGGTGGTTCCTGGCCAAGCAAAAATATCTGTTTTATTGGTTTTTCAAACTGGTGCAGTACCCTTTGTCATTGGAATAAAATAAATGTCAAAAATATAAGTAAAAGCTGGTAAAAGTGTAATCTCGTAACAACTTAAATAAAGTGGAGTTATTCTGTTTAAGAGACTTGGTTCCTAACAGTAGTAATTTTCCACATTTAATACATTGATAAGCCAGAATAGATATTCGAAGAACATTATAGTAAAATATGTGGTAATAACTTGCAGTGCCGTACTTAATTTAAGCACGAAAATTGTTATACCTAACTTACCTAAGTTACTGTCAAAAATATACAAAAAAAAAACAATTTGATCAGAAATAAGATCGACTTTTGTTTGGTGAATGGTGGTGGAGTTTTTTAGTGGAATAACATAACCGTGGTTACATAAATTTTGAATTTTTGTTTTGTGCTATCTGCAATTTTTTTTATGTGGGTGTCAGCAATGTGTTGGAATAAAGGACGCTAATAGAGAAATATTCGATGGAAAATTACTTTAGTAATTATTAGTTTATTGACGTTACAGATAGAAGAGATTTTCTATTTATAAAAGGGTACAATTTTCTAATTGTATTATTTATTTTGTCTATGGTTTTACTAATATATTTCTTAAATGTTAATATTTTAACCAGGTAAACTCCTAAATATTTTACTGAATCAGCTCATATCAGTATTATGCAATGGTAGATAAGAAACATGGCTTTGTATTTAAAAATATAGTGTTAGTTTTTTGGACATTTATGAAAATTTTCTATTTATAAAACAATTGCGATAATATGTTGATTGGATCCTATAACCTGACGCTGGAGGACCGAATATAAATTTGCAGGTATTATCCGCGAAAACAGCAAAATTAACATTTTCAAATCTTGGTTAACAATCTTGTAAATGCTACAAAGTGGAAGGCCTAGAAGTAAGCCTTGCATCATTAATAAGCCCAATTTTTATACATAGTCGAATATGGCGTAAACCGATATTGTGACTACTAATGAGAAGTTCCCGAGTTCCAGCCCCGATCACGGCATATTTAAATATAAGAAGTTTTATCTTTCTTTTATTATTTATTATAACAATGAAACTAAATATTGTATTTAAAAAAGTCTAGTTCATTATAAGAGATATAGTTTTTTCACATTTAGTTATATAGTTGCTGTATAAAATACACCAAAATACTACTTGTTGTATTTTAAGAAATCCGATTATAGTATAATTAATGTATAAAAACAAAAATCCTAACTAACATTTGTTTGCTATTTAATTACAAATATAGAATTAAAAAGATAATATTATAACCACTAACATAATAAGATAATATAGCTTATTTTCTTATAAACTTTCATAATATTTAATTTCGTGAAATAAAAATAAATCCAATAAGATTGTATTATCAATTGGTGCAGTCTAGTGCAATAATTGTTTATTCTACTAACGTGTTTGTTATCGTGTACTCCAGAAATAGATATATTTATCTACCTCGTGTAATTTACAATTTTCTTCAAAACCAATTCTTATGAAGATACCACCTTAATGCTAAGTAAGCCCCTAAGTTCTGTTGAGATAACCCAATTTTACAGAATCATTGATTTAGTACATAATATAATACAATGCGTATTATTATAAAACATTTGTATGTATCAGAAGTTATTTTATTATTTGAAAAAATAACATATGTATGTTTTTTTCTTATTTTTTGTAAATAACAGGAGTTTTGTTACTAAAAGGAACCTAAATTACATTTTTCAATTTTTGTGTTATACCGTTTTGCATGAAACATTGTAAATCAAATGTAAAATATCATGTGCTTCGAAAGTTTCTTAATCATATATTTTACATTCGAAATTTATATTTAGTCCAGTTTTCCCGACTAATTCAACATGAGATCACAATTGGAAAAATCTTTGTACATCTAAGCACCATTTGTCCTTTCTGCTCCCTTTGGATAGGGCTTCGGCATATTTCAGATATATAAAATGTGGTTTTATAAGATGCTTCAGTTTATTGTAGTCATAATTTTCCATTATGGCATTTGAAACCGTCCTTGATTATTTTTTTTTTTGTTCTTGACAGTAACTTAGGTAGAATCACTTTTTCGTGCTTAAGTACGGTTGGTACGGTACTACAAGTTTATAGTACAATATCTGCAATTTTTCAAGCATTTATTTATCAATTTGCTAGCTTATCAACTCATTAAATGTAGAAAACTACTACTATTGTCAGGAGCTAAGCCTTCTTAAATATAATAGCTTTATTTTATTTAAAGGGTTACCAGGGTACTCGTTGATTTATTTTTTGTCATTTATTTTATCCCAATGACAAAGGGCTGGACCATGTCCAAAAACCCATAAAGCATTTGTTTTTTACTCCATCGGGAATCGAACCTCGGGAATCGAACCTGGGACCTTTCGGTTGAAAGGCAAGCACTCTACCTACTGCGCCACCTAGCGTGTGATATTAGATAGTAGATTACATTTTTCTGTCATTGTTTATTCTACCACTATACAGGGAATAGTTTATAAGTAAAAATTTAATAGCTTAATACATACGTAGATATCTAGGTGCATGCTTTATTAAACTGCGCCCAAACTTTACTGGATTAGCAATGGCATTATACCTACTAGTTTTAAAATAAAAATAAAAAATCGAAAATTTTCAAATTGTTTCTATATTATTTCTTCATAAACGACTTATTTTAATTTTTTTTTAAATATAATTAAATTCTAAACTATGTATGTATATATGTATTTTATTAATATCTATATATTTTGTTTTTTTTTCTTTTTTCATATTTTTTTTTTGTTTTTTTTTTTTTTTGTATTATTCGTAATTCAAATGTTGATATCATTTTGCACAATGCTTAAAATTGTAATAATTTTTGCATTTTTCTTATTTTTTATGTAATATACAAGTTCTTAAATATTTCTTATATTTTTTATTTTTTGATAAAAAGATTGATTGCATAAATTATAAATTAACAGGTTTTTTGAATTATCGTACTTTATCACAGGACCATCCAAAAATAAAATATATTTTATAATTACAATTTTCTTTAATTTTTTTAATACTACAAATTTTTATGATAAACATTGCACATCTACTTGGCAGATAGATTTTGTAAATATAGATTTTTGTTTTATCCTAAAACGTTTGTTTTTATTCTAAAATTTAATTTGATTTAAAGAAAATTTACAATCTAATTTTATTTTCATACATATACATAAACATATGTAATTTTTGTATTAATTTGCGAGCCAATTTTTCCAAAATAAAGCTTTCCAATTAAATTAAGAAAGTAAATACACAATTATTTTATTTAAAGTCAAGTTCACTTGCACTTAAATTGCAGAACCAGACGAAATGGCTAAGAGGACTAGTTGATTTTTTTTTTTTTTTTTTTGTAACTTTACTTTACCCTAAATTATATTCTGAAAAATAAATAATTGGAATAAATATTTATGAATATATTTACATCTTTACCTCTTTCTTAACGTACTTTTATTATTGTACTTTGTTGAAGGTTTTTGTTCTCGTCCTCTTTGCGATCTGTAGTAATATATATGTAGTTTGAAAATATTAAAACAAAATTTAAATTTAAAAATATATAATAAATAATTATAAAAAGCCAAATATCAATGTCCAACTGTAGTGATATAAAGAAAAAATATTTTGAATTATTGTCAAATTTGAAACTTATAAAATTTGACTACAATAAGCGAGATTTTTTAGGATCGTATGATGAAATTATCTGCTTTTAAAATTATCTGCACTCATTATGTGTTTATTTTTTTTATAGAGTCTGTTTTGTAATTTATAATAGTAGAAAACCCTATTTTAAGGCGTTAATCGCAAAGTCTATTGGTATAGACTTTGTTTTACAATGACAAAAAAAAACTCTACTTTATTTAACTGTCGAGACTGTATTATAAAATTTTCAATTAATAGAATTTTCAGTCGAGAACAATTTTTAGATAGGTTTTTAAAAGATATTTTAAAAATGGGAAACAAGTAATTTTTAATAAATTTTTTAAAATTTGTTGTATTTTTTCCCAGCAAAACTTTCAGAACAAATTTAAAAACAACGTAGAAGTTGTAAAAGGTGCCTGAAAAAAATGAAAGTAACTTTTTTTATAAGTCTAATAGTTTTAATACACTTCCGTGATACCAACATTTTTGTATAAACTTTTATAAAATCGATTCAATTGAATATCAATAAACTTCCCCCATCACGTCTAAGTTTATTTTATTGTCAATTTAATTTAAGTATGAGATATTTACAAGTATACAATAAGGAAATGTTGTATTCTTGTAATATAAAGTTATTCAATCACTTATAAAAAGATGAAAAAAAATCACTTTTGGATAAGCAAGCAATAAAATTTATTTAGAGATTAATCAAAAAACTTAAAATATTTATACGTAGGATTTAAACTCTAGAGTCTAGATCTTTATGTTAGTGGTCAGATATTCTATACCATTATATTATAATTTATCATTTGATAGAAAGATCTGATATTTATTTATTATGTTACATCATTGTTTTACTACTCTATGGTATTTTAATCTATAACTTAAATGAAAACATTAATATATTCATATGGTTGACCTGTAAGTATTGGATTTAACTTGAAAAGGAAGTGAATGTAGTTAATATAAATCTGTTAGTAATTAAGTATAGTAAACCTTATATAAGACAGTAAAATCGATAAAAGTTAGAGTAATTTCGGGCAGTATTCTATTTAAAAAGGAAATTCTCAAATAACGCCTTTTGTTTGAAACTGTTACATGTCATTTGATCAGAATGATTTCGATTTTATCAGATCTATCAGATTTACTAAAGATTAAAAAATAAAATTTGAAAACTTATCATTAAATGAAAATATTTTTGGTCAAACCTGTCACGTTCTACCTCATTTTTTTAATAGAAATAACTTTACTAAAAATTAAAAGAACCTTTCCTGCTAGAAATGATAATATAAAGATAGCCATAGAATGCTTTAATAGTAATAAGAAGAAGCAATGAATTTAATAAATGGTTCGATTTAACAAAAATAATAACTTAGCTTTTTTTTCGATGTATGAATGTATTAATATTTGTATAAACTTACATGTTACTATTCCTAGTTTGCATTTTTTTAACTTCTTCCTGATGCCTTGTTTTAATACGTCTACCAACTGAAGGTGTTTTCGGGCTAACATTAGTTTTTGATTCTTTAGCATCTTTATTCGATTCTTTAGATTTTTTATTTGTCGCTGTAATTAATGGCATTTCCCTTTTATTTCTTGTTGTTCTACGAGGAATTTCCCTAAAAAAAAACAAAAAAAAAATTTAATTAATATTTTTATCTATTTTTCTTATTTTTATGACCTTACTTATCATTTGAAGTTAATTTATCTAAATTTGATTTACTATTTCTGACATTAGTATTAGTTTTATATTTTTTATCTTTATCAGTAGATTTTTCTTGATCTTCATCATCTTCATTTTTGATATTTTTTGAACTTTTGAAAATTTCCAAATCATTACTTTGCTCTTCCTGATCGGATTCATTTTCTTCTTTAATTGTTTTTTTAATAACTGATTGTTTTTCCTGCTCGTTTTTATGACCCAATTTTGTCTCAGATTCTTCATTAAGAATTGTTTCTTGTTCTTCAATAGATTCTTTGTTGGCAGATTCTTTTGAAATATTGTCAGATCCCTTTATATTTTCAGTCTTTGGTTCTTCATCCTTAACTTTTTCTTCATAGTTTTCATCAATTACTAAACCATCATCCGACTCATCATCAGGGTCCTCATTTGGTTCTTGTTGTTCAATATTAACGTTTTTAACAGATTCATCTGATTTACTTGATTCTTTTTTATCACTAGACATTGTACTATTTTCATTTATTGGCTCTATTACCTGTACACTAAGAATTTGTGGTTTTATTTCACTTGTAGATATGTTAGCTTGATTATTATTTTCAATTGAAGTTGTACTATTTTTTGTTTTAGTAACTTGAGACTCATTTGATATACTCTCTGTTGTTAATTCACCACGTTCAGCAGATTCATCACATATTTTTTGTGTAGATATAGTATTGTTAGAAGTAAAATCTGATTTTTCTTTTATAGTTTCAACTAATGTTGGAAAATCATTTGAATTATTCGAAGTTTTAGAACTTGAAGTAGATTGGTACTTTTCGGTGGATTTTGTGTCAAACATTTGCAATTTTCTCTTTTTCTTGGGCGGTAAAAGAAAATCGAATTTTAATTTAGCCGGTTTTTGTATTGAATCAGATTTCTTTATTAATGTTGAGGCAGATACTGTTGAACTGGACGATTTTGGCACAACTGAAACTTCATTACTTAATTTAAAAGGTTGTTCTCCATGTTCATCAATTATTACAATCTCCTGATCATTGAAATTCTTTTGAAATTCAATTCTATTTAAAGATTGTTTTCTTTTTTGTTTTTTCCTTTGCTGTATTGTAACCTCAGCATTTAAAGCTCTACTCTGATGGTACAAACTCAAAGATTTATTGATTGCTTTAATAACCTCCGTACTACTATCGAAGTTTTGCATCATACTCAAATCAACTTTAGGAGCATAATCAATTACATTTGTGGTATCTTTTTTCGTTACAGTTAAATCTTCTTGTAGGCTGGACGTTTCTTCATCATCTGAAAGTACAATTACAGGTGGTTCTCTATTTTTGGCTGAATTATAGTGCTCATTTTGATGTATTACACTCTGTTGCAGACGTCGATGATGTTTTAATTTCTTTTTAAATTCTCGTTTCTCATCACGACTCTGTTGTAATTCTAATGTAACTACTTCTCGTGGTTCAACCACACAAGGTTTAGATTGTTCTTCACGTGGAACGCTTACTAATCTAACAGAAGTTTCAGCTGGAATTTTATACGAAACTGACGGTGGTAATATATTAATAGCTGATGGCGATAATGTAGGAGGAGGTGGTATATTCGATACAGAAACTGAATTTTGTGCTTGATGCTGTTGTAATAATATTGGACTTAAATATGAGCTTAATATTTGCATCAAATCAGCATCTTGCAAAAGATTTGGATCAATCATAACATCACGAAATCTTGTATTTTTCAAACGTTGAATTTGCATCCACAATGTCTCTTGGTTATATGGCCATTTTAATGCCTTTAAAATTAATTTTAGTAAATCCATGTCTTTGATAACACTACCAAGATTCATTGATTCTTTTACAAAAGCTGAACTGTTACCATTTGATGATAAATGTGCATGTGCAATTACATCTTTTGACAATTGAACTGTTTCTACAGGTTGAATGTGAGCTGGGGGTGGATCAGTTTGTTGTTGAGAAAATATATTTGGTTGCTGTTGCATTTGTACAGCAACATTGATATTTTGTGAATTCATTGATGAAGAAGTTGATGGCACTGATGGTAAAATAACTTTATAATTACTATTCGGATCTGTCGTTGTATTTCTTTGCAATATGGAGGATGGGGATTGTGTACTATTATTGTTAAGAACCATTTTCAAATTTTGACGTTTTTGTTGTAAGCTATTATGAACCTCTCTTATAAATTCTCCAGCATCTGTGATTGGTTTTATTGGTGAAATTTCAACTTCTTCATTTAATTTAATATGACTTGCACTTGAAAAATTTTTATTATTATTTTTCAAAGAATTTTGTAGACTTTGTTTTTGTTTTGCAACGACAATTTTTTTCTGAATATTTTTAGTTAATGGATCATTTAAAGTGAAATTTAAAACAACTTCTTCAGCTTTTTTATCTTGTTCTTTTGTTTTGGCTGTAACGCTCAAATCTGGAGTAATATCTGATTCTACTGGTAATACCATAGTATTTGAGTTACTACTATAATTCAAATCATCGTCATCATTCGATGATAATAAGTTTATAGAACTAAATTCATTTGGGAAATGTGCTTGATATGATGTAGATTGAGCTTCCTAAAATGAAAATTAAAATATTTAATATACAATTACATACATACAAAATGAATTAAAAAATCCATACCTTAAGATTGACTTGTGCTATTTTTATAAAATCCAATAAAAAATTTTCTGTTTTTTTCGCAAGTGCAGCAAGAGCATGAATTGATTCAACTTTTTTATAACAAATTGAACAAATAGATTTCGGTAAATCATCATTATTTGGAATCTGAAAATAGAAACATAGATACATAAACATACATTTTAAATTGCATTCATATTGGTCTTTAAATATTAAAATAAGTAAATTAATTGAAAAAAAATTAAAACTTAATTTTTTTCATTAATAAATTAACTAAATATGGCTTAATAATCCTTTTTGTAATAATCTTATTACTCAAACTTACGTATCCAACAATAATATAAATGCATACAAATCCATAATTGAAGGCATTATTTAACCTTTGAATATGAAAAGGAGGTCATTATGTCCAATGTACATACATATATATATATATATATATTCATATATACATATATATTTTTATAAATTTCTATATTTAAATAACTGTATCAACGAACTTATTTATTTACAAAATGGTAAGCTTATTACTACAATTAGTTTTAATTTTAGCAATTAAAATTTGGGCGCCAAAATTAATAGTTTAAAAAAACAACAATAATGTAACGTGAAAATGCCCACATATGATTTTCTACATATAAATAATAATATATAAAATTAATAATAAACAGTAACCGTGATAATTCGAAGCTTTTGGCAGTTAACTTTGAAAACTTTTCTTTTTCTTTCTATTTTGATTATTCTGTTGCTTACAGATTCCAATGTTTACAAAATTCTAGTACTACAAAAATAATTTTCTTACTTCATTATTTTTTTTATTTTTATTTTGATTCAGGAACACATCTACGTATGTTTTTTTCTATTTATTTCATATTTTATTTTTATACATATTCGGTAAGAAATATAAGTATGTAGATATATAATTATATATGAATTACGTTTATGTTTCAATGTGTGCTACAAAATATGAATGTATAATTGAATGTAGATGTGTTGTTTTTGATCAAAATAAATTTACCTTGCGTAAAAATTTCACGGTCTCTCCCTACACGCTCACCTCTTCTATATTTATGTTTCATCAAAACAACTTTTTCTTATACTAAATACCAATGCAAACACATTATACAAAATAAAAATAAGCAATTATTTTTTTCATTATTTTAGGATTTTTTTTATTCTAATAAGAATAAAAAAAAAACAATAAAAAAACAATTGTTTTGTTTTTAAACATGTATTAGGTAGGTATGTAATTATTTTTTTGTTTTTTTTATTACGAATTTTTTTATACATTTTCTTTTTTCCTAATTTATATTTTTTTATTACATATTTTGAGAAAACGTTAGTTTAGGGGGATTTATTAGTCCGTCCAATTAACTAATCTCTTATCACTTTATCAGTAATCATATTATGTATTGTAAATATGAATGTACGAAATAAATATTTATTATTTTTTTAAGTGAATTTAGTGGCACCCAAATTTGTTATTAAATAACAACGGTTTATTTACAGATTCAATCTCAATGTTACGTCCAATTCCTAACAATTATATTCAGTCAAATATTAAATATTGGAATTATAGGCAGCAATCAGCATAATAACACAATATATTTTCACGCCACGATGTGCAGTGAATACGTACATATGAATTGAGAATGTGTTATGTGTCGATGTATTGTTTTTGTGTTCTCACAAATTTAAATACAATTTTGTGCAAAGAGAAAATTTTAATAAAATCAATCGTATATGCATACATCTGCATACATATATAACTTTAAATGGAAAAATAATAAAATGTCACTATAAAAAAAAACAAAAAAAAATTAAAGAAATGCACCACAAAATATTTGGATGTGTGTAATATGGTTACATATTTTTCCTCTTACTTTTAGTTTTTATTTTACAAACATACAAATTTATATATCATGTCATGTTATGAACATGACATGTAACATATTGTATATTCGTTGAAATATGTACAGAAATATTGCGCTGTGTGGTTATCTTTTTGATTACTTACATTACATTCCCTTTACGTTACATTAGTTTTTAATCAAATTTTTATTATTAATTATTTTTGTTATTATATTTAGATATTTATATTTTAAGTTGAGCTAAAATGCAAAATAATATTGAAATAAATTTTTTTTAATTTGATTTTTTCTTTTTTTATCATACACACATTTACACAAATCCTATACGTACGTAAATATGCATGGATAGATATGTACGTCGTTTATTATGAAAATAGATGGTTACATGTTTATATACATAATAAATATATGATTGTGTTGGTAATCTTTTGTTGTTAAAAACAAAAATCTCCTATGCATTTTCACAATATTATTTTTTTATTTTCTTATTGTTTTTATTTTTTTCTTAGTGTTTTTATTTTTTTTTTATTTTCTATAAATGCTACATTGCTACCTAATGCCTATCGAGTTTTGCTTGCTTTTAATGCAAAAAAAAGAATAATAATAATAACAATACAAAAATGATACAGAAGCCCGTTCAAAGGAAAACTAATGATAGGCCAAACATTTTAGAGGATTAGAATATTTTGGCGAAAACTAGTATTTAAACAAAAACAAAAAAAAAAAGAACCAATTTACAAATCTCTACCTACAAGTTTTGTAAAAGTAAGAACGAAAATTGCAAAATCAAAAAAGAAAAAAACAGAATAATTTACAGAATCAAAACTGAACTTCAACTTTCGGGTTGCTCCAAAATACATCAAATAAATAACAAACAAGTGAATACGTCATAATGAATAACTGTTATTTAATAACAATAATAACTAACAATAATAAATTAAAATAGTGAATTATACTTACATCTATATTCAAATATTTTTTTAATTTATCCCTTAACTGCGGAGTATCAAATATACTCACTGCTGAATTTTGACTTCGCCTCTTTTTCATATTCACAGCACAAATTCTGCACATATGCCTTAAGTTCTTTATCAAATCCATCATTAGTTTTCTTTTTTTATTTTTATATTACTATTTTTTTTTTTTTGTTTTTTTTTGTTTTCTTATTTTGTTTAATTTTACCGTTTACAAGATATTTATTTAGTTTATCATTAAATTAATATTAAATATTCAACATATAATAGTTAAATTAAATAAATTTTTTATCTGTTTAAATTCTAACTAGATTTTTTTGTTTTAAATTAATTTATTAAATAAGTAAATTTAATAAAAAAAAATTTTATTGGGAACAATTACTAAATTTACAACCTCTAAAATTCGAGTTTTGCTGCACACTGAAAGAGAAAACTTGTAAAATAAAAATAATAAACTAACACATATGTATTCATATTAAAAACCCATACATGTTTCATTTATAAAATTTTTGGCTTTTTATTATTTAGTTTGAATGTGTGTGTTTGCGTTATTTTCGTATTTTCAGATATTTACTTTTATGCTTATTATATATATTTTGTTATTGAATTAATATCTATATACATATATACGAATGTGGAATTGTTGGAATAGAAGAGGTTAAATTGAAAAAATTAGAAATGCAAGTTCCTATGTATATGTGAGATTCTCACATGTTCTGTAAGAGTAAAATATCATTTTATAGATAGATATCAAAAATAGGTTTCAAGAACTTAAATTTCGTAAACAAAATTAATAATATTTAATATTTACTATTTTTAATAATAATCTATGTAGGTATTTTATTTAATATTCAAAAAATATTTTTAAAAAAATACAAAAAACTCACTTTCTTTTATTATTTTTAAATATGTAGTACATATATGTAATGTACCTACATATGTGCTAATGCCTAGCCTACTTATGCTACTTATGTAACTAATAAAAATTTGGTAGTGGCGCGAAATGAGGTATACATGCCAACATAACCATCTAGTATTTATCTACATATCTAATTGGGAATACATATCATGATAAAGAACTATGTATACCTATAATATAATATACCTAAACACTCAATAAGTTTTCTTCTAAAGTTATAGAAAACTACATCTAATTTAGAATAACTTTGTGTTAACAAATTTTACAGTTCCTTATTTTTTAAGTGATTCCTTTTTACTTGTTCACTCGTTTTTAAGTTTCTGTAATTTTTAGTTATAAGTAATTTATTAAGGTATGGTATATGGCCTGAAAAACCTCATAAGGTTCAGCGGCCCAAAATAAATTTTATTCAATTCAATTCTGATTACCAAATAATTATACTCTCAATTAATTTTAGGGAGTTAATGAAAAAAATAATATGCGTACGTAACTAGAGTTGAGCTCTAATTCATGATATTTGTGTTCTCTTTTCCATACGATGGTAACCCTAATATGTCAGGACGGGCATGTAGGCTTTTACCTCTTTATGCCCTTCTCCACCCCTCAACTTAGTCAACCCTTTTTATAAGCCCAATAGTTTTAAGGGTTTTATGCAAGTATGAACACCATCTTCCTTACACGCTGGGTGACGCAGCAGGCAGAGCTCAAGCCTTTAAGGCAAAAGGTCTCAGGTTCGATTCCCGATGAAGCAAAAAAAAACAAAAATGCTTAATCGGTTTTTCGACCTGGTCCTGTAACGTACCCTCATTTTGGTTCTTATTCTTGCTGCATATATTTTGAAGACTCAGTGGCCTTCAATACGCTTCCATAGATGTTTCCCTCTTCAGGGGGTTTTCTATCTTCTATCGATAGTTTAATACTACCAATCAGATCATATTACCAGATCGCAGAACTTGTTGAATACTCAATTTCATAGAACTAATTATAGTAGAAATAAAACCGGTAGCAACACCTTGCTATCCTTAATGAGTTATCCTTAATGAGCCATACCCCGCTATGCTTAATGAGTTTTTAGCTGTAAATAATAAGATTGATGTTTTTTTATTAAATAGAACTCAATTTTAAGATCTTGCGTTATAATATAGTGTTAATTATATTTTTGAATAATTTTAAGTACTATTTTTTTGTTTTTTTCTTATTTTTATATATAGTTTTTTTTTGTTGTTGTTTTGTTGCTAGTCTGTAAGATCTAACTTTGTAGACGAATTAAAATAAAATAAATAAATAAATAGATTTACCAACTGCAGGTTCCGGTCCTTAAATGTTGCCAGCCGATGATCTGACTAGTTCGCCAGCTTTCTCCTTTCCAGTATCCGGTATCCAGATCTGTTGTACCTTATTTTGGAGCCCTATGAGGCTTAGGGCTTTCGAACATTCTCCCAATCTAGATTTGATGAGGTTGTTTTCAGGAGCTTTTAAGGCAACCTGATTGTTCACTAAGTAGGTACTTTTTGGTATAATCGGAAATATCTTGGAATCACAATCACAAAAATCAGTTTCGATTGCTAATCAACTGATGCAATTTTTTTGTACATATATTTATTACCGTTGTGCGTGTGTTACGTTGTTGAAAATTATTAATAATAAACCCGAATTATTTCTATTCTTAAGTCTATACGACTTTCCATATTTAAAGTTCTTAAAAAATATATTTTTTAATAAACATCATTATCATCGTCCATGCCCTCCCTGTAACACATTCAGTTGGGCATAGATCGGTGATATATTAGTTTGAATTGTGGTATCTTTAAATTTTAAATTGCATTTTATTTTCATTATTCAAAAAAAAAAAAACAAGACAACACAAGGCTTAGATTTACTGTCATATATTAATATCAAATTCTCGTAAATCATTTTTGTTTTAGGTCTTTGTTTCGGTTTGAAATTAACAATAATATTTCGTGAGGTAAAAAGAAAAATCCTTTAAGGATGTATTAAAATAAACGCTGATGTATTTAATTGTCTTACTTTTGTGATGACACCATTTTTTTTTGTTAGGCAGCTAAGATTTTTTTTTAGTCTGCTGCTAATTGGAATATACAGTAAGTTTCTTGCTAATAAATTTAGATGATGCGCGAGTTATTTGGGGCCTTTTTGAACTCTTCTTTAACTGTTGATACCTGAACTGTTTAAGGCTTTGTGTAATTTTCTTTTTTTCAAATACGGGAATTTAGTTATAACTCTTAAGCTTTTTGATTGCATTCTTTGCATTGCATTATATCAACATTAGAGTAAGAAGTACTTCTGCATAGCTCAACACCGTATCACCAGATGGGTTTTAATATGCAATTGTATATGAATCCTAAAATCAGTGGATTTACATAATTATGTGCTTACATACAAATTACGATAAGCAGAGAAGCACGGGCTCAAAACCTGTGGAAAAATAAAACTCATCTCTTCTATTAACAGACACACGACAGAATAAAAACAGTTACACAGCAGACTAATCCATCAGATTTGGTGAAAATTTAATAGCTCAAGCAAGTTCTATATGCTTAAAACAAGAGTAAATAAAAAAAATTATTCTATATAGGTTGAATCTTGTAAGCTCTAATGTTCCTTTATACGTATTGTTGAGCTATGTATAAATTATTTCAGCAGACTTGCAGATAAGTCTGCAGACCAACTTCAGGTCCTTTTCTCTTTCGGAATGTTGGTTGTGGGTAAGATGAAAATGTTGGCAGAACTATCGAACTTAGGTTAGTTATGTTTAAATAATGTGCAATAAATTCATCCTTTGTGTCATTTAAGATTAATTCTAAATAATTGAGTCGAAAAGTATGTCACTTATGGATTCAATATTTTAATTAATTTTAAGTTATAAAATAATAAATTTATATAATTCACATTCCTACATAGTAGTTGTAGTAGGTATATACACATTATTTATAAAAAAAAATTATAATTTGGTGTTATAGAAATAGAATATGTTGATATTATATTTTGAATTTTTCACATTTTCCAAACAAAATATGTACCTATTGACTATTGTACAACACAACACATTCTTATTCTTATTAATTAATTCTTTTCCGTAAGTCTTGCTACATAGCTGCAAATTATATTAATATTAATAATATTTTGCCCTTAACGTAATAATAGCAAAAATGTTTTTTATTGTTTTTAAAAACTGCAAACATTCTTTTTCTCTAAACTCGAAAAATCGAAATTCGAATTCGAGGAGAAATTTTAATATAAATTCATGAAAATGAAAATATGTTTATATGAGGTTGTGTGAGTGTGAAAGAGTGAGATTGAGTAAAAAATTAATTTTTAGCTTAATAAGGAGAGAGCCGAGAAAATTTTTTTCCCAAACAAACTAGTGTATATACATATATAACAGTATTAAATTATAATAGCAAATCCAGATCCAGTATTATAATATATTAATGTAGTTGTATATAAATTTTATTAAAATATCAGGCAAGTTGAGACGTTGAGTTGAGTTGAGGAGAGTTAAATTGAAACAAAAACAAACAGAAAGAAAAATAAAATTATTATTAAATTCTCTCGTTTAGATTTGTGTGAGTACGTTTCTGTAATAACACAAATTATTATTTTATTATTTTTTATTTTATTTTATTATTTTATTTTATACTTTTGTTCTAACTAAAGTTTTGTTAGTGGCTTTTTTTGCTACGTAAATTTTTGAATTTAGAAAATTTATTGTTGTTTTTTTTTATTATTTGTTTTTTTTTTTTTTTTATTGTTGAATACCAGTACCTATTTTTGTGAATTGCTACTTTGCTAGTACATATTATGTACATATTGTATATTTTTTAAGTTTTATTATTGATAAATAATATCCACATTTAACAATATTTATTGTTGATAAATGATCGTGAACTTTATTAAAAACACTTTTAAATCATAGAAAATTAGACGTTAAAATTTGATTTTAAAAATATCAAGAATTTATTTTTAAAACTTTAATCAAGCCTCAAGAATAGTTAACTACATTTACTTCACCTATTTCCTCCTCATATTTTGCATAAAAAAATTATATATATATATATATATATTATATAAATATGGACCTATATATATTTATGAATTTATATAAAAATAAATGGAGGTTATATGCCTACTTATATATATATATATATATATATATTTATCAAAAAAGAAAATACGTATAGATAAATATGTTTAGATTGTTTGCTTGTGTTAATAAAAACACTAACACTTTTGAAAAGAAAAATATTCAAAATGTAAGAACAATTTTATTTTTATTATTTTTCTTTTATTTAAAATTGTATCATCATGCCATACACATACATATATTATCATTATTTAATAAATTTTTTAAATAAATTTATACACTAAAATTTAAATATATATGAACATATATAAATTGACTTATATATATATATATAAATAGCTACTTATATTTATCATTATATTATTAAAAAAAAATGATCATTTTCTTAAGGAATTGCATTTAATAATATTTAGTCCATTGAATATGTTTGTACATATGTAGGTATGTATGTTTATGCATTAATTTTAGATGCATATGTTTGTGTTGTTTATAAAATTTTAATCATTAACTAATTTTACCTTGTATACTTAACTAGCAGCATACTACAAAAATTAATCATAAAATAAATAATAATATGTACATATGTATGTAGGTATATATAGGTTACATATAATTTACATACAATATTTACATATAAGTAGCAATGTTTAAAATATATAATTATAATAATTTAATAAATATCATAATTTCTATCCCAAATATAATATACCTAGATACTTATAATTTAAAAAAAAAAATATTCCGTTAAAAAACAAGTTTAAAATAACGGTATTGAAAATTTTCTATTAAGCTAAAGCACAAAAAAAAAAACAATTTCAAAATAATTTTTCTCTCTGAAAACAAAATATGTAGGTATTTACTGTTAACATTAAACGTATCAATTTACACGAAATTTTTTTGAAAATACGCATTTGGAAAATTAATTTTCCCGAATCTTAAATAATTTGTATATGTGTGTATGTGTGTGTGGATGATGGACAACAACATAATTTTCCTGCACGTAGTTAAAATAAAAATAATTACATATTATATTTTCGGATTTAGGTATGTGTGTGTTTATAAATAAATTCAATAGGGTAGATTATAATATTATGTACAAATATTAATAAATATTATAAGGTAAGGGTTTTTTAGTATCATAAAAAGGGAACCACGTTTTATTTTTGATTATTTATTATATAATGTATACTTATTAAAAAGTTATTAATATTTATTTGGAACTTTGTATTTCAAATGTATTTCTATATGTAAATAGGTAAGTATGTGTACATTTTTGGCATAGATAAGTATGTACATATGCATTTGGTTGTGCACTAATGCAAAAAATATATTTGCATGCATTTCAAATATTATATTATATACATAGTTATTTATAATGCACAATAATTTGCATTGTATATCCTATGTACCTACCTAGTGTATAGCATTTTTTAAAATTTTGTAGATGAAACAAAAAAAAAACGTTTAAAATTAAAAATATGTCAAATTTGGTTAACAATTAAAATGTGTATATATTTACATATATACATATAGTATATACCCATTCAAATATTTGGTTATATAAATGGTTATAAAAATATTTATAAATCAACACCATATATATATGAATATGGCATTCAAACATGAATGTTCAACACCACAAACATTTAGAATTTTAGTGTTATATATGCACAAATTTATATAGATATATATGCATATATGTATGTATTTATATTCAATTTTCACGAGCCTATTTTCCATTAATTCTTTAATTTCACACATTTATATATACATGTATATATACAAATTATTGTGCTTCTATTTATGCATAGATATGATATAATAATTTTTAGTTATGCTTATTGCTTACAGTAACCATCGGTTGATATATGAATGTGTGTATATATATCCATTATATATATTATATACTATACACTATATAGTTATGATTATGATATCCCATTGCTTTTCATATAAATTAAAATATTGTACAATTTACAATGATTTCATATACGGAAATCCATATACATACATACATATACACATAAAAAAAAATAAAAAAAAAAATTTAAATCTACAATACGATGTCAAATTTTAATATAAATACAAACATAGCTTTATAGAAAATTTCATGCATATACATTTAACAGTGCGTTGACATTTAATAAAATAATAATATTATTATTGAAATAATAATGATTATAATTAAAAATAAAAAAAAAACACTTTTTTTAAGTAGAACAAAAACATGTAAATAAAATAGGTTTGGATGTTTGTAAGTATGAACATAATAATATCATAATAAATAGTTGTTTTTGTTTTACAAAAAACAAATCAAAAAAACCTTGATTATCCAAAAATACTACAATAAAAACTCATACAAATGCCTTCTTATTCTATGAATTATTTTTTTGATTTTTTTTTTGTTTTGTGCAAACACTCAAAAAACAGAGTGAACTTTGAAGAAACGAGTTTCCCTGTTTTCTGCAATATATATATATATATAAATATATATATGAATGTATTAATAAGCTTTATCTCATCAATAATTATGTCAATGTAGTTGTTAAGTTGTTAAAAATAAATAAAGTTTGTCCTGTAAAATAAAACCAAAATCAAGCAAAATTTTCCCTTTACTTTACTTACATAATACAAATAGAAATACATACATCTACTTATTTACACGACTATAATTTTGAAAAACAAAAGAACAAAACAAAAATATAAAGAATAATTTACTAACACAGTATAATTATCACACATCAGCAATATCAGAATAAAATTTTTTTTATATTTCATAAATTTTTGTTATTTTTCTTATTTTTTTTTAACAAAGAAACTTTAGGAAATGTATTTTGTTAAAAATTGATATATTTCTATGTCAAAAGCAAAAAAAATAAAATAAATGTAGGGTTGGTATGTACACGTGTGTATTTATAAAAATTTGTACATTTGTTGTTTTTTTTTTTGTTTTTATTATAGATTATAAAATTTTTCTAATAAAAAATAGAAAACTGAAAAATTAAATGCATATGTATTGTATTTGTTGAACGTTTATAGTATACACAAATAAAGATAGATTTTCTTTAATGAAAACACACACATCTATATGATAACTTGATCCAACATTTATGTTTTGTTTTTATTTTCAATTTCTTTTTTTGTTTTAATAACTATTTTTAATAATTTAAATAGTTGAGTTTTGGAATTTTTGATAAAATTTACATTTCTCAAAAGGTTGTACATTTGAATTGAATAAATACTATACTATTGGATATAATAATATATTGAATATATAATTTATGTACATCAAATATGTATACAAAAGCATAATTTAACATAATTCACACATAAAGCTAAGTACACACATGCACACATATGTACTTTTTTTCAATAAACTTAAATGCATTACAAAATTTGAAATTTGACGTGCACTTTAAAAGTTTTTTTTTTAATTTTTTTTATTTTTGTATGTTTATATGTATTATGTATGCATGAATGTCCTTTTTAAATATGTATAATGATTAATATAATTATATTGCGGTTCTGTAATTATTAGCATAATTAAATGTAAAGTTAAGGAATTTACTTGAACACTGTTGACAAAAAACAAACAAATCAAAACAAACATTATGCTTCAAAATAAGAAGTCAAAATAGAGCAAACACCCACATCTTGAAAGAAAAAAGGACCTGAAGTTGATTTGCAGATTTGTCTGCAAGATAAGAATAAATAAAAAAAAAAAAAATAGAGGCAGGAAAGAATGTGAATTTTAGTGAACAAGAGCCCCACACCTAAAGCAAGCAAACTATGATTTTAATTATATCCTAAAAATTTTCACAAACTGATAAGAAAAGTGATTTCATAACTTCAAGTTCAACAATACAAAATAGTCTTAATAGATTAAAAAGCAATTAATATTTAATTACACAAATAATAGAATATCCTTTTTAAACTTTTAATGATCGTCTAATTATGATTTTTTAAGCTCTTATATTGCGTCGTTTACTTTTTCAAATGCATACGAAGGTCTTGCATTTGAAATACGATTTGTTATATATAGGCTACTCTATGAAAGTGGTGGATGGACGAACAAAGAGGTTAAAAAAGATATATTTTGTAGCCACTCATATCTAACTTGTGTAATAGGAGTAACAAAAACTAGCCTAATTAAACTAGTATTAATTATTTTGTTAATCACAGGCTGGGCGGCACAGTAGGTAGAGCTCCTGCATTTCAACGGAAAGTTTCTAAATGGAGCTATTCTATTTAAAAAGGCTTACATCCTAACAATAGCAGTAGTTTCCCACATTTGATGCATTGATAAACCAGTAATTTGATAAATGAATGCTAGAAATATTGTAAATATTGTAGTATAAACTTGTTTAGTACCGTAATTAATTAAGTACGAAAAGATTATTCTACCTAAGTTACTGTCAAGAACATAAAAAAGGTTCTTAGTTGTAATAATTCTGATCTTTATCTCCTTCCTCTTCTATTTTATCAATTAGCTTCTGTGATCGCTGTTTTCATTTTATCGGCTGCAGATCCAAACAATATTTTTGTACTTTTATTGAGCTCAGTTCCCTTAATTTTAGCTTAGAAAATCGTAATGAGCAACACATATTTCTTTGGATGCTGAAATATTATAATTTACGAAATATCTCAGTTTTCTTAATTATACAGGTGCCTATTATGTATTTCGATCGAAATTAATCGAATCGTTCATCGTTATCGTTAAAGTTATTCGATTGTGATCGTTAGTGTCATTATGTATTTCGATGAAAATTTGATCGAAAGTGTTTAAAAATGCTGCCATTGTAAAATTCAAATCTACGATGAAAATGACATATGTTTCATTCTTTAAATGTCAAATTCAAATTATTATACGAAAAAAAAACAAAACAATAATGTTATATTTAAAATTTTTAAGTTGAAAATAATTTGAAGTGTTTAAATAAAATATAACTATAAAATTATAAGTTTTTATAAATAAAATGATTTGAGCAGAGTTAAATTTTTCAATTTCTGATAGTGCTGAAAAACGCTTTCAAATTGCAGAATTAAAAAACAAACGAATATATATTCGGGATTATTCTAATCCACTAGATTTGGAAGATTATACGTAGGTTATTTAAACATAAATTTGATGAGTTATTATCTACATT
The DNA here is from genome assembly GCA_963942445.1 of Argyra leucocephala. Classification (NCBI taxonomy): domain Eukaryota; kingdom Metazoa; phylum Arthropoda; class Insecta; order Diptera; family Dolichopodidae; genus Argyra; species Argyra leucocephala. The sequence goes on along the minus strand of OZ012678.1, from coordinate 26,614,221 downwards.
ATTAAAACTATAAAATTAGGACAAAAATTGAAATAGCCAATAAGTAATACGTCGATTCCAAATATAATTAAATTGGTTAGTGTATTAAGATTCTGTGCGGTTTGTACCAAGCAATTGATTTTCAACGTAGGAAATGATTTCCATGTCGGACTAGCACAGCTAATTTTTTTTTGTTCTTAAAGAAGTTTTATATGTATTTGCAGTTTATAACTGCAAAATGGATCAAATTCCATTACGCACTAGAAGAAAAAAGTCAGGCAAACATTATTTTTATGATAAAGCAGAATTACTGAAATAATTGGAGCAGTAGATGGAAAGCTTATTCAAATTAAATCACCGAAGCAAAACGTACAACATTTATGTTATAGTAGAAAGGGATTTTTTAGCATTAATGCAATTCTGATAAGTTTATACTTTATTGTAATTAGTTTACATTATTATAACAGTTTTTGTTTTTAGATATGTGATCATAATCAGGTAATTGGTTTTGTGAGTACAAGATATCCTGGTACCTCTTTGGAAAATTTATAATGGTGTCTCATTATTTACACTATATCTTTTCATATTGCAGTATATTTGTAACAGGCCTTTCATTCATATTAAAATTTATTTCAATAAAAAATTATTATGAAGAATAAAGTAAAATACCTACTTTCATTTCAACTTTTAAATTTATTTTTATTTCAAAAAATATCATAAATATAAAACAAAACACCAAGTGTCCAATATAAATAAAATAATATAATGTCCATTATAAATAAAATATATTTGTATCTCTTTTATTTTATCCTTTCAATTCAAAATTGAAATAATTTGTACAAAATCTCTCTTTCGATGTCTCTTTCGTGGTAAAATTTTACATCGATAAACTTTATCGATTTCGTCGACAATTTCTGAACGATATCGTAATACATAATGGCAATTTTGCATTTTGACATTTCGTTCGATCAAATCGTAATCGTTATCGAAATACATAATAGGCACCACAATGTCTATAATATTCGCAACAAAACTTCTTCATTTTAGTTACTCTCGGTTTTCAGCCTACTCCATTTATACATTTTGAAAGCTTCTTATCTTTTCAGTGAGACTTTCGCAATTGAGCATGTTTCAAACACCATTAATGAAGTGTTATAGAAATATGTAGAATTAAAATATTCTGGTTCTTAGTTTTAAATTTAGATCGTGTGTACTCGACAATTATTTTCGTCTTTATAAACACTGGTATATAAAATTAGAATCGAAAAGGTTAAGATTCAAATTTTATATCTTTTAAAAGATTTCACTGATACTCATCAAATATCCTGTAATTTTTATTCTTTCTATGTTTATTCCATTTTGAGTTAGAATTGTTTTGGATGGTAGTTGGCGTAAATGTTAATGTTCAAAGCCTTATAAAATGGAAAAGCACGCTCAGCATACAAATCCCTGGAATTGATTTAGAAATCTTCCAACACTTCAAAAAACCTTAAAATCCAATTTTTCAAATTTAACGTCCTGCTAATTCTTTGAATAGAAGCGAAACGATTAAAATTGTTATTCTATGTAAGTTATGTCTGTAAATGGATATTAATTGTGTGAATCATTCAAATCTTGAACACGATCGACGATCGACGATTGTTCTGATCGATTTGCTCGAATCATTCAAATCTATAGCTCTTCTGATTGTAGTTCATTTGATCACTGTTATAGATGCAGTTGTCATATGATCTTACTATACTAACCAAAATTCTGTATATATTCATTTCCAGCTCAGGTTATAAATGTTTAATTTAATAATTAAATTTTCATCTTTTTTTCGTTATTTAGAGATTTAGAGAATATATATCTAGAGTATAATTTATTAATCACCATCAAAAAAAAAAAAAAATGATGAAACTATGATATTTAAGAAGATCGAGTTGATTATAATAGTTATAATAAAAAAACAATTTTAAATAATTGATGTACTATAAAATTGTTTAAACAAAAATACTCGCAATATGGCACAGCAATATTTGGCATCAAGTACTGATCAATGAAATTTAACAGTATAGTTAAAAAAGGAGCACAACAACAAATGATTATAATGAATGATAAACAAAAAATGACTTAAAATTAATCCACCTTACTTTTACAAAATTAAAGATACGTGTCATCATCATCATTATCTTATAGCGCTACATCTCTGGGTGAGCTTTGGCCTTCATCACTATGCTCCTCCAAAAAGGTCGATCTTGTGCCGCTTGTCTCCAATTTAGGATTTGTAGGGTTAGAGCGTCGTCACTATGGGTCGTATGAGAGTTTTATATATCGTCATTTGGGCCTTTCTTGACATTAATTTTGATTGAAGCAACTTTCTGTTTGCATAGTAGCATCTATTTCCGGCCTGAATTCTATTATGAATACAGCATTGCATACTATTATCACTTCTTATTGTTGCTCCGAGGTATGTAAAGGTTGTAACTCCTTCAAAGTTGTACTCTCCAATTGTTATATTCTGAGTATTTCTTATTTGTTCATTTCTTGACATCTTTAGATATTTTGTCTTGTCTTCGTTGATTTTTAAGCCTACTTTTTGTCTGCTTCTAGTTGTACAAATACTTCTGCCATATATCTGTAATTTTTTGTCATGATTACTATGTCATCCGCATATGCCACTATTTGTGTTGTCATATTGAAAATACTACCTTTCTTTTCTAATTTTCCTATGGCGTAATGTAGTATGTATTGAGTTAAATAATAGTGCAGATAAGGCATCTCCTTGCCGTACTCCAGTTTCTATTTTAAATTCACAGATTATTTGGTTTTGTATTACAATTTTAGCTTTTGATTTAAAAATACGTGTACTGTAAGAAAATGTTATTAAAATGCAAATTAAATTACCAAAAGTGAATTCAATCAAGTGTCCTGTGCTACTGAGGTAGAATACTTGCCAATTCATGGGTTCATTAAAAGCAAAGAAATACTTGTTTGAAATGTATTAAGAAAAGTAAAAAAAGTTTGATTGTATTAAATTAATAAGAAAAATATCCAATAGAAAATAAAATCCTAGTTAACCCTTTTATGTGAGTGACGAGGTACCCGGGTACCTTTTGCCTTTTCAAACCACAAAAAAAACCTCTCTTTTATTGGTTGCTTTTTATTAAAGGTTGAATTTGTCTTCCAAGAACATCTTGCACTGCTCAAAGTATAAATGGTTTGCTAAAAACTATTTGATTTAATGCACGAGCCTGGATATTTAATTTGCACAGTTCAATCTTTCGGGAACCTTCTGCGGTGATTAGTGGTGGAAAATCTTGGATGATGATCAATATCAATAATGTATGTTGCCAGTCCAGCAATATCAACCATATTGTAAAACAATGCCATCAGTGGCCTAAGGATTGTTTCTTCGGTTAACAGAATATTCACCCAATAATATGTCCATATTTTCAACACCTCCTTTCGTTTGGTTGTAATATATGATGATCTTAGCATTAGCCTTAGTTCCTACTTCTACCTCTGGTTTGTTGTTCATCGTAGATATCATAGCAACTATTTTTTTTTGGTACTTAAGAGCAGAATGTTACGTCCTTTCTAAATGCCCAATTTGTTGAAAAAACTGCTCCCGTCTTTATGTGGTGGCATATTTGTTGGAAAAAATCGCTTATTTTTACGAATGACTCCAACCAATGTCATACTCCATGAATTAAGCACATGGGCCAATTCTAGTGATGTTAAGAAATTGTCCATTTCTTCCTGAATCTTTATATTTTCCCACGAGATCCAATATTTTTTTGTTCACCAACGACGATCTCCATCTGCTGGTTTTCTTGTACAAATCAATCCTCTTAACGGGTTGAAGTATCAGCATCACAAGAACAGAAAATTTTTATACCATATTTCTCAGGTTTTGCAGGCATATACTGTGTAAAACGGGTTCGTCCAAAAGGTTCAACCCAGAAGTATCGCATTATTCACACTTGAAAGTACAAATAGTTTTAATGAAAATAATTCCTAGAATATTAACATAAAATAATCTTTAATCAGTGTATAAATATAGTACATATTATTATATTTGCTATGTAGATGCGGATGTGGATGTGGATGTGGATGTTTATTTTATTTTTATTTTATTTTTATTGTATTATAAATTTATTATAAATCTATAAATGTATAATTATCAGAGAACCAAAACCAAACCAAAACCAAACCATTTTAAAATTAATTTGTTAAAACAAACCAAAACCATACACCGCTTTTAAAATTAATTAGTTGAACCAACAAAAACCAAACACATCTTGGGTAAGATTTGGTTCGCATCTTTCTTTTAAAAAAAATTCTTATTATTTAAATTAAAATACACCTAGCAGCAGATAGAAAAAAACTCTAAAAAAAATTACCTTATCTAAAATAATTGGCTATACTGTAAAATTAAAATTGGCACCTCTGCATCACTGTCATTGTCATCTTTAATTTAAATTGACATTTGATTTTTTTTATATCTGTTTAGCTTATCAATTACATATAACGAATAACTGAAAACATAAAAAAAAATAAAACATCTTCATACACAACATTAGAACATTTTGTTTCTTTTACAAAAACTCCACAAAAAATTACTATATTAATGAGTGCCAAACTGAACCAGAAAACTGAACCAGAACCAAGCCAAAACCGAACCAAAACCAAAACCAAACCAAAACCAAAATATTGATATTATAGGAACCAAAACCAAAACTGAAATTCATTAAACCAAAACCGAACCGAGTAAAAAAAACACTTGGTTTGCATCTCTGATATTTATATGTATAACACACATACGTAAATATGAATATTTACAATATATAGGTAAAAAAAAAGATTTTTTTTCATACAAAATTTGGAGGTACACGGAGTACCTCATCACCCTGATGAAGGTATTTGGATTGTCACTCACATAAAGGTTAACAAAACGACTCTAAAAACCTATAAAAACCATATCACAGAATGTTTCCAATGAAAATAACTTATTGAATAACTCACATGGGTGTTTAAGCATTATCATTGAATTTACATTCCCATTGAAAAATTCTATGATAATAATAAAAAAAAATGCATTGATTTTTTTTTAATTTTTAATTTTTATTTTATTTTCAATTACTATATTTACAAAGTTAGTTTATTAACCTAATAAAGTGTAGGATTTCATAATTGTTTTTTTTTTTAACCAAAAGATCTTTACCTGGAGCTCTGCAGATAAATTTCTTAACAATTTTATACATTTTATAATTGATTTTTGTATCTTATTCTATTCTTATAATATTTTTTTAATTCTTATTAATTTATTTTGGTTTTGTATTAGCATAAAATAATTAATTGAATGTTTTTACTTGCTATTTTATCCTTTTCAAATTAAATTTATTCTAAATATTTAAGTCAGGTTTCACCTCGATAAAAAATTATTGTTTAAGATTCACATCAACAAAGCTATTGAAAAATGTAATTTCTTTATTAAACTTTTGTATCCCATAATAAATCGTAAGTCTTTTTTAAATTCGGAAAACAAACTCCTAATATATAAAACAATTTTGCGTAGTGTATTTCTATATGGATTTATCGTATGGAAAGATACTGCCAAAACACATTTGCAAGTTTTTCAAAGAAAACAAAATGCAATATTGAAATTAATTCTTGCAAAACCTAGACATTTTTCAACCAAGAAATTGCATGAATTAGCTAATATAAACACCATATTGCAACAAATTGAAAAGCTGACTCCTGCTTTCCTGTAAAGTTGCAACAACACAAATAATCCGCTCATAAGAGCAATTTTAGAATAGGTTTTAATTTAGGTTTATTTCTTAGTATGTAAGTAGTGGTAAGTTTTATGAAAAAACATAAATATTCAAAAAGGTTTTTTGTCGCCATTTTTCCTTTAAATAATAAATTAATTAATAAATAAATTAGTCAGCTAGTCTAAGTAATAATTAAGAATAGTTATAGGTGTAAATACAATAGTATAAGCTCTAAAACATTTAATATTGTAAAAATTATGAATATGTATCATGGCAATAAATTTTTTTTTTTTTTTTTTATATTATAGCCAAAACTTAGGTTTTGAACCTTTAAGTACTTGCGTACCGTTGACTATTTGAAAAAGGAAAGGATAGTTAGAGGAAAGGAAAGAAAAAGGAAGAAGAAAAGTTTTGTGGGAAAGAGCGAACAATGTTGTTAATATTCGTCTTAAACCTCTGTAAGTCATAAATAAAAAATCCTTCTCTCATTGGGAATGCTTCGATTGGGACGCGGTTCCACAATCGGGATGTTCTTACTATAAAAGAATTTCCATAGCCGGACTTAAACCATCTCGGAATTTCCACTGTGAAAGGGTGGGCACTTGATGCCTCTCGTGTTGTGCGATTGAATTGCTTAAGAGGAGGAAGAAGTGATTTTAATTCCTCGGAACAAGTGCCAACACCAAGCAGATATCTATAAAATAGAGTAAGTGCTCCAACAATACGACGATGACCAAGTGGTATAAGGGATGAGGTCACATTTATGTCGCCTATAAGACGAATGGCGCGGTTTTGAACTTTGTCCAAAAAATTTAAAGCGGTTTTTGGTGCACCTGCCCATAAATGTGAGTTATACTCGAGCTTGGGTCGTATATATGCTTTATAGATTTTTAAAAGGTCTCGAGATGAAAAATAAGTTTTGCAGCGGCTCAAAAATCCTAAACATTTTGCGGCGCTTTTCGCAATATCGAAAATATGCTCATTCCAGTGCATATTTTGATTCACTCGCATTCCGAGAATGTTCAGATCTTTGAGTCGCTGGATACCTTCATTTTGAAGCCGGAGAATTGGTTCGAATGTTGTTAGCTTGTTACTAACAAAACAGCTTTGAGTTTTTGAAGTGTTAAACTCGACTCTGTTAGCTTTATAATAAATAAATAAATAAATTTAAGTCAGGTTAGTCTAAATAATTACAAAAGGTGTAAATATTCTAGTAATATAAGCTCTTGAAATATAGAATTAAAATATATGAAAATAACATATTGTACAAATACATTACGGCAATAAATAAAATAATAATAATAAAATATTACAGTTTTGTTTTATTTGTAAAAATTAAGGAAAAAAAATTTTAATATTTTTTTTTTTTAATACATTATAATTTTGTAATGCATTAATATACTTAATTGCATTGAATTTCTTATTTTGATTATTTATTTCTGTGGTTTTACAACGAAAGATGATAACTGCAATTTTGTCAAATTTTAGTTATGAATGCCATTTTATATAAAATTTTAAGCTCTTTCAAATAAAAAAAACAAATTTAATAATATTAAGTAATTTTATGAATTTAAAACTGAATAACTAACAACTGCTGTTGAAAATATTTCTAACATAAGCATATTATGCAGTTATGGAGGCAACACTTACCGAAAAGTAGAAAACAAAAAAAAATTATATGTTAAGATATTTCCATGTATCTTGAAAAATTTTACTGCGTATTATACATTTTTTTTTTGTATAAACTGAATAACTGAAGTTATCATGTTCTTCAGCAATAACTTTTATGTAACAAAAATTAAAAAGTTATTTAAAAATTAAAAAAAAAGGTAAAAATTTTACGAAAATTAAAAAATTATTGCAATGATTTCAAAGATCAAATCTTTTTAAAGATTTTGAAAAGATTTTCATTAAAAATATTTTTTAAAAATCAAAAATAACTAGAAAAGTATAGGCATATACAAGAAATGCCAAAAATGCAGTTATCATCTTTCGTCGTAAAACCACAGATTTATTTATTTCATTTCAATCTATTAGGAATAATCTTAAAACAGATTTTACTTACAAACTACAGTTTAAAACTAATAGTTGTTAATAAATAAATAAAAAATTACAATTTGAATTGTGAAATTTTATGATGAGAAAGATATGGTGATCTTTTAAAATTTTGTCTGCTATAATTAAAGTCTGTATTGTAGAATAGGATTTAAAAATTCCGAACATTCATAGTTTGTCCTATTAGAATCTAAATAAAGAAAATTCCTATCACGAATAGTATAAGCCAGTATCTACATAGATATTATATAAATCTAAAGTGAAAGGACCATTTATTTAAGCTGACAAAAGTCATACGTAAACATTGCAGCGGTCATATTTCGCCTAACTTCAAGTATTGAAATGTCTATGAATTGACATTTAGCTAAACCTACAAAAGCAGAATTTTCATCAATACAATACTGAGATCAATGCAATATTTTAAAATTTTAATTTTTAATTATTAACTTAGAGAGTTAAAATTATCGTAAAAAAAAAATACAATAGTCCAATATTTTTATATTGAAAATTAAAAATGAGTGTATATTTTTTGTATTATAGAATTGAATATTTAATATCAATGCAATATTTTTTTCATTAGCATTGAATTTTTAAAAAACCAATAAATTAAATCAATGCATTTTAAACACAATATGTATTGCAGTATAAGTACAAAATTCAACCATTCAATAAATTTCTGATTTTCTCATATTAGTATAGTTGGAAACAGACCCTATTTATCCGTAGGGCTAATTGGATTGTAGCCCAGATTGATCTGAGGTGATCTGAGGGCGCAATCTATTGAAGTATAATAACATTATTCTCCAATATATTGCGCCCTCAGATCATACATTAAAATATAAATTTGAAATTACCTAAAAATCCAAATTTTTTTTTTCATCACACAAAAAAATTATTTTTACCTAACTAACTAAGAAAAGGCCAATATTTTATATAAAGAATACCATGAAGACCTAGAAGAATTGTTAGCTGAGGAATGCATGCATTTCAAGCATGTCAACTTATTATCTGATAACTTGAAGGCTTTTTCGAAAGCTCAATTGATTTTGAAAACAATCATTGAGTTGCAAATTGAATGCACTTTTCCAAATATAACAACAGCTCTACGGATATTTTTAAGTATTGCATGTACAAATTGCAGTGGGGAAAAGAATAAAAAATTATTTACGTTCATCTTTACGACAATCTAAACTAAATAATTTAAGTGTATTATCTACTGAAGATGATATATTAGAAACTACAGACTTTAATGAAATAATAAATAACTTTGCCAATAATAATAATTTCGGAAAAGAAATATTTAATATTAAATTATATCTTTTTTTAAGTAATAATTAATTATTATATTTAACCCTAACACTGCTTGATTTTTTATATCTTGTTGGAAAAATAGTTTTTAGGTGGAAATACAGTTTATAAATATGAAAAAATACTAGAAAATATATATAAATTTATAGAACCGTGTTTTTTATAGACAAATTTAGTTGTAGCATATCTGATACATAATGTGTAAAAGCCTTAGAAATGCCTTATGATTATAAAAACAAATTTTTCGTTTTTTTTTATTAAAAATTAAATTAAATTAAATCAAAAACAAAAAAATAAAGTTAATATTATAAAATAATATTGCATTTTAGTAATTTCAATATGAAAAATATAATGATTATCAGTTTTTTTTTTACTTTTTGTGAAATTTTATAAAGCAGTAGTTATTTTTGTCCAAACAGCATTTATATGAAAATGATATTTAGAGCATTTTATATATTATGAAAATGATTTTCATTCTGGAAGTTTACATCTTTGTCTTATAGACTCATACGCTGGCCAGTGGTTAGTCAAATTAAGTCGAACATTTTTTGGTGGTATATAAGCTGTTTTTTAAAGATCTATTCTTTTTTTTCTATAATTTGCATTTCTAACTGATTTGAAGGTTTTCCCCTTTTATTTGTAGATCAAATGCCTTGGTAGATAAACAGTAAGCTATTTCAACCCGAAACTCAGCTAAAGCAAGTGGTTTTTCATTTCATTCTATAGTAATTTTTCTATATACGATACTAGCCAACTATTAATTATTGTAACATCTAAAAGACGATAAAATAATCTATGGTACCATTTTTTTGTCCTCATTTGAATTTTGTACCGTTCAACTAAACTATCTAACAGGGCAACGCCTCCCATATGCTTATTATTTTTTTTGACTAAATTTGGACATTGAACAGAAATACATTTCTTATTTTTTTTATCAAAGCGTTGAACGTCTGTGAAAGGAATTTGCCCCGTAAAAGTTGATAATAAAGTTAGAGTTTTGTTATCTTTCCAGCTAACAAGAGCTACTTGAACACCCTCAAAATCACAGACATACTCATGTGAGCTTCCACGATTTTCTCTGTTCAGTGCTTGTTCACTTGGGAGTTTGCAGTTAGGAATTCTGATTCTTCTTACTGTTCCAAGTGACAGTATTTCTTGTTTTGCCAAATGAACTTGCAAGGAAACAGAGATGTGAAAGTTGTCAAAGTACACTCTGTAATTTTCGTAAGGTGGTATAATTCTGCACAAACGTAAAACTATGTTCGCACTAGATCCTAAATCTAGTTCATCAGCCTTACGAAATTTTGGATCATTCTCAGAGCCAGTATACTTAAAAAATGAATAAGGTGTAGATAAATTTAAAATTTCTGGTGGATATGTAATTGTTCCTTAAAATTGTTGAGCGTTGCTATCTCATATTAATATTTTTTTCTACAAAACATTTTCGCATATTGTTCTTTTCAGTCTTTTGCTTCCTTTTTTGGATTTCTTTCAGTATTTTGTAAATTTTGGTTATTCTCATTTTCAACTTCCCAAACTTCTTCTAAGATTGTACCATCTTCAACCATTTACCAGAAGCCATTATAATGATTAATTAATATAATAATAATGTTTTACTATAATTATTAAATTTTAGAACTTTTCATAAAAGACACGAAAACATCAAAGCACTACCCATAAGATAAAATACCTATAAAAAAAAAGAAATAAGTTTTTTATTTATTTTGTGAGTTCCAAAAACATTATGTATCATTAATGATACAACCATATTCAACACTTCACCTACGTTTTAAAAAGTTAATCCAATGTATTTTTTTATTTGCAGTTGAAATAATACTAAATTTGTTCTTACTGACATTGCAAAAATTTAAATTTCTACAGCATAAAACTAAAGTAGAAACAAGATTCTCTTTTGTGTTTTCTCTTCATTATGGTTATCTTCTGACAACTGCGATTAAATGCTCATTTTCTGTTTAAAATTTAAATTCTCAGAGAAAATATCTGTTATTAATGTAAAGTATCTAGTTGTAGCTAATCATCTACATATCGCATTAAGGAATATTTATTATATGCTTCAATTATTAAGGGTTTTTTAGATGTTGTATCAGATATGATACATCAAGCAGTGTAGGGTTAAGCATGCATATATATTACAGAAATAAAATTTGCCTTTTTAAAATAAAACTTATTTTAAAACTATTTCATTCCCTTAGCATTTTTACGTTATATTAAAACAAAGCCCAGGGCGCCTAAACTTGTAAAGATGGCCCTGGTTGGAAACGTTTACATGGGCATTCATACTCGAGCCAGATATCGATACTTTTCTAAAATTTCAACATTTTGATGATGATCCCTTCGTTGATGATTTTTGCATTTCATTTTAGCATCGTTGATCTTAGCAATATTTGAATTTGTCATTGATGTTTTGCTAATTCGAATTGACGAATTTTGTGATTAAGTGTTTGTTTTTCTTAAGTATCAGCAATTATAAATTAATTGCCGATACTTAAATAATAATATAAAAGTTAAATTTTCGGGTATTTTCCTTAATTTCCGTTTCCAAAAAATGTCAAATTTTATTTTTATTTGTGTTGTAATTGAAAAAAAGGTGCTGATGAATTGCATTGATTTTTACAGCAATTTGTGTGAGTTTTATAATTTATGTTTATGATTTTGATCATCGTCATGTTTTAGAGAAGTAACATGTTCAAAATGTGGTGCTTTAAGGACATTTTTTAATTATAACTTCTTTCCTAAAAATGAATGAATAGTAAATGTTCGAATTGATTTTCAATACCTTAAAAGAAAACATTTTCTAAACTAAGAAAAAAATATTTTCATAAAACATAAAATTTTGATTTACAAATTTATTAACCATTAATATTGAAATAACCATAATGACCACAAAAATATTTTAACATTTTGTGTATGAGTACATTAGTTTTTTTTTATATATTAATTCTTAGGTGCCTATTACATCATGCATGCTTAACCCTACACTGCTTGATGTATCATATCTGATACAACATCTAAAAAACCCTTAATAATTGATGCCTATACACATCATTCTTTTCATCAATCATTCATCCATATATTGTCAATATATGGATGAAAAGAATGATGACCGATTATACATCAATCATGCACTCATCAATCTTTTTACCCATATTTTGACATTTTGCAATGACATATTGTGGAAGTGTTCTGAATATATTGATAACTTCGAAACATATATGAATATTGAAAATATAATTTTTAGGAGAATGTTTTTAAGTTCAATTTAAATTGAATTTTTAAAGTAAAGTAAAGGGTATAAAAAGCAACAAATTATTTTTTTGAACATTTGAATAATATATAAACCGTTTTTTTACAATAATTGCTATAATTATTAAAATTAATATAAAAATTATTCTTTTTGAATTACATCACAAATTAATATTATAACCTTATCTGAACATTCCCCAAAAAGCATTTTTTTTTGTCTCAGCTGAACTTGTCAAAAATGATTGATCACATGATTGATGGGAATTTTGCTTGCATGATTGTTGACATGATTGATGAGAATAGAACCGCCATCAATCATTTCTCATCAATCAACGATCAATAGATTGACAATATATGGATGAATGATTGACGAATGATTGATGTGTAATAGGGCCCTAAAGCTGACTGCAATATGTTGTATTTGCTTCACCACTATTGTTACACTTACTGTTAAATCATTTATTAGTAATTTGAATTCGGTAATTATTTTGAAAATTAATACGTAATTTAATAATATTTACGTAATTAATAATATTATAAAAACAAAAATCAAAGAAACCGAAATAAATAAATTTTTGAAAGTGGATAAATATTTTTAGAAACATGATATTAGTGACTCTACCCAAAAAAACTCCCAGTAAAATAAATATTAACATTCTTAATGAATATTAACTCTGAACATTTGTCCATAGAAGTGAAAATTATTTTAAGACTTATTTCATTTATAAAATAGAAATTTTGTAGATCAAATAACTACCAGCTATAGGATTTTTTTAGAATATGTTGGGAGTTATTTCATTTTAATGAATAAGAAAATAACTAAAATCATTAACAAAATATTGAAATTATTAAATATTAGTCAAATATAGCAAATTTTTCCATAAACTTTATTCCTATAATGAGCTTTTTCTTTATTCTATGCGGTTCCGTCGGTTCACGAGTTATTTTTAAAACCCCTCCACAAAAATAGTTCGTAGGAAAAGAGAAGTGAAACGAAAGAAAAACCGACTCGACTCTATACATTGGTACAATTATATTTTTGGTTTTATTTTGAAATATTGTCAGTAATCTGATTTTTTGATTATAGAAATTATTTTACTTTTGTTGGGAGTCAATACATTGTAAGTTATTTCACTAAGACTTATTTCATAGTGACTACTCCTCATGCGTTCGGTATCATCAAATTGATCGTCAAAGAACTCATCAAATAATATGATTAACAGTGGTCATTTTGACTACTGCAAAATTTGGATTAAGGTCAATTGATTTTACCGAACCAAACGCTTTAGCTTGCGCAGATTTTGAACATTTTTTCAGATATTCATTAACCAAAAAAAAAATTAATAAAATAGTCTTGCGGTATTATTTGAATAACTTTGTGAAGTTAAACGAAGGGTAAAATGATAAAAAAAATCAATATATCTAAATTAAAAGAAAAAATTGCCTATAAAAGAAAAAAATTCATAATTTTGGAAGCTTGCTAAAATTTAGAAGCAAGAGTTGAATCAAGACTTAAAATACCTTGTTACAACTAGCAACATTAAATGTGATTGTCTCCAGCTTCAAAAATGTTTGATTGTCATAAAACATCATTTAGGTACCTACTTTTTTTCAAATTTTTTTTATGTATTTATATTATCCAAGTTGTTTTTTGTTCTTTTCCTTTTTTACTGCAAATTTTAAGAATTATTAATTTTCTCTATAATATTTTTTAATATTTATAAATTTTTAATATGATATAAAAAATGTATATGATAAAAAGAAACCCTTTCTTCCATCCAGCAGAAAAGCAACAGAAATATTTTAATGCGCTTTTGACTGACTTTGACAATCAAAATGACAAATTTTATAAAATTGAACGAATGACACTTGCAATTTACAATGTCGAACGTTTGGTCGCTGCAAGTTGCGCTGCAATTTACAATACCGAATGCATGGTACGTAATCGAAAATGATCAAAATACAAACAAATAGAAATAAAAACGAAACGATTACAACAAATAGAAATAAAAATATTTATTTATTTACGAGCTTAATTAAAGCAAATTACAATGATTTATACTTGATTAAATTAATAAGTTAAAATTGAACAGTCCAAAAATAGCAAAGAAAAAAATTAATAATTTATATTATAAAATTCAAAAATCTTTCAAAATTGAAATATTTAATCTAAAATTAAGAAGAAAGATTAAAGATTTATCAAAAATTTCAGTTACACAAATACAGGTTATTTCTTAATGATTTACGTATGTATTCATATACTCAAAAAACATAAAGGACCTTCTTAGAAATTCCAATGGATATCCAATGGTTTTTCCAATAGATGTCCAATGCATTGCATTCTATTCAATGCTCTTTAACGTTGTGGTAATCCCCATTTTTTTAATATTTCAAATTCAAAAGAGTTAATGTTAATTTTTATGTAACATGCTTTTGGTTTGGTAACTTCTATATTACTTTGAGAGATACAAAAAAATTAATTACAAAAAAACTCATTTTTTGTACATTTTAAGGATATTTATATACTATTCTTTACATATTCTTAAATTATTTTAGCTTTCTTTTTTTTTGAAAATTACATGGTCTTGTGAAAACTAAATTTCTATTCAATTTGATTTAAACGTATATCTTGTATCTTATATATACTAATTATGTTTTTGTCTGAAGCCTTTTATAATAACAATAAAGTTATAATAATAAAACAACAGTTATAAATGAAAAAATGGGAATTGAGAAAATAAATCAATTTTTATTTAATGTATTATGGAAGTAGGTGTAGGTAGAAGTAAAATGTAGTGAGAAATTGATATTAATGCATTATGATGAAAGATGATACATATTTACTTTACATTGTTGTTGGTGTTTTGAGTTGTAATGTGCATACTTTTTTAAACTGATTAGCATTATACCAGTATTACACCAATTTTAATAATAAATATTCAAATTTTACTAAAAAATATTATTTTTATTAATGTATAACATGATTTTAAGGTAGTTTAGGTTTAGATCGTGAACAAAATTTCAAGAAATAGAATTGAAAGGCACAAAATTAAAATAATAAAACAAAATGTAAAATTATTAGTGTTTTTGTAATTTTTTTTATATATTATGAACTAGCAAAGTTACCCGACGTTGTCCGGGTCAACCACAAAGTGTATCGAATTTAGTTCAATGAAGTTTGATTTATGAATCGAATTGAAAAAAATTGGTTTATCAAAAATATTCTAATATTTTTTTTCACTACGATAACAAAATATCAACAATACTACAACTTAAACTATACTTATATTAAAATTATTTCTTTGTAAACAATATTTCGGTGGTCTTTTCTGATGAAGTATAAGTAAATACGTTCCTTGCTGTTGAAGTATTCTTGAAATAAAGATATGTTCGCCTTTTCCACAATCAATTGGAATTTGTACTTAAATGAAATTAGGATGCCAAGTTCTTATTCGTAATCTAGTACCGTAGTTTTGGGTTCTTCAAGTTTCGTAGAAGCACTATTGAAGCTACTACTTTTAATTCCAATTGATTAGGAGGAACAACTTCATTTTCATCGATAACTGTATTTATCGATTTGTACACATGGACCCCCTGGAACACTCTGCAGTATTTTCTGATTAATAAAACGAATCGTCACATTTTTGTGGCTAATTCACATAGCCACTTCACATAGTCATATAAAAATTTTATACTGATTCCTAAATTCGAAAATGCTTTTTCAGGACAATACATGTTTTTTTATTTTTCATAGAGTACCTCCGAATAAATTTTCAAGTCTGTAACACAATTTTTTTTTTGAAACATTTCTGATAGAGTATTTAAGTGTAAATATTTATGCCTGTAACACAATTGGTTTCTTAAATACTCCTGAGACGTGCTAGCAGTTGTACGGCAGCAACCTGAACCAGTCCAAAGCACCTTTGGTTGTTGAAATATTTTTGTCAGGTGCTAGGAGTTGTATGGCAAGTACCGGAACCAGTAAAAATTACGAAAAAATGTGAAAGACATATTTGTTTATTTTGGAGAGAGTACCATGTGCAAATTTTCAGCTCTGTAGCACCTTTAGTTTTTGAAATATTTTTGGCGGGAGCTCGGAGTTATATGACAGCTACCCGAACCAATCAAAATTTTGAAAAATGGTAAGATTCGTATTTGTTTATTTTTGAGAGAGCACCCGTGTACAAATTTTCAGCTCTGTAGCACCTTTGGTTTTTGAAATATGCTCGTTGGGTGCTAGGAGTTGTATGGCAGCTACCGGAACCAGTCAGAGTTTTGTAAAACAACATATCACGGGTTCAATTCCAAGTAAAAAAAAAACCATCCTGTAAAATGGTCCATGGGTCTCGGAGGAGTTCTGACACAAACATACATACATACATACATACATACAAACATCCTTCTTTATATATAAGAAGATACATTAAATTAGAACAAGAACTTATTAGCCATTATATAGTTTAATCTCTTACTGAAAAAATATAAAGATTTATGTAATTATATAGTTGATGTAAGAAACTATCATTGAATAAAATATTGATTAAAGTAAATAAAACTAATTGAATTCATTTATTTACCCAAAAATTTACATTTATCAATAAGTGCACTTAATTTTACAGAGATCAGATATCTTCTACGAGATTTTTTATTATTTTTTTTTATTAATTTATAATTCATTTATTCATATTAAAACAAAATACAATAATAAGAGGAATAAATATAGCATTATTCAAATCAGAAGAACATGTGATGAACGAAACTACAAAAAAAAAAAAAATACAATACAGAATTAAAAAAAAATATAAAATATTGTTGTAAATATTAATTATATGAAAAAAAAAAAAATAAAAAACTTAAAACTAAAATTATATAATGAAAAAATTAAAACAAAATTTAAATAATAAAAAAGTGTATGTAGAATTAAGTGAAAATAAAAGCAAGAATAATAAAAAATATAAAAAATAACTAGAAAACTGAAAGAAAATTAAAAATTATAGTTAAAAACTAAATTGTATTAAAAACAGATTCGATTTGAAGGTGATCCAGTTCTAACACCCAAAGTCTAAGATTTTTGCAGAACAATACAGATGATCTGTCCGATCTTAAAGAATACGGTAACGTATTCAAAGTTTTTGGAGCTATATAATAATAAAAGTGGTAAAAATAAGAGGCATTACCTCTTGGAACATTTACAAAATATAATAAATTTTCAGATTATATCCAGTTGTGAATCGGTAAGCAAGATACAGATAGCCCGACCTATTAAAAAAACTTTTAAGCGTTTTAAACAAATATAAATGCGTAAGTGGCAGAATATTCAACTTTTTAAATAAAGGAAAACTAGGCATTAGTCTATTTTTTTTTTCAAAACTATCCTTATAGAGTATTTTTGAGCAATGAGAATAGGTTAAATTTGCAGTTTATAATTGAATAGAGCAAAATACACCATTGGTATAACTTTAAATGAACTAAAATTCTTTAGGAGACAATTATTAAGTCTAAATTGCATAATTTTAGTTTTAATACTAACTGATGAACATAATTTTATTTCCGAATTAGGTCGTCCAAGTCAATATTGAAGCTGCAAAATAAGTCAAGTAGATTATTATTAGATTTATGGAATAAAAGTCGAGTTCCTTTCACTAATCATTTGTATTTATTTTGCAAATATCGATATTTCGGAAGCAACTTACTTCCTTCATCAGTGCTTTGCGACTATCTGAGTCGAGATTATTATTGTTGTACGAAAATGTAGTCTCATCAGCAAAAGCAATAGGTACACCATTGAAAGGTTCTAGCAATAATTAATTTATAAAAATTAGAAACAGAACAGGACCTAATACTGAAACTTGGGGTACACCAACCTTGACATTTAGAAACTCACTAAACATTCTATTCAATTTTATTTGTTGCTTGCTATTATTAAGATATAACTCGAACTATTTAAAAATAAATCCTCTAAAACCAGCATTATAAATTTTAGCTAAAAGTAAGTCATGATTCGCTGTATCAAACGCTTTTGTTTAATCAATAAACAAACCACTACAGAAATTACTATTGTTAATACCACTGTAAATTTCACTGCAAAATTTTATTAGTGCATCCTTGGGCGAACCTCGGTACTTCGTTTTTTTCCTAAAACTAATTTGTGCATCACTAAAAAAAATTATTCTTTTATATCAAGAAACTGCAATATTCTGGACTTAATAGCCACAAATTTACAAATTTTTGTAATAACAGATAGTATAGAAATATAGGTCTACAGTTATAAGACTCCAATATATTTCTTTTTTTAAAAAGTGGAATTACTTCGTCAATTTTCAACTCATCAGGAAAGATTCATTGATAAACGCTGAGATTAAAAATATAACTCAAAACATCAACAATAAGTAGCGAAACTGTCTTCAAAAAATTGTTGGACAAAAAATCATTAGGAGCAGAATTAGATATTATTAAACTCATAAGAAATCTATGAATTTCCAAAGATGGTATAGGCTGAAAAAAGAAGCTATGTCTCTGAAAAGTTCCCCACGTAAATTAGATAATAAGTTCTCAAATCGTTATTAGAAATTAAATTATTGAGTACTAGTTGTTCTGACGTATTTACAAAAAAATTTTTAAAATGATTAGATAAAAGGTCTTACACTAATCTACACTTCTAAAATATAATTTATTTATTTTTTAATTTGAAAATATTTGGCTCTCAAATATACATAAAATAAACTAAACTAAAAAAAGAAGTGTTCTTTCAATTTCTATAGTTAATATTTTTGATCCTATCTTATTTTAGAACAAATTTATGACTTAATATTTTGAGCTTTAACTCAATTATTACTGTATTATTGTTTATATTAAAATGTTATATACATACTAATGAAGTTTTAAACAAAATGGCATATATAGTAGTGGACTGATACAAGAATTACTTATATCATAGAAAAAGTAGTATAACTATTATACTACTTTGTCTATGCTTATATAATATAAGTATACTAGTGAATCCCCCGTGCAATTGCACAGAAGCAGTTCTTTCATTTATAAAAAGAATTATTTGTACGATTTTATATAAAAAGAATTATTTGTTTTGGTATAATTGTAGTTGTTTTCTGAATCGCTTGATTCTTGAATATTTATACTTTATAATGAAATTAAAGTATAATACCTAATGCTTTATGATTATATAAATTAATACGAATTTCAATACTAACACAATAAAATCTCATTAATCTCAAAGTAGTAGATCGGTATATTTTAATTCGTTTATAGTCAAAAACGTTTGAAATCACAATTCTGTTATAGCAATAGGTCAACAGTGAATTATTTTATTAAAACACTGAATTATATATAGTTTTTTTCTGTTCTATATTACAAGTATATATATTTTGTGATTACATAACAGAATTGCTTTTTATGAATAAAATAAAGCTTAAAATTGTTATACGAAAGATATTTTATTGAATTTGATTTTGTTTATAAAGATGCAATTTTTTTTGACTATGCCTATAGTCACAAAACGGTTATAATTAGAAATATTACTAAAATTTAGCGAATAACTACAACCGTGTTTTACTCGCATATATTTTTTTTAATGATAGCAGAAGCAAATGAACTAACATTTATTATATAATTTTTTAAGAGTATGATCTGATCTGATTTTCGTTTTTCTGTTTTGTTTTCAATTTTTGTTTGTGTTTTTGTTTTTGTAATTTTTTCTATTGTGTATTTATTTAAAATGACAGAATTTTTATGAAGAGTTTAATTGAAATTTCTTTTAGAGTATAGATGGCGGTCAACTTGGAAATAACCGTCACTATTTGGTGTAAATATTTAAAATGTTTTAAGTATTCAGCACCTAGAACTTGCTAAAATTTGAATATTTTTGTGGTGTATATAATTTACTATTCAATTATTTTTGCTTTTTTACTCATCCCGTCGTTCATCTTGTGTATTATAATGCAAGATATTCCCCACATGGCCTTTCTTGTGTAATTAATATAAGATAAAAAAAATATTTTTTTAATATAAAAAAAAATTGAATTAATAGAGAATCGAACTCACTACAATTTGTGATATTAAAACCTATATTAATAATATCCTACTAGTTAATATTTTTTTCCTACTAAAAGTGCAAAAAACCAAATGCGATAAATAAAAAAATAAATAAAAAGAATTTGACTCAAAAGAGAATCGACAAAAATTTCTGATATTAAATGATGCTTTAACCAACTCAGCTACTATCTTATAAAAATTGTTTACCCAAAATATACACATAAAATAAAAATTGATTTTGATCGCCACGGCCTGCATTATCGCCGATTGATTGAATGACAAAAAAAAACGAAACACACGAAAATCCACGAAAAGTGTGCCTTCACTAGTCGTGCTCTTGTGTATTATAATATAGATGTAAAGAAAAACGTTATGTTATCAAAAATCATATAATAATATAATTTAACATGCCTTAAATTTTGTTTTTAAAACCAAAAGAATATATCAAACTGATACCAACAAGATTTTAGTTAAAATTTAAATTTTTATTAAGGCTGATTCATATCAAGGAGACTCGAACGCAAATAAAGTTAAAATGTATTCTAAATTTTTTATGAACCAGCTTTTAAAATTAAAAAAAAGTTCGGAAATATTCAACATTCCAATCGGTATACCACCAGTAATACAAGACATCATAGCAAAAGACATAAATATTTCCAGGCATAAACATCGTCTAATTCTGAAATTGACATTAACGCACATTTAAACAATTTTAAACAATCAAACGGGAAAGTACGATAGATCTCAGAATGTGGCATCAACATAGAATTCCCCACAGTAATCAAAAACAGGTACTCCATGTTGTATTAAATGATAACCAATATAATATTAACATTTTTTATGCCTCACGAAGTTTCGGAAATGTTAATAATTTACCCATTTTCGTGGATGATATCTTCATATTTACATCTGTGCATTATGAATTGATTATAATTGTGGATTGATTCAGTAAAAAATTTATATTGGCATTCCAAATCTACATTAGGCAAATAAATTAATTGAATTGAAAGTTGAAATCTGGAAGGATGTGTGACTTGACTCAAATTGAAGTTGCAGTTTTAAATTAGCAATATAAAATATTGGAAAAAAATTTACTGTGTGTTAATCAGTTCTTATGTGTCTATGTAGTATAGTTGTGTTGTAGCTGTAACTAAATTTATATAAAGAAACGACTGTCAAGGTGATCTACGGTTGTTACAAGTTTGATAAAAATGCCTTTAGCTATCTTAAATTTTAGATGAATAGCATATAAAAATAGTTTTAGAGCTTTTTTTATAATTTAATTTAAAATTACAATTTGAACATATTGTATTTAAGTATACTTTCATGAGTTTTCTTTTTGCATGCATCTAAATATTGAAAAGCTTTTTTTAGTTTAATACTTGAGCTTGAATATGTTATTAAAATATCAGTATCAGATCCAGAGGATAGATATTTGTTGTGATAGTGATCGAACTATAAGTGATACTTGTGATTGATTTTGCATTGAAGTTTCTTCATTTTCGTTCACATATACATCATTGTTTTCAGTTTCCGAATCAGAAGTTTTTCACATTTTCATTATTGTTGTATTGAGTGTTTTTGGTAAAACATATACTCTATATTTTCCGCTAAACATCTTACAATAATTTTGATGCATAATTGAAATGTTCAGTCTAGAAAAATTATTCAATTTCCGCTAGATCTATTTAAACTTCTCAATATTCGCGAATATAAACTTAAATATATAATTGTATAACGAATATAGCAAAATCTATAAATAATCCGAGGCGACTATTGGAATAATCGAATATTTTAGGTTGAAACACACTGATGGCAATAAAGTAATTTTTATATGTACTTAGAAAAGGTTTAAACAAAATTTTTAGATAGATAAAAACGGTTATATTCAAAACCGTAAACATGTCCCTCTATTATCTATAATTTTAATTAACAAGCATTTAAGGTCCTGCGCAGTAGACACCTTTTTATTTTATTTCGATTCTCCTACTCCTTAATGAACTTCTAATATATATAATATATAAGATTGTATATAAAACAAAAATGCGCACACAGTTGAAAATTTTGTAACCATATGATTTTATTATTCAGCAAATACATTATGCATAAGTGAGATCTTATGAAAGTAATAAACAAAAGCAAACAAATCAGTTATTATAATTTATATTATGTACTTGCAAATGAATCTATGTACATTTGCCAAATAAAAACAAAGAAATAAATTCATCTCAAATAAAAAATATAAAAAAGCTAAAACAAACAAAATCAGTTGAATTGTTCATATGACTAGCAAATTCATTTTTATATAGTAGAGTTAGAGTATATATAATTATCCTTATTGAACTTCTAATATAATAGTTGTATATAAAACAATAATGCTCACACAGTTGAAAATTTTTTAATCATATAGTTTTATTATTCTCCAAATACATTATTCGTGAGTTCTTATTAAAATAAAAAACAAAAACAAACAAAAATATAAAAAAAAACAAAAACAAAAAAAAATACAAAAACAGAAAAAATTCATATGACGGGCAATTTCGTCTTTACATAATAGAGTCAAAGTAGCTATCTATAATTATAATTGACAAGCATTTTAACTTTATATTATTTTTTCAATTTACCAAAAATATTCTTAATTTATAAATAAACACGGTTTTGGTTAATGAAAATATAGACCCAAATTTTATTAATTCTCTTGCAGAATTGTGAGCTTAATCTGTTTCAGAATTACATTCATACATAATCCATACATATTTATATACCTACAATTTTGACCAAAATTATTTTTTTTTACTTTTATGAAATTACGTATCTACATAAATCTACTTCACTCATATATAAATAAATAGTATATAGTATATGTACATTTGCAGTAGAAGAAACAGCATTTATTAGATGTACAATAATAAGTGTAAATTGAAAATTTTTGATTTAAACTTTTAAATCAATTTTTTTATTTTTATGTACATAATATGTATATAGGTACCAGGCAATATTTTATTATTTTTGTTTGAATATATAACATTCATAACTAACCGCCAATTTTTATTGTACTATATGTTAGTCCCCTATAATTATAATTGCCAAGCATTTAAGGTCTTGCGCAGTATACACCTTTTATTTTATTTCGATTCTCCTACTCCTTAATGAACTTCTAATATATATAATATATAAGATTGTATATAAAACAAAAATGCGCACACAGTTGAAAATTTTTTACTCATATGATTTTATTATTCAGCAAATACATTATCACCCATATTCTGTTAGACCCATCGTTGACGAGAAGAAAAAATTCATCTCGTCTCGTCTCGCTGAATATGCCTTTCTGTTAGACACTGTAAGCGGCGCGATAGAACATTTTATTTGTTGGTAGTACTGATCATTTTTTACTATCAAAAATAATTATTGGTATATAAACGAAATATGATTTATAAAATTTTTGGAAAGTGTTAGCCCCACTAACTTAGTATTAGTTTTAAAATATTTTTTAAATGAAAAATAAATATATTTTTTAGTTTAGTACATAAACGTAGTAAAACAGTAATAGTAAAGATGGTTTTTTTTTTTAAAAATCAAACACAATTTTAATAATAATGCAAAAACAATAATGAAAAACTGTTTATTAATCTTTACTTAACTATTTTATCTATTCAATTTATTTATTTAATTCAATTTTTTGATAAAAAAAACACAAAACACTTTGACGAGATACTCTATTACAATTTACAATTTTTGACGAGATAAAAAATGGCTATCTCGTCTCGTCAAAGGTCTAACAGAATACAAAACTATCTCGTCAGAGATATTCTCACGCGATCTCGCGAAATGGGTCTAACAGAATATGGGTGTATGTATAGTGAGTTCTTATTAAAATGAAAAACAGAAACAAACAAATCAGTTATTATAATTTACATTATATACTTGCAAATGAATCTATGTACATATGCCAAATAAAAACAAAGAAACAAATTCATCTCAAATAAAAAATATAAAAACACAAAAACAAAAAAAAATCAGTTGAATTCTTCATATGATGGGCAATTTCATCTTTACATAATAGAGTCAAAGTAGCTATCTATAATTATAATTGACAAGCATTTAAGGTCCTGCACAGTAGATACCTTTTTATTTTATTTCGATTCTCCTATTCCTTAATGAACTTCTAATATATGTAATATATAAGATTGTATATAAAACGAAAATGCGCAAACAGTTGAAAATTTTGTACTCATATGATTTTATTATTCAGCAAATACATTATGCATAAATGAGATCTTATGAAAATAATAAACAAAAGTAAACAAATCAGTTATTAAAATTTACATATGGACTTGCAAATAAATCTATGTACATATGCAAAAAAAAAAACAAAAAAACAAATTCAACTAAAATAAAAAATATAAAAACAACAAAAAAACAAATCACTTGAATTCTTCATTTTTATCCTTTTAAGTAACTGTTTCTAAATTTTGGTTATTTGTAGTAATAATATAGTTTTTATTAAAATTATGTATTATGTAGGTATATATATAAGTACCTCTTTAATGACAACATTTTTTATTTTTAGTAGTTTTATCCACTAAATGCCACTTACTATAGGGAATATATCGGAAACGAAGCAGTATATGAGGGACGTGTATTTATGTGTCCTAAATAAAACTTACTAACCACAAAACTTTTTATTAAACACGATACAGTTTCTGCTATATCGTGCGAAGTCTATGTCAGTACGTAAATTACTGTTTTTTTAAAAACTTTAAATTTGATTTCAACTTGAAATATAATTACTCAACAGGGGCCCCTAGTACGATTATAATAGACGAGCTACATGTATGATTATAACCCGGGCAATATTAACGGAGAGAATTTAAAATATGAAATGTCCATACCAGATAAGGACAAATTAATTAAAGCAAACTATTGGTGGTTGGAAAACTCTAATTATAATTAGCACATAGTTTTTTTTAATTAGGTTAAGCAGTTTTAGTTAGATTAAAATAGACTAAGTTAGGCTAGGTATTTAATAAATAATTATTGGTTTTTACCTCCTACTTTTTCAATAATATAATTCAAAGACAAAAAAACTTTGTAAAGTTTGTACATTGTACATAGTATAAAAAATTCCTAAAATTTTGCGTAAAACTAACATAAAAACGAAAAAATTGTTTAGATGTTAATCAAATTAGAAATAAGTAGTTGTTTTTGTAAATTTTTTTAGGCTAGACTAGTGTAAGAATGTAAAAAAAGTGGGAACAAATAAAATTTATATAAAAAAAAAAAATAAAAATAAACAAAATTAAAATTTACTTTACAAAATAAAGAAAAGCTATACACTTAACGCCATAACGCCGAAATGATTGAGTACGTTGATGTGCGATGAGTTACGATGACGTAAGGCGGAAATGATTGAAACTTTGGTATAATTCTTTTATTCTATAAGACCTATTCTTCTACGATAATACTATACAGTCTGATGCTACAATTATTTAAAAAATAAATTCAGCGATGATGTTAGGTATTTTTCAGTAGTAACCACCATTATCAATAATTTTGATAGATTATTTTTGTACTTTGTTGTTTTTTTTTACTAAAATAATTGGTCAAATATACGTTAACTGGTTTTTTTTTTGGACAATCCTAGCCAGTTAGCAGAAAAAAAGAAGGATATAGGAAAAAAAAAAAAAAAAAAAAAAAATTAAGAAAATAAGTATGAAGATCAGAAAATAAATCGAAAAGAAATAGTCCCATATTTTGATAGTCATCTCATAAAAATGAAAATGACAAATGTCATATCATTTAAATGATTTTTTGAGATTTCGATAGTCGGGAAAAATGAAATGAAATTTGAAATTTAAATGAGATGATTTTTGTTTTGAAACGGGCAACACTTTTCGTTTTGACGTGTTTTGGATATAATTAATAAAGAAAGAAATTTTATTTCGAAGAAAAAAGTGAAGTAAATGAAAAAAAATATGTCCAAAAGGTTTGTTCAATATGCAAATTAATATTGAATAGAGTAGAGCCAATTTGTGTGTATTCAACGGGACCGTGTCATATGAACTACATCTTCTAGGTGGTGACTGGTGGAAAGTGCCAAGTTCAAGAAATTGAGCAGCCTCTAGCCAAAATAGGTCCGGGTCCCACTTCACAAAGCCCTCGAAATTTTTTTTTTAACTTGTCTTCAGTAAAATGGCTCATAGGCACGATGCAAACGATGCAAGTGTCGGGACCGAAGACCTTAATTTTTTTTTGTCATCAGTACAATGACCCTTAAATGTGATGAAGACAATAGGTCCGAGGTCCTAGGAATTGGGGCCGAAACTCTATATCACTAGTTTAAATTTTATTTGTCTGGGAAAAAGTTATTAATAATTATTATGAATAATTTTTGAAACACTTAACAATTTCAAAATGACAAAATGTGTCATTTTATCTGAATATATTCATAAAACCCGACTATCGAAATTCGCTTGTTTTCATTTTTTATGATTTTTGTCATTTTTTCCGACTATCGAAATCGCAAATTTTGTTTTTCATAAAAAATGACAGTGAAATGACTATCAAAATATGGGCCATAGTAACAAAAATTTATGGAGAACTTAATATGTAGATATTTTATTTACTCACATCTTCAAAACTTCCAATTTGTATTTTTTGGGGAATGATGTGAATCACTTTAAATTAAGAATATGCAGCAATTCGTAATAATTTTTAAAAATAATACAAGGAAACACAAGGTAATATCATCATCTATTTTATTCTTCAGATCTGAATCATTTGTAAATACATTTATTATGAATTATTTTAGAAAAAGAAGAAATCTTTTCATATTTAATTTTTTGCTTTCTACTCTTGACGCTGGGCGAAATGCTGCTTCCATGATGTTTTCCTATGATATCTTATCTGGCAGAATAAAATGTCCATCTATTATTCGCCTTTATAATATCTATGATCCAGTGCGCGATTTCAGAAGCCAAACATTTTTATATCTTCAAAGTCATAGAACGAACTATGGTTTTTCCGAACCTATATCAAACTCTCAGCGCTTAACAGTTTTTCAGTAATTGACTTCAACTACAGTAGATTCGTTTTTAGGTGAAAAATCATCACATTTTTTGATACATTACAATAATTCTTCTAATTTTAATTAATTATAATTTTATTCTACAAATTTATTAAAATTATTCTCTATTAAAATTTGAATGTACTGTCTTTTTATAATTACTATTGCTATTACTATTAATATTTATTTATACTACTTGTAATGTTTCTTTTTTTAACTTCTTTTATTGAATTAATGTTATTTTAAATTTGAAATTATTTTTATATTTAGAATTTTTGTTTTCTATTTCTAATTTTATTTTATTTTAGTTTTAAATATTTTATAAGCAAAATCTGTAAGGGACAACCCAGTAGATTGAAATAAATAAATAAATACCTGTTTTCAAAAAGTTCCATATTTGTTATTTCTATAAAATTGTTGACCCATACAATTTTGTTTTTCAAATGTTTTATAAAAAAAAATTACTAACTAATAAAGTTGTAAACAATCGTATATAACCATGCATGGACACAGAAAACATCCTGTATATATTACAATCAATTATTAAATAAATAAATAATTAAAAAATTAAATTATTTGGTAAAACGTTTTAATACAGTTAAAAAAAACATTTAGAGCAAAACCAATAAGATTACCAAATACATCAGGAGTAGCAGGATATGACAACATTCAAATATTTTTTTTATTATTTAACTTTTCTGCCTTTAATATACAAACTTAACACTTTCTTATCCTATAAAAAGTTGAAGAAAAACGGTTTTAATGGAACTAGCTACTATTAACATTTAAATTAATTTGAAATTTTTATGTTAATTCTAATTGCTTAATAATTTATTTTTTGTATATTCATAATTATTATTGTATGCTTAGCTATACTACTTTCTTATATGTATAATATATTGTAAAAATAAAGCTGAATAAAGCAATAATAATATTATAAATCGTCTTGTTATTGTAAATAAAACCTAACCTATACCTAGCCAACCTAACTTAACCCAATAATTAACCCTATCTAAACTAACTTAAATTAATTCTTAAACCTAGAATGTACATATTTAATTATTTTTTTCTCCGTACTCCTCTTGGGAGCATAGGTATTCCACTTGACATTTCCATCGTACTCGATTTCTAGCTGCTACTTTCACTTGTATTTCCGAGGCAATCTAATTCCATTTTTAATCTGTTTGTACTGTCTAAGTAGGGGATTGGCCTACTGTAGAAGACCACTTTGCTAACTTTATCTGCGCCTACATGGTAAGACGAAGCCATATATTTCTGCAAGTTGTTGCTGCGATTTTATCCATCTTTGACGTTAAGATGCCTGACGTTACTATGTTTACTGGGTACGTCATGTCACATACTTTTGTCAGTTGTTGACAATTGTGTAATTATTATTAGTGTTTGTCCAATATTATTTATTACGCTACTTGGTTATTGTGTTGTATGATATATATGAGTATTGATATAGATATTGATATGGGTAATATTTTTTATTTTTATAAAGTTATAATTATATTAATTATTTTTATTGATTATTAATTTTATATATAATATTTTTACTATTTTTTTAGTTATATTTTAACCCCCCACATACCACATTTAATACCACATCGTAATTCAAACACATTTCTGTGCTCTAACCGATTAGGCTACGGAAAGGATATGTTTAATACCTATTACTAATTGAATGTACTTTCTAACCACCAATATGCTCTTTTAATGTTTTTGTCTCTGTCTTGTATGGACATATCAATATGATTATTTCCGTTACTGTTGTCAAGTTCCAGTTCATATTCTATCGCTTTACATGTGGCCACTATAGTGATATCGTATGGGGACATAATTTTGGTTTTGGATAAAACCATTTTGGTCAAGAAATATAAAATGCTTAGAGGTTATAAAACCTATGCACAAAATTTTCTTTATGTACTCCTCATTGTGGTCAAATATATGAGATATTAAACCATTTTCTGATGCAGTATTTTCTGCTCTTACATAATGTTTTCGAACGAGATTTATCATAAAACTGTCGATTCTGTTTATGTTTGATTCTTTGTACCGATATTTATTTGAATAAAAATGTTTGTAATTGGATTCGGGCTTGCAGTTTTTATTAATACAAACTCTTATGCACTTTCTTTCAAACTTGCGGATTTTTCCATTAAACTTGCGCTGATATTATACCATACAGGTATACCATACACAAGTGTTGGCCTAATTAATGTTTGATAGCAAATTATTTTTACCCTATTACTTATGTTTTTATTGTAAAAAAGTTTTTTTACTGCCATGAAGGATTTGCTACCTTTGGAAATTGTATATTTTACATGCTCAGAGTAATTCAAGTTGCGAACAACAAAGATATAATAATGATGATATATATATAAAATGAATAATACTAGAAGATTAAAAATAATTAACCGTGGAACATATTAATAAAATTGATAAAACGAGTTACAGATCAATCTAAGTTGGTGATTGATATTTAACTAAATTATGTAAAAACCTTGAATTCTCAATTTAACACAAACTAATTATTGTACTGTTCAAACATTGTTCATGATGTGGCAAATCTAAATTTATTTTTCGTTTTTAAAATTCTAATTGCAAAATTTATGATAGCAATATTACTTTTATTTTTTTATTATTTATAAATTTATATTAGTTTACAATTATAATTCGAAAATTATATTAACCTCATATTACAAATATAATAATTTAAATAATAATAAATATAATAACAGAACAGCTAACTTTGTGATGATCTTTAAAGTCACCTACAATCCAGTGCTACTGCAAAATAAAATTTGAAATCTACCCCTATATACACAAAACAATAACGGTTTTTGCTTTCTTGAGAAATTAAATAACAAAATTAATAATTTGATATGAAAAAGCTAAGAATAGACTTAAACTAGGAAATAATTCAAAATCAAAAATATTTAATTTGAAAACATATTTCAGCAACACACCAACAAATCAACTCAAAACCACAAACAAGGAAGCCGATAGTCCTGATAAAGACTGATTTTTATTTATTATAGAGAAATATAATATGAACAAAAAAGTACTTGACAAAATTCAAATTGTTAAAAATCTCACAATAAGACAGTTAATAATTGAATAAATTAAAATAAGACAAAAGAAACAATCCAGTCGGCTTTACCGTTTTTTTTCACTTGCTTATTCGTGTATAAAGGTGTCGTTTGAAACCTAATGTTTGGCTTAACTTAAAAAAAAATTACAATTTATAGCGATTCAAAAGAAAAATCACGCAAAAAATAAATTATTAAATAGAAATATTAGAATAGCTAGAAATAATAGACAAGTAATCGAAATAATCTAAAAAACCAATCAATAATAAAAACAAGAAGAACTCTTTAATTAAGAGAAAAAATAGAGCAAAAATGTACGAACTTAAAATAAAATAATACAATTTTACATGAAGATAAAAGCAATGAAAAATCAATTCCAATCCAGACTAAAAATAATTTAAATGGATTGGAAATTTCCTCATCGTTCGATGCATGTCTTAATTGACGGATTCATATCCGACGAAAGTCATATTAACGCGGTTGTTCCTCAAGGATCAGTTCTCTCTCCTACTCTCCTTTTGAAATTTATTAACGATCTTCTCCAATCAACTTTCAATCCTATCCATAGTTTTACAGATGACAGCACTCTAGTAGCATCCTTCGGTTTTCATCGAAAATCACATGCTACAAAACCAGTTATTGATACTAAACGTAACATGATGGTCAGCACGCTCAACCATGACTTAGCCATTATTTTCAACTGAGGGAAAAGTAATAGAGTTGAGTTTTACACCTCCAAAACTCAAAGCTCTTTAGTCTCGCGAAAAACTACCCCCACTCTATTATTCGGGGGTGTTCATATTCAGTGAACTGAACACTTGAATATCCTGGGCATGAAGCTCAACAATAAAAAGATATGGAATCACCATATCTTTGACATTGCTAAAAATGTTAGGGTTTTTTGAGTCGCTGCAAAACGTATTTTTCTCCCCAGGACATGCTAAATATCTATAAATCATACATACGACCCAAGTTGGAATACAATTCCCATATATGGGCATCACGAACTGCACTAAATTTTCTTGACAAAGTTCAAAAGCGAGCCATTATTGACAATCCTAATGTGACATCCTTCCTTGTACCACTTGAAAATCGTCGTGTTGTTGGAGCACTTTCTCTATTTTGTAGATATCTGGTAGGTTTAGGACGATTTGTTCAGACGAAATTAAAACTCTAATGCCACCTCTAAAATATTTCCGCCGAGGAACAAGAGAAGCATCAAGTTCCTACCCCTATACTCAGTGCAAATTCCAAGGTGGCCCAAAACTGGCTATGGGAATTCATTTGTAGTAAAATTTTCCCGAATTTTAAACCATATTCCAACAAACGTGTTTCCCCAATGCAAAAACATACTTAAGTTCAATCTACAAAAGTTCAAGAGTAATATTAATAAATTTATTCAAAAAGTCTCTACTGATCAAAGGGATATTTTTCTTTCTACAATCCGCAATTAGTCCAAGCTATACATTCGTGGATAAAGGTATCGTTTGAACCCTAGCTTAACTTAAAAAAAAAAAAAAAAAATTGTCACGACAAAAATAAAGTAATACTGAATGAAAGCAAAACTATCCACCTATTAATAATTGACAACCGCAAACTTTCGCCAGGTCTTCGACTTAATAAAAAGATATGTGATAGAAGCTTTCTTTCAAAACTTGGTAATCTCTCAAAAATTTACAAATTTTATTATGCTAACATTCAGACACACCAAGTGCAAGGTAGCAATGCCAAATAAAAAAACGGACAAATTTGAAATAAAAAACATGAGTCAGACAAAAGACGATGCTATAATTTTTCTATTTTACACGCAATAAAAGATTTAGGATACATCAATAGCAATTGTAGCTGCATCCATTGATGAATTAAAAGAATTATTTCTGACTCTAGATAAAAAAAAAAAGTTGCTATACTGTAGGAAAAGTAATGAGGCTTAGACAAAATATATAAAGATCTACCCGCACAGAAACTTGTCGATTCACCCAAAATATATAACAATAAATTATTACATATCTAGGCTTTATATATAATATAATAAATTTCAAACAGAAATTCTACGCACACAAAGGCCTTTTAAAATCTAAAGTTTTAAACAGGACAATTAAATTTAGAGTGTTTAAGACTATGTATAATACATTCGGTCTTAACCTTTAGTTACAAAGCTTTGACAATGACAATTAATCGTCGAAAGAATACTGTTGGACCCAAAATAAATAACGATGGTGAATATACCAAATAAGATGAAATGAGAAGTACTAATATATGGAGATAATATTGTTTAAAATTTATTAATGCACAAAAATTAACATTGGAAAGCCATCTAATAAGGTTGAATGAGCAGAATATTCCAAAAAGGATATTAGACGCAGGATTGTGGCTAAACCAAATCGAGAACAACTTTCGAATGATTATAGTTTAGGATGGAGAACAGTTTCACAAGATATACCAGAATGGAGGAAAGTTGTACACAAGGTTCATCCAATGCTATAGAACTAACTAAACTCCTTCTTTTCTTTTAAAAAAGGCTATTAAACAAAAACAAAATCATTTAAAACAATGATTGGCAAACAATATCTAAACTTTGGAATACAAACACATATACTGGGTAATAGTAACCATAATAATTCGAATTTAGCATAATATTTTCACCGATTTAACAAAACAAATTTTCCAAATGATCATGCAAACAAACAAAAAAAAAAAAAATCAAAAATGTTTTTAAATAAATTGTCCTTGACATGTCCTTTTCATTAATATTATCTACATGTGAATGTATTTATCATAGCAATAAACATAGGGATGTTTTTGAAAAATTCGTAATACATACTTTACTTACTTTACAAAATTTCGCACTTGTAACGAAAATTATTTGAAAATTAAATAAAAAATTTTACTTTTAAATTTAATACAAAAATATTTAATTATATTTTATCTTTTTTATTAAATATAAATTTTTTTTACATATTATTATTATTTACCTTTGAAAACCTACCTAACACAAAGTTAAATAATTTAATCCTTAAAGAAAAACACAAACACAACAATATTTTATTCTCTTAATTTTAAATGCTATCGTTTCCAAAGGAAAAGAATTTATAAGGAAGTGTACTCACTCGTATGTATTGAAATAAGGATATTAAAATTAATATAAGGGCGTATTCCGGGTGTGTATTTACCTAAATTTAGAATCTGCAAGTTTTCAATTTATCCATACATACATACTTCAAATAAGTTATACAAATCCTGCACACAATTTGTTGAATTCTATATAGTACTATCAACTATGAATGTACGTACGCACGTGTGCATTTCATTTTCGAAAAGATCTACAATTCTAAATTTAGTCAGATTTATATTGTCATGTATGGGATTTGTGTTACGTAAAAGCGGATAAGAAAAATTATTGAAATGTTCCAATAGGAATTGTATCTATACATAAAATATCCATGATTTTGACATACTTATATAATTTTTGTACACATTAAATCAAGCATGTATGTATTTAGTATGCGAGCCCAATATACATCAAATTGTGTTTGCCAGTGTGTAGTACAAAAATTGTCGATTCTGTTTAATATCCTCTCTTATTGAATGCACACATAAGAACACATAATTTCTATAAATAATGTATGTACATATGTAAACCTACGCACTTTTTTCAATATTTTTAGAATGTGTTATATAATTTGTATAGGTATGCGTTTAAAGCCTTTTAACTCAAATTTTTAAATACAACAAATCTATATAAGTATGTAGGAAATGAAGGTGCATTTGATTTGGACATGGATTGATATTCATTATTCATAAATATTATTTCCTATCTAATCTACATAAAGAATAAGGAAAAGGTAAAGTAATTTCAATATGTGTGTGTGTGAATTTATATATGTATATATATATTATTTGTATACAATATTTTTATATAGAAGCAGTGATTTGGGGGGTTGTGTATTTATTCTTTAGGAAAAAGCTATTTTCATTTTTTTTATTGTGAAAAGAAAGACTGAAGTTTTAACTTTTTACTGAGTTGTAAGCCAAATATGATTATGTTAAATTATAATAGGAGTAATTAAGCACGTAAGGGTTAACGAAAAAAATGAAAATTTTACAACTCTCTTAATAATGGATGGGTTAGGTACACATAAATTTATTTGAATTTTTTCTAATTGTTGAGCTAAATTAAATAAAATATGTATACTTATGCGCACTTAAACACCCCTGACTACGTGTATATTTGTGATACATTTTTCATGCTTACGTCGATTCAAATATTTACAGGTGTGATCGTTATAATGATTATAAGTGATACAGGGTGTGTCACTAATATTTACTAGGTGAGCAGGAGGGTTGAGATATCCTTTTTGTTTTGTCTTTCAAAATGAAAATCTTCGGAAAAAACCATACCATGATCGGTAACTGAATAGAGACTGATATCAATTGCAAGATTTTTCCTTTCTAAAGACAACTACATATTTTATCTTAGATGTGGTAAAAGATCTTAGTCAAGAATGTTTTAGCTACACGTAGGTATACTAGTTCATTTTGTTCTAGCTCTAGTTCAGATGCGGAATTACTGGGCGCAGAATCCTGGGTTGCTATTATTCGTTCAACTTTTAGCTAAATATGATAATGTAATGAAGCAAGTTTTGAGTATGCCTAATTTTAAGAGCAATTCTTACTGCTGATATTAATAATTCACCTTTTTTATACAATTATAATGGATACAACACAAAATGTATAATTAATTTAATTTTATTATTTCGACTGAAATAAGGCTACATAAATGTACAGTCAAAATTTAGAACCCTTTTCCAGGTAGGATGTGGGCCATCTTTCTATTACATGTATTATATCTACTTATTTAATGCTAATAGAAATTACAACATAATTTATCAACCACACTATTGCTGTACTACTGAAATTTTAAATCTGCTAAAAAACATATTATAAAATCAAGTAAATGTAGGGGTCAAGGTTATGATGGTTCGAACATCATGAATTCATGAATGGGATATGCAATGGACCAATGGTGTCTAGGCCCTATTTAAGACCACCACTTAAATGGTATGTAGGTACATATACATTGCGCAGCACACAATTTAAATCTTGTTTCTAACGATGCGGTTAAAAGTTGAATTGCAATTTCTTCATTTTTTACAATTCTGGAAAATGTCTATTTATCTTTTGGAAATAGCATTAACATGTGGGATCTACTACCTAAATTTACAGGAGAATCACAACTAACATTAAAAATATTCAATTCAACGCGATGGGCAGGACATCTCTTTTGACCGTTAAAACTCGTTTTCTTGATATTTATTATATCATTATTGGCTTATTTATTATATAACCTCTATCTGAGATATCGATAAGAAGGGAAAAATGTGAAGAACGCCAAGAAGCATTAAGAGTACAAAAAAATTTAAGCACTTTCGAATTTATTTTTTTATACGTGCAGCTTTGGTCTACAAAACTGAGGGAAGTAAATATACCATCAAAATTGTTGCAAACCTAAAACTTACATCTTATATGACACCTTCAGCATCTCTAGAAAAAATCTGCAAAAATTTAAAAAGTATAGAAATATGTTTGGTTCAGTAAAATTTGAAGCGGTAGAAATATTTAATGCGACGAAATTTGGCACGTTAGCGCAATATTTTATCAGAAAATAAGTAAAATTGTGAAGAGGCATTTTAACGAGTTATCCACAGATTACCGTTTTGACAAGGAAATTTTTCGTATCAATATTTTTACATAAGTTTTGGACGTCGTGATCAAACAACTCGAAAATAGATTCAAAGGAATGGATACAATTATTTTCCTGCATTAATGCTAATGGTAATGAAGAAAATTCTGCATAAACGATTCAAAGAAAATATAGTGAAGATAGTGAAGACTAATCAAAAGAATTTCCGGCTCAAATGGTTATGGTAAAGTGATGCACGATGAAATATGAAAAATATCATCCATACGCGAATTCGCTGACCTTTTAATGGTAAAATTGTCAAATGTAGTTGTAAGCAATCCACAGGTGATAATAGCATTTTTATTACTTCTCCCCGTTACTGTTGTATCAGCTAAACAATCTTTTTCAAAACTTAAAATAATTAAAAATTATATGTGTAATGCCATTGGTAAAAGCCATTTAAGCGATCTTGCAATACTTTCCATTTTTTTTTTTGTTATAGCAAAAACTTAGGTTGTGCACTTTTGAGTACTTGACTATTTGGAAAAGGAAATCATAGTTAAAGGAAAGGAAGGAAAAAAGGAGAAGAAAAGTTTTGTGGAGAAGAGCGATTAATTTTGTTAATATTCGTTCTAAATCTCTGTAAATCATGAATGAAAAATCCCTCTCTTATTGGGAATGCTTCGATTGGGACGCGATTCCACAATCAAAATGTTCTTTCTATAAAAGAATTTCCATAACCGAACTTAAACCATCTCGGAATTTCCACTATTAGAGGGTGGGTCCTTGATGCCTCTAGTGTTATGCGATGAAATTGCTTGAGAGGAGGAAGAAGTAATTTTATTTCCTTGGAGCAAGGCCCAACACCAAGTATAGATATCTATAAAATAGAGTAAGTGCTCCAACAATACGACGATGACCCAGTGGTATAATGGATGAGGCCTAAAAGACGAATCGCGCGATGTTGAACTTTGTCCAAAAAATTTAAAGCAGTTGTTGGCGCTCCTGCCCAAAAATGTGAGTTATACTCCATTCTGTCTTTGGGTCATTATATATGCTTAAGAGGTCCCCAGATGAAAAATAAGCTTTGCAGCGACTCAAAAACCCTAAAAATTTAGCGGTACTTTCGGCAATATCGAAAATATACTCATTTCAGGGCTATTTTGATTCACTCGCATTTCAAAAATGTGGAGGCCTTTAAGTCGCTGAATAACTTCATTTTGAAACTGGAGAGTTAGTTAGAATGTTGTTAGCTTGTTACTAACAAGATATCTTTGAGTTTTTGAAGTATTTACCTTGACTTTACCCCGGTCGACAATTTTGGCTAGGTAGTGATTGAGCTTTTTTGGAGTTGACTGCGGAAGCTGTGGCATTAGTTTTAAGAAAATCATATGATGCTACTAGAGTGCTGTCATCAGGTAAGCTATGCATTGGATTGAAAGTTAATTTGAGAAGGTTATTAATGGCAATGAGAAATAGGGTGGGTGAAAGGACAGAGCCTTGTGAAACACTTGCATTGATTTCAAGTTGGTCGGAAAACGAACCGTCAACTGAAACTGTGATAGATCGATTTAATAGAAAACTTTCAATTCATTTTGAAAAAGTTGACCAAAGGACTATATCGTTGCATTTTGCTATAAGAGCAGAATGCCAAGCTCGATCAAAAGCCTAAGATATATTCAGAACTACAACAGTAGGTTCACCAGATTGATGAAGGCTGGTGTTGAGCTTTTCGCATCAGAGGCAGATTATGAGATCACCGGTGGAAAATTTTGGGCTCAAAAGCCGTATTGACTATCATGAATTATATCTCTACTATCAAGATATTTGTTCAACTTTAGATTGATTAAGCTTTCCATCGTTTTCGAAATAATGGATGTAATAGCAATGGGTCTATAGTTCGAAGGATTGCTTTTGTCACCTTTTTAGGAATAGGATAAACATGGACAACTTTCAATATACGGGTAAGTTCCTGAAGGAAATTACAAATGGAATAAGTGTGCAGAAGCTTAGAAATGGCGAAGGCAATGTGTCGCAGCCAATTAAGGTAAAAGTGGCTGCAAAATTGGAAATGAAAACCATCGTTACCAATTTTGCAAATTTTTTTTGTTTTTGTTTTATTTATTTTTTATTTGGCTACACTCTTTTTGCTTTATATTTTGCACCTGAGAAATTAATAAAATATAGTATAAATAATAATTAGACAAAAAAAATAAATAATCATAGAAAACAAAAAAAAAGATTTTATTCTAAAAACATTTTATTCTTCTGGCCAAACTGTGGTTTTAATCAGTAAGGCAGTTTCAACATTTGCATAACGATCACAACGATTATCAAGTTTTATTCTTTTCACCTTCTTTGATATTTTTGGAATATGATGGGTCATTA
The DNA here is from genome assembly GCA_963942445.1 of Argyra leucocephala. Taxonomy (NCBI): domain Eukaryota; kingdom Metazoa; phylum Arthropoda; class Insecta; order Diptera; family Dolichopodidae; genus Argyra; species Argyra leucocephala. The sequence continues at coordinate 26,575,572 of OZ012678.1, read as the reverse complement.
ATTAATTGTCTCTATAATTTACAGAATTTTTATTTTTTTTTTCTCGAAAATATGTTTAAGTTTTATTGAGTACCTATGTGTATCTGTCTGACACAGAATCAGAGTTATATCTCTTATACTCAAACAAACTTCAACATGTAGTTGTAAATTTGGAACCTAGAAAACAACATTCCAGTTCAAGTTTTTTTTCCTTTTTCTTTAAACATGCTTCATGTCAATGTAGTGTATACCTAGAGATTTGGTACTATTTGGAGAATAATAATCTTATTTATTTCAATTAGACAAGGTTTACTTGTATTTCTATTTGTAAAGTTAACTTGGCCAAATTTAATTTCTTTAAAGTTGATTTTCGGCTTTATTTTCCACTGATAAATAGATTAAATGCTTCTTGGAGTTTCGTTCTATCTTCATCAATGTTGGGTTCTACTACCAGAAATGCAGTTTCGTCCGCAAATGTTACTTTTTGGTACGTACGGAAGGAGCTAGAAGGCATAGAAAAGTGTTGAAATGAAAAAAAAATTGTATTGGGGTGTATTTTCAGTCCTCAAGAGCTTATGTGATTTTAAAAAATAATTTCGAAATAAATTAAAGACTTTGTTTAATTTTCTAGCCAAATAAAAAAAATTCTTCGCAATGTGCGTCTAAATTTATTTAGCATGCAAAAAATGCATCTTTGTAAATAAAGATTCGTTAATGCACAAAAAAATAATTCTACCTAAGTTCCTGCCAAGAACTAAAAAAAATTATTTCGAAATTGGTTAGAACACAAGAATAATATAGTAAAAACAACATCAGGCAACGTTACAGCTCTTTGTTAGCGACCATTGGGAATCTGAGAAACTATTTTCTCATACAGTTGTCCGTTGACCTCAGTTTTGGATGATCTTCTTATATAGTTCAGTTTATCAGTAGGTCCTAATCTGTATCAGAACGATATAGTGTTTTCTAGCTTGACTGAAGCTATAGTTTGTTTTAGACAATGTTTATTTATGATTAACTACATTTTTTATTTATCGTTATTGCCAAATTCGCCACATATTAACTTTTTGTCAAACGATTATGTTTATTAAAAATATATAAAAAAAATTTGTCGGTCATAAAAATCTTTGATGTCTGCCAATATTTCATCTCTCTACGAAGGTTTGGTCTGCCATTGTACCTTCGGATGTGGATTCGGAGATTCCGTTGGTTGAAGCCATTTTCATCCATCCGCTCTTGATGTCCGAACCAATGTTTGATGTAGTCTTATACAATTCATATAGTTCGGCATTATATCACCTCGTCCAGATCCCATCCGAATAGTTTTTAGGACCATATATTATATCGGTCAAGAATTTCCTTCTCGAAGATACCATTAGGTGTACATGCTCACTTGCGATATTTTTACATTCATCCTTAATTATATTTGAAAATTTAAATAAAAGATTCAAAATTTATGAATTGTAACGATAAGAAAAAACGATGTACGAAGATTTGATTAGTATGGATGTTGTTTTGTATTTGTAAATTTTCTGTTGATAAAATAAAAAGGAAAAATTGTTGGTGTAAAGAAAATTAATGATAATTTGCAAACGAAAATAAATATTGATGGCCAAAAATTAACTCATAATTTGAATAAGGAAAACAAATATATAAAACCATATAGGTTAAGTCTTGTATAGAGTTACTGTATGTTTAGACAATGCGAAAGGTAGGACCATATACTTGCTTATTCGGATATTTAACGTTACTAAACCAAATAAAAAGAAAAATAAAAAATAGAAAAATTAAATAGATAACATAAATGTTTTCACATAATATACACTGCTGTGAAAAAAGAATGGGACAGTTTAAATTTCTGCCTGCAGTTCATCTAATGAACGCAATTACATATTACGAAATTTATAAACCGGTTGACTTTTTTGTTCTGCAGGTATATTTATCTATCCAATCGGTATTGGATACATAAAGGACTAAAATTTTAAATATTGATTAGTTGTGAATATAAAGAGTGTGAAGTGTAATACTAATTAGAATAATAATGGGAAAAATAAGTAACCAGTTAAAGAGCAATATTATTGTGCTATCACGGCTAAATTTATCAACAAGGCAAATTGCTGTAAGATTGTGTTGCTCTAATGACAAAGTGGCTTATATTTTTAAAAAAATTTCGTGAAATGCAGGGTTTTGGTAGGTCTAAAGGATCAGGACTACCTTGTAAGAAAACGCAGGTGGAAAACCAATTCATAAAAATTTACAGTTCGAGAAATTGTTTCACAACGTCTGCAGATTATCGAAACGCTCTGTATATAGCAAGCGGAACCAAATTTCATTCAGTTTGGTACGATTTAGACTATTGAACGAAGGACTAAATGTACATCGCCCCAGTAAAGAAGCCCGAGTTAAAGCCAATACATAAGCACAAAACGCTTAAATGGGTAAAAGAACACGCTTCCTGGATAGAGGATATGTGTGAGCAGATAATGTTTTCAAACGAAAGCCAATTCAAAGGTTACGACAGTGATGGCAGACTGTTGATCACACGAAGAGTAGGAGAACGAATAAGCAATTAATACATGTAAATGTTGCCACCGAAATCTGATGGTGTAATGGCATGGGAATGTTTCTCCGATCCAGAAATAGGTAGATTATGCTTTGTTTCTGCAAAAATTAATGCGAATATTTATATAAACATTTTGGAAAATGAATTGGAGCTTTCTGTTCATATGTTCTTTGGAGACACTTGTGACTTCATTTTTCAACAAGACAACGCTCCTCGCTACACTGCTTTTATATTTCTTAAGTAGGTTAGATACTGTACTCTCATCTCTGAATATTTTTGTTGGTAGAACACAGTTAATTTCTTAACGGCTTAAAGGCTCAAGATCACATGAAAGACAGACAGATCACAGTAATGAAATGGCCTCCATATAAAGCCCAGACGTAAATCCAATTGAAAATCGTCTAGGAACCACGGAAGACCTCAAAACTTTAATTGGAACCACATGGAGCTCAATACCATTTTTAACATTGAAAAACTTGTCCGACTCCATGAGGAGAAGATGTGAAGCAGTAATTGCGGCTAACGGAGGACAGTATAAACTATTAATTTTTTTATTTGAAATATTGCTTCTTATAATATAAGAGAATGAAAAAAATGTATAATATAATTTTTGTAATAAAAATTTATAAGATAACAGAATATCTTTTAATTAATATTTTTTACAGTTAAACCCAGTACTTTCTAACAACACAAAAATTACTCAAAAAATTAATCGAAAATTAAAATGTGTCCCATAATTGTTAAGGTTTTCTTAGATATGGAAATAAATAATTAAAAAAATAATAGTATAAATAAAATATTTCCAAAAATTTACAACTTTCCAATTTTTTTCACAGCAGTGTATACCGGGTGGTCCAGAGCATGCGTATCAGCTTTTTAAGAAGGGAAGGAGCCGTTATTTTAAAAGTTTGTAACTAAATCGAGGGTTCTCTATCGATTGGTGATATTTTGAACTTCCGGAAAGGACCCCAAATTGGTTTTTTAAGACCAAAAATAGCCGAAACTGGCCGAAATCGAGATTTTCAAATAGGAAGGGGTACTTTTAATGCAAATTCAGATTCTACGATAAAAAAATAAGAAAATTATGTTAAATGATTTTTTTTCGTTTTCTTAGTATTTTTCTTTAAAATTAATAACAATAAAACAAAAATGTTCAATATTTTCCTTTGGTAAACTAAAATTAATGATAATCATTTTTATAAATTAATTTGTTTTCCATGTTATCATATTTTTTATCTCAGTATTAGGTTCCTACAAAGTTTAAACAAAAAAAAACAAAAAACAAAAAAACAAAAAAAAACAAAAAAAAAAAATTTACTTTACAAAAGTTACTTATTTTTTAACGTAGAATGCGAATTTGCATAAAAAAGTAACCCTTCTTATTTGAAAATCTCAATTTCGGCAAATTTGGGCGATTTTTGATCTGCAAAAACCGATTTCCCTTCCTTCCCATTTGAATTTGAAAATATCACCAATCGATAGAGCACCCTTGATTTAGTTGATAAAATTTTTATTCAATTTTAAAGTAACGGCTCCTTCCCTTCTTAAAAAGCTGATACGCATGGTGTGGCACACCCGGTATATAGTTATCAATTTATATATTTAATCTGTAAATTTTAAAAAATTCGGTACAAATATCTGAACCATTTCATAGCCTGAACCATTTCTTTTAAATGATAGATTATTAGGCGAATTCAAATATTTTTTTAAATTTTTTTTAATTTTCAATTAACTTTGGGTCTATAAACTTGGGTGTCAGACAGATTTTTTGTAAAAAATAATACTAACCCCGTTTTTACAATAAATGTAGTTTATAAGGAAATTTTAAATTAATGAACACATTTTATTACTTTACAAACATTACTTTTTAAATAAAATATAATAAAAATTGCTTACCATAGTTATAAACAAAAAAAATATATAAATAAATTGAAATAAAAGTAAACATTAACATAAAAACTTTTTTAAATGGCTACCAAATATAATTATTAGAGCAAAATTAAAAAAAAAATTTTTTGAAATAAAACACTTTTTATTAAACTTTCTCGACTTTCTAAATATTCAGAGTTTCCTTAGCAAAATCTTAAAATATCTGGCTTTTTAGAAAAAGTATGAGAGATTTTTGTTTTTTCAAAAATTTTCAATTTTGAACTAGGTACAATACAATACCTGAATATATAGGCACGTACACTATATATGCCAGCCAAATTTTTGCCGTTTCCGGCGATCTGCAATACAAAATCAGAATATTTTTTTTTTTACATTTATACCATTCTAATAAGAATACACAAACTCTGCTTTTCTTATGGCAAATTTTTACCAATTTTTATAAATAAATGGGATCAAGGCCTTACAGATTTTTCTTACCACTAAGTTTCTTCATACTAAATTATTAAAAAGAAATATATAAAAATCTATTGCAAAAAATTTATGATTTTTCTCTTAAATATAATTAATAATTAAAACCAATTAAGCAAACTAAAGCATTAACTATAGGTTCTGAAAACCAATAGTTAGTCCTATGTGCATCGAGATACAAAAATCGCGTAGCTCTAAAGTTACGGATTGGAGTATAAAAATAAATTTAAGAGATATGAACAATTCATTTTGGCTAATAAAATGTCAGAAGAGAACATTATTGCTGCAACATTAGACCTAGTTTCAAGAATATTAATCTTAATAAGCTTACATTTTAATACATATAGTTAATAATGTGAGGCTCCCAATTAAATTTGCGAAAAGAAAACTTAATCATATTTTTTTCAACGGATTCAATTATTTTAATATGTTTAACATAAAAAGGTATTCAAATATAGGCGAAGTATATTCAATATGAGACCGAACCAAAAAACTATATAACGCTTTAAATGTGTAAGGGTCAGAAAATTGTTGAGAATTTCGCTTGATGAAACCAAGCAGAGAAAATGATTTTGAGATGATGAAATCTATATGAGGAGTGAAAGTTTATTTATTATCTAAGATCATAACTCTCTCATAAGTCCCTAATCTGATCTACACATTCTAGTAGAGAATTATTCATTAAATATCTTTAAATTTAATAACGCTACTGTTTTGACGAAATGTCATAGCTTTATATTTATTTATATTTAATTTAAAACCATTAAACGAACACTATTCATAAAAATTATCAATGTCACTTTTTCTAATCTAAGACAGTCATCATACGATTTAATCATCAATTAGAATCATCAACAAAAGATAAGATAGGATTCCAAATTTCATTAAAATTACATCATTCAAATATATATATTAAAAATAACAATGGGCCATACTATAGCCACTTCTAGTTTCCCACAGGGTACACAACATATGAGTACCATGTTGAAAACCAGAAGTGGCTACAAATGGATAGGATCTAATATTCAATATTGATACTGTGAGTTTCCTATGAGATATGAACAAATCCATTTTAACGTGATACCATATGGATTCCCAAAGCTTCCAATTTTATGAGAAGTTTATTATGAACAGCCTCGTCAAAGGCTTTAGAAATGTCAAAAAAATTCAACTTCGACTTGTGGATCTACAGCCATGCTGATTATCAGAAATATATTAACCTTTAATTAAAATATAGATTTTATCAGTAATGATTGATTCGAAAAGGTTTTTGGGATAGCTGAAAACTTACCAATAGGCCTATAGTTTTCAACAATCAATTTAGATCCAAACTTGAATAATTGGATGGTATTAGATAGTTTCCAATCATCTAAAAATAGGCCTTCTTGTACATAATGTACAAATTGTACAATTTAGAACTATATTATGAATATCATTCGGACCTGCACTAAGATTCACATCAACTTTATTGATCTTATCAAAGATATCTTTATATGAAAGTGTTAGTTATCCTAATTCAATAATTTGAGAGAGTTTACTAAAAGATGTACAATTTAATTGAGGTTCATCAAAGACTGACTCGAAATATTGGGCAAATAAATTGCATGCAGTTAACAAATTTGTAACAGTGGTGCCATTATAAAATATAACTTGCCGAAAACCTGAAGAGTGCCTACGAAGTACGAATATTAATGAATTTAAAAAAAACATTTACTATTTTGTTTAGCTTTTAATTCTTAGTCTAAGATAAAGCTATTATATAAAAATTTACTTAGAAAATCAAAATCAAATTCGTTCAAAAACAATCTTATCAGCCAAAAGGGAAGTAGATTTATACTTTTTATGAGTATTGTTTTTAACATTTTTTAGTGATAATATTCTCTTATTGTACCAAGGACAGCGATAAGATTTATGGGAACATTTTATTGGAATGAAGTTAGAAAAACCGTTAGATAAAATAAACTTAAAATTGTTTATAGCAATCTTCAGGCCAATCGATGCCCAAATTTAAAATTAAATTAAGGTTTATTTACAATTTCTAGAAATAAATCGCAGTAATGAAATTAAAATTAATTAAAATAGCAGGATGATACAAATCTTTCTTAACAATTGGAAAGTCAAAATTAATTCCGAAATAGCATATAAAATATATTCTTAGATACAAACACACTAGTTATCTATCTAAAATTTGATTAACAGTTGTTAATTTGAATTAAGTCTAATGATGTTAGTATATCAATCACAATAGAGTCCATTTCATTAACATTGAAAGGCACTAAAAATATATTAATATTATTATCAAGATATTTCCAAGAGATACCAGATAAATTAAAATCACCTAAAAATATACAATAATAATTTATATCACTATTAAAATTTTCAGCTATACCATTTCTAATACATATTATCTATATGCTGCTTAGTACCAAATAAACTGGTGGATTTGGATAGAAATATAGACATATAAGTACACATAAAATATGCGTAAGTATGAGCTATAGCTAAAAAAGAGACCTTTCCAAAAATGTATAAATATTAGGGTTTTCTGGTAAAATATGGATAAGGTTTTTAAAGAACGACACAAAATATTATATATTTAATAAACCAACAGATATAACGGTTTATATAAAAACATTAAAACATCAAGAATAATTTCAAATGTCCTTTTCGTCCTTAAAGTGTAAGATGCGCCATTAAAGATATTATATTTTTAGAAAACAGGGAATATCAGTTATCCTTAAGACATAGTCACTTGGTTCTACAATGGGTACAACATTTGCTTCAGCAGAGCCCTAAATAAAATAGTAAATAACCGAGAAATTGCTAGTAATTTCAATAAATATAAAAGTGTATTCCAGATACCAATAAACACTTTAAAAAAAATAATGAGCAAAGAAGAACTTAGTGATGCGATAGTTAATGAATAGTATAAGTAGAAGTTATAGTGTTGCCCCAGAAATTTCAAAAGAAACCTTGATCGGTCCAACAGAAGAATTCAAAAATACTAGAAGGTTGAAGAGTTCAGTTCAGTCCTATTATATTATAACTGTCTTAGAACCAGAGTGGCCTAACCAACATCAACATTTTATTGCGAAAAATTCATTTGCAAAATTACCCAATTTTAGAGTGTTTATAAAATCTTTATTTTAATGGTACCGACTTCCAACTAAAACTTTTTAATCATAGTTTTTTCAGTACTTACCGCCGCACTTATTGCTATTTAGGTCTAGTTTGAAAAAAATTTTGTGTGTTAGGCCACTTTACATATACATGGGAAAAATTAAAAAACACTAGTGGTTTAGGCCAATATTTTAACTTTTTTAATGTCATTATTGAAAATAAAGATAATTCGATGCTTTGCAACAATACTCTGACACAACTCAATAAACTTGTTTTTCATAATAACGATTTGAAGTTTTTTTTTATTTGAGATAAGAAAACAGAAATATATAACGGAAAGATTGGATTTAATCCAGTAAAAGAAGTTAGGAAAAAAAATTATTTTGTTAATTCAGTGCAATTTTTGTCGTTTTGAAATCCAGATTGTTGAGAAATTTGGAATTCATGAACCCACTTTGAGTTATGCCAGTGTTGATCTGAAAGACTGCATTATTTTGAATTGAAAAATACAAAATAATGCTATAAGTTTTGCAACAATAACGACTCAATTCAAAATATGCCAAAAAAAAAACAATTGCGTTTTAAAATTTTCAACAATAACGGCTTATTGCAAAATGTGCCACAAAAGAATATAAAAGTTGAAACAAAATAGTACTCACCTGATAATGTAACAACGGTCGAAATCAAAATGTGTCACTGTTGTTGAAATAAAACTCGAAAATTTTATTGAAATTAAATTAAAAACAAAAACAAACAAAAATAAGCCACTATTGCACTAAATTAAGAGATGTTTTCTCTCTCGCGACTCGCAGTCACGTATCAACTAAGATTATGTCACTATACATGATAATACACATGCAAATTTAACTCAGTGCAACGATTTTTACACCATACCTCGTTCAGTTTTTGAAATAAAGGTAGGGCTGTCTTGTCAGATTAAGAAGCAAAATTTTCTGAGTCTATTGGTATACAAATATCTCCATTTTGACGTTTTTTGAGTTGTGCCAGTATTATTGCAAAGCATCGAATGTATATATAGGCAGACAACTATAATAATAAAATTTAAAAAAAACTTAATGTTGAATTTTTTACTCCTCTCACAACTCCGTAAAAATAACAAACAGCAGTTTGTATTTGTGTAAAATTCATGATGAATTGGTGGAAAATATTTCCATCAAATTTTTTTGTTTTTCTTTTAAAATTTTCCTCCCATTTAGATATACCAACGTTAAAGATTTAAAATCGGGATAGAATGGGGCCATCCTTGTTCTTTTGATATTTAAAATGGAAAAATCTTTTTCCGAGCCATTTTAATATACAAATTTTTTTTAGTTTGATGGTTTTTTTTTTTGTATTTTAATTTTGAACCAATTGACCGAATTTTTGTTTTCGCTTTTGGTTCTACATTTGTTTTATTGAATTTATCATTAGTTTGAATGAAATGAAATCTTCTGGCTTCATCTCAACCACTTCAAATGGCATTTTTTTGTTCGCAGTTTTAATAACTGCAATCCAGTCATTGGGTACATGTGCTTATAATATATTTTATTTCTTTTAATAAATTCAAAAGCTTGATCACACTCAAATATGAATGACCGGAAACAAGGAATTTGTGAACAATTTTATGAATACTATAATTTTCACTTAAAATCATTTTCAAGCAAAATAAGGACATCTTAATATTTTTGTTTTGATGGCCACATTGGTCAGCAGAGTACATAATCATACTTGTCACTGGATGATATAACGCTTATGATGTAATAGACAACTGGCGACTTCACCAGCACCTCTTGAAGCTATGATTTCACTGTACACATACAGAGAATACATACGATTATTGTCCAATGATAGAATATGAGAAATATTATTAAAACTAATAGCTAGTTATTAAAATTCTAAATATTGTGTTATTTTCCTAAATTATGTACATCTAGATAGTATGCCCATAATTTGCGCTTGTAATATAGCAAATGTTTGTGGTAAGAATTGGTATCGGCAGCGTTTTCATTAAGTCAAAAACAATTACGGTAAGATCATTGTTGATAATTTTTTATAGTTCATTTTTCATGCAGTTTCATAGTTCTTCTTTTACAATTCACATTTTTCATTAATTTTTTCTATGTAGGTATATCTTACAAAAATACTTAACTTAAAAAACTTTAATAGTGATTTTATGTTGACTTCATTGCTTCATAAGATATTTATATTTTTTTAGAGCCAAAGTGACCTAACCAACTTTATATGAAAATATTGTGGGATAGGCCACTTTTTTCGATAAATAGCTATGAAATATTTTTTTCTGACACTGACACTTCAAATTAAAATCACTGATTTTATGTGACTTACACGACCGATTAAAACAAAAAATGTGGGTTAGGCCACTCTGGTTTTGAGACACATTTGTTTATTTATTTATTTCAAAATCTACAGGGATCAAGTCCTCACAGATTATTATACATACATACTTCTTACATCTAAAATTGCTATCAAATTACAAGTAAACTTAATTTAGAAAGAAAAACATTGTTTTTTTAGTTTTTATAAAAACTTCTTTTCCAGCGTTAGAGTAAAATTTTTGTATAACAGTGAAAATAGTCGAATATTTTCCTTTTAATTTTACTGATATGCTTATCATACAGATACGCGTAGTCGTCTACTACTTGCAGACTTCTTCAGTTTGTAGTAAAATTCTCAAATTAAATTTTTTATATATTTTATTTTACTAAATTGTTTATTTGCCTATTTTTTACAAATATCGATATTTCGGCAATAATATGATGCCTTCTTTAGTGTACTGGCGTAATTAAATTTAATTAAAAGATTTGAAATTGGCCTTTAGTAATTTTTGCTTCGTTTAAATGTTCATGAAATCTTACTGTTGCTAATCTCTTTGTCTGTCCAATATATATCTTCTCACATTTGTTGCATGACATTTTGTAGATTCCGTTTTTCTCTGTTTTTATTTTTTTGTCTTTCGTCTAGCCTAGTAATGCTTTCAATTGATGCCGCCTACTAGTACTTATGAAGCCTATATGTTGTGTTTTTTTAACTTCGTTATTTCATCATCATATGTGATCGAAATTCTTTTGGTGTTTTCTTTTTTGCTTTCCTGTTGGAACAATTATCATCCCTTCGCATATATCTCATTTTCTTGTTGATAATTCTTGTAATTGTTGTGCTCGATCGAGTATCCATTTTTTGCAGCTATCTCGGTAATGTAATTTTTTTCCTCATTATATTTTTACTTTTCCATAGGAACTGTCACGCAGATGGCCATCTTTTGTTGGAAGCTATGATTTGATGTACTTGGCGTTAAATATATTTCAGTTGATAAAAATTTTAAAAATTATTGCAAAAAATTGATGAGTTTTCTCTTAAAATTCAATCTACCATAGTTAAAATCAATTACAGAAGAGGAGAGCAATTATGAAAAAAAAACATTGAGCTTTTTTAATTAAAAATTATTAATTAAGTAACTAATTTTAATAATTTTACTCCTTGTACAAAATATTATTGATTTACATTTTGTTGATATTCAAATTAAATCCATTTGACGAACACCATTCATGAAAATTTTAAAGGTCATTTTGTAATTCAATGACAATTTTCATACGACTTTTAATAATTGAAAATATGAAAGAATCGCCAAAAAATGATAAAGGGTTCAAATTTATTTTAGAATTTATATCAATCATGTATATTAAAAATAACATTAGTCCTATGTGAATATATGTGGCTTGCGGAAAACCAAAAGCAGCCACAAATGTGTATATAAGATTTAATATTAGAGATGGTTACTCCAAGCTTCCGTTAAGATAAATATGATCGAATATATTTTAAGATGGTACCATGGTATACAATGAAAGCTTCGATTTTAGAGAGAAGTGTAAAATGATCAATTTTGTCCAACAATTTCGAGATGTCAGTACGTCGACTTAATATTCATCTTCAACAGAATTAAAAATAGTATGCAAATAAACTGATAAACTAGTGATTGTGTTCAGTGGTTGAAATTATGTCATATTTAGTGGTTGAAATTATGTTATATTTAGGAATAGCGTAAATATAAGCCTATAGTTTTGAAATGTGAAAATATAGGTTATATTATTCGTTATGTGACTTATACCAGATATCTTTCTTAAGTAACTTATTAGAAATTATACATAATGGTATGAAGTTAGACTATTAAAACACATTATTTAGACTAATTGGAATATATCGGGATAAATTATTAAAAGTCTAAAAGAGACATAAGTACATGATGATATTACAGATATAGATTTACAAAATGTTCATAGTACTTTTGGCAAACAAGCTAGCTTGGCCAGTTTCAATGATAATAGCTAAAAAGATTTATTACATTTTTAAAATATTTTGTTATGATAAAATTATAAATTAAAGAAAATTTAATAAAAATAAAAGAAATTTTAACTGTGGAGAAAGATTTAAAATATCGCTGATAGGGTATTATGGATTCTGTACGTTATGGCTATTTTACATAGTACACAATTTTATATAGGAAACAATAACAAATTTACATAAATAAATAAAAATTAAAAAAAGACGTTCTCGTACATAAAGGAATATGCTTTTTTTCCTACATCGGGAATCGAACCTGCAACCTTTCGAATGAAAGGCAGGCGCTCAACCTACTGCGCCACCCAGCGTATATTTCAATAATAAATAAATATTCTAGAGACCCAGCGCTGAAGCAAAAAACAAAAATTTGTCCGTAGGTGAAATTTCAAGATCTTAAATCCAAATTCGCAACCTTTTGTAGTTAAAACATATGACGAATTCTAGGATAGCAAATACTATCCGAACTGTAATCAAAATTTTGAAAAGCAGTAACAAAATGTATTTGTTTATTTTTGAAAATGTTTAAATCTGTAATTTGGTTTTTGAAATATTCTTGATATATGTATGTATGTATGTAGATATTTGTATGACAGCTACACAGATCAGCCCCAATTTTAGAGAACTTTAAAATACGTATTTGTTTATTTTCGATAGATTAACAGTGTACAAATTTTCAAGTTTGCAATGCCTTTCGGGCTTGGAATATTCTTGGCGGGTGATAAGACCTGTATGAGGACTAACCCAACCACAAACGATTTTGGTAAACGGTATAAATTTTCTGGCCTATTACACCCTTGGATTTAATAATGTTCTTAGCAGATACTAAGGGTTTTATGACGGCTACGCAAACCAGTGATAAAGGACATATTTGTTTGTTTTTGATCAAGTAACAGAGTACGAATTTTTAAATTTTTAATAACTTTGGTTTTTTAAATATAGATGATGGGTGCCATGAGTTGTATTAGAAAAAAGTATATATTGACTTAGAGTTTATAACTGTTCAGAATATGAAATAGATCTGTGGAGGCAACTAAATTTATTTGTTGTTAGGTATAAATCCATATTGGAGTACATAAATTAATACAGATTTGAACAATTAAAAGGATTAAAATTTCAATGAATTTAAGAAAGATAAATCGTTGAGGTGGAAAATGTAAAAGAAAATTTGATAAACAAGAAAAGGGAATTAAAGCAGTTCAACAATTTCGTGACGAATTTTTTAAAAAGTAAAACACTTTATAAAAGATATCCGATTAATAAAAAAATTTATTTTTAACAAAACAAAAATTTTTGTTATACATTCTTAATTCTACTAAATTTAAAAATTGATGTAAAGTTAAAATGTCTACTTATCTACGAAAATGTATATGTGTATAAACGTTTATATAATAATTGGACGGATTTTAATATTATTTTCGAGATTTTCAATATAAAATTATTTTGTAAATCTGACTTTAATTCAATTATGCATCAATTATGCAACTTATATATATATATTTTTTTTAAATATTTTAACCAACAGGCATTGTTGATACTGTACTATGTGGTGTTGTTGGTCTTGAACCAGCAAGAGAATGTGTTGTTGAAGCATTTAATGAAGCCATTGTGCCCATCTATTTTAAATAAAAAAATAATTTAAAAAAATTATTTCAAATTTATAAAAGCTTACTCTTAAGTGTGCTAAATCTTCTAATTTGGTTAAATCTGAAAGTTCTAAATAAAGTGAATACACTATTAGCCATCCATAAATTGAAGATCCAATGATTATTATCCATAACAAAACCATTAAAATATTATATGCAAATATTAAATCGTTGACTATTGAAAAGAATAAAAATGCAAAAAACCGAAATACTGTAAATGCTGCAAATGTCCAAAGCCATGGTATAATCTTTTGTTCATGTTCCTATAAAAATATAAAAAATATTAATAAAAGTTCGTATATTCAGAGTGATTTGATTTGAAAGAGTGATAGCATTTAAATGATTTTTTTCTAAATATACCAATAATAATTTATTAACATATAAACGTGATTCAATTCACAAATTAGGCGAATTATAGGAAGTATTAAGGAAATAATACGAAACAATTTGGGTTAATAATTTTAATCACACGAGAATATGTTTGTAAACTTATATCGCAGTTTAAATTTATACATAATGATTTTAATGATTTATCTATTATCTCTAATAACTCCAATAACAAACATTTTCTAAAATAAATTTTTTAATTATATTAAGATTACTAAAATAAAATAAATTATACTAAGCATATTAAAATATATTACATAGCAACATAAAAACATTTAAAAACATAATTAGTGATGTTTTTTTTATTTTTAAATACCTTTGGTCTCCTATTCTTTCCACGATTGGTTAACTTGTAAGCGTGCATAGTACGCAAATTACAAATTAGTTTTATTACGCTAAATCTTAAGAGCTCATATGAAAAAATTCACGTCAAATGTTATGTATAACATTTTTAAAAAAAAATTTTTAAAAACAAAAATTATAATAAAAAAATAATTTGATGTTTTATGTTTCATGATTTCATATGAGCACGTTTAAATTTTTTTATAATATTAATTTTATAATTACCTTACGAAGTGCTACAACTAGAAGAATACTTGTGAAAAAAATTACTACTGCCGCTAACAATGAAAACATAGCAAAAATAATCAAAGCGTTGCGTACTGAAAATGAACAAATATTTAAATATCAATTATTTAAATAAAATGATTTTATTTTACCATGAATGTTTCCAACATACACGAATTCATATGAAATTATATAATAACCATAATGAGTTGATCCAGGAGCAGCCATCGCAAGACAATATATATCAAAAATTGCAGTTCCAATTGTAAACATAGCTACAAACTTGAAAAATATACTTATTTAATTGTTCAAATGTATTAATATTTCCTCTTACAATTCCAAAAACTCCAACCAATAAGGCACCTCTTTGTATATCAATGTATTCGTTATTTTTTAAAATAGGTTTTCTATACCATGCTATTCGAGCTGATCTAGCTGCACGAGATTTTATGGAACATGCGTCGGACCTGTTGAATACAAAAACACATTACAAAATATAAAATGTTGAAGAGAAAAATATCAATTTTATTATATATGTACAATTTTAAGGATTCTCTATTTACCTTGCAGTTGTGTGTGAATAAACTGAATGATTCGATCGATATGACGATGGTGTTTTTCTTCCGTAATTCATCTTTGCTTTTATTATATTTAGGATTTAACAATTTTCTAAAAAAAAATTGCATTAAATACAGATATATAAAAACTATTATTTTGTTATAAAAAATTAAATGTTTTTAACGAAGTTTTATATGTAATTAATCTCATCAAATTCTAATTAGCAAGTGATTCAGGGCGTCACCCATTTAGAAGCTTAAATAAATGTAAATATACAAATATTTATACTTAAAAAGTTAATACAAATTGCAACGTTAAACTTGATAAATATTTTACCTTTAAAAACAATTTAAAAAATTTTAAAATTGGAAAACAAAAACAATTATTAATTATAAACAAAACAATTTACACTCTATGCATCGTAATGTAATAAAATTAAAACTTAAGTTAAAATAACGAGTACATTTCAAGCAAACATACAAATATTTTTACGAAGACGTAAAAAAACACTTTTAATTTCACCAATGAATAAAAATATGACAACTGAACGTCAAAATTGAGCGAAAACATTTTAATAAACAAATGCATAAATATGATATAGTTTTTATAGTACAGTACAGATGCAATTGCTTTTAATATTTTTTATATATATAGGTACGAAATGAAATTAATTTTTTTTAATATCTCAGTACATGATCAGGATTTTTTTATATATTTTTATCTTCAGAAAACAATTAATTTAAAATTAATGAAATTTTTTATCATTATTCAAACTGTTCCGATTTCATTAATTTTAAATTATTTGAAGTACAGATTGTAGAGCAACCCTTATGGAATCAACACTTAAAATTTTGACGTTTAGTGTTCTTGTTGTTTGTAGTAATATGTTTCTAAAAATATTTTCTTGAAATGAATTTTGAAATAAATTTTGGTAGAAATTTAACTCGCAATCAAATATTACAAAAATATTTATATAATTTAAATCAACTTAAATTATTAGCAGAAACAAATTTTAATATTAATAATAATGAATTTCATAATTTTATTATACAATATTACTTCACACCAAATAGAATGAGTCATGTCGCCTTGATAAAGACAGAACTTGTAAAAACAATTATGGATCGAAAAAGAAAAATATTCTTTTGGTTATTTTATTTAGCTATCGGATTTCTATGCATCTCATATAAAAATGAAGTAAGTCAAATAATTTAACATTTATTTTTTTATTTTGATTAAATTGTTCTAGGCATCTACCTTGATTTTACGCAATATTCAAACATTTATTTATCCTGGTATGAAACTTTGGAGAAGAATGACCCTACCCATGATTAATAATTTTCCAGGTAAGATATTTTATTATATTTTATTTTTTGTTATTGCAATATTTAATTCAAATCTATTGTAGGTCTTACAGAATTATATGATGAAAGTTGTTTAATGATGAATCCATTTTTTCAAGTGGAAGATTTGGATTGTAATCCTTGCTCAAATATTGTAAATGTTTTAGATTTAACAAATGTTGAAAAAACATCAGATTCTGTGCCATTTGTTTTTAAAGTAAGTTTCAATTAAAATATATTTATATATAAAAATATATTTAAAAAAAAATTTTAGGTAAAACAAATTCCAGTTTCGGTTAACGATTTTTTTGAATTATATAAAGTAAATAAAGAAATCTTCCAAAAAGACGCATATAGAGTACGTTCATCCAATAAGGAAATAACAAATTTAGATGAATTATTTAGAGATTTTAATCGAACTCATCAACCGCAAAGCCATAATTTATGGAGATGTAATAGAATGTCACCAGCACGTTTAATTAGACAATTATTTGTTCGTCCAGAACGTCTTCCAAGTACTGGTGTAGCCCTAGAACGTTTTTTGTCAATAGATACACATGATGCTGAATCATATATACTGCCAGATGGAGAATGTTCAAATATGTATATACAACAAATTCAAGGTACACGTAATATTATTCTCAGACCTACAGTAGAATGTCGCAATAAATGTCGTTCGATTTCAATACGTTTAACACAATCATATGTTTGTAAGTATATTTATATAAAACTGAAAAAAAAAGAAAATTAGTAAAACTAATCATATTTTAGTGAATTATAATTGGTGGTATTGGAAACCTGTTTCGGCACCTGATAGTTTTTCAAAAACAACATCGATTAGTCTTATTGGATCATATTGTTAAGATATATTAGATTTTAAGCAAATTAATAATAAGGCATTTCTAAAAGATATGTATATATTAGTTACTTATATAAATTTATGTGTACGAGTATATGTTCAAGCAAAGATATCATAAAAATTGTAAATCCAACATAAAATTAATTATTTGCAATAGTTAAATTTATTTTATATAAGTTAAAGTAAAATATATTTATTAATTTCAAATTATTTTATTGTTAAACTAAACAAAAATGAAACTCAAAAAGTGCATTTGACATTTATATACACATAGATATATATAATATTTCTAGTCAGCATTTTTAAAACTTTTTTTTAGCTCGTTAAAATGATGCTACATGTAATGAGTAAAAGTTGCTCCAACGAATTTATGAAATGTATTTATTTTGTTAATTATTTTTTTTAACATAATTCAAAGATTTTAATTGATAATAAATTTTAAAGGATTATTAATTAGCTCAATTCTTAGATACTTTAAATATCAGACTATTAAATGGTCAGACTTCAAAAACAAAATATTGAAATAATTTTAAGTTTATGCTACGCAACGTATTATTATAATTTTATCTGAATGTTTTTTTTTAATTTAATATGAGACTATTTAACAAGATAAAAATATTCATACCATTTTTCATTTTATTAAGTTTACAATTTTCATTATAGATAAATTATATTCTAAATTTGTCTATGTTTTTGTAAGTTTCTCGTAAATTCATTTAATTTTTTGATGATACAAATTTTGTTAAAGTATCTTGTGTATCTGTAAATCAAATATATAGTCAGTTTTACATTAAATTTGTTGATTTAGAAAACTCATTATTTTTAATCTGTGGCTTAAATAGTAAAATTATTTTTATTTTAGAAAAAAACTACTTTTTTTTTAAATTTGAATAATTTCTGTTTGTTAAACGAATCAATTGTCTGTATTTTTAATTCGAATTCAATTTTTTTTTCAATTTGTTATCAACTATAATGACTGAATAATTATTTTAAGCATTTTATATTTTAAGAATTTAACTAAAATTAATCAAAAAGACTCGGTAAAAATTAATGATATTTATTAAAATTGTATAGATGTAATAAATATGATTTTTAATAATTTAATTATTATAAATTATCAAATCGTGATAATAAATGTTATTTAAAACTGAAAGATATCATTAACAAAATTTTAAATGATTGAAGAATTTAGAAATGCATTTGTATTTTTTAAGTGTTCAGAATTGAATTTGTGCCATATTTGCGTTCAAATTTAAAATAACTTTCTAAACTTTTACCATAACTTTTTATTTATTTGAAATTTATTGGCAGTTTATTTATATTTTAGTAATATTCAAAACTTATTTCATTTATTTAAATAAAACTTGTTCATTTTCAATCTTAAATTTCGAAAATTTTAATGTAATTCCTTGTTAAAAAGCAATTTTAATTAGAATTAAAATATAAAGAATGTGATAATTTTTTAATTGAGAATTTATAAATTATTTATAAATCAAATGATGAAACTATAAAAACAAATTTTAGGAATTACCGAATATAAAGATATGCAATTTTTACTCTCACATGAAGCGACATTCCGATTCAAATAACCGTATATTTTATATTGTCAATTATATAATTGTAACAAAATTATATAACAAATATTAGTTATTTAATTATGTATTATTTAATTTTAAAATTAATATCAAATAACATTTATAATTTTTAGATTTAAGTTATAAAAAAAATAAATATAAATATTAACTTTGATAAAATATTCTCGATAAGATTTTGTTATTTTTGTTTGTGTTATCGATAGGACGAAACTTTTTATTTGTGTTTTAGATCTATAAGAAACTATGAAAATTTGGTAAAAGAATTTTAAACAAAGCAGAAATTTGTCATGACAATTTCGTACCATATATTTTTTTGCTTAAATGAAAGTCTTTTTTTGTCTTAAATAATTTATCTATATTTTCCTTAGTATACTTTTTACTAAGACTGGAAAGGGCTGATAAATTTGAATACTAATATTAGACATGTATTTAAATAATTTACAATAGATTTGTGCCATTAAATTAAACTTGAAAATTTCTTAAGATTTACAATTCATTATAAGCTTTAAACTAATTTTTCACAAAGTCAAAAAAATATAACATTTTCGCTGTTCTCAATACATTACATTTTTCCAAATTCATCATACCATTGCCAATTGATTTTTTTTTGCGGTAATAATTTTAAAAATATTTACATTTATTTTTCAAGTAAAATAAAAATTCCAAACAAATATTTTCAACATATCAATTTTTATCAAATTATTTCACATAAATTATAATAGATATACATATATGGATATGCACATATATATGTATTTAACAAATTAACTCAATCATTACTAAACTTAAGATTTAATCGAATTTCGATTTCAATTTTTTCTTTAACACTACTGGGAGTAATGATAATAAAGCACAAAAACATAAAATGAGCATAGAAGTCCATGAGAATGCTTCATTCGAACTAGTCATTGTATGTAAAGTTTTGCCTGCTTGAATTGCAAGAATAGATGGTGGAGCAACCCCAAAAAATGTTCCTATAGCAAATGGATAAAGCGGTACGCCGATCACCGGTGCACATAAACTAAAATAAATAAATAAAAGATAGGCACACAATTCGAAAAAAAAAATCTTACTTAATAAACCAATTGGGAAGAATTGGTGTCATTCTTAGGAATAAAATATAACTAAATATATTATCACGATGATTTTCAACATGTTTTGACCATTCAGCCGCTCTTTCAGGCCAAAAATATTTAATTAATCTTCTGCCAACTAACTGTGATAGCGAATAACACATGCTTGCCCCAATTGCTGAACAACAACATACTATTGTTAGTGCTATTGGAAAACTATATAAAAATCCACTTAAAATTGAAAGGAACAATGATCCAGGAATGGCAAATGTTTGTAGGAAAATATAAACAATAATAACACCGAACATCACTTCAAAATAATACATTTCCTTATATCTGTCTAATACTTTTGCCAGCATTTTTGCATCTTCTATATCCCAGGGAAGTTTAATATGTTGTTTCTCAGACCTTAAAGATATTATTTTATTAGTTATATATACCAATGAGATTCATTTACATATTATTAATCTATGAATGTAGATAAAAAAAAGCTTAAAACTTATTTCTTTAATTGTTAGTTGTATCAATTAATCATATTCAAATTTTAAATTAATCTGGCTTTAAAATTTGATTATTCATACAATAGTTTATGTACGTGGTATTATGAAATAATTAACATTTTATAACAACTTACTCTTCTAAATCAGGAAACATCATATAAACATAAAATAATGCTGATAAACTAAAACTAAAAATACCCAAAAGAATTATTAAAGATTTTTTGGTTTGAGATTTATCAAATTGAATTGTCCCATTTTCTGTTTTTTTAGAACCTTTTCCTGAAATGAAAATAATTTATAGTTAATCTTATATAGTTATTTCAGTAGACATAAATTTACCATTTGCACAATTTTTTTCATTAATTTGCATGGTATTGTAAGAAATGATAAGGTTTATTTTAAACACTAATTTGGTTCGTAAATTACTTTAAGTTTAAGAACTATTAAAATATTCTACTTAAAAATTAAATTTATAGAACTGTTTTAGTAAAATAAAAAAAAAGTGACATGAGATGACAAAATTAAAAACAACTTTAGAACCAATTGTCACTTACGATACGAGGTCCTATCGTTTACCTTGTAAAAGTGATGCCGTTTAGTTTGAAAGAATAGATTTTTAAAAATATAAAAAAAAAATTATTGATAAGGTAATTTAAATAAGGTTTAATTTTAGCGATTTTTCAATTTTTACTATGTAAAGTACAAAATTAGGAATCATACAATTTTTATTTTATATTTTTATAATAAAATATTCTAATGAATTTGTTTTCGAATTCTTTTTCGAAATTTTCGAAAATTCAAATGTAAAATGTCAATTAATAATTTGACGTTTCGATAGTGTTTGGTGTTGGTTTCATATTCATTTCGAAGCGAGGAGATATTTTTTATTTAAATTTACTTTAGTATTTCACAGTGCTTTTTTTTATGATTTTTGAATAAATATTTTTGGTCCTAATTAATTAGAATTAAAATTTCTTATAAGTTTTATATATAAGATGAATCCTTGCTGCAAACCGATTCCGTTTCAGGATGAAAATGAGGATGATAGGTGGATGAGGTAAATTACTAAAGTACCAATATATCAATTTTATTTTTCTGTACTATTGAAATCTGCATTAAAATCATTACGAAGAAACGGTGAAATTAATTACAAATATGTAATACACCAGTTTTGATGGTATGGAAAACGACCATTCCATATTAAAAAGGGTTAATGAAATACGCTTAGTCAGTATTCGTAAAAAAATTTGAAGGTCCGAATGAGTTGCAGTTTAAAAATTGACAACATATGTACATATACTAGGAAATCAATTAACAAGTCTACATAAAGTTTATTTGATTGTAGTTATTTTTTTTTTTATAAACAAATTTATAAATAAGATATAATTCAAAAATTATTTTTACAGCATTCATAAAAGGTTTATATCTGAATGTAGAGAAAAAGACCCAGATGTAATATTTATTGGAGATTGTATTACGGAAGGTATACAATATACAGAAACATGGAATAGCTATTTTGCACCATTGCATTGCCTTAATTTTAGTATTCGTAAGTATGAAAATAAAATATATAAAATAATATAATGTAATTTATTTTTAAGGAAATGATCAAGTAGAGAATGTTCTTTGGCGAATAGAAAATGGAGAACTAGACAATGTTAAACCCAAGGTAAAATAATTAGTGTTATAAAATAGTTTTTATTAAATGCTTCTTTAAATATTAATATAAAGGTAATTGTACTTCATGTTGGTACAAATAATACTCATAATACCGCTCAAGAAATTGTCGAAGGAATTTTGAAAACTGGTAAAATAATTTCTTTGTTATAATTTTTATTTTTATTTAATTTTTTTTATTTCTCTGTATTTAAAAACTAGTTGAAACGATGCGTGAAAAACATTCTGCAGCTTATATTGTTCTTCCAGTGAGTTGATTTTTTTCTTGTTTGGTAACATTTCCAAATGTAAACTTAAAATATATTTTAAATAAATTTACAGACTCTCCTCCCAAGAGGACAACTACCTAATAGTTTACGTGAAAAAAATTTAAATGTTAATCAATTGCTTAAAGAAAAATGTTCTGGTCTGAACAGAGTTCAAATTGTTGATATTGATAAAGGTTTGGTGCAAAGTGATGGCACGATAAGTCATCATGATATGGTAATTTATAATTTAAAATTAAATCATATTGCAAAACTTTTGAGATTTGCTTTTTTTTATTACAGTTTGATTACTTAAATTTAACTAATTCTGGTTCGAAAAAAGTTTTTGAGCCTGTACACGATTTGTTGTCACAAATTTTAAATGAAAATGAGCCTGAAAAGGATTTAACTCCATCGGAATAAAAATATTTTTTTTATACAATTATATACAATAGTTATATAAACAGAATTAATTATATTTGATACAAATTTTGAAACAAAAAAAAATCAAAATCAAACAAAAAAAGTGTAAACTGAAATATTTGTGAGTATTTGAATATTAAATTTAAATTAAAAATGAAAGATTTTGACAGTGCATTTAAAATAAATACTTATATTTATATTTTCATTATTCTTAAGGAATTTTTTTTTATTTATTTTATACATAGCCTACATTATTATGTTTATGAAATTGAAAATTCTTAGCTAAAAACAAAAATTATTGATTGTAATAAAAAACCAAAACTATGAATTTATATTAAAAATATATATATACTTATTCTTTATTAGTTTTAATAATAATATAAAATAATAAAATACTAAAAAAAAAACCAACTATTTAGCTATTTGCTATATTTCAAAAAGTTATGTTGAAAAGTTTAAACAGAATTGATTTGCACAATTCAGGCATTTGTTTCTTTATTGTTCATTGCAGTATTGCCTTTTTTAATATTTAAATGTTGTGATAAAAGTGAAATTAAAATATATATATATATACATATATATAAATGGAATATTTGTTTATAAGATTTAACAATAAAGAAATGGATATCATAAAATTATAATTTATTTGCAAAAAAAAAAATGTATATTTTTCAAATCTCAAATTATACAACAAACTTTTATAAAATTTATTTGGAATCATTTAACATTTCCATAAAATAAAGAAATTAACTGAAATATAAATTTAAAAACATTCATAATATATTTAAAATATATTTGTAAACTTATCGCTTAAATAAAATTAAAATTTTAAATAAATTTGTTTTGGTCTAGTTATTGTTATAATTTTCTTATTAACAGATCTTAAATTGTATTGTGAAATAATTATTTCAGTTAAAATAAATTAAAAATGATCGTAAATCAAAAAAAAAACTGAAATGGGTTTTGTAATATTGCAACCAAATTAAATTGTTTTTTTATAATAAAAAATTATGCATTTTATAATGCTTGATTTGTGCTTAATTTTTTAATATAATTATTAACCATTAATAGTCAATTCCATATATAAAGGCATTCCTAAATAGATATTAGCGCATTAAATGAGACATAATTTAGAAAATAGAATTTAAAAGTAAATATGTTTGTGATTTATTTATTAAAAAGTTTTATTTAAACTCAAATTTATTGTTTTATTAAGAAAATAAATAAAATAATTATTAAATTTTTATTTATTTATTCTTTTATTAACTAGATGATATTTAAAAAAATTCTTTGTTTTAAGGCTTTCAAAATTTAGATGATATCAAATACAACAAAGATATGAAATTAAAATGATGAATATTTTCAAAACAACGATTTACCTTTTCAAGCATAAAATAATATCTTATCTATAACCCATTTTATAACTATATTTAATAACCCATTGGAAGAAAAATTAAAAATTTTAGCACTTGAATCTTGCTCTGGAATTAATTAGTGATAAAAGATGAAAATTTTTATCATAAAGAAATAAAACACAATATTTTTAACAAAATTTTTATATTAATTATATATTCTTTAAAAAGGTTGTATAAATTGTTTTAAAAATATATGTAGATTTTAAGTACCGAAAATAGTAATTAAAATTTATTCTATATTTTATAATTATTAAAAAAGATGTACGAGTCTTATCGATATTAATTAAAATTTAAGGCTATTTATAGTTTATATTAAGCGGTAGTTAATACATAATTATATAGTATTTTTTATTTACATTATTTTATTTTTATTTAAATAAGGCGTCTAATTTTAAATTAAATAAAATATCGAATATAGTTAATAGTACTGCATTAAAAAAAAAAATAAATTAATTACATAATTAATTGGTACTATAATCATATTTAATGTAATAAAAATATCTTCAATTATTATTTTCTATTTTTTTCCAAAATATTTTTATAGGATTTCATTTTAGGTTTAATTAAAAAGAATTAAATAATTAGGCGTCTCTCAATAATAGTTTTATCTTTTTAATTTTGTAAAATATGTGCGTGCGCATTTAAATGGATTTAAATTATTAAATGATATTTAAAGTTATGAATTGGAATTAAGCGACTTTTTGAATATTGAGTTTGAAAAAAGCAATGATAAAACGGCCATAATGTTGATAACATGTTTAGTAAATATCTTGTATATAGTTTTAATAAAACTTTATTAGATTATTATTAAAAATATATAACTTGTTTTAAAAGTAAGAGCATATTTTAATTTTTCTTTTAAATTTTAATTCTTTTTTTAATAGTTATATTATGCACTATTTTGTATTGATGTTTGGTTTTTTTTTTTTGCAACGTAATTAGTAATTAAAATTATGAAAATAAACGGCATCTAATTAATTTTGATTTAAATTATTATTATTTTTTTTATTTATTATTTAGTTTTTATTTTATTTTCTTATCTATTAATACAGTTTGACAGAAAATATAGTATAATTTTTAATTAAAAAATTATACATGTATTCATTATTAAATCGAATTTTGATTGAGTGTTTTTCTTTTATTTGAATGACTTTTTTAAATATTCCCTAATAAGCTTCTTTATTTATACATATGCATGTATGTAAAGGAACAATAGTTCTATTGTTTCAAATGTACGTATGAACAAACATAAATGCTCTTTGAGTGGAAATAGTCGTTTATTAATTTGATAGACCTAAATTGGTCTATGAATAATAATTATAACAATATTTATGTTATCAACAATAATTATAAATGGAACACATTTTTCAATATAACATACATACACTTATATTTGTATTATACTTGGAAATATAATTTTTTTTTTAATATTTTGTATCAAACGTTGTATTACAAGATTATAAATTTTTCTTTTTTACTTACGATATTTCAGGTTATTTTATTTTTTATAAAAAAATTGTTTCGTTTAATTCGAATATCGAGTTATTATAAATCCAGAAGAAAACGTAGTTAAATGCTACCAATTTTTTTTTTTTTTTTTTTTAATTTAAACATATTTTTAAATGTTATATTTTTGTAGACATTTTTGAAATTAGAGTTGATCTATATATAGCTCTTATTTACTTAAAGCAATGATTTTGGCACTTCTTTAAAATCGAAAAAGCTACTGTTAATTTTTTTCAATTTATTACGAAAAATTTAATATGTATAAAATATGCAAACATATTTAAATAAATCAAATTTTTTAAATTGCATTATCAGACTTAAACAATATTTTTTCTAATTTAAAATAATATCTAAATAATTTTGTTTTTCTAATTTATATTCTTCTATTTATGTATGTACTGTACTTATAACATACATTACATACGTATTTATTATTAAATTTCAATTATCATTTTCTAATATTTGAGTTTATCTATATTTGATTTAAAGAAAATTAGCTAAAAATAAAAATGTTACTACAAAAAGGCACATAGAAATTTTGAAGATGCAAATTAACTATGAATATATGTATGTATCTATACATATATATATTTTTTAAATAAATTTTAATAAGTAAACCTCTAAAATCAGGTCCTTTGATATTGAGCAAATTAATATTTTATTAAATAAATTCGTTTTTTTATTAATTAACAAATAAGTACTATTTATACGAATCTAAGATGATTTAATTTTATGATACATCATTCCAATTCATTAAAGTTGTCTACGGCTGTAAAATAAAAAATAAGAATATACATGAATATATATATATATTAATACCTATACATTTTCAGTTAAAAAATGTAAAATATATGTATATGATATAATAATATAAAATATTTTAAATTATTGTAAAATGTATAAGTTTATCGTTATATTTTTGTTTTTGATATAATTTATTATTTCCTTTAGTAGTTTTTATGTTCCACGTCCAAAAAATTTTTTTTTTTACATAATAATGCTATAGAAAAAAAGTGATATGTAATTTATGTATAAGATCCATTAAATTTCAAAAATCTTCATTCCACTTATATAAATTCTTACTTTAGTTAATTTTAATTTTTTTAAACGTTTGCAACTGTTAATTTTATTTCGGCGATTTTTAAGAAAATTTGGTCACTTTTAATTTAAATAATTTTCGATTTCATTTCAATGAACTAATTGATATGTGCATATTGAATTTAACTTCATATTTTTATTTTATTTATTTATTCATACATATGTATAACTATAACCCAAATCAATTAATAAAAATCATTTAAAAATTTATATTTCTTTATCCGATGGCACTACAGTCCAAAACGTACTTTATCTCCTTAAAAATTTATTAATTATTCTATATTATAAATAATAATGGAATTTTAATTAAAATATGGATAATAGTTTAATGAATATTTACAAATAAATTTTATATGATTGTTTTAAGTTTGGCTCACATAAATGCATATTAATTTATATTAATTTAACATTTTTAATTATATATTGTTTAGGACTTTTAGGTGTAATATACATGTATTTGTATTTTCAATCAAATTTAATGTAATTTTTTTTTTACATACAATTAATTTTTACATAGTATTTATTACATAATACAAGCCCTTATGTTTGTGCGTTCAACAGAAAATTTCAACATTAAAAATACGCTATAGAAATGTAGAATTAAATAACAAAACAAATAAATAATAAAAATTCAAAAATAATTATAAGATAACTTCATTAATTCAAAATGTAAAAAAAAAGGATTTGGAAATTAATAAATTAAAACAGTAGTAATCATTGTGAGTCGATCAAGTTAAGCTCTCATTAAAAACTTAAAACTCTTTTATAATTCATTAGCATTTTCACTAGAAATCTAAAAAAATCAGTTAAAAATTACAAATTCATCAAATGTATGAAAATTGCCGGAAAAAGTCACACATAGACCAAAAAATGTCCATTTCTGATACCAAAATGTTTTTGTTTTTGCTTAAATTGCAATTTTGTTTGATTTGGAAAATTTCTATCCTTTTTTGTGCTGAAACACACCTTTAGTTTTGAATAAAGCCTCAATATAAATTATTTTTATATGAATTAAATTTTTTACTTTATTTTCATTCTCAAAATTGAAGTATTAAATAAAATGTTAAATGCAAATAGTTTGGAAATAATGATTGTAACGATTCTGTTTAGGAAAAATAAAATTTTTTAGTTTTACGAACATTACATTACATTCGATTTGATTGAATTCATTGTGATTTTGGTTACGTTATTGATCTAATTCACTGAGGTCAAAATACAACTTTGTTTTATTATTCAATTCATAATTATATGGACAGTTAATTGTGTACTAAGTTTTAATATAATTAAATGATTTAATTTAGAGAGAGTTAGTATGATCTTTTTAAAAATAGGTTGAGGATGATTAATTACTTCAACTTTAGTCTGACTTACACTTTAATGTGACTTCCCTACTTTTTTTAGGGTTTTAAAAAAAATTACATAACATGTAAAATGTTGTTGTAAATTATAATTTTAACTTATGAGTTATTTACAGATAAAATTCACTGTTAGAATAAAAAAATATCCATATATATATATAACATATATCAATTTATTAGTTATATTCATTTTTATATTGGCATTTAATTATTTTCGTTTTAAGTGAGCATCAAATTGCACAACTGAATTTTAAAAAATCGTATTAAATCGAAAACAAATATTTAAATAAAAAATTGTTATTAAAAAATTTTTAAAATAAAAATAATACAAAGCTTTTCATTTGCATTAAAACAAATGATTCATTCCAATTAAAATTCTTAAAAAATCCAAATTTAAAAAAATTAAATTCGAACCTTAATTTGGAAAGAATCTATTAAAGAAAATATCCACAGCTCGCATCATTCTGTAATAAAATTTTAAATTTAAATAAAAATATTAAATAAAAAAAATACGTTTAAGGATAATACAATACATCGTATTGCAGAATATAAAAGGTTTAATACAAGTACTACGTTGGTATATGTATTAAGCATAATAAAATAAAAAAAATGTAATTTACAAATTTTTTGAGTGATTTCTATCTAAATTAATACACTATTATTTTTAGTTGGATATTATAACATACCACAATTTATAAATTTTTAATATTTTAAAAATAAAATTAGTTTAGAAAGTAAATATTCTAACTATGGTGTGAATTTTCGATTATTCATTAACCATCAAAAATTTATAACCCTGTGTCATAAAATTTATATTTTGCAAAGGAACACATCCACATAAAACTCTTTCCATGGAGGTGAAAGAATAACGAATGAATATTTCGCTTTTTTTTTTTTTTTTTAAAAAAAAAGTTCTATTATTTTTCAATGAATTTTAACTATTTTAAATAACAATGCAAAAAAAAAAAAAAAACAAGAAACTACTGTAATATTAAATAAAAAGTAAAACACATTCTTTTAAAAAAAATATTATTTTTTTACTTAAAAATAAATTAAAAATTAGAGATAAAATTAGATAATACAATGAGCTCTAAATACAATTAACTCATATATTTGTTTTATAATAATATAGAAATTATGAAATAGCTTACTCTTCAAATAAAAATAAAAACAAATAATAAAACGAATTGAAAGTTTAAATTTTCAAATTTTTAATTTAGGTTGCAATGTTTAAAATTTTAAAAACTAATAAATTTGGATTAAAAAATATTTAATTTTTTTTTTTTTACTTTTAAAATTTAGTTAAAATAATCATATTTTAAGATTTTCCGTTATATGGTAAAAATATTTTGATTATTCTTAAAATCTAACATCTGTTTATTTTCGTTCGTTTAGTGCCTATTATTTCATTTACTCCTATATTTTTTTTTAATTATTATTTTTTAACGTTATTATAGTTGTTGATATAAAAAATAAAAATAAAAAAAAAACGAGATTATTTAAATTAATACAAAATGAAAAAAAAATGTATGTATATAGAAATTTATTATTATTTAGAATCACTGCTTTAATGACGAATTAGCTGGAAGTGTGGCTGATCTTTGTACATTAACTGCAAATGGCTTTAAATTGGAACGAGTTGATTGGCTGATATGATGAATCAATTGTTTATGTGATGTTAATTTTTTTTAAGGCGTTTATTAAATTTTTGTTTTGTATTTGTAAGTTTTTGTGTTGTGCACATGAATTTTGTTGTTATATTTGCGTTTTATAGTATTTGATATGCATGAAATGATGAAAAGAAAATGAAATAAAATAATAAATTATTTTTTTTTGGTTCTTTTAAACTTTAATGGACTATTAAAATGCAACTCAGTAAAATTAATTAAAAATGTATAACATGCAAAAACAAAAAAAAAAAAAAACAAAATCTTTAAACCTAATGATTTTATTATATTAATTACCTTGGTGAAATTTTACTTCCATCTCCTGTACTATTATTATTTAATGATGAATTCGCCTTATACCCAGACTTTTGGATACGTTTTGATAGACGGCTAACCCAAAGATTTTGTTCTTCAATAGTTGTCGCTAGTAATAACATTTCTCTAGCACTATGAGGATCGTGATGCAATTTACATGGAGCCAGAGGATCATTATTATCCACATGTTCTTTATGAATTTTATTACGGCATCTTAAAATGATATTTATATGTAGTTATTTTTTTCCAATCAATTACATATATTATAGTTGCTTACCTTTTACATTCATAGGCCGCCGGCGGCTTAAACATATGTCCCAGCGACTTAGGACATACCTCGCAAGCTGTTGGCATATGATAACCAATTTGAACGAATTCGTGTCCTGACAAATATTAAATTTTTTTATTTTATTTATATATTAATTTTATTAATTTAATACCCTTATGAATAACTATTCCTGGCCTTTCATCGCCACCACCTCTTAATGAACTAATATCTAATTGGTTTTGTTGTTCATCTGGTCTTCTAGCTTCACCTTCACCAGCGTAAAGTAATTGAAATATACGAGGAATTTCTTTGGCATCGGCGCGTATAACATCACCCTGGGTAACGGAACGTACATGAAATACTTTGCTGTAAATATATAAAATAATTTAAATAAATTGTTATTAATACATTTTATTAATATATGATGTATGTATGTATCGTTAATTTTAATTAACCTTAAATCTAAAATAAGCACAGGATCTATAGTGTTCTGCTTGTCAATTTCAGAATTATAAAAAATTATCCTTCGTGACGAAACAATAACAAATTGCTTTTTCCAGCCATGTCTTCGAATATTTTGTTTATTTGGTACGCTTAACCATCCTTCAAATACTGAGTCCTATAAATTTAATTACAAACATTTTAATTTATTCATTTTATTTTGTAAATAAAAATGAATTACTTGATTGTCCTCAGGATCATTATCTGCTGAAGATAGTGATGCAGTTTCATTCAATTTCGATTGTAGTTTTTCAATTTCAGTTGCTTTACAATCAATTTCCATTTGTAGTTTTGTTTTAGACTAAAAAAAAATTAATATGTATGAAATTTTTATGTTCAATTCGAAAAATATTTTATATTATTTACATTGCTTTCTTCTATTAATTGACTTTGTAAATCCTGGAATTTATGAAGAAGTTGATTGTATTTATCTCTTTCTTGAGTTAATTCTTGCTGCAATCTCCTACTTTCTTTTTCTTTCTTTCGAAGATCAGCCGATGATCGAACTTTTCCTTTTGGTTTACCTTGAAATAAAAAAAAAAAGTTTAATTATAAATACATTACTTTTAACACAAATATTTTTTTTATAAAATTTAAAAATTACCCATATCGGTATCTTTCCTATTCATAACTTCAGCTAATTTATTGACTGCTACTTGTTTTAGTAAAACTTCATTCTTCCATTTTTCTCTTAATTTTTCTATTTCATCGTCCTTATCTGTTAAGTGTTGGGACAACTCTTCTTGTAATTTTTTCTTATCATGAAGCAATTCTTCATATTCAGTTACTTTTTGATTTAATTTTTTGACTACATCAGCCTCACTTTCTTTTAATGCTGATAACGCAGCTTCTTTTGCTGCAATCTCATTTCGATGCTTGATTATAGAGTCTTTTAATTCCAACTCTTTAATTGTTTTCTCCTTTTCGAAATCAGCAACTGTTTCTTCAGCTATTGTTCTAGCCAAAGCTTCAGCGTCAGCTCTAGCAACAGCAACTTGCATTTGGTGTTTCAATGACACACGTTCATCTTCTAGTTCTTGAATTGTACGCAATTTTTCAGTATTTTCTTCACGAAGCTCACTACTTTGAGTTTTATATAATCTAGAAAAATATTGTTCTGCTTCTAGTTGATCTTGTAACTCTTTCATTTGCAATATATCCACATTATGAGCATTTTTAATTTTGACTATTTCATCTTCATAGCGACGTTTCGCTTCTCGCAATTGATTAACTTCTTTGTTTAACTGATTTTCTCGTGCTTTTAAATGTGCTACTTCTGAGCTTTGTAAACCATACTCGGATAATATTGTTGCCTTTTTGCTTTGTTCTTGTTCCAATTGACTTTGTAATGCTAATACTTTTTCTGATTCTTGTCTATATTCACCTTCTAGTTTTTGTAACCTCTGTTGAATTTGACGATAGTCAACTGAAAGCATTGATATTTGCCTTTCCTTTTCTTGCGAATTATGATCAGCTTTCATACGAGCAGATTTTTCTTCGTTTAATTTTGTTATTAATGCCTTTACTTCTTGCATATTAGCTTCTTCTCGGCTAAGATTACGAGATTTTTCTGTTTCTTGATGAGCTTTAACTTCTTGTTGGTACCGTTGCTGAGCAGATTTCAATTCTAAATCTAAACCTGCATTTGCCTTCTCTAATTCAGAAACTTTTTCACCTAATGACCGATTGTCGTTTACTGTTTGTTGCTCACGATTCAAACATTTTTCAAGATCAATATTAACTGTTTGTAATTTATTTTCTAATTCTTTGTGTAAATCTTTTAATTGTTGTCGAGCATTTTTTTCTTGCATTAATCGAGATTGCAATTCGGTAATCTAAAATGAAAAAAACAAAATTAATGAATATAATTATCAAATAGAATTCGATATTTACTTCTTGTTGTAAGGTATCTCTTTGCGCCTGCAAACTTGTAAGTACTGTTTGCAATTGATTGACTTTTTGTTCTGTTTCAGTCTTAGCCAATCGTAATTCACCAGCTTGTTTTTTAAGTTTTTGACTATTTTCAGTTTCAGTTATTAAATTTTCCTGCATTTCTGCAAGTTGTTTTTCCAACATATTAATTTTGTCATTATGTTGTTGATTATTATTAATTTCACGAGTACGCTTATTCTGCTCATCATCTAAATTCTTTTTTGTTTCAGCTAATAAAGATTCTGTTTTTCTCCTCATATCCATTTCATGCTCAGCCTTCCGGTGAGCTTCTTTATAATTGTGCTTTAAAATTGCTAATTCTTTTTCATAATTACTACAAAGCATTTGAACCTCGCCTTCACGCTTCGTAATAGTTTCGATCTGAAGGCGTAAATTTCTATCTTGTTTTTCTAGATTTTCTACATTTAATTTTTCACGTTCTAATAAAGCTTCCAGACGTTTTATTTCATTTGAATTAGAAGGTCTATGACGATGTATTGAGTTTGTTGTAAGCTTAGCGTCTATATTATCATTTGATAATAATTGATAATCACTTGTATATGTAAATCCTACAAAGGGTAAATGATTGCCTGCAAAAGTTTTCGGCACAGGAAAAACTTCTTCTGGTGAATCATCTTTTTCAATTTCATCAAAATTTCTAGTATCATCATCACTAGTTAATTCTGGAACTACAGGCGCTACCGATTCTCTTAAGTTATCGAAAGTCCATGTATCATTTTGAAAAAATGGATGACATTGTATTTCTTCGATACCATTTCTTCCTAATCGATTAAGACGATCTGTTAAAAAACCTCTTATAAGAGATTTAGCATTTTCGCTTATTTCTACATCAGATGGAAAATTCAATGAATTTTTATGATCCATAATTTTTCCGTAAGTTCCAACTAAACTATCAGCATAAAACGGTGTATCACCAATTAACATTTCATAAAGAAATATACCAACTGACCACCAATCGCATTCTATACCATATTCATTTTCACCGCCTTGTGATTGTAATACTTCTGGACTAATGTAGTCGGGTGTACCAACAGCATTACTTGATTTAACTAGACCATCAGGCCCCATACGCATACAAGTACCAAAATCAGCTAATTTTAAATGACCATGTCGATCTAGTAACATATTATCTGGTTTTACATCTCGATGAACGAATCCCATATTATGTATTGTATCTAGGGCCAAAACAACTTCCATTGTATAAAAAATAGCCCATTTTTCTGTTATATCATAATTTGACATTAATCCAACAATATCACCACCAGACATATAGTCCATAACCATAAATAAATACTTATTGTCTTGGAATGCATAATGAAGTTGCACAATCCATTCAGAATTAGCATGAGCCATGATATGTCGTTCTTCCCAGAAGAACGCTGAATCTGGTCTTTTTATCATTTCGAATTTTGATAAACGTTTCATAGCATAAACCTGTTTTGTTGAACGATGTCGCACTAATTGCACTTCACCAAATGCTCCCCTTCCAATTACTTTAATAATATCGAAATCATCTTGCTTCATACGAAGCTCTGTTATTTCTCTAGCTAAAGCCTCATCTACAAAATAATTCAAAAGAAAAATACTTTTGTTAAATTGTTTTAATTAAGAAAAGATAATACTTACATCTGTTTGTATACGATTCAATATTTTTTAATCTTTTCACAGATTCATGTTCACAATCAGATATTAAAGCTGTAATTGTATCCAAAAGACAATCTACATTTGCAATACTAAATGGATCACGTAATTGTTCCTCCAACTTTTGTAATCTACAAAATAAAATAATAAATAGAATGAACTTGAAATATTCATTTCATTACACTAAATTAATATTTGTCTTTTAGCTTATCTAATTTGGTTAAATATGTATTTATATTTAAAAGATGATTAATATTACATTATTTAAATCCAGAAAGATGCCAAATATATATATATTCTTTGATTAAATAAAAAATACAGCTGCTTTGAGCAGTTAATTTGAGCTTATCTATTATTTTTTATCTTTGTTAAGCGCTGGTCATCTTCACATAATCACATTGCTTATAAAAAAAGAATTTTTGAGTAAAATACAAACAGATATCATTAAAAGATAAGGGCATATTTTCGTGTGAGATAATTTACTACATAAGTGAGTTATTAAAAATAAACTTTTATTGTTATGTTAAAGTTTATGATTATGTCATAATTATTTTATTGGGGATGACTTTGTTTGTTTGAACTTACGTTTTAATCAAAACATATTTAACTCTTATAAGATATCAATAGATGAATGTACAGTCAAATAAAAGTTCAACCGAGCAATAAAGAATACTAAATTATAAATATCAATAAGGCTCTA
This sequence comes from Argyra leucocephala, assembly GCA_963942445.1. NCBI lineage: Eukaryota > Metazoa > Arthropoda > Insecta > Diptera > Dolichopodidae > Argyra > Argyra leucocephala. The sequence continues at coordinate 26,539,901 of OZ012678.1, read as the reverse complement.
ATTAAATAACTATTTATTCACCGGTTTCTTTTTATGTGAACATTAATTTTAAATGAAAATATCAAACTGTTTCTTTAAACAATAAATGAAAGTATTTAATTATACATGATAATTTTGATATCATGATAGGATAGCTTAAAGTCATATATATGTACATACACTTTGAAACTTAGCACAACTTCAGATGATAAATTCATACAACTTCATTATTATTTAATATTTAAAAAATGAAATTGCTTTGAGATTTAATATAACCGGCTCACTTTTCAATAATTTTACTAATACACTTTCTTTAATTATAAAATACTTAAATACTTAAACATCGTGGCAACTTCCAGTAGTGTATTAATATTTTCTATAAACTCGAAGGAAAAATTGATAAGTGTATTATTATGTACATCCAATTGAAATTAATTTATATACAAATATTAACTAAGTATACAAAAATTAAAAATCCTGGCTTAGAAGACAATTAAAGCGCCTATAAATCTCTTTATCAATATTTCTAATATAAATAAATACTTAGCGTAACTACATATTTCAAATAATCATAATCAAATATTAAATAAACATAATTAATTACATAAATTTACCTTTTGCGATGATGTTCATTTATAATTCCAGACATTTTTTAAAATAAAGAAAAAAATGTGCATATAAATTTTAAAAAAAAATTGTGATTTTATATAAAAATCACACAGCCAAAAACCCCAGGTAAAAAAATGATCTACAAATTCCACCTTCGTCTTTTAATGATCGTTAACGTTTGTACCTGTCAAAATTGTTATTACATTTCTATTTTATATTTAGATCACACTAAACTTCTTAATTTTTTACATACAATATTCATTATTCAAATTAACCATGAAAAAAGAATATTAAACATTTTGAAATAAGATAAATCATAAAATTATGAAAGTACTTTTTCCATCTTTTTGTAAAAAAAAATATAGAAAAACTGATTTTGACAAAGAGGAAAACGAAAAAAATTTTAATAACACTATTTCTTCATAAATTTTTTAATATATTTCACACTAGTGTATATTTTACTCAAATACGTAAAATACACAATAAATAAGGTTTCAATATTGAATAAAAAAAAATAAATTAATTTTTTTTAAATAATCAAAATAATATCATCTAAACTTTAAATTTTATATCCAGATGCTTTTTTTTGTCGCGGCCATCATCACTTCATTTCTTCGAATTATTTTCGAAAATTACAGATTGCCAATTGCCATTTCTTTTAAATATTTTCGAAAAAATTGACATATAAAAAAGTATTGTCGTTTCCTTATAACATATTTCTTTATTACTGTAAAGTTGTAATGTAGCCAAAGAATTAGAATACTATAGAAGAGACCATAAAATGCCTATAAAAAAAAATACCAACATATTGTTTAAGGTTCTTTCGTCACTTATCTTTTGATAACAGATTGAACCTAACTTTTTCATTCAATCAACTAGGCTAGTTTTAAATTTTTATTTACTATATTTAATATTTTTTCTTTTCACAAATTTTTAAGTTAAGTCTTAAATATTTAATGTTAATTAGTTTTAGGTGTTCATTAAATAAAGTCTTTTTTATTATTATTATTGTTACTTGGTTATTTACAAAAATATTTACTTAGTACGGTGAAAGACAGAGTGGAATAAGATGGAAGTACAACAGTGTGTAAATTTATTGCTTTCAATTCAGATTTTTGAAAATTGCGATACGATTGTATCTGTATGGTAGGCATATAATTGTTTTAACGAACTGTTATGCCTTAACTTTTTAGTGTTTATACGCAGTTTATACGGTTGGAACAAATTTTAAAACGCCTACATATAAAAACTTATCATCAGCGTCGTTTAAAATTACAATAATTGATAAACTGCTTAAATATTTGACTTTTTAGTTGGGATTAAACTAAATTGTATATAACAGTGAAAATAGTCGAATATTTTCCTTTTAATTTTACTGATATGCTTATCATACAGATACGCGTATTTCGTCTACTACTTGCAGACTTCTTCAGTGTTTTGTACTCGACTTTTTACTCTAACGCTGGAAAACAAGTTTTTATAAAAACTAAATTGTATAGTTTTTTAAAAAAAAATTCGAAGATTATTCAAAATTTCGATTTCACTTTCCAAAGATTTTCATTTCCGTTTTTATTTTGGAGTAGTAGTTTTAAAAATTTTCTGAAAATATAAAAAAACAATAAAAATACAAATAAGTCAGATAGTTGAAAAATATATTTTTTTTACGACGATTCAATTTTAGTTATTGGAGATTTTTTTATTAATTGAGGAATACCATAAAATTAATAAAAACAATTTATCATCAATAAAAGAGCAAACAACAAAATATGCAAACTAGACATATACGAGAGTTTAGCAATTTCGAGGAACAGGTAGATGACATATTGAATAATGATTTAGGGAATGGATACTCACCGCTATTTAAATTAATAAAATAATTTGAAAAAGTACAGGTAAAATAGATATCGTTAGTCACAAGTCACAAGCATTGATGAAGGAAGTGTGTTGCTTCCAAAATATCGATATTTGCAATCAAATATTAAAAATTATTAGTGTTCAGATTAGTTTGGAGTAGGTTGGAGTTACAAACAGATTTTATTTTTGTCCTCTCTTCAACATCTGCATAAATTTTAAGTTTACTATTTTTTATTACAAAAATAATATCATTTAAGAAATTATGTATACAAGGAACCTCAACTGCCTTGAGGAACTTCCGGACTTAATACATATTATGTCGACGTAATGACCTAAATAAAACATTTAAATTAGTTGATATACCATAAAAATTCTATTGAAAAGCTTAGTATGTGATTGTGTATTCCAAATCTCTGTGTAAATACAGTTAGGGTATATCAAGACTGTTATACATATTTGAATAACTTCAAATAATCCAAGTATCTGTCATTAGATGTAAAAACAGAACTCGAGTAGGAGATTACAAACAAAATCCCGGTAAAACTCAGATATAGATTTCACATTTGTTTCTAGGCTTAACATTATTTCATAAATGTGGAGAATTATCCACTTAGCGATACAAGTTCAAACATTATTAATTATTTTAAGCAATTTTAAATTATGTTAAATTAAAACAATTTTGTATTCAGTTCCCAAGAACTAAATATTGAACTCGCCACTGACAGCTGTTTTAAGTACTAATAAATAGTTATGTTATTTATATGTCATCTATTAAGTATAAGTATTTTTTAAAATTATTATTTTTTTCATTAAGGTACTAAAGTAACGGCTTAATTTTAATTTTTGTACTTGTAATTTTAATTGAATATTTCATTCTTATGAACAAAAACTAAAACACGTTATTCGCAATCCATTTGAATTAAATTTTTCAATTATTTAAAAATGTAATATAACAAATAATTTCAAAATTTTATCCTTGATTAGAACTTTATATGTATTTTTGTGACTATGCTATGTGAGTACTTGGATTAGTTACATTTATATGATACATTTATATAATATACTATTTGTGTATTAACTATTCCATTATTGTATTACATACTTACATATAACGATATTATATATACGTACTCGTATATAAAAAAATAAGACTAGGAGGTAAGTAAATTAATAATAAATTTTCAAGCGTAATTTTCTTTAAAATATCACATCGTTTAAATTATAGATACTGCCAATCGGCTAATCGAGTAAAAACAACTTAAGACTTATAAGTTATAAATTATAGCAACAGTTTTATAAATAAGAAAATAAAACCAAATATTGATACTACATATTTTTATACATATTTATTATATAGTATGTATTGTTCAAATTCAAAATATGCGTGACAATGAAAAGGTGACCATATAACTTGACCAAAAAAAACTAAAAATCACTAAGACAGTATAAAACCAAAGTCTCTATATTTAAATAATCCCGAAACTAATTTTTGCTTCGTGTAAAAATTTTTATTTGTATGGAAAAACGAAGATTTACGAAGATTTTCCATGCAAATAAAATCTATTTTTAACGAAGCAAAAATTAGTTTCGAGGCTTTTTAAATGCAGAGACGTTGCTGAAACTCTAATTTGTAAAAAAAAAAAAACGTTACGCTGGTCATTCTGTTAAACTAAGTTTTTACCAACATATGAGAACCATAATGTGAACAAATAAAAATAAAATATTTAATAATTTAGTTTTATCACAAAATTTAATAGAATAAAACTTTTCAAACTTGGGCAGTATACATTCAATAAGTTTTCTATACACATCAGAAAACCCTGTAAATTCTTTCCAAACCTAATTCGATATGATTCAATAACTTTTTTAAAATGATTTTTGCTGAAAGAAGAAAATTTAGAAAATAACTTATTTATGCGAGCTGCGATGCATCCAATAACTCACACAGTGCAATGAATTTGACTAATTTTGAATTTCTATTTGAAATAACTAGTTAAATAAAATCATAAACGTAATCTTTAATGTATTTGCCCTAATTGTGTAAGTAATATATAATTTAAAAACGATTTTATTATGTAACATGGTATGTTTAAAAACAAAATAAAAACGATTACAACAATAAAATACTAAATAATTTAATTATTGCCAGATTTCCGTCCACTAAAAATGTTTAATATTTGATTGCAAATATCGATATTTGGGAAGAAGCATACTTCCTTCGTACAAGTACTTCGTACTTGTGACTAAGTCCGAAATATCGATATTTCCAATCAAATATTAAAAATAATTATTAGTGAAAGGAAATCTGGCAAAAATAAAAATCCGATTAATAAATTAAAAAATAAAATACTTTTTATAAAAATTTTCTAACCCTAGTAATTAATTTGCTTGCAGCTAATTGATTCACGATGAATTAAACAGATAATATATTGGCCTAAACTCAGGCATGTTATTTAACATGTTCAAGCTCTGAAGTTTGTTTTCCAAGCTTTACATTTGAATTTTGATCAATTAATTAACTTAAATGTTAAAATTATTGCAATTAATAATTCATTAAAACAAAAAACTACTTACATACTATTAATAAATAAAAACCCGACTTATAACAAGGAAATGGTTTCCTTAATTGTTATGATTTAATATTTACTACGCTCTAAATAAAAATACGTTAGTACTTAACCCAAATATATCCTTAATTGAAAGTAAACTTTCTAATTATAACAATAGGATATATATACATATTACATTCATACAAATCTAATAAAAAAAATCAATAGAAATTCTATTTTCTTTCATTGTTTTTTTCGTGGGAAGGACTGACTGTTTTTCTTCAGTTATGAACGATATATTATTGATGAATATTATAGGTAAAGGTAAGTGTTTTTATTAAAGTATGATGCATTATGAAAGGTGCACGTTTGTAAATTTGTTATTATTACTTTTTTAAATTATATAATATGTACCTATATATAGAAAAATTTTCATGGGTAATATCATAAAATTTAATACATATCATGTAAAATTTATTGTTTATTGTTTCTACCAATAACTTCTACAGTACAAATTAAAAGTAATAATCGAAAAAATGTCGAATCAATAAAAAGTTGATTTCGATGATAACAAAAATTATTTTTATAGTAAAAAAAAAACAAAATAATAGAAATGATATAATTAAGTTATTTTTTATAGTTATTTTTTTTATTACATTATTTAAGACTCTAAATTAATTCTTAAAAATACATAAATATGTTATAAATAATATTTTTTTCCCATCAGATGAGTCCAGTCATATTATTAAAGTGTTGTGTGTAGTAAAATTTTTTCTTTAACAAATTAGTTTGATGTCTAATAATATTCGATTGAATAAAAATTAAATAATTGTTAACTTTTTTTTAGTCAATAATTGTTTTTAATATCATTATAAAATTTTAATAGTTTATTTTATAGTTTATTAACAATTCATAAATATACTATGTACCAAAAACATTATTAATAATATACCTACATATATATTTAATATTTTTGCTAATAAAAATTATTAAAAAAAAGCCATATAATCAAAATATCCATAATTTTTTTAAGTTAGAAACATCATAAAAAATAAAAACATTGCAATTTAAACGAAATAAATAAATATAATAAAATATTAATAAAAAAATATGGTAAAAGTTGAACCAAATACCGTTAATATATATATATTAACCTTGAAAATAAAGTCAAATCAGAGATAAATAATCAAACTATGATATTTAAGAAGGCTTAGTTCTGAAAGTAGTGCTTTAAATTACAAAGTGTTTCAATTAAATCATCAAAATTAAAGTACATATGTACATAAAATATTTTACATAACAAGGTGTTTCAGAAAGTTTAATGTGACTTGGGAAATTGCAATAAACAACAAATTATAATCAAAAGAAAAGTGTTCTCATAGCTTTCTTTTCTAATCACATCTTTTTAAATTCCGTTTAATTATTGGTTTTTAGTTTTTACTCATTGTTAAAAAAAAAAAATTTTTACAAATGAAATTTCTATTTGCAAAAATTTTGTTGTCATTATCATTGTTGTCGGAAAAAATAAACAAACAATTTGCCGCAATTAGCTTGAGAAGATTAAAATAAAAACGAAATTAGTTTCGAAATTAAGTCAAAATTAGGAAATGACAGTGGTATTTCCACACTTAACTATGCTTTTTTTTATTTTAAATAATAATTATTAAGAAGTAATAAAAAAGAAGTGAAATTAGAATTGGAGTTTAGATCTAATAAACAAATTATGTACGTTAATCGTTTAAAATTTGTAACGTGTACTTTCAATTATAAAGTGAGTCACAACTGCCTTAGAGACTCATAAATATTATTTCACTGAGAGATAAATTCATTGATTCATTGATAATTCGCTTGGGCTCCTTTTGACCGAATTTAGAAATCCTACTAAACACAATTTTTTCATATACTCCACTAATGAAGATTCAGGGCAATGATCAAGAAAAAATTAAGAAAATTTGTTATATATACTTTTTTATACAACAAATTACAAAGGTCAAATTCAACTTAAAAATAACAAAATATCTTAACGTAACCGCAAAAGAGTGTAATTTCAAACTAGCAAAAAGAAAAATATTCATTCTAATTTCAAAAAAATTGTCAGTTATTTTTTTATATTATTTATTTATTTTATAATTTTTTTTAGATTGAAATAACGATAGCTGTATACCAAAATGGTACCATATTTTTCAAATCAAAAACTAGAGGAATGGATGCATATATTTTACTCATACTACACCTATACTTAAAGAAATGCTAAAAGTAAATAAAATTAATATGAAGGTTAAAATTTGAAAGTTTATAATTTTGAACCAAATTTAAGTAGAATTTCTATTTTGGGTGTATGCGTTTGTTAAAAATGTATATTTATATATTATGTACATTATTTACAATTTTGTCATCATCATCTTTTCTCTGGTACCTACATATATTAATGTAGAGCTTTGATGAAAGAAATATTTAAAGCTTAATCTAACAATCTAACGTTCGATGTACATATACATATGTATATTGTACATACATAATACTACAATTTATAAAATTATTATGTGTATAAATAAATTTACATACTTATGTGTACCTACATAAATTTATTTCCAGAATATATTATAATATTGTTGATTATGTACTTCATAGCCGAATAATTATAAAAAATATAATATTAAACGCCGGTAAAATATAATATTATGAATTATGATTAATAGTCTCAGTTGAAATACCTTTTTCTGTTTTAGTTGACGTACCTCTATGTACAAGTACAATGTAAATTTAGTCAAAATGGCACCAGTCTCTCGTTGTGTTACAAACGATAGAATTAGGAATTAAATTTAATAAAATACACATAGCTAATCAGAGGTGTGCTTCTTTCATGATTCTCATAGTTGGGCAGGTGCAGAGAAAATATTTTTGTAATATAGTATATTCTATATCATATTGCCCAAATAAATGAGAAAATATTTATCTTTTCTGAAAGATTTTGAGTTAATTTATTGGAATTTATAAATTGGAAAATTTTGAATTGAGTACAATTAAACTGATTAACTGATCGTTAACTATCGTTTTCAATTTCAAAAAAGTCTCTGGGCTAATTTTGGTATAAAAAAATGTTATAAATACTCATATTGGTATACGCTTTTCCTTTTATATTATGTCATGTGTGGTCATGTGAGTCCACTTTTTGATATTTCATTAATGAATTTTAACACTTAAGAAGCCAACTACAGTAGTATTTATTATTAATAATAAGTACTCGTCTCGTACCATTGTGTAATTAAAAAATAATATTATTTACATTATTAAAAATTTTAAAATAATTTTAAGTATTTCAGATCAAATAATCGATAAGATTGTAATATGTATGAAAGATGATAAGATGATAAGATTATAGTAAAGTTTGTGTTAGGCATAATTTTATTCAGTAATGAACACTAATTGATTTATTCATGATTAAGAATTGAACAATTTTAAGTTTTTTTTTAAATAAAATTTTAAATGAATGCATATCTAATTTTAGAGGCTTTTATTCATTTTCTACGACGCTTAATTCTATATTGAGAAATTTAATTTTTAACAAAATTAGCCCTTTATAATTATACCCATTGTAACGTACTTTACTCCTAAAAAACTACTTAGTCAATTCACGTTACCTCTTTTATGAATTTAATAAATTTATGGTGAAGTGTAAAGAGTGATATTAAATCTTTAGATATAATTGTCGAAAATAGTCAAATATGCTTATCGTACAAATACAGTGGTAGATGATTATACGCGTATATGTTTGACTGTTTCCTCTGACGATGACATTTTGTTAGGCTTGAGGTGTTTGAATTCTTTTAAAGGTAATTGAAATAAAAAAAAATAATATGTATAAAATATATTTTATAATTCTAAGGTAAGGTATTTCTAACAAAACCAAAATCTGGTGAATATTTCATGTTAGGACCAATATTAGAAATCTTAGAAAGTTATGATTGTGTGTGTGTTTCTTATGATTTTACTTGATGATTTTACCAATATATTAAAAAGGGATTACCTTCCTTATTTTTAATGACAAAATAATGTTATAATATATTTTTATAACTGTTACTATAGAGAGTTCCGTTTCCCGGAATATTTTTGTTTGGGAAATTTAATTAAAATTTTACCGGGAAAAATGAAAAAAAAAGAATTAAAAACAATAAATTTGTGAAAATATTAAAAAACAAAATATAAACACACATTTAAAAATAAGCATTAAATTAATTTTACAAAATAATTAATGAGGAAATCAATTGGAAAAAACATAAAAAAAAAAAAAATAATTTCATTACAAATTGATGTTTTTAATTATCGTTTTTAATTACCGGTAAATTTTTCAAAATAAAATAACTTTTCACATCAAAAATAAAAAACGTTAAACCATAAATTCTGCATATAAATGCTAAAGTTATGCTTTTTTACAAACTCCTCAGAACTGCTTATTTGGTCGGAAAAAACAGAACACAACACACTAAACTGTTTCCTCTCAGCAAAAAATCAATCATGTAATTACAATGAGTGCCAATGATTATTATAAAAATTTTCCTGGCTTTTATTTTATAATCAGAACCGTACACAAATGGCTAGAATAAATAATGTTTTTAGTAACGAAAAAAATTATTAGGAAGGGTGTACCACAGATTTCAATATTGGGACCAATAATGTTTAAAATATATACTGACGATATCACGCGTCTGAATCTTAGGGAAAGCTTTAGTTTGCTGATGATGTGGTTTTCAAATATGCAGAAACAACAGAATAAGCCACATTTTCATCTATTCAACATGATCTACATTTAATCGATCAGTGGCTCACTATTGATGAATAGGATAGGCTTGTATTAAATTTAAAAAAAAATAACATTCTTACTTTTGAAAATAAACCATTTAACACAACAAATACCTATCCGTTCCAAAATGAATACTTAGAAATTGTTAAAATTTTTAATTACCTTTGTACAGACAGTAAGTCTATACTTAGTGGAGCTACCACATAGACCGAATGATAAAAAGTATTTCTCCATACGTTAGTTCTTAACCGTAGAAAGTATTAGAAGATTCCGTAAGTTGCAATATGCTAGGCTCATGAATCCGATTTTTGTAATTTGGTGTCGTTTGTCGCAGAACTAATAGATGCAGTCTATCCGGATATTCAGCAAAACTATCATAATTTGAACTGGTTTCGAGAGGGGGCAATTGTTGCTGCTAAAAATGCTGATGAACTACTGCTGACGTAGTAAATGAATACAAGTCCATTGATAACGTAGTAAATGCTGATGAGGTAGTCAATTTTCCAACAGAGTTCCTAAATTCTCTTGATCCGACTGGATTACCGCCACATCGTCTTTTACTGAAACTGGGATCACCAATTATTTTAATACGGAACCTGGACCCACCAAAACTTTGCAATGGTACAAGACTTTGTGTTAAAAAATTGCTGGCAAATGTAATTGAAGCGACTATTTTAACAGGGAAGAGACAGGGTGAAGTCGTTTTCATTCCAAGGATACCACTTATTTCAAATGATATCCCTTTTAACTTTAAGAGGATGCAATTTCCAGTTAGACTTGCTTTCTCGATTACGATAAACAAGACACAGGGACAGTTTATTAAGTACTGCGGTGTGAATTTAAGATCGCCATGTTTCTCCCATGACCAACTTTATGTTTCTTGTTCAAGGGTGGGTTCACCCAATAATTTATTTATTCTTGCTCCTGAAGGCCAAACAAAAACGTTGTTTATAATCAAGTTTTATCTTGAGAAAATTATTTAATCACCCGTCAATTTAATTAGTTTATTATTTTGTATTTTTTCGTCTTTCCTTTTTTCTGTTCTTTTGGTTTTTCCTTATTGTCTTTTTTGGATTTCTAAATTTGGTTTTGTTTTCTTTATAACATTTTGTACTTTTCTTTTTTGAACAATGAAAAAAACTGCTATAGAATTGATTAATTAAATTAGGAGTAACAAAAATTAAAATGTGAACTACTAACATCTAGCATAAGTTTATGTAGCATTAGTTTTATACTAACATATAGAAATAAGTACTTAATGTTTGAATATTATAAAAATGAAAAGGTTTATTATTAATATCTAAAACAAGATTTATGCTAACATAAAAAACGGACCATAATTTAGTTTTCAAAAAATACTTCTAATTAAAATCCCAAAATTCTAATTTAAATTTGTAAACAACGCCTAAGACTTATGTTTGCTTTTTATTTTAAGTTGTAAGTACTATTTTTGTTCAAAACTGAAACTCATTCTAATTTTCGTTCACTTTTGATTTTTTTTTTTTGTATTTCATTTAAGTAGATAAGTACCTATAATAATTTTTAAAATTTTCATGAATTAGCTTTTTATCAAATTTTTAAAAACTTGCAGTGGTTTTAGTGGGGGTGGATCGTATTACAAAGCACGTGCGTATTATTCTTTTTATTGGTTTTCAAACTTTCCACAAAAAAAAACAAACAGTTACATATAAAAACATTTAACAGATAGCTTACTAACAAACATCACATAATACTTCCCTTTTCAAACTAAAAACGCAGAAAAAATTCTAGGAACTTTAAATTTTCTCGGGCAACGCCGGGTAACTCCGCTAGTAAAAAATAAATAAAAAAATAAGAAATAAAATAACCATTTCAATATAACTGCTATTTTATTTACTTTAAATTTATTTACATTATTTACAATAGTTAGCATTTTCAAGATTTTACAATAAAATTGATCTTTTCAAACAATTATTTCTTTATCGGGAAATTTCGTTTATTTTATTTAATTCCCCGGACAAATTCTGTAAATGTTACAATACAACATAAGAGCGTTAGCTTCCAATACCAATTTAAATTTGATATACAAATTAATTTTTTTATTCTATAGATGTTAATTTAATTTAATATTATTTTTTTTTAATATTAATATTATTTTGGTTAAGTTTCACATAACTTAATTAATATGCATAACTTTTTATATTTATTTCATTGGCACTATTTTAATTTCTGTACTGTAGGTCTAATTAAATAAATTGTTCTGAATAAAATTAGATAAAAAAAAATATTTCAGTACAAATTTTAATTAAAATAAATAATATTATTAATTAATGGTACGCAGTCAAAATGTTTGATATTCCTCCATTGACATATTTTTTAATTTTTTTTTTTATAGAAACAACAAAATCAAAAAAATTATGTTACTCAGAAAATAATAAAAAAAAAAAAAAAATAGAAATTAAAATCAGAATAAAAAACCAACTTGAATTTAAGTTTGAAAGTTGGTGTTTGCCTTCATATGAATTTTTTTATTTGTATTATTTACTCATTCATAATATATGTACACATTTATATGTAGATATGTATTAAATATATAATATAATCGTAATCAACAAATTATAAAATAAGTTCATAGACAAATAATTTTTTAATTCACTGTAATCATTTTATATATTTTTTATTTTCAAAAAACATAATTTCCTAGAATTCAACGTCCGTCCATTGACGACTGCGATTTTAATAAAATTTTATTGTTGAAGAGCAAATAATTTGTATCGTTTATAATTCTTGAAATAAAAATTTTGGAAAAATTTGATATTTTCCAAATATTCAAGAGTTTATGACAAATAATATATATTATAATAATTGACAAGTAATTTAGATAGGTGAGAATCTCAAGAATAGAGCCCAACTCTATTTAATTTAATAATATGGATAAAATAATCAGAAATATAGTCAACACCTCTTGAGAATATCGAAATGAGGATAAGAATGTTATTATTACACAGATAAGACTGAACTACTCGCAGAGAATGAAAATGATCTGCAGATATTATTATTCAGATTTAGCAAAGCTGCGAACAACATTGAGGTACCCACAACAAAAACAAAATCCATGACTATTTTGAAAGAACCCATTATAGATCTAAAATATTCATTTACAATAAAATTATCGAACAAGTAGTGTTCAATTTTAAATATCTGGCATTACGAAAATATTTCATATCGGAACCCAAGCAGGAAAATACCTCCGAGATGTTATACAGAGAAACAAATTAATGTTAATAGATACGCGACCCATACTAATACTACTGACAAACATGTAGTATCGATGTTAATATTATGATATCAATATTATAATATTCACATCATGTAAATCTTGTAAATCATGTAACACATGTAACACATGTAAATCATAACAAAAAAATTCGAACTTATACACGTTAAGTGATAAGAAGTTTAGTAACGAATTCAGAGAGTTGAATATTGTACGTTGGAGTAGAAGTAAGCGTACAAACTAGAGAGACAATGTAAATAGAAGGTGTGAGTAATTAATTGCCAAATCAATATCAAATTTATACCAGGAAAACATTTGAAAAAATTGTTGGAATGCTGGACGTCATCATCCCAAATTAAGTAAAATAAATATTGAAAAGCCAGCCCCTAAATGCCTAATTAAAGAAGGAGAAAAAGAAGAAGATAAGAAACACTTAAACCCAACCTTATTATAAAAAAAAATAATTTTTTAATTTTCTGTGTGTTATTTTTTTTTTTTTTTAATTGAAGTGAAATATTATACTGGTCACATGTACGCCGATAGTATGCTTTTTTTATGTTGTTGTTTTTTTTTTTATTTTTTTATTTATTTTGATTAATATATTTCTTTATAATCGTATATTGGTAGTAGAGTTAATTATTTTATTAAAATTAGTAAACTTAGTTCTAGTAGATTCGGTCGGTATATAAAAAATTTTATATGATGATTTTGAAGAGTCAGTCAGTAATATTATAACTATTAACGAGACTGATTGTTATTTGCAAATACACGCAACATAAGTGGTTTATTATTTTACCTTTACTACATACTTATAACTGATATAAATGTAAATGTATATTTAATAATATATACGAATAATAAAAAACGAATAATAAATGAAAAAAAAATATAAATAAATATAAAAGAAAAGCAGAAATACAAAAATATTCGGTTTATAAAATCATTTAGACATTTAGTATATAATTTTCAAGTGATTACTACTAAATTTTATTCTCTTATAAATTTCTAATGAAAATTACTTTTTAAAACGCATAATTAAATTTGAAAAAAAAAACAAAAAGTGTATTATAAATAATAATAAATTTATAGGATTTTAACACATAACATAATTTTTTTTTAATAATATAATAAAAGGAAAACATTTTTTTGTTTTTATTTTTAAAAATTAATTGATTATATAGAGAGAGACACACAAGGTTAAATATTTCCTAATTTTATAATTTTATCATTTATAACAGCAACAACATATTTATTATAGCAGTTTTTATTCGATATTTTTTTTTGTTTACTAAAATAAAATTATCGCACTGTTATAAAAAAAAAAAAAATAAAAATAAAAAAAATAGCGATGGCAGTACAATCACCAATTGGAATATCTAATCGAGAAATTGAACATAAAGATGATATTGAATCATTAGAATATCATGGTTATTGGGAACCAATTGGTACAGCATTATTAGAAAATACAGGTGCAACAATATTAGTAACATTTCGTGGTAAACAATTTCAACCATATATAAGTGGTGGTGTATTAGGTGATAAGTATATATTTGAGCAATTACATTTTCATTGGGCCGATCATGATGAATCTGGTTGTGAGCACACACTTGAAGGTATAAAATATTCAATGGAAGCTCATGCTGTACATTATAATTCAAAATATGAAAATTTTGATATTGCAAAAAGTAAAAATGATGGTTTAGCTGTTGTTGCATTTTTTATACAAGCTTGTGGTGATAAAGAATGTCAAGAATTTCGTAAGATAACAGCTGGTATTAATCGTGTACAAAAAGTATATACAAGAACATCATTAGATCCTGGTATGTATATATTTAATTATTTTTTGGTTTTAAATTTGATTTTTTATTATTTAATTTTCTTTTTGTAGATTGTCTTTCATGGATTGGCTTACAAGAATTAAGTAAACATTATTATACATATAAGGGTTCTTTAACAACAGCACCATATTTTGAAAGTGTACGATGGATTATATATCGTACACCAATTTATGTTTCTAGAGGACAGGTAATTAAAAATTTGATTTCATTAAAAAAAAATTGTTTAATTTGTAAAATAGTTATATTTAAACAATTTATTAATTAATTCCGTCGTATGCCCCACTGATGGGGTTGCAGTACAATGTACTATATGTATTCAACGAAATGTGTTAATGTCATGTTTAACATATACGTTTAATATCCCTTTACCGACAAACACATTTTGTAGAGAGGATTTTTGTAGACAAACGGGTATGAAATGAATGTTAGTTAACCATGACGTTAGCATTCCTAGTCAAGTCGTAATTAAGATAAAAACAGATTTTGTGTCTCGGGATTTTGGTTTGTGGCAAGAAAAAAAAATAAGATTTTTTTTAAAAAAGCGAGATTTTTAGTAGAAACGAGGTTTTAAGAAAACGTGATTTTAAAAAAAAACAAGATTTTTAAAAACAAGATAACGTACCGCTCCCGTTGGAACAAGACATGGTTGTATTCTCTTTTCAAATCCAAATTTGTTTAATAATAATACGAAGTGGAGCACATTATAATATGAATTGAGATAGATGGACAATGGAATAACAGTTGATGATAAAGTCAATAATTAAAACTCAGATTTGAAGATGAATAAGTTAAGTGCTAGTAAAGAAATCGGCCTTGAAATAAATACAAACAAAATAAGATAAATGATCTTTAGTCAATATTAACGAGCTAAGGCGATGAAGCATAAACCAAATAAAAATAAATTTGATAATGGCAAAAAAGCTAACAACCAAACTAATAAAAATAAGTAAAGATAAGATCATTGTCAAAATAATAAATAAAGTTTACTGAAATGCAATCAATAAAACTGGTAGATATAGAATGAAGAGAATTTTGTGAACTCAATATCGGACGGGCTAAACAATATCAGCCTAAATATGAAATGCACAAATAAAAACCGGCCTTAATGTGAAATGTATACTCCGAAAAAAATTAGCCAGTCTTATAAGACATAATTTGGGAATATTTCCGGATGGTCAGGAAAACTAAAAAAGCTGGTACTTGAAAAAGAGCAAAGTTCATTTCCAACTTCTAACGAGGAGAACACCACAGAGTACTGCACAAGACAAGCTAACAAAAATCTCTGAATTAACCTTTGAATAATTCCAAATATAATAAATATATGCGCTTCTCATTAAAGTGGCTCATATAAAATTTTCATCGAATGGATATTGATTAATTTTTAAAAATATTAATATTTGATTGCTTTGCAGATATTCTGCAAAACGTTAAACCTTTTATCGAAAAAACAGACACGAATAAGTGAGAATATTTGGTTTTTGGCAAGATCTCATAAGCATTTTATGATTTCAAGTTTCTAAAGCAGTAATAGGCGTAGATAACGATAACCGAAATAGCTATAGAAACTTGTAATGGAGTCTGCAAATTAAATATTATCTTTGAACCAGATTTTCAGCTTTACTCTTATATGCTTTAATATCTTATAGGCAGTTGGAAAATTATTAATTTTTTTACAAAATCCTTATCCCAACTCTTATTATTTTCTTTAAGTGTTTGTATTTAATCTTCATAAGTCTCGATTTTTATAAAACTATCACTTTATATTTCTCTATAACTCCTGTTTACTTTTATAAATTTCAAAAAATGCCATTTAAATTTTATTTCCTTTTTTGTTTGTTTTCCATTGCGAAATTATTGTGTAAAAAATAACATAAATTGTAAAAAATTTTTTTTTAAATTTTTTTTTAGGTTGCAAGTTTCCGGAACCTACAATCGTGTCCAAGAGATGAAAATAAACGTATTGTAAATAATTTTAGAGAAATCCAAACACCAAAACAACAACCTGAGGTTATTTTTGCACGAAATATTTTAAGGAAATCAAAATTATAAATAAAAAAATTTATATACATATACATACATACATATATTTTTGTTAAATATAATTTTTAAGATAAAAAAGAAAAAAAGAAAAGAGTAAAGCGAGAAATGAGAGTTTCTATGTTTGTAAATAAATTTATATCATGCTGTGATATATGACGACTTTTATTATTTTATTATTGAAATTCATTCATTGGCCGGCCTATATTTCCCGAAGGGTGCTAACGCCACGGTTAATTTACGTTTCATACCCCTTTGTTTACAAAAATCTTCTCTTCAAAATTAGTTTGTAGGCAAAGGAGTATGAAACGTAAGTTAACCATGGCGTTAGCACTCATCGTGGAGTATAGACCATTATCTGTTACAAGCTCTTGTTCTCTCTCTTTTATAAAACTTTTTAGGTATCTTGTTGGAAATTATACTTGTGCTAACTTAATCTAAAATCAAAAATACCTTCAAACAATTCCAGACATATTTCCTCCGAAAAATACTCGTTTCGGGTAATAATTGTAAATTGGCTTGTGCCTTTTGACTTTAGATCAAGCTAGAACAAGTCAATACAGACTAAGGGATGAAACTAGTATTTTATCTGCAGAATTCTATACAATTATGAAAGCAATCATCTGTACTGACTCCATGAGTGGAATACAAGTAATATATCATCTCATAATTCGACACATCTTATGAGAATAAGGGTTCAAGACGGCAATTTTACGAACTAGAACGCTCCATTGTTCTTTTCTGGCTACTAAGCCACACTGGTCATACTGATGGCTACTTATCCGCAACAGTTGCTGGCAAGTGAAGATTATAGAGGGTTGATAAAAAGAAATCGTGCACACTACATACAAGCATGAAACCAGACGGAACAGCGAACTGTAGAATAACAAACTAGTGGAAACTACCACCCAAACTACCACAAAGTTGAAAAGTATTGATTTTGTAAGTTTTCCTCTAAAATTGGTGAAGAGGCCTGTTTCTGTTACATTACAATAGAAAAAGCACATATAGAAACACAATGAGAACAAATTAAGCTAAAAATAAATGCATGCTAATTGGTAAAAATTCTTTCATTAAAATTGGCTATGAAATTACTTTTCTATAATGCGTTCCTCAACACAATCTTGTCTCTATGCATATTAAAAATTACTCAAATATTTAAAATAAAATAGTGAAAAAATAAAAATGCGCGATCAAACCTTTAACTCTACGGTATTTAACAGAATTTGAACTGTTTGAAAATCTTAAAGATCCCAATTATTCTACAGGATGGCTATTATTCAATTATTTTTAGATCTATTGTACTTCCCCGTTTATTGTCTTAGAATTTAAGATCTATGTCCCTGATGAACACTATTATTGCTTTGATGTCAATTTCATAATCAGGCGAGGTGTATTCCTGGAAATATATGGGTCTTTTGCGAGCTATGGCGAGCTAGTGTCCCTGATTACCTGATTCAGATGTAGGATACTTAGTTTGAAAAAGGTTTTAGACTGCGTAAGTCTTTGGCAACTATTCCATTTGTTTTGGGTTTCTGTATTTTCTCACTTGGAAACAATTATTTGTTAGTAAATGTTTGAACGAGTAATACTTGGCTCTGGTCCTAAAAATGGACTATACTGTTTTTGCAAGGACATCTGCTTCTTCATTGCCTTGTATTTCTTAATGCCCAGGAGTACACACATAAGAGTAACTCTGTTTCCTTCAGCTAGCTTTATTAAACTTCTGTAACATCTATAAATAAGCTTTGATTTAAAAATTAGGGAAGCCAGAGATTTTAAGGCAGCTTGGCTATCTGAAATTATGTGTTCGTTGGCAACTTTGTGCCCTCTTTTAATGCATAGTAATGCTGATACCTTGTGGCATAGGTTTCATATTGAAAAGCAATGAGTTATGTGTCAAGTGCCGCACTAAATTTGAGCCGTGATCCAAATACGCCGGCACCGAATTTCTCCCGGATTTTTGAACCATCAGTATACCATACTGAAGCTGCTGGAGGTAAGGCTCTTATTAAACCTTTGACTTATTACCTTTTAGGTCTTATTATAGACTTGTAGAGCCATATACATTCATTGGTGGACATAATCCCCAAGTTTTTAATATTTATGGTGCTGGCAATAGAATTGCGCAAATAACAAAAACGTTCAGAAACAGTTCAATCTTGGTAAGGTGAAGTAATTCTTTTTCGAAACATTAACATTAAACAATTTTGTAAAAACTTTCAAATAAGAACCTTGAACGACACCATAATTTACAGTCAAAATTCAGTTAAAAACTTATTATTACTTAGGTGTTGTTTTGAATCAATATTTAAATCACATCGATAATGCTAAAAAAAATTCTTGAACAAAAACATTTTTGGCCTTTTCTGTAATAAAACTATCGATAAAGAGTCAAAAGTTTAGATCAAACTCCTGTTGAGCCTAATTTTTTGATATCAGTTACTGGATCCATCTGGACCCAACATATAACTTCAAATCTGATAGAAAAAATAATAAAATTTGAACGAGAATCTGCGTAAATAAGCCACAGTAAACCCGGAACAAACTACAAGCATTTTTATTCTAATAAATGCTTGAACCGAAAAGCTAATACTAATATCATAAGATTCAATATTGTTTTAATAAAAACCAGTTTTAATCATTTCAATAAATCTCTAACCACAATGGAGTATATTTAAAAAAGCGGGGATTCTGAGGGAAATGTTGTTTCGGTGTAAGACCTAAAGACCATATCCGAATGATAGCTGGAATTGCTGGCTTTACAAAAATACATATATTAGAGTCCTTTAAGGACGAAAAGGATATTTGAAAGTATCCTTGTTGTTTTGGTGTTTTTATATAAAAATCGTTATATCTGTTGATCTATTAAAAATATATACATTCAGTTCTAGAAAGATAACGGTCTGGAACCTATTTCAACATTTATTTGGTTTACATGGTTGGTGCTGCCGTTTTGTAGATATTGTAGTTCAAAGTAGAAAAATTTGGAAAAAAGCAATCTTTATTTTCTTTCTTGAAAAACCAAATACCTCAAGATTTTACCATAAACAACAAGGATACTTTCAAATATCCTTTTCGTCCTTAAAGGATAAGATGCCCACTAAAGATATATATTTTTGGAAAGCCAGCAATTCCAGCTATCCTTCGGATATGGTCATTGGGTCCTACGGCTGTTTCCTCAGAAGAGCCAAAAAAGCTTGTAAATGATATTTATAGCATTTACAACATTTATCCGTTCGGCATTCAAAACCATTTATAACATTTATAACATTCAAAACCACGAGCACGTCTCTATATTATCTCACTACAATCTACAATTGACGGACATGATGCAAGTTTTAGCATACGCCATACAACCCTCACTGCGTCACATTATACAGACAAATTCACTTAAATATGATGATAATATATATAATGAAAAACAAAAAGCAGGTGAATTGTGAGAAATGATAACGAGAAAAACCAACTTGTTCAGCATCATCATGTGTCCTGTAACTCCATCCGTGGGGCAGGGCGGAAATAAAATTCCTCCATCGGTTCCTATCTGCGGCTAACCTTTTCAATTGTGGCCACGTTCTTTGCTGGGTACTTGCTTCGGCTAAGACAATTGTTCCCCATGCTTTTCTCGGCCTTTCAACGCGACATGTACCCTTAGGATTCCATTCAAAACATTGTTTCGTGAGGTGGTCGGTTTACTCAGAGTATGCCCGTCGCAATCCAACGCCATTTCCTCTGTCGAATTTCCCCGTCTATTTGTTTTTGCTTCGTCTTTTGCCACAGTTCTGTTGGAAATGGTTTCTGATCAACGACATCTATTCTTTTTAAAGAAAAGAAGCTGCCCGTAATTTAAAAACTATTCAGAAGGAAATGACTCAAAAAGTTATACACTTTTGACGTTTGAATTTAATTTACAAACCGTTTTGAGTATCTATCTACCCGTAAGGCACTTTTTTTTACGTCAAGAACCTAGCAGTATATAATTTAATAGTATACAATTTAGGTGATGCTTCAGTAGAATATTTTGTCTGGGATGAGACAGAAGGAAAAAGAGAAAGCATTAAAATTTCTACTAGCATATTATGTATTAGTATATTATATTATGCAGTATCCTGAAGTAGAAACTGTATTTATAATGTCTGATAATTAGTGGAGTAGAACAAAAGAGTACAAAAATGTGTGTATGTGTTTAGAGTTAATTAAGAGATGACACCCAAAAGTTAAAACAATAAATCACGTGTTATTTGAATCAGGACACAGCTTGGTGCAATGCGATTCAATACATTAAAAAATTTTCATGACGGTAAAACGACTTCCCGCGAATATACTTCAGAAGAATGATTTCAGCAAATAAGAAATTCACGGAAAAATCCATTTCCATTAGCATTTCTTTGCTTACACATAGATTTTATAGATTAAAATTCAGAAAAATGGTTTTTTATTATATAGAGACAAAAAAGAGATAATATTACCTTTTAATAACATTGTTTGGTTTCAGTATTCGAAGGCCATTCCATATAAATTGCATATCAAAACTGATTATGACCAAGATTTGAAACAATAATATTTAAAGCAAAGGAGAGGTCGTCCTTCAAACTTACAACCAACACGAACCTATTCTCAATGTTTTCAATATCTGTTACTAAAAAAAAAACAGGATTTAAAAACCTGTGCGATCAATTGCAAATTCTTAGAACCTATCACGCATTTTATGAGAATTTATCGCACTCTGGTTCAATAGAGATGGTTTGGCAGTACCAGATATTTCTGAAATATCAGCTTTGAGCGCTTCCCTTTAAGGCTTAGGCTACGTTGTGTTGACCATGTTTAAAATCGTGCAATTCTTCCAATCGACGACCCAACTGCAACTTCGTCCTTAACTTCTCTCGGACATCGTCGTATAATAGCGCTTTCTTTGTTTTATAAATTCTTCGTAGGTGGGAATGTGAACACATGCTCATTAAATCAAATCAAAGAACTACTCACCTCTTAAACAGTTCCATCGTCAAACAAGAACACAAGAGGAGCCGCAGATACCCATCCTTACACAGTAGAAATACCTAGATGGCACAAAACAGATTACGGAAATTCGTTCATAGTTCGGACTTCACGAATGTGGAATCATATCCCTTCTAAAGCGTTTCCACATTCAAACAAGTGTATAATGTACAGAAATTTCAAATTTATAAAAAACATCAATAACTTCATTCTGCAAATTCTTATCAATTCTTTCAATAACTTTCTTCTTTCTTCCTATCCTGTCCCATCCCATCCAAGGCGTACGTAAGTACTAATATTTTAGATCATCTTGTAGGGGTTGCCGCATTTTCTAAGGTAGTAATTTTTTTTATAAATTTTCATATAATCAGCGTAAATTGTGACTACTATTATGAATATACAACTAACATCATTAATAGAGATATAAAATAACAGAGGATCGAGATGACTACTTTGATGAACAACTGTTTTAACTTTAAGTTTCGAAGAAGTCGTAAATCTAAAATCGCAATCTATAAAATAAGAGAAGATTCATGTTTTTTTAATTTTTAAAAACAATGATGATATTAGGAAGAAGATCGAAAGCTTTACTAAAATTGGTTGAAGTTGAATACATGCGTTTGAAAATCATTTTCCATATTGGTAATAAGATGTAAATTCAAATAAATTCAAATAAAAGGTGATAATACAAGTCAGCTTATATTTAGCATATGCTGAATTGTTAAACACTGCCGCAGTGTTTATTTTTTGATTTCACACTTTGTAATTTGAAACAAGCTTGACAAAACCATGTTCATATATTGTTAAGGTGGTAAAATTGAATGATCAAAAATTGAATCAAACACGGAAAAAGTTTGCTGAAAAGTTGATTTTTAAAATTTTTTTGTGACCCGGTTCAATAAGTGTAGCTTGGTTTTCTAAATTGTAAAATAGCAGAAGTTATTGAAGATTAAATTAAGGAAAGTAGTCCTGGTAGACAGTAAGTTTTTTAATAATAAGTTTGGAATGCCCGGATGAATTAACGTTGTGAAGTTTAGTTTAGTTTAAAGATCATTTTGACCATTAAATATTATATAGAGAATTACCAAATGTTATTTTGATGTTTTTTGAATGACAAAAATAAGGTTCATTTAATGAGAAAGCTGATGGCAGAGGATAACTTTCAGAAAAAAATTACACCAGTCTTAAGAATGTTATCTAGATAATAGGATCTCATATTTTGGTGTATTCATAATCAAATAAAAAACTGATAAAACATTTTTTTTTTTACCAATTCATAAGGATTAGCATTAAACATCTTTATTAG
The DNA here is from genome assembly GCA_963942445.1 of Argyra leucocephala. Lineage (NCBI taxonomy): Eukaryota > Metazoa > Arthropoda > Insecta > Diptera > Dolichopodidae > Argyra > Argyra leucocephala. The sequence goes on along the minus strand of OZ012678.1, from coordinate 26,516,674 downwards.
CATTATAATTCAAAATTTGTTTTTATAATAGTTAAAAATTTTATAATCTAAAATTAATCTTTTACGAAACAAACTTGGATTAAATAATTTTACATAATTATAATTTTTAAATTAAACTAATCTCATAATTGAAATAATAATTTTTTTCAACTTAAATATACTATTTATTTATAGAGCCATTCTTCTACCTTCAATTGATATTTCTACAGCTCGCCGAGTTTGCTTTAATCTTTTTGCGTCAATAAATTTTTTCAAATGTTTTTCATAGCGATTCATTTTCTTTTTGGTTATCTAAAAAGTCGCAATTTATTAATATTTCAGAATTGATAATAATGGAAAAACAAATATAAATGTCACATTATAAAATTAGTAAACTTACCCTACTCATGTCAACATCAACACTAGATTTTGGTCTAACAATATATTCTTTATTTGATGGCATTGGAACTCTTGCACGTGCTACCCAACCTTTATCTCCAGGCCGTAAAGCTTTTTCGTCAGTTGAAATTGCTGAATGTATATCACGTTTAGATGAATTAGATGTACTTGGTTCAGGACTTGATTTTCTTTTTTTACTAACTTGTTGTTGTATATCTCTTTCAAGTCTTTCTTCTCGTGACATCGCTTTAAAATCAGTACTTAAATTGAAAATTGGTCTAGCCCACTCAGATATTAAACGGCCAGCTCTTTCTCGATTAGTTTTAGTTTCTCTAGGATGCTTATACAAATACATTACTGCTTTGCCTATACCAGATTGCTTTAAATAACTTTTATCTATTGTAGGAAACTGAAAAAAAAAATTTTCATAATATCAATAATTAAAAAAAACTTAAACTACAAACATCTGAAAGAAGTTTTAAAATGCTTTCTCGTATCTGTAAGCACGGTAAACTTTTATTTGGTAGTGGTGCCAACCAATCAGTTAAAACATTAAGAATATTATGTTCCAGGAACGCTAATTGTAAATCTTTTTTAATCAATTGTGACATAACTTGTTTTAGCATAGAAATTTTTTTCGTTGCGGGTACATTTTCAACGTTTAACTGACGATCATCTTCGGCAGCTGCTTTCATATTTTGAATCAATTGATCAATAATATCATCTAAAATTTTTTTAATTGTTTCAATTACTATATCAATGTAATCCGATCAATTATTTTAATTTAGAATTACCATTATCATTTATTAAGTCAATATCTCGTCTTTTACGACGTTTTGATTTTTCTTCCTTTTTCCTTAACAACATAGCATCAAAATCGGACATAAAATTGTCAACACTAAAATTAAAAATTTTTTTATCTAATTTTTTTTTAATTATAATTAATTTCGCTTACTCATTTGAGATTGGAATATTTTCATCATCTGAACTATCAGCAGCACTTTTTTCTTTTGTTTCTTCTGTCTTTTTTTCTCCATTTTCGTTATCCGGTCTTTCTTCATTTTCTTCTTCGTTATCTGTATCAGTAATTTTTGGTCTTTTTGGTTTCTCCATAGATTTATTTTCTTCATCTTAGTTGTAAACAAGACAAATTAATTTTTGAAAAATATTTAATAAACTGTTATCAATATCTACCTTCAGAATCACTAAATACGGCTCTTTTTTTCTTTTTGACATGTGAGTCACTTGCTGAACCACTGCGACTTCTATTACTTCCACTTCTACTGGATCTGGATCTGCTTCTACTTTTGTTGGATCCTGATTTACTTCGACGTCTTCTGATACTTCGACTTCTTGAACGACTTGAACTTCTATTTCTAGATTTATTTCGACTTCTACCTCGTGATCTATTTCGACTTCTTCTAGAACCACTTCTACTACGCCTGGAGACACTTCTACTTCGTCTGGAGCCACTTCTACTACGTCTAGAACCACTTCTACTCCGTACAGATCTGCTCCTACTTCGTCTTGAATTGCTTCTACTTCCTCTCGATTTGCTTCTACTTCTTCGAGATCCACTCCTGCTTCGACGAGACCCACTTCTACTTCGTCTAGATCCACTCCTACTTCGTCTGGATCCACTCCTACTCCTACTGCGTCTAGATCCACTCCTACTTCGTCGCGATCCACTTCCACTCCTACTGCGTTTAGATCCACTTCTACTTCGTCGAGATCCACTTCTACTTCTTGGAGACCCACTTCTACTCCGTCGAGATCCACTTCTACTCCGCCGTGATCCACTCCTACTTCTTGAACCGCCACGACTGCTTTTGGAACCACTTCGACTGCGTCTAGAACCACTTCGACTGCGTTTGGAACCACTCCTACTGCGTTTGGAACCACTCCTACTGCGTTTGGAGCCACTCCTACTGCGTTTGGAACCACTCCTGCTGCGTTTGGAGCCACTCCTACTACGTTTGGAACCACTCCTGCTGCGTTTGGAGCCACTCCTACTACGTTTGGAACCACTCCTACTGCGTTTGGAACCACTTCGACTACGTCTGGAACCACTTCGACTGCGTCTGGAACCACTCCGACTACGTTTGGATCCACTACGACTTCGTTTTGAACCACTTCGACTACGCTTAGAACCACTGCGACTACGTCTCGAACCACTTTGGCTTCGTCTGGAGCCACTACGACTACGCCTGGAGCCACTTCGGCTACGGCTGACCTTACTGCCACTATGTCTAGACCGACTTCTGGAATTGGTGCCACTCCTACTTCGGATGGACCCACTTATATTTTGCTTGGAATTACTTCGACTTCTTTTACTTCCACTTTTGATACTGCTATGACGAGATTTACTTCGACTACGTCGTGAAACACTTTCACTTTTTCTGGATCGACTTCGGCTACGTTTAGTATCACTTCTGCTGCGGCTTTTTCGTGATGCACTTCTACTATCATTAGAGCCACTTTTAGAACGTCTAGAGTTTTTACTATTTCTAGATAAACTACGACTTCTAGATTTACTACGATTTTTATTCTCTGAGCCAGAACGACTTCGACTTTTTGTTGACCTATTACTTTCGTTACTTTTACTTCTTGATTTTCGGGAACCATCTCTTGAAACACTACGGCTTTTCGTTTTATCTCTATTTGTTTCCGTACCGTTTTGGTTAATTTTATCCTCATTTTCCGGAGCATCTAGCTCAGTTCTTGATTTACTACGACTTCTGCTTTTACTTTTGGTATGATGAGAGGTATTGCTGCCACTTCTACTTCGACTTCTATGAGAAATGGCGTTGTCTTGACTTGGAGATCGGGAACTTCTTGAGCTTTTAGACTTCATATTAACATCCTTGTCTAACATCAATTCGGAACCAGATTTATCTGAGTGTAATGAAGGCGATCTTATTTCGTGTCCATTTTCATCTACAAATTTACTCTTAGCAATTGAATTATGCATTAAATCATAACCTACCATTATAAACGTCCATTTTAAGTCCTCATATACCAAATATTATATGCTTAAAAACCTTTTCTTGATAAATATTCAGCTACAAATTGTAAAATATTCAAGTACAAATACAATTTTTAAGCGTTTTCCAAAGCTCACCGCTTTATTTTATAAAATAATTTAATAAAATTTGAACGCAAGACAATCTAGATATTTTTTATGTGAGAAACTTAAAAATGAAAGTGTTTATAAAATGTCATTTGTTGTATTTTTTTTAAATTTTTGGTACGAATCAGTACGTGTATATAAGTATGTACCAATTCCATACACTCCAAAACATAATTTAATTTTTCATTAGCCGTGGAAATGTTTATTGCATTTTGAAAAAGGGATATACATATAATAAGCCCCTTACACTATCAAATCTGTTTAGAAATGTGTTTCGAAACTAATTTCTCTCTTTACCACACACTATTAAACTTTTGTTTAACCAAACAGAGAAACTTAATTATTTTTATAGTTAAGTCAAGACAAGAAAAAATTAAAAAAAATGGCAGGTAAAATTATCGCTTTCATAATAATTGTAGACATTTATAAAAAAAAGGAAGAAAATATAAAAGATTGGTACAAATACATATTATGAAAAATATAAGCTAATGCTAACAAAAAAACATAAACAACTGATTTTATTTACATTTTAGTTTCGAAACTAAACCATACATGGTTAAACAATTTCAGAAACTTATGCCTCCGCCCATTAAAAATCAAAAATATTTAATTTTAATGGAAATTGAAGAAATTGTTTCAAAACAGCCCTACACACGATTAAATTTCACTAATTTCGAAACAAGTATCTAAACAGATTTAAACGTGTCTATACTTCGTGGCCTATAATACCATGTTCATGTACATATACAAAAATTAGTAAAACATTTATAAACAAGAAAAATAAACAAGAGCAAAGCAAACAAAAAATATTATTTAATCTAATAAATAATTTCAAATGAGAACAATATTTATCAATCCATACGAAACCGTTATTCGTTTACACAAAAGTATATAATGCGAAATTATAGTGTAAAAGTGAGTACGCCGTGGAGTAGAAAGACAAAAAAACTAGTGTAAAAGGGTCCATTCGTTGGTTTAGCAACACTCCAAAGTTGCATCATTATGAATTGACTTCGTTTGGAGACTTAAAGATTTTATATAAAAATCACTAAAAATTAAAAATACTTTTAGTCCATGCTGTCTTGGTAAATAATTAAGTACAAAATACAAGTCATAAACGTGTGCAGTGCAGTAGGGTGAGTGATGTGATGATTGAATTGCAATGCAGTGCAAATAATTTTTTGACATTTCAAAATGACAAATGACATTGACAAATATACGAAAAATTACAAATGAACTAGTTTATGTTGAATTTTTGTTGAAAAGTTAAAATTTAGAAATTTAGAATATAACGTTAGAATTATTTAATCAATTTAGAAAGGGCGTAATATTCTTTATTATTTGTTTAGAATAATAATAATATGTAGTTCAAAGAAATAGTTATAAAATAATTCGTTTTGGAATAAAAATTTATGAGATAAAAAGATCAAAAATGAGCTTGAAATATTTGCCAGAAATGGAGGATGACGATGATTATGAAGTAGTTGAGGATGTAATTTTGTTTTCACTCAATAAAATTATAAATAGTTACAATGAATTTTTATTATTTAGGGGGGTTTTGATTTTTATTGTCCGGGCTACAATGCTATCGCTAAAACTCTGCAAAATATGAGTGTAACTGTTGTGCCAGGTAATAATTTTTTTTAGGTCAATTATAGAAATTCGCTTTTATTTTTGAGATGTGACAATTTTGTAAAAATTCGCATTTTTGAACATCAAATTATAAGTTGTATTAAATATATGATTTATCAAAGTAAAATCTATTAATAGTTGTAAAATTTCATTCTAGATTTGACCAAAGGAGCAGGATTAAATGATACAGGTTAAATTGTTAAATTATTAATAAATTATTTTCTGAATTTAATCAAATTGATGATATTTTACAGATTTCAATGCCAACTTGTGTGAAGAAATTGATACTTGGTTTGAGATATTTAAAAAACAGTGGAGCGTATGTAAGTAACCAATATAATCTTCAATGTTTAATATTTTTAATACATTTAACATTAAATATTTTTAGACAAGAAAACACCAGCAGTACTTAAAGCTCTTGAAGATTTGTTTATTTTAAATGAAAATCCTTTATTATTAGCTTTAAAACTTTTTGTAAATTCTCCTGGTTGCAACAATATAAAAACAAAAAACAATTTAGCTTATTTTGGTAAATGAAGCTTAACTAAATAAAATTTTCTCTTTGGTAATAATTTTCATTCTTTAGTTCTTGAAACCGTTTGTAATTTGAAAAAGGTGAAACCAAACATATCTGAAAATTGTACTGACAATATGAGAATGGTGGCTTTTAACTTTATTAAAACCCAAGGCGTTCCAATTTTATACAAGGCTGTGAGGGATGCTTATGAATTGATAAAGGACAGAGAATTATTTGTTGATAAAATTAAGCAACTAATAGAGCATCATTATTATAAGGACGTTAGTATAATCACAGATTAAATAAACAATAAGATTAAAATAATATTTAAATTAATTATATTAAAATAATATATTACAAATACCAAAAATATTTGAAAATACATTTTCAGAATAATTTACTAGAATTAAAATATTCAAAATTCTTATAGGCTTCCCATTGGGCAGTTTATTTGGAATTAACTTATAGATTTACACTTTATGAAATTCCATTGCCCTTAATTATTCAAGATAAAATATCAGTTGCAGAAGATTATTTAGATAAAGCAAAACATTTGCAACGAGATATAGTTGAAATTTTGGATTCATTTTTGATTCCAAACTCATCAGTTTCATATGAATGTGATAAAGTCATTACGTAAGTGTATGATTAAAAATTATTTGTATATGTATATTAATGCTTTTTATATATACATAGTAATATTGTTTTAATATTGTATAATAATTTTTTAGGCAATATCATTATAACGATGTTAAACGCGAAAAACTTCATTCGAAGCCGTTAACAAAATTAATTGTCAGATTAGCAAAAAAGTATAATATACCGCAAGAGTTAATACCTAACGTAAATCGTCAAAAGAGCCATGGTTGTCTTCAATATCTTTTACATAAAAGATATATTGAAAAAGCAATGAGCAATGAGGCATGGCGCGAGCTAGTTAGAGAACTATTGGCAAGTTCGAAAGATCTTGAACTTGAATTAATCCATTCTATATGGTTTAATGGTGACTCAAAAGAAGCATATTATTGGGTCAAAATATGTCGTCCAAGTTTAGATTGTTTACCTGTACTACTTCGCGAAGAACTGACCTTAAATGAATATTCACTTTCGAATGAAGAACCTTGGGACAACATTAAAAATAAAGTTGATGGACCAGGAACAAAAGAAGAAGCTCAAACTTCTAAAAACCAATTTTATTCTTTAAATCTAATAGAAGAACAAATCATTTATGTTGATAAAAGAGAAACATTTAACAAAATGCTAAATGATTTGAGTAGTGAGCATTTAATAGCGTTTGATGCCGAATTTAAGCCCTCTTTTAAAGGCGAGGTTATGTTAAATTTAATTCAAATTGCAACAAAAGATAAGGTTTATTTGATTGATGTTCTTAGTCGTGAACTAAAAGAAGGATTATGGGCGAAGTTAGGAAGTCTTGTATTTTGTAATAATGAAATTTTAAAATTAGGATTTTCTCTACAACAAGATCTATCTATGTTTGAAAAAGATTTACCAATGTTAAACTTAAATTTACAAAATTGTTGCGCATATTTAGATATACAGGATTTATGGAGGAATGTTAATAAATTGCCAAATTTTAAATTTCCATATCAAGGTAATTAAATAAAATATATTCTTATTTATATTTTAATTTATTGTTATCATAACAGTTGAAAAATCAGGTGAAAATTTAAGTTTTCTTGTTGAATTATGTTTTGGTAAAAAACTTGATAAATCAAATCAGTGCTCTAATTGGGCAAATAGACCCCTACGAACCGAACAAATAGTTTATGCAGGTATTTCAAAATACAAATTTTAATGAATTTATATTATTCAATTTGATTTTTTTTATATTTAAGCTCTTGATGCATATTGTTTAATTGAAATATATCACATTATTAAAGATGTTTTTTCAAAACAACCATATTGCTTCGATTCATTTGTTGAAGATATTATATCAGAATCTAAAAATAAACCACAAAAATTAAAAAAGAAAGCTATGATTGCAAAAATACCAAAAGTAATTGATATAAACCAGGAAGAATCTGAAATGAAAAATCCATTTCCAACCAAAACTAAGTATGTTTTTAATTTAAAATAATTTAAAGCAATTTTATTTAATACAAAAACTACACTAGTGCAAAGGATGTTAAACTTATTTGTGATCAAATGCTTGCTGGTTTATGTAAAAGTCTTCGAAAATTTGGGATGGATTGTTTAGTTGTATCCAACTTAGATAATTCTGAGGACTGTTGCATCAAGATTGCTTTAAAAGAGCAGCGTTTTTTAATAACAAAAGGACATCGTTATGCTAAAGTAAATTAAGTTTGAATAAAAGAAGTGACCATTAATAATAATTTTATAATTTTAGTTTATACAATTTTTACCTTTTGGGCATTGTTTAAACATAAAAGCAAATGACATTGATATTCAAATATTAGAAGTTTTAAAATATTATAATATAGTATTATCAAAGAATGATATTTTTAGCCGCTGCCAAACTTGTAATTCGAATGAATTTATATTATTAAAAAATACTGATGTGCATAAATTGAAATATGGAAAATCACGCGAAATCGACTCAAAAAAAAGAATTTCTGAGAAACCTCCTGAAAGAAATTTCATTTTAAGTATATTTTCTTACTTAATATAAGTAGATATATGGTATTTAATTTTTATTTTATTTTAGAACGACCAAGTGGCAAAATATTTTTCTCAAAAACTACAAATCAGAATGAAAAAATTCAACTAAATAAAATTCCTGAACATGTTATAGATTCAAATAACTATTTTTATATATGTGAGGTAAATTTAGTTTTAAATCAATTTGTTGTCATTATAAACTAATATGTTTGTATTTAAAGGGCTGTGGTAAATGTTATTGGGATGGGAGTCATTTGGAAAAAGTATTAAATGGTCCTGCAAAACGTTTTATCGAAGAACATTAATTGTAGTTGATTTTGAGTGCAAAGTGATTTTAAACAATAAACGTGAAAGGTACAACAATGTGTTCCTTTAAAACAAAAAGATATATATGTATATATATCAAGAGATATATATTATAAATATATATATATGTATATGTACAAAATTGTTTATTTTCTCTTTACTAGTTTTTATTTTCTTAGTATTAACAAAAATTTTTATTAAATTGAAAAATCATTGGAAATTATTATTATACCTGAAAAAATTATAAAATAAAATAAAACAAAACAATAAATTCGTATACAATACAAAATTTCTTTTTAAAATTATTAAAAGTCAATTTTCAGTTTAAGTTCTGTTGAAACATTTATTACATAGATCAAATTTAGAAATTGAAAAATTTATAATAAACTAGACCAATAATTACTTTATATTTACAAAAATATAATTCATTTAAGTTACAATAAAAACCACATGTTGATTAATTGCAAATTGTATTTATCTATTTTAAATGGTACATGCTATCTAATTGAAATTTCAGAAATGTCCCCCTCGAGTGTTTGAGTTTATGGACAACTCGTCATATAAAGTAAAATTTTAATGATTAATCGTTAAAATTTACTTAAAAAATTAGATAGTGAATGTAAGAGAAATTGTGTTCATTAAAAGTGTTTAGCCTTTATGAACACTTTACCTGGATCATCCACCTCCTGGCACGACACAATCAGACATTCTCATTATTCTTCCAACACGTCTATTTCTTGGCCCATTTCCTCTTCCATCATCGCGTCCGTTATTACTACCAGATCCACCATTTCCACTACCACCGCCTCCGCCTCCAGGCCCCCATCCTAATATAATGAAAAATTTATATTAATGTACTTTTGATATTTTAACAATAAAGAATTTACCTCCTGTTTGACCAGATCCTCCCTTATTTTGTAAATCTTGTAAAGGAGAGAATAAAGACGAGAAGCTAAAATTAATGAAAAATAATTATTTTTTGGAATTTTCTCAAAATGAAAAATTTGGTAATTAATAATAAGATTTAAGTATTCGAAATATTTTTGTTGTTTAGAATGGTGGACGTAATTATGCAAAGTAGAATAAATATAATATATGAGATATGTACATAATTATGTGCGTAATTTAATGCAGTTTTTCAGTTTTCATTCTAAAAAGTAATTTATTATGTAGGTATTTTTTTAAAATGTTCATGAAAATATTGCATCATCTAAATGACCATTTGTACGTATATGGACATATCTTTTCGGTAATCTAATTTATTTATTTGTATATTTTATTTGACCAAGCATAACCAATCATCTTACGTATTAATTAATGCTAATATTTACATTTTTTTAATACACATTCAATCAATTAATATTTTAAAGATTTACTCAAATTCAACCTATGACTAATTAATTTTTTATACTAAGTAACAAACTTACAATGCAATTAGGAAGTTATAAAATCCAGTAAAAAGACCCAAAAACCATTTAACACTCCAAGGTTGTTTTTCATAAACTCTTCCATCTGATTTTAAATTGCTAATATAAATACTATTTTTTATTTAAAATATATCAATAGTCTTACCGTTTCCGATGTACACCATTTTTACAGTTAAATTTGTTCTAAAGGCTATATAAATTATATTTACATTTTAATAAGATGACGATTAATGAACTCAATTAATAAAAAATTTCCAAGTCCAAATTAAAGTTTATCCACATAATTAATGTCAAATTTTTCTAGAAAAATTTCATTAAAATACCCAACAAACTTCTTAATAAAAAAGTTGTCAATTTGATATTTCATTTATCTAGTAATAGTGCTGCCAAGCAAATTAGAAATTTATAAAAGTAGAAATAGTTTGGTTATAAAATTCGATATTAAGAGTGTTTTCGTTTAGTTATTTCGAATATACAGGCAGTATCCGAACCCATCGCACTTCGCACTTGATACTAGCTAGCACTTCGGACCAAATTTTTTCCGAAAAATATTTAGTGTGCCCGGAAGTATCCCAATAAATTAAATGATCGCACTAGTAATTGAGTGTAATCAAGTACACTAGATACCGCACTGAAATATTTTTAGACATTATAATAAACAAAGAAAGGTAGAAATAAGTAAAAGTAAAAGTAAAAATAAATAAAATTAATATTCAAAGAAGAAAAAAAACAAAATTAAAATTTGAAGATAATTTCCTGTGTATCATCTTGCTTGGATTTTGATAAATACTTTTTTGTTATTGATATTTTGCATAAAGTTAGGAGGATAATTAAGTTTTGATGCATTTTAGTACTTTCGGAGACACAAGTGCGTAGTGCTAGTGATAGTGTATATGATGACGGCTTTAACATACGTTTCATACCCTCTTACCAACAAACACAGTTTGTGGAGGCGATTTGCTGTCATCACGAGATAGAGAGTTTTCAACAAAAAAACTTTTGTTTAACGATCATCACACACAAATCCATAGATAATACCAAATAAAAATTTTGAGTAGGGTTACAAAAAATTTATGTGTTCGCTCTCGTTTTCTTGTTTGAATAACTTTTATTGAGAAATGTAAATATTTACACAAATTTTTAAAAGGAAAGGGCATATTGCTTCAGTTAGCACATCTTTGGATTGGAGCTGTAGTATAGTTGCTATTTGTTAGAAATTATTTTTTTAATCCGATTTTCGCAGTGCTGCTGAAAACAATTTGTTTTCAATTTTCTTATACATATTAAAAATATTAGATTGAAGTCCTTCCATAGCTAAATTTGACTGATTTAGCATACGTAAAATGTAAACATAAATGCATGTGTACAAACTACAATAAGAAAATCGAAATAAGTAAAGAAATCCAAATAAAATTTTTTTATCATTTTGATAAAGTTTTAAATACAATTAATGTTCCGTTATTTATCAATTATTCTTATATATTCTAAAGAAAATTTTGCGTAATTAGACAAACCCAGATTAAGAATCACTGGTTTGTATAATGTTTATATGTGTAAACAAATTATAAATAAATTAATTTAATAAAAATTATAAAGTGATTTAATTAATACGATATAATTAAAGCCAGACTTAAAAATGCATTTTGATTTTAAATTAAAATTTTGGTTGAGATTTAATAACTTCTAATCACGCAATTTATTTTTAAACTTGTGCTCTTCTCCATGTTTACCAATTTTTTTCTACTTTTTTTTTTTTTAATTTATCAAAACAATTTTTTATTTTAACAAACAATAATTATATACATATTGTATAATTTTTTAACCTCATCATCAGAATTTGAAGGTACTATAAAATATTATCTAGAAGCAGGAAAGAAAATAAAATCAAAAAATTTGTAATATTATATTAACAATTTTATGAATTTTGTTTTCGGTTAAATATCATAGATTAACATAGCACGTTTCTAAGCAAATTAATAAAATTTTAATAAATAATAAATATTATTATTATATTATGAATAATATACCTTTATATATGTAATTAATATTATATTAAAGAAAAACAAAAACAAATTTAAGTATAATTATTTTAGAACTTAAAAACAAAACAAAAAAAAAACACACATTTAGTAAAGAAGCAGGAAACTTGATTCGATCATGATTTAAGGGTGATTATTTTCAATAATTACAATAATTATACTAATAATATTAAATTTATATCTTTGCATTAAGATGAATGAAGCTTTAATAATCATTTATTGCAGACTAAGACAATGACAAACCTTTAGTAACTTTCGAATTAAAACAATTAAACAAATTTAAAAAAAAATTGTATACAAATTTTAACATCATTTTGTTCATAGTAGTAAAATTAGTATCAGTGGCAATTTTTCGAAATCCAATAATTCTAAATTATTTTTTTGGTGTTTTTTTTATAATATCAAGGCTATGAACCGTATATTATATAATATAGTATATATAATATAATATATAAATATCAACAAATATCAAATACTGATCTACCAAGCAAAAAAAAAACGTTATAAATAAAATAATTGATTTAAGGTATATTGATTTTTTAGCTTGAAAAAAACGCTAAATTTTGTGGGTTAAGCCACTTTGACATTACATATAAATGTTGAAAATTGGGTGAAAACTAATGGTTTAGGCCAATATTTTAACTTTTTTAATGCCATTATTAAAAATAAAGATGTATGAATTATGATAAATGAAAACAAAATGAAAAAAAAAAGTGTTGAATTTTTTACTCCTCTTACGACTCCGTAAAAATAACAAACAGCAGTTTGTATTTGAAGATTTGTGTAAAATTCATGATGAATTGGTGGAAAATATTTCCATCAAATCTTTTTGTTTTTCTTTTAAAATTTTCCTTCCTTTTGGATATACCAACTTTTCAGATTTAAAATCGGGAGAGAGCTATCCTTGTTTTTTGATATTTAAAATGGAAAAATCTTTTTCCGAGCCATTTTAATATACAATTTTTTTTTTAGTTTAATGTTTTTTTTTTTGTATTTTAATTTTGAACCAATTGACGGAATTTTTGTTTTCGCTTTTGGTTCTATGATGTGTTATTGAATATATCATTGCTTTGAATGAAATTAAATCTTCTGCTTCATTTTGTTCGCAGTTTTAATTACTGCAATCCAGTGATTGAGTACATGTGCTTATAAAGTTTTTTACTTATTTCAATCAATTAAAAATCTTAATCACAGCTCAAATATGAATGACCAGAAACAAGGAATTTGTGAACAATTTTATGAATAATATAAATTTCCACTTAAAACTATTTTCAGGCAAAATAAGGACATATTCATATTTTTGTTTTGACAGCCACAGTGATCTGAGTATATAATTATACTGGTCACTGGATGATGTAACACTTATGATGTAATAGGCAACTGGCAACTTCATCAGCACCTCTTAAACCTATGACTTCACTCCATATATAAGAAACACGATTATTTCCTAAAGATAGAATATGACAAATATTATTAAAACTAATAGCTAGATATTAAAATTTTAAATATTGGCTTATTTACCTAAGTTATGTACACCTATCGTATAGGTAGTATTATATAATTTCTCGTAGTTTGCCCATAATTACGCTTGTAATAGCAAATGTTCGTGGTAAGAATTGGTGTCGGAAGCATTCTCATTAAGTCAAAATACGATAATTATGGTAAGATCATTGTTGAAAATTTTTGCTCGTTCAGCGTTAAAACTCATACTTTTTCGAGCAATTTCAGCTTTTAATAAATTTTCTTCTTTTACAATTCACAGTTTTCATTATTTTTTTTTTTTAGTGTTTAAAATAACAATCACAATAATCATTTCACCCTTAACTACTTATAAATTACAAATAATTTTTATTAATTTAATTAAAAATAAACAAAAAAACATAAAATTAATAATATTGTATTTTTTTTCAAAACTCAAAAGTAGTTTAATTTCTTCCGAAAATTTCCCTCTTATATGGTGTTCACACTACATTGTGGGTTAGGCCACTTTTTTCGATAAATAGCTACGAAATTTTTTTTCGGACACTTCAAATTAAAGTCACTGATTCTATGATGTAAGTCTCTACAGACGGATTAAAATAAAAAAATTTTTTTTCTTGTGTGTGGGTTAGGCTACTCTGGTTCTGAGACACTGTTTTGACAATGCCAGTTTTAATGAATCTGTTGTGTGCAAGTCTGTAAGACAAGGACGATGTTTTGTTTTTGTTGGCTTTAAATGAAAAAAGGTGGATTCACATAAATAAGTGGATCCAAAACATTAATTAATATATTCACAGAATTTTTTTTATGTTTGAATACTTCTCTCGACATACGTACTCCCAAAAATTTATTTCTGACGCTCTGCTATTACTTTAAGAAATATATCGGCATGTTTAATGCCAAAATTTCTTTCTGAATAACAGTTTTTTCAAATTGGAAAATTTTCAGCAACTTCAGCTTATTTAAAATCACTGAATTTGACTTTTCATTATTGCAAGTGTAATTAGGATATTTTGTCAAACGATCCCTTAGATTGGCAAAATAGTCAGAATTATGCTTTTGAATATCAATAATGAACATCGTCAATTTTCATCATTAAGTGCTGGTACTCATAATTATTTTGTTGAAGAAAATTTATATAATTTCACTCAGCAGATCACGAAATCTCTGTCAAAATTTACTGCGGCTTAGCCATCTCACATCAGTCTGCAACAATAAATCAGATTATCCGTCATCAAGTTCTAATTGAAAAAGTCGTCTTTGTAGAGATTTCCCTCTAAAACTAATGAGATTCAAATTTAGCAGAATTTCTGTTAAATTTCCAATGCTTTTCAAATTATAAATATCGAATTTAGGGTTAAACATATGTATTTTTTTAGATCGACCAAAAATATCTCGGCGATCGACTTATTGGCCATCTCTGACTCTGATATACAATTATTTTTGATAATCAGATTTATTTTTAGTGATGTATATGTATTTAATTTATGAATTAAAAGTCGAATTTCCTTTCACTAATCATTTATTTTTTTGCAGTTTTATAAAATGTGTATAACATCATCACTATATATATACTTCTCTAAACTATGTATACTCTTTTACTTTTTTTTTTATCTCTCCTGTACATATAGAGTAGAGCAGCGACTTTTATTTTTAATTTCCTGAATTTTCAATAGTTATAAAACAACCCCTAAAATTTGTATAATAAATTATGAACCTAAATGGCAACAAAAAAAAAAAATACAAAAAACTAGTAAAACTAATCTAATAATGTTAATATTTACAAATTTATAGAATGTGCGTGCTTATCGTACAAATTAATTTCGATAAATTTAAAATGTTCTAACTACTTAACTATTGTTTAACAAATATCTTGACAAATTAATTGTTTCCCACTTTTTCATTTCAATAAATTGGCATATAAAATAAAAGTTTACACATTCAGAAATTAATTTTTCAAATAATTATAGATAGTATATATAAGCTAAGAATTTAACTAGTATTTTGGTGTAAAACTTTATTTTATTTTATTATTGATAACATTCTCTCTGGACAATCAAATAAAAATAAGAACAAAAATAAAATTTTTATTAAAAAAACAAAAAAAATAAAAAATGAAATTATTAACCATTGATTTAATTAGTGTAATTTTGTTTATTGGTTTTAAAGTAAATCAAGTGCATTGTGATGTTGAAGAAATTGACTTAGAAAGTAATGTTATAGACCATAAAGGATTTTATTGTAAACCAGATTTATGTAAAATCTGGAATGGAACGGATTATAATTATTTAAATCATATTGGATGTAAGAATATTTTTGTATATAAAAATTCAGATAATAGTGTTTAAAAACTATTTGTGTAATAATAAAAATTTTTAAAAAAATTATAGTGTTATAAATAAGTCTATTTGAAATTGTGTTACAGATCATAAGATTAAAATAAAATAATAATGTAAAAATACAAATTTTTAAAATATACTTTTATCGAAACCAAACTAGCTAGCCCCCTAAAAAGTAAAAAATAAAACTAGTGGTGGATGTTGAGCATCTAGAACTACTATAAGATAAAACACAAAAGTATATAATGAATCTTGCTGGAATATTGTTAATATTAAACCTATAGGTATTATAATTTCAGAAAGAGTATATAAGTGTAAACTTTTCTGTCTATAACACAATTGGTTTTCGAAATATGACTTAGACGTGCTAGAAGTTGTTCAGCAGTAACCCGAACCAGTCCAAATTTTTGAAATCGGTAGAAAGCGTATTCCTTTATTTGTAAAAGAGTATCTAAGTTTAAATTTTCATGCCTGTAATATAATTGGTTTTCAAATATGCCTGAGACGTGCTAGGAGTTGTTCGGTAACAACCCAAACCAGTCCACATTTTCGAAATCGATAACAGTCGAATTTCTTTATTTATGAAAAAGAGTCTAAGTGTAAATTTTCATACTTGTAATACAATTGGTTTTCAAATATGCTGAGACGTGCTAACTGCTAAGAGTTGCTCGTCAGCAACCCGGACCAATCCACATTTTCGAAATCGGTAACAGTCGTATTTCTTTATTTGTGGAAGAGTGTCTAAGTAAAAATTCTCATGCCGTAACACAATTGGTTTTTGAAATATGCCTGAGACGTACTAGGAGTTGCACGGCAGCAACCCGAACCTGTCATTTGATAGCTTTGTAAAGTACCGTGTCCGGTTGCTTTTTTCATCATGAGAAACTGTGCAAAATTTCAGACTCTATCTTTAAATTTTTTAAACAAAATTATTCTTTTTCTTTTTGCGTTTGGTTTTAATAATCTAGAAAGGCAGGTGGAGTTGCAATTCTAATTAAAAAAAGTATTAAACACGAATTGTCATCTAATTTAAAAACAAAAATTTTCGAAACAATAACTATCAAAATTCAAACGCAATCATCTGAAATATTTATAACTGGCGCTTATTTTGAGGGTGGGAACAGCAGTAAAGAAAAATTACAATATTTTAAGCACGACTTAAACCTGTTTAACAAACTTAATAAAAAATATATTATTGCGGGCGATTTTAATTGCAGACATGTATCTTGGAAATGCTTAAAAAATAATATATGGGGTAAAATTTTAAACCAAAAGTTATGCCATAGCAACTATACATTATTATTTCCGTCTACCCCTACCTACATACCTGCAGCAGCTAGATCCAACCCATCTACATTGGATCTGACTCTCTCAAATATTCCCAACTATCTAACTGATCCGATTTCTGTAAATGAATTAAATTCTGATCATTTACCGATATTATTTAATATCAATCAATCAACAAAAATTAGAGAAAATCAGAAAACATTTTTATATAAAAAAACTAGCTGGCAAAAATTCGGTAAGGCATTAAACACATCTTTGGAAAAATTTAACTTTACCAACATTTCGAATGTGCAACAAGCCAGAGAGGCTGTCGAATATTTCCATGAAAGCCTGGAAGATACAATAAATAAAATAGTTGCGGAAAAATCAATTGTACGTACTGACAAGCTACCAAAACTACCCGATCACATTAAACATCTGATTTCATTACGGAATGCAGAACGACGGCGATGGCAAAGAACAAGATACTTTGTTCATAAATTATTATTTAGCCATTACAACTGTTTGATCAGAAAAGAAATTTTTGAATTCAACAACGTAAACTGGAACGGTTTTTTGTCTACCTTAGATAAAAATTCTAAACCCTTCTGGAACGTTTGCAAAGTTTTAAAAAAAAAAAATCAAAAATACCAGCACTTATACATAACAACGATTTATTATCCACTGACAAAGAAAAAGCTAATGCATTAGCAGATTATTTTAGCGACACAATAACCATTAATATGGTTAACGATTCAGTTGAAAATCTACAACATCAAACAACTAACCATCTTGAATTTACTTCTGTAAAAGAAATTACTACCATAATTAAGCAGATAAAAATTAAAAAAGCTCCCGGTCAGGACAAAATACCCAATATTGTACTTAAAAACTTGTCAAAGACAAGCTATAAAATATTAAGTAAAATTTTTAATAAGTGCATGGAACTAAACTATTTTCCAGAAATATGGAAAATAGCCTTAGTTACATGTATTCCTAAGCAAGGAAAAGACCCAGCATTAATTGGAAGCTATCGTCCAATAAGCTTACTCAATTCCTTAGGAAAAATTTTTGAAAAAATTATAAAAACTCGGTTAGTAAATTTCTTGCTGGACAAGAATATTCTGCCGAACGAACAATTCGGATTTAGAAATAAACATTCCAGCACACATCAAGTTTGTAGAATCAAAAATATCGTTAGAAGTAATCTGAATAACAAAAAATCAGTGGGCTTGATTAACTTGATGTCGAAAAAGCATTCGACTCAGTATGGCATCAAGGTCTCATTCACAAAATGATTAATTACGAATTTCCAGTTTACCTTGTTAAGCTAATTCAAAGTTTTCTTCACGATCGTTTTTTTTCAGTTAAAATCGGACTGACACAGTCCAACAAAATAAATATCACAGCAGGAGTACCACAAGGTTCATCACTTTCTCCCATTTTATATAACCTTTTCATAGCAGACTTACCGAGCCTTCAAAATTGCTGTACAAGTTTATATGCGGATGATACCGCCTTATTATCATCTTCCAAATGTCCAAACGAAATAATAAATAATCTTGAAAATGGTTTCAAAATAATTCAAGAATTTTATTACAAATGGAAAATCAAAATCAATGGCGAAAAAACGAAATCGATTTTCTTCACAAAAAGAAGGAAATCTTGTTTCTTGCCTAACAGAAACTTATTATTAAATAATACCGAAATAATATGGGAAAGAGAGGATATTAAATATCTCGGTATACATTTGGACAAAAAATTGCTTTTCAAAACACATATAACTAAAACCGTTAGTAAAATCGATTTATACATAAAAATGTTATACCCAATTATTAATAAAAAATCCAGCTTGACGGTAGAAAACAAACTATTAATATTTAAAGCAATCTTTCGCAGCATTCTTTTGTACGGTTTTCCCGTATGGAAAAATGCTGCTAAAACAAACTTAAATCTGCTACAAAGAAAGGAAAATGCGATTTTAAAATTAATCTTGGGTAAACCTTTTTACTTTTCTACCAACAGATTGCATAACATAGCAAATGTTAACACTGTTTTCGAACAAATAGATAAGATATTCCCTGCCTTTCTAGAAAGTTGTCTAAATTCAGAAAATCCGCTAGTAAGAGCGATTGTAGATTAAGCTTTTAGTAATAAATTTTTATGTTTAAGTTAGTTTTTAAGTTTTAGGTTAAAAAAAAAAAAATTGATCAAAAAGGTTTTGCTTGCCGTTTTCCCTTAAAAAAAAATATATTATAAATAGAATAGTTCATAATTATTGTCATAGGTGTAAATACATTAGTATAAGCTCTTAATAAGGTAATTGAATAATTCAACTGTATAATTTAATTAAGGCATAATAAAGAAATAATAATAATAATAAAAAATTAACAAAAAAATGCCAACCTACCTACCAAACATATATATATATATACATATATACAATATACATATATACATATATACATATATATATATATAGACATATATACATATATACATATATACATATACACATATATACATATATGCATATATACATATATACATATATCCATATATACATATATCCATATATACATACATATATACATATATACATATCGACACTGGCAAGTTAATATAAAAGTAAATAATATAAATAATTCAGAAATAGTTTTTATTTTGCTCTTTAGTTTTTGATTTAATTTTCATAACACCATAGGCATAATAGGACTTGAAATTTATTTTAATGCAAATTAAAAAACGAATAAATAAATTAAAAAAAGTATTAACATATAAAAAATGCAAATTCAAAACGAATTTCATATCAATTTTTTGATCAATGCAAAATTAAGTAGGTCGTACAAAAAATGCGTAGTTTTGGTGTCGAAAATATTTTTGAATTAATCGATAGCTGCTAATTTCGTGTTAGAGAGTACCAAATTTTAAAATACGTAATTCGTTTAGTGAAAGTGGCAGTTAACAGTTAGACGATTTGCTGATGGTTCCAAACCATATCCAATACCAATTCATTATTGGATATTTGAATTGATTTTGGTATTAGGAGCAATATTAAATTTAGATTATTTAAAAAGAAATGTATGGTCTAATTAATCTCTTTTCGATCTATTTATTTATTGACATTTAATTCAAACAGTTTACAAAAAATAATATAAATTTCATTATTAAAATTTTCAATTAACTTTAACATTAACAAACTACAATAAGACTTAAGATTTAAATTACTTTGAAGTTTAAAAGAACATAGTTTAAAAAAAAAAAAAAAAAAAAAAAAAAATCCAATAAAAAAAAAACAAATAAAAGAAAGATAAAAAGTTATTAAAATGATTAAAGGTTAATTTTATCTCTACATCTTAGTGAATATTAGTAGCTACTAAAAAACGGAAAAAACAAGATTAATAGGAGGACTAAGGGAGTCAGTGAAATAAGGTTTTCTTTAAACTGGTCTTGTTCAAAGAAAAGTCAACATTGTTTTTGTATTGATTAAATGCCATTAACATTCTATTAAGTAGCTTAACTTTTTCATAATTAGCGTTATGGAAAGGAAGATTCAAATGATTTTCTATAGGAAAACGCGTACTGGTGTTAATATACGAGTTAATCTGAACTTTTATAATTTTGGAATACATTTCACAATTATATACTTGAGATATGAATAAGATATCCGCAGCAACCCTTCTTGATGGCGGCAATGTATTTATTTGAAAAAGCTTAAGGCAATTTATGTATGGAGGTAGGATTATTGGGTTAGAACAGGGAAGATTACGTAGAGTATATCGCAGAATAGAATTTTTTTTGAATAGATTCAATTCTATTAATATGAGCGGAGTAGTGAGGTGACCAGACAGGGCTTGCGTACTCAAGGTGGGGGCGAACAAGAGTAGTGAACAAAGATTAAAGATCTGAGTTCTAAGCTGTCTTAATTTTTAAGAATTCCCTTATACATGAATGTAGAACGTTATTTATCTTTATTGCAGACAATGCAATAATGCAATTTATTAGAAGATTAAATACTTAATAAAAAAAAGGGGAAAAAAACTGCTTGCAATTTTGTCAAAACTAAATAACATTATCTAATTTATATCACTAAGAAAAGTAAGTAGAATTTATATAAGTTTTAAAAATTTCAATAAATATTAATAATAAATGTGGGAAATCTATATTTTGTAGTCTAACAATATTAGACCCAATAACTTCACCGCTAAATTGTATACTAAAATTGATTTTATCAATTCGTTATTTGTACCAATTAAGACTACAGTCAATAGACAATACTTATATAAGTTTTTAACAATAGTATTTAATTTGCCAAACAAATTGTATGTTATTTGAAGAACGAACGCAGAGGGTCAAACTGAGGGATAAGATAAGCAGTAGTTCTTGTATCAGACTGGGAGTACCTGAAGGATCTGTATTAGGACTAATTTTATTTTTAATATATTTTGATTATTGTGGTCATTTAACAGCTTTCGCAGATGATCTTGGCTATTCCTATGCTTCAGTTAATCCATTGAATATGATTGTGAAAATAAATTAATATTTAAGCATACTAAGAAACTGGTTTGCTGAATATAACTTAATCATTACATTAAGTTAATTATTAACATCATAAGCAGTAAGACTGAAACTATGTTTTTTAGCCATTTGTAACAATATTTACCTCAAATCGATATTATGTTTCATGCTCTTGCGTGCAACAAATTTAGACTAATAAAGTCAACGCTCCTATTGTTGTCACATCACCTGCTTTATTATCGAAATGCTTTAATAGCAAAAACTTAATGTCGTTACAGTTAAGCAATTTAAGTATTTAGGGGTTACAATTGACAATAAACTGAATTGGGCTGAGCACTCCTCATCCTTGAAGTTATATTTACGTTAGGTTTCTTCTTAATATCCCAGTATTTCGTACTACAAACTTCCGAAGTTTTTTTTCAGTAGCGTCATGCAGACTATTCTTTTAGAATCTTATCAAAAATTAGAAATAGGAACATGTTCCTAGGTAAAATGAAGATGTAGCTTCAAAATATCGATCACCGTGGTATTGAAGTTTTGTTAGATATTGTAAATTAGCTAATTCTATGATCTTAGATATTAGTGATTTCTGTTGATGGATTTGTAAAATTTTTTGGTTCTTCTTCAAATTTTGTTTTTTTTTTTGTTTTTGTTTTTGTTTTTCTTTTGTATATTAACTCTATATTGATAGTTTTTTGCCTAGTTTTATAATTGTACTTTATTTTAAAATTTTTGTTCACCCCACAACCTAAAGCAAATTATGTTAATTTTAATTTTGAAGAGTATATCTAACATTAATTATTATAATATAACTATTCTCCTATATAATCAATAAATTAATTATAAGTCAATGTAAAAATGTTAAAATGTAATTGAAAAATGTAGATAGGAAAATAAATGAATAATAAATAATAAATAATGAATAATATTAAACAATAAGGTATCGAATGATGTATGCCTCATATCAAGAAATCAAACGGACCTACAGAACAAAGTCAACAGATTACAGGAAGCAGCAAAGAAATCGGGACTGGAATTAAATATCGACAAAACCAAGGTAATGAGGACAAACAGCCAATAACAGTAGCCAATAGTAGTGAGTGAACAACAGATAGAATACATAGAAGAATTCAACTACCTGGGGAGCATTATAACATCAAGAGAAGGTACAACAGAAGATGTCAACAGCCGTATAAATAAGGCAAGAAGAACATTTGGGAGCCTAATGAAAATATGGCGAAGCAACGAAATATCGAGAACAACAAAGCTAACAATATTCAGAGCATGTGTAAAGTCAACATTAATATAACATGGCTCACTTCGGTCAAAATCAAACAGAAGCTACAAGTATTCATCAACAAGTGCTTGAGAATTATATGCAGAATATTCTGGCCGGCAAGAATTAGCAACGAGGATTTATGGATAATAATTGGAGAAGAACCGAAGGAATGGAGGTTCACTGTTGAAGCCCTATGCTCCCACGCGGAGTATCAATAGGAGAAAAAAAAATAAGGTAACGAATTAAGAAACGAGCTGAATGTTGTAAATTGCAAGTTTTCTACTATTCATCTACTAATCATCATCAATTATTATTTAATTAAAAGAGTTTGATAGTATGATTCGAAAATTACTGATTTGTAATATTCATCGTATAAAAAAATGATTTGCCTTAGACTACAGTAAATCTAAATTTTGTAATAGTGTTAATCAAAACGTTTCATAGTGTTATGAAACAAAATATTTTTTTATGTTCTTAAGAAGGCTCTCTGCGCTATGTATTATATTAAACACACTTAATAAATAAATTTCTTATCATAGAATATGAGTGTGAAAGGAAGAAATATTTTACTACCAAGGTCAATTTTATGTTTTACTATAATTTCATAACTTTTACAAATGTATGATAAGACTTCTTTTTCTCAAATTTTTTACTTTACTTAACAAAAAAAAGTAAAAAACAAAAATTAAAGATGTCCAAATTTTAATTGAAAAAATCATTAAATCGAATTCTTAAAATTATCTTACAAAACAACAAAATGGTAATATATATCAATGCAGGGCTGCAATGAGCTCTTGGTTTCAGCATGTTGAAATGGGTCCACCAGATGCAATTTTAAAATCTATAAAAAAATGAATTTAGGTGTTGGAGCATATCGTGATGATTGAACCATGATGATGAACCATTTGTTTTGCCAAATGTTCGACTAGCTGAAGAGCGTATATTAAATAAAAAAAGGGATAAAGGATATGCTGCAATCGGTTGTTTAGCTGATTTGATTCTGCAAATTTATTTAAAAAAAATAATGCAATTGTACAAGCAATCAGTGGTACCGGTGCTCTTCGTGTTGGAGCTGCATTCTTAAATAAATTTTAAAATGGAAATAGTGAAGTTTATTTACCAAAACCATCATGGGGTGATCATATTTCATTATTTCAACATTATGGACTCAAAGTAAATAAATACACCTCGAAAATTATATTAAATTGAAAAGAATTTCTATTATTATAAATCAAAATCTTTTTTACAAAATTTCGATAATCAGTAAATATTTATTGTTAATCTGTTAAAAAATACAAATTTTAGAAGACAAATTAAATTATTTTGAACATTTCTTTGATATGCATTTAAAAAATTTTGTTTTTTTTTTTTAATTTATTTGATCGTTAATTATTATTACATATATTCATATACCTATTTAGATCTGTTTAGTTATATTAATATTATTCTGTAATATGAATTTAAAAAAATAAGACAATAAAAATATTGTTGTTAAAAAGTGCGCCTGTTATACAAATTTAAAATAAAATCTCTTTTCATAACACATTAATTGCACTTTTAATCTATGACTCATACTATCCCTTATCTTTACCATCTACGACTCATACTTCTTATCTAAACTGAATGTGACGTCACTTCCTGGTCTAGGATCGGCCTAGTATTATTACTCTAATATACAAGCTTGTACATATTTACATATTTCTACCCACCAATTAGTGGCTATAATAAATAGAGACTTAAATTAGTAAATATATATAAAATGCACCCAATATTAGCAAATTAAGTACAATCAAAAAATTAAAAACTTAAAATTTACAACTTAAGTATTTTAAGACCTACATTATATTTTATATAATAATAAATTTATTATATTTTAATAGGTAATAATGATGGATCATTTGGTCCAGATTGTCCAAGTGATGCTACTATGGTTGAAATGAATCAGAGACGTATTAATTTAATTCTTGATTTACATAATATTGCTAGAAATAAAATAGCTTTGGGAGAAATTTCAGAATTTGAATCGGCTGAGAATATGCCAGTTTTGAAATGGGATACAGAATTAGAGTTTTTAGCTGGTTTAAATGCAAAACGTTGCAGATTTGAACATGATATGTGTCGAAATACGGGTGAGTCATTTATATAATTATCATTATTTTTATATATTCTATAACATTAAACTTTTAATATAATTTGAACATTTTTGAAATTTACATAACAAATTTATTAAATTAGAATAAGTTATATTTAATTAAAATTCAAGTTTAAATGTAAGGTGAATTTTCAGTTATTTAAGAGTAATGCGGTCTCAAATTTTTTAAAATAATTCCCACTGCTTTTGTTCCAAATGATTTTTTGTTTATATAGAGTATAGAGCTATTATTTCTCAACATCAATTCACTTTTATATGTCATTGACTATATAATTATTGTTAGTAGGTAAAATTCACAAATAAAACTTGTGTTCTAATTTTAACGGTGGTTTAGATATCTCGACTTACTGATAATTTTAACTTTTTTCTAACTTAAAATTTCTTTATAAGTTGGATAATTTCATTTAAGCTCTAATATTTGGAGCAACATTAGTGTTAAAACTCTTTTCTACGTGATTTTTTATTAAATAGTCAAAATAAAAACAAGCATTAAAATGTTTAAACACCGCGTTAATTAAATAATTACAATTAAGATACATGACTCAAGACTGGCTATGAAAACTCGATTTAAGTTACAATGGTACAGAGGAACATATTCGTTCAAATTTGTTAGTAGCGATGTTACACGCTGGATGGCGCAGTAGGTAGAGCACCTGTCTTTCAATCGAAAGATCTCAAGTTCGATTCCTAATGGAAACAAATAATTTTGTATGGTCTATAGTCTACCCTTTGTTTTGGGATAATTATTGAGATAAAATAAATTTCAAAAAAATTGCCTGAATTCCGCGGGTCTTAATATTGGGAGCAGAATTTTTTCCGGCCCTATAATAAAGTTTAAATTAAATTAAATTAAATTACAAAAAATTATTGAGAATATAATTTGGTAACAGTTTTAAATAAAATTGAACTAAGCTATTAAAAAAGGCTTATTTCCTGATAATGGAAACAGTTTTCCATATTTCTGTCATAACTGTTTATCTATGAAATTGATGTTTTAAGTTAAATGATTATAAAAAAGATATTTTCAGATCCCATTGACATAAACTCTTAAGTATCTTAACAAAAATATGATTTATAGTTGTCAGTATCAAACAAATTGAAGTAATTGAAATGAACGCTTCAACTGACTAAAAACTATTTACTGTATACGAATAGCGCTACTATCTTGTGAATGTTTTTTGTTAAATTTTTTTTGGGAATCATGCCATTATACCATAGCCTTCATCTCCTAGTGGAATTGGAGTTTTTTGTTGCATAATGGAATAGATTTCGGAATGCACACTGCCGGTTCATGTCAAATCTATAATCTGGTGAAATATTCAAAAGCATCACAGATGGCTTGTATGCTCACAGAACGAAAGTCTTTGCGGTTTATATATTTGTTGGGCTCCAAATCAGATGATGGTTTTTCAATTCGCACATGAACGCAATCAATAGCACCAATAGCATAAGGTATATTTTTTTAAAAGACCATTGCCCAATGGCATCATTCAGTTTGACTCTAGATGTAGGGAATTTAAATCACACATTCTTTTTTACAATAAATCCCATTACTTCTTTAATAAATCCTAGAAATTGAACCTTTGCTACACCTAACAACAAGCCCAACACTTAATTTTGCAGGAAACACTTTTGAAAATTCTGAATATGGTGGTTATTTGAACTCTATTTTTTCTTATGTTGACATAAGCAATTATGATTTGCTGGCACAGATTTGATGAGTTGATATGTCAGAATAAAAATACTCGGAAAAATTTTAGACGTAAAACAATAGATTCAAAATATGCCATACACGGGGTGAAAAAAAAAACCCAAATATTTTGCGTCGCTTTTCGTAATATTGAAAATATGATCATTTCAGAGCATATTTTGATTTGCTAGCATTTCGAGAATATTTAGGTTTCCTAGTTGTTATCTCACAGTTCAAGTTGTTTTGTTTTTTTTTGTTATCTTGAAATTTCAGAATAGTTTCAAATTTGAGGCTTATAAATTAAGAATTTATAATAATTTTAATTCAATTTTTTTAGAACGAAAAAGTACACACTTTCTGTTTATTGTTACTCTAATTAAGAGTCGTACCTAATTTGAAAAATTATTTGGTAATAATCGATATTCTCCGTTCTCTGCTCTGAGATAAATAAAAAAAGTATGAAACGGGTCATTATGTCATAGTTTTACAGCTTAACGTAAAAATTAACCTTCATTGTTGTATTGCTACTTCTAAAGTAGATGATTATCACCAACCTGTCTTTAGTGTTAAACACCTGTACTTGCCATTTTGGAATATATTCCTTATATAGTAGTATATTTTTTAAATTTTAGACCGCTATAAATATTCATATTAAAAAGGATTAATTTAGAATTTTTATAAAATATTATATACAATATTGTAATATATTATAATTTAAAAAAAAATAATTCTATGGGTCAAATAAACAAATGATTTATATAACCAATAGTAGTATACCAATAATATTAATGTTTAATTTATTTAAATATGAATTTATTGCGATATTAAGCAATATTAATTATAAATTGTTGTGTAAATTATTATGAATTTATATAAATAGATGAATATCTAATAAATATTATTTCAGATAAATATGAAATTAGTGGACAAAATGTTGGTATTAGTTGGCAAAAACCAGCATTTCATTCAAATTCAAAACGAATCAAATTAATTGTTGGATTATGGTTTAATGAGTATAAAGATGCAAATCAATCTTTTATTGATGAATATCAAGACCATCCTGATGGGTAAGCTATTTAAATATTATCCATGTATTGTATATGTTTATGCATATGTACATTTAATATTCTAAATATAAATTAAAAATTTGTAATTACAGTTTTATTTATTCATGATTTGATATCTATATAATAATATATTATATATGCTATTAGTAGCATATAATATGTACATGAAAAAATAAATAATGTAAATTAAATAAATTAGTAATAAATCAGTAATACTATTTAAATTTGCAATGAAGATATTAATCTATAATTAAATTGTCATATATTTAGTATTTCAAAATTAATCATTTTTTTTAAAATGAAGAGTTAACAGTGTTAATTACTGTATTTTTTTTTATCATAATTATAATGTTAATAATCAGCTCTTCGTGCTTTGGCTTTTTGTTTTTTTTTTGTTTTGTGTTTAGAATAATTACAATGAATAATTATTTTGTTGTATTATAATTTAAATTCAATTATCAGTGAACTTTATTGAATACTCCCATCTGTATAAGTAAGAGTTTTAATCATTATGAGATTTGAGTTCCTGGTTTAATAACACAAATTTGATATTGTATTTGAGATGTAAAAAAAAATGATGTTTCAGTTTTAAAATGCATGGAAATTTAAATTTTTATTTTAAAGCTTCATTAAAGCTAATAAAAATAAAATAACAGATGCACAAACATTTTTTGCATTAAATTATTTTGATCAATTTTTGTTAGCTCCATTATTAGATGACTGATATTATAATAAGAAAATTTAGTGTTATAGATAGTCATAGTACTTATATATAATAACAACTTTCAAATGTTCACTATTGATGTATTTATATTAAATACATATACATATTAGACATTAAATAATTTGTTGAATAAATACTATTATATAAGTAGGTATGGGACCATTCCAGTGGGGTCTGTTGGTTGGTTATTATACAGCACTTGTTCTGTCACATCAAAATGAAATTTGATTCTCATAGATTCTAAATATTAAAATATCGACATCAATTAAATCATTAGGAAATATATATATGAACAACATTATAAATTATAGCGTGTTATGTAATAGAAATATTTGTATACTTACATAGAGTCAGGCTGTAATTAAAACACTCGAATCGAAAACCGTCAATTCAAAGACCGCGATGGACTGCCACAATTCTCCAAATGAGCTAGCGGATCGGTTCAACCTATCGGTTTTGTTGAGAGGGTACACGTTTCAAATATCAGATGGTTGAATAGACTAGACTGCAACATTGGCAAGCAAATTCGGCCTATATTGAACCTGGAGCGCTTAACTTAACTTAATCTACGCCAGCATCACTATGGTAGGCATTATTGCCGGTCATTGTCTTATTGGCAAATATGCCAGAAGGCTTGGACTAGCCTGAATTAATTTTTGCAGTACCTGTAGAAATGAAGAAGAGGGTGGAAATCTTCAACATCTTCTCTGTGCTTGCCCTGGTCTTTATCATCTAGGAGCATTCTTTTTTGACTCGCTGGGTTACCTTAAACAAGTTAAAGTCCGAAATTTAAAAGCCTTCCTCCTTGTAAAAGCCTTAAAATTGTTTTTACACGCTGGGCGCCTGTTTTTCAACAACCTAAAGGTTCGATGGGTTTTTGAACCCGTAATAATATTTTATATTATTGTAATGTAATTATAATTTAATATTTTTAATAGGTATATTTATATACGAAAATAATAATGCTTAAAACGAAAATATTAAAATAATACAAGATCAGAATTCACCATCGTATGAGGGAACAAACAAAATTTGAACAAAGATTTTTTGACACCTTTCCTCATATAAATAATGGGAACGCAAACAAAACAATTACAAAGAAGAATATTGGGAATGCAAAATTTTTCTGAAATTGGTTCACCAATGATTTTGGTTTTGGTCTTTTCAAAACAACTGATGAATGATGATATTCTACAGAAAAACTGCTCATATTATTGAAAAATACGCAGCAGTTTGTGCTGAAAATTTTCAGCACCGACTAAAGTACCGAAAAAGGTGATTTTTCATTACTGAAAAATGAAGTGATTTCACAAATTCCACATTTACTAATTTAATCGCAAAATTTTACTGTGTAAAACAATTTTTTTCTTTGATAATGTTTGTAAAAGTAGGAGAAGTGCTGAAAATTTTTTATCAGGGATAAAAACAAAATATTGGTACCTATACATAATAATATGTATGCATACCTATTTAGCAAAAGTTATATTTTTTGGAAATAAAAAAGTGATTGATTATTAAAATTTTATTTTTAAAATACTTCTAATTTTCTTTTTAGTTAATAATTAAAGCTTTAATTAAAAAATTGAATTAAAAACTACTTATTTTCCGCTTGAAGAAAATCACGAATATTAAAAGAACATCACAAAGCGCTTCCAAATTTCCATTAACAATATTCCAGCAAGATTCATTATATACTTTTGTGTTTTATCTTATAGTAGTTCTAGATGCTCAACATCCACCACTAGTTTTATTTTATACTTTTTAGGGGGCTAGTTTGGTTTCGATAAAAGTATATTTTAAAAATTTTTATTTTTACATTATTTTTATGGAAGAAAATAAAATTTGAACCTATCAGTTATCTATCACTTAATTATAAATCACTGCCAATTTTTGATTAGACAGCTTTACACGGCACGGCAGACAAAATCTAAGATTTTATCGTAGATAAAGTCGGATGAGTGTTTACATTTCAGACTTTTTCTCAGATTTTATCTACGATTTTACGTCAAATATTTTTTGTATTTTACAGGGTTTCTTTTTATAAAGTGTGTAATTTTTTATTAGTGAACATTTTTTAATACGTAATTTAAAAAATTTAAAGGTAATCAAAAATCTCCAAACAAATTTTAAAAATACATATTTTTATAAAATTTGTTACAGTAATATAAAATATTATTACAAATTTGAAGTATGAGCAATAATAACAAAATTTCGTAAGGGTGAATTTTAGTGCTATTTGATTATATGTTGATTACATGGTTTATGAATTCTTGATATGATTTCATTAAGAGATTTGGTAAAAATTTCGGTTAATTTGCTTTTTTCGTAATTACAATCATCAATTTACAATCGCTTTGAAAACCTTATATCAAGTTGCGATTCTAAAGTTTATTTTTGTACTTTTAGTCCGCTTAAATTGGTGGCAAATATTTCTAAAAAAAAAATTTTTCTTTATTTAATTATAAAAACATATTTTCTATTGAGATTTATGGAAAATTTTAATTTCACTGTAAATATTTTAAATGCAAATAAAACTAAAGATATAATTAATCTTAACTTAACTAACTAAAATTAAATATTTATTTTAATTCCATTATTTATAAGATTTTTCAAGCTGGGATACACCTGCATTGTTATTAATAATTGTAATTGTTTCTTTTATTTTAAAATAAGAGAAAATTAATTAAATAATAAAACTGAATTAATTGAATTGTAAGCACTTTTATTACTGGAATATTTAAAATCATTGGAATATTTATTGAAAGTGCAGTCTAGTAAACACTTCAGAGACATCAGTGATCCTATCATATATGCGACAATTTTTGACATACCTGGTACATGAATTGAAAATAATATAAAGTTTAGCAACATCGTTAGCAGTCATCGATGAGTAAACTACATCACAATACAAAAAGTGTGGCAAGATGAGAGACTTAACTAATCTGCACTTAGTTCTTAATGGAATAAGAGTAGAAAACTTCAAAATTTTACGTAATATAGAATACACTCGGGTTGCAATTCGAGTAATTTCATCGAGCCATCCTAATGTTTGTATTAAATACACCCAAATTTTTAGCATGATGATCATCAAATAGAATATTTTTATTATTCAGTATCAGAGGTGGGAAATTGTAGGCTAAGTCTTTAGAATGAATCACAATGGCTTGTGACTTATCGGGATTCAGCATGAGTTGATTAGCTGCAGCCCATTGAGAAACAGCTTCCAGCTCAATATTCAGTTTGACTATATAATTTGTAAGCTGAGGATTGGGGCAACTAATATAAATCTGAGCTTCATCAGCATAAAGACGACAATGAGTTTCAGTTAAGCAGTCTGGAATATCATTGATAAATACACTGAATAGAAGGGGCCCTAATATAGAGCCATGGGGGAATACCACATCAGATTACTGATTAGACATAACCCATTTTGACACTTAATAATAATTATAATTTATTAGTCATATCTGCGATCTTCATCTAAATTTTTAATTAATTAAAAATCATTTAAACTACATCAACTTCACTTGTTTTGCCATACGTTTACTAATATGATTACAATATTCAAGTCATTACTCTGATTCTTTTCATTCAATATACTATTCAAGGTTTTTATAACCTGCTCGATAGCAGAACAAAAATTTAATCCAAAGATTTTCAAATCACGAGTTCAAATGATCTTGTAGGTAAAATTTGTTTCTCTTATTATAGAATAAATGAAAAAAAATTGACGATTTTAAAAAACTAAATTAAAACGTCAGAATCATAATGAATCCGCGGTATGATGAAGCCTGCCAAAGTGCTTCCAAAGAGAGTAGAAAAATAAATGTTGTATTTAATTTGACTTAATTTTGTATAAGATAGACAAATTTCATCTAGCTTAATTTAATTTGATTTGAGATTGATTGAAGTAAATATGATAAAAAAGAACTTGATAGGAGATATAAGTAAAATATATTTAGCAAATTAGTTACAAATACTGATGAAGGAAGTATGTTGTTTCTGAAATATCGATATTTGCAAACAAATAGTAAAAATTATTAGTGAAAGGAAACCTGGCACCAATTAAATTATTTAATACTAGTATAATGCCAATGCTAATCTAGTAAAGTTTGAGCTCAGTTCAAAAAATGCACATTACAACTCAGAATAAAACAACAATGTAAACTAAATATGTATCACCTCTCATCATAATGCATTAATATTATTTGCTCACTAAATTTCACTTCTACGCTACCTACACCTTGACTCACTTCCATAATAAAAAAAATTATATATTCTCTCAATTCTCATTCTTTCATTCATTATTAACTGTTTTTTACTGCTTTTCTTTAGCTTGCATTGTTATTTATTTTTTTTTTTTTTGGGAAATGTAGGGTAATGTAAATTTTTATTTTGTATCTGTATTTTGGTGTATAGTCGTAAGTCTAAACTTTGTGCTGATATTTTAAACAGTTATTGGGCTTGACGCTCCTTGCTTTTATGCATGGCAAGTTCATATATTTGCTTTTTTTGTACAAACATTTTATCTAACATTATTTTTTCCTGCCTGAAGTCAAATATTAGAATTACACACATAGCATATTTTAACAGACCTTGAACTACCTAATTTATTTTCTCCTTTTTAGTGCATTTAATGTTGCTACAAAAATTGTGTAACTCTTCGAAAAAGCAAGTTTTTAAAAAGTTTTTTTTTTATTCATTATTATTGTTGTTGTTATAAAAGGCTTCAGACAAACACAAAATTATTATATATAAGATATAGATAATTTGCTTAATCGATACTAATAATATATTTTTTATTTATTATTTATAGAAAAAAAATTGGTCATTTTACATTATTGGTATCAGATCGTGTTAAAAAAGTTGGTTGTGCTGCTACCAGATATAGTAATGATGCACGTGGTAGAGCTTTATACATTGTCTGCAATTATGATTATAATAGCATATATGGCGAACCAATTTATAAATCTGGACCAACAGCATCGAACTGTGATTTTCGAAAAAGTGGTAGATATCCTGGTCTATGTGATTATGATGCTGATTATGATGATAGTGATGAAAGTAATGAAGTGGACAAAAATTTATTGGAAATAACACAATTGCTAAGAAAATAAAAATTTATTATATATATATGTTTTTAAATATTGTTATACTTAATTAAAAGTTGTTTGTTTTGTTTTTTAATTTTTTTATAAAAGTCATTGTTTACAAATGGTCATTATATTAATGCTTTTTATAATAATATTTATAAATAATCAAATTAATGTGTAAGTTTGAAATTATAATAATATGCATGTAAAAATATATAGTAAAGTGGTTTTGATTTAAATTGAATAATTTTTTTTGTATAATACTATTTGCAATAACGAGATATCCTATTCGAAAAATACATACCGAAGTTTTTAAAAGCTTATGTTTAAGCCTTATTAATTGTTATTGCAGTAAACGATTTGGCCAGAAATTAGCATCTTTCAAATGAATAAATTTTCTTTACAATTAACTTCTTTCTGTCCTATTCCTGATAGAAAAAAATCTGATAGAGCAACATTATGTCTGAATATTTATGTTGAAGATTTTTAAATATTCAAAACTCATTAATATTGAATACTAGCTGTACCCGGTCCGCGTTGATGGCCCAACATAAATTTAAACTTATTCATTCACTTTATTTTAAGAAAAAATATAAAACCTAAAAAAGAAAATCTGCTTATTTCTTTTAAAATTACTAACAATTTTAGAAAACGGATGTCATTGTTGTATTTTCGAAGGAGTACCTGATCGGCTTCGGTTTTTCCAAATAATTTCTTGAAAAAAAACAACTTTTAAGTTTAAATAATAATAAATTGGCTAATATAAATTAAAATTAAAATCTGTCAAAACAAAACGAAAAATCTCTCAGAACTTATATATGAATCTCTATTTAAATTACTCAAAATTTTAGAAAACGTATAATTTATTTATGAGGGAGCACCTGAAATACAATTTTCAGTTACATAAAAACTACCCGAACCATCAAAAATTATGTTTGCTCATTATATTTGTAATAGGTGTTGGGAGTTGTATGGCAACTGCCCGAACCACTCAAAATTTTTAAAAACGGTAATAGAAGTATTTATTTCTTTTTGAGGCAGTACCTGAGTACAAATTTTCAACCCTGTAAACAGCTGTAATTCGCTTGCTCCTAGAGGGTCAATTTTTGGTTTAAATTTTACTTTTTGAGATTCATTTTCCTTTTTTATAAAAACTTTAAACGGCTGTGATTCCGTTAATATTACTCCTAGAGGGTCAATTTTTATATTAAATTTTACTTTTTGAGATTCATTTTCCTCTTTTATAAAAACTTAAAACGGCTGTAATTCCTTCAATATTGCTCCTAGAGGGTCAATTTTTACATTAAATTTTACTTTTTGAGATTCGTTTTCCTCTTTTATAAAAACTTTAAACGGCTGTAATTCCTTTAATATTGCTCCTAGAGGGTCAATTTTTACATTAAATTTTACTTTTTGAGATTCATTTTCCTCTTTTATAAAAACTTTAAACGGCTGTAATTCCTTTAATATTGCTCCTAAAGGGTCAATTTTTACATTAAATTTTACTTTTTGAGATTCATTTTCCTCTTTTATAAAAACTTTAAACGGCTGTAATTCCGTTAATATTACTCCCAGAGGTTCAATTTTTATATTAAATTTTACTTTTTGAGATTCATTTTCCTCTTTTATAAAAACTTTAAACGGCTGTAATTCCGTTAATATTACTCCCAGAGGTATTTTCCTCTTTTATAAAAACTTTAAACGGCTGTAATTCCGTTAATATTGCTCCTAGAGCGTCAAGTTTTACATTAAATTTTACTTTTTGAGATTCATTTTCCTCTTTTATAAAAACTTTAAACGGCTGTAATTCCTTTAATATTGCTCCTAGAGGGTCAATTTTTACATTAAATTTTACTTTTTGAGATTCATTTTCCTCTTTTATAAAAACTTTAAACGGCTGTAATTCCTTTAATATTGCTCCTAAAGGGTCAATTTTTACATTAAATTTTACTTTTTGAGATTCATTTTCCTCTTTTATAAAAACTTTAAACGGCTGTAATTCCGTTAATATTACTCCCAGAGGTTCAATTTTTATATTAAATTTTACTTTTTGAGATTCATTTTCCTCTTTTATAAAAACTTTAAACGGCTGTAATTCCGTTAATATTACTCCCAGAGGTATTTTCCTCTTTTATAAAAACTTTAAACGGCTGTAATTCCGTTAATATTGCTCCTAGAGCGTCAAGTTTTACATTAAATTTTACTTTTTGAGATTCATTTTCCTCTTTTATAAAAACTTTAAACGGCTGTAATTCCTTTAATATTGCTCCTAGAGGGTCAATTTTTACATTAAATTTTACTTTTTGAGATTCATTTTCCTCTTTTATAAAAACTTTAAGCGGCTGTAATTCCTTTAATATTGCTCCTAAAGGGTCAATTTTTACATTAAATTTTACTTTTTGAGATTCATTTTCCTCTTTTATAAAAACTTTAAACGGCTGTAATTCCGTTAATATTACTCCCAGAGGTTCAATTTTTATATTAAATTTTACTTTTTGAGATTCATTTTCCTCTTTTATAAAAACTTTAAACGGCTGTAATTCCGTTAATATTGCTCCTAGAGCGTCAAGTTTTACATTAAATTTTACTTTTTGAGATTCATTTTCCTCTTTTATAAAAACTTTAAACGGCTGTAATTCCTTTAATATTGCTCCCAGAGGTTCAATTTTTATATTAAATTTTACTTTTTGAGATTCATTTTCCTCTTTTATAAAAACTTTAAACGGCTGTAATTCCGTTAATATTGCTCCTAGAGCGTCAAGTTTTACATTAAATTTTACTTTTTGAGATTCATTTTCCTCTTTTATAAAAACTTTAAACGGCTGTAATTCCTTTAATATTGCTCCTAGAGGGTCAATTTTTACATTAAATTTTACTTTTTGAGATTCATTTTCCTCTTTTATAAAAACTTTAAACGGCTGTAATTCCTTTAATATTGCTCCTAAAGGGTCAATTTTTACATTAAATTTTACTTTTTGAGATTCATTTTCCTCTTTTATAAAAACTTTAAACGGCTGTAATTCCGTTAATATTACTCCCAGAGGTTCAATTTTTATATTAAATTTTACTTTTTGAGATTCATTTTCCTCTTTTATAAAAACTTTAAACGGCTGTAATTCCGTTAATATTGCTCCTAGAGCGTCAAGTTTTACATTAAATTTTACTTTTTGAGATTCATTTTCCTCTTTTATAAAAACTTTAAACGGCTGTAATTCCTTTAATATTGCTCCTAGAGCGTCAAGTTTTACATTAAATTTTACTTTTTGAGATTCATTTTCCTCTTTTATAAAAACTTTAAACGGCTGTAATTCCTTTAATATTGCTCCTAGAGGGTCAATTTTTACATTAAATTTTACTTTTTGAGATTCATTTTCCTCTTTTATAAAAACTTTAAACGGCTGTAATTCCGTTAATATTACTCCCAGAGGTTCAATTTTTATATTAAATTTTACTTTTTGAGATTCATTTTCCTCTTTTATAAAAACTTTAAACGGCTGTAATTCCGTTAATATTGCTCCTAGAGCGTCAAGTTTTACATTAAATTTTACTTTTTGAGATTCATTTTCCTCTTTTATAAAAACTTTAAACGGCTGTAATTCCTTTAATATTGCTCCTAGAGGGTCAATTTTTACATTAAATTTTACTTTTTGAGATTCATTTTCCTCTTTTATAAAAACTTTAAACGGCTGTAATTCCTTTAATATTGCTCCTAGAGCGTCAATTTTTACATTAAATTTTACTTTTTGAGATTCATTTTCCTCTTTTATAAAAACTTTAAACGGCTGTAATTCCTTTAATATTGCTCCTAGAGGGTCAATTTTTACATTAAATTTTACTTTTTGAGATTCATTTTCCTCTTTTATAAAAACTTTAAACGGCTGTAATTCCTTTAATATTGCTCCTAGAGGGTCAATTTTTACCTTAAATATTTACTTTTTGAGATTCATTTTCCTCTTTTATAAAAACTTTAAACGGCTGTAATTCCTTTAATATTGCTCCTAGAGGGTCAATTTTTACATTAAATTTTACTTTTTGAGATTCATTTTCCTCTTTTATAAAAACTTTAAACGGCTGTAATTCCTTTAATATTGCTCCTAGAGCGTCAATTTTTACATTAAATTTTACTTTTTGAGATTCATTTTCCTCTTTTATAAAAACTTTAAACGGCTGTAATTCCTTTAATATTGCTCCTAGAGGGTCAATTTTTACATTAAATTTTACTTTTTGAGATTCATTTTCCTCTTTTATAAAAACTTTAAACGGCTGTAATTCCGTTAATATTGCTCCTAGAGCGTCAAGTTTTACATTAAATTTTACACTTTTGAGATTCGTTTTCCTCTTTTATAAAAACTTTAAACGGCTGTAATTCCTTTAATATTGCTCCTAGAGGGTCAATTTTTACATTAAATTTTACTTTTTGAGATTCATTTTCCTCTTTTATAAAAACTTTAAACGGCTGTAATTCCGTTAATATTGCTCCTAGAGCGTCAAGTTTTACATTAAATTTTACACTTTTGAGATTCGTTTTCCTCTTTTATAAAAACTTTAAACGGCTGTAATTCCGTTAATATTGCTCCTAGAGCGTCAAGTTTTACATTAAATTTTACACTTTTGAGATTCGTTTTCCTCTTTTATAAAAACTTTAAACGGCTGTAATTCCTTTAATATTGCTCCTAAAGGGTCAATTTTTACATTAAATTTTACTTTTTGAGATTCATTTTTCTCTTTTATAAAAACTTTAAACGGCTGTAATTCCGTTAATATTGCTCCTAGAGCGTCAAGTTTTACATTAAATTTTACACTTTTGAGATTCGTTTTCCTCTTTTATAAAAACTTTAAACGGCTGTAATTCCTTTAATATTGCTCCTAAAGGGTCAATTTTTACATTAAATTTTACTTTTTGAGATTCATTTTTCTCTTTTATAAAAACTTTAAACGGCTGTAATTCCGTTAATATTGCTCCTAGAGCGTCAAGTTTTACATTAAATTTTACACTTTTGAGATTCGTTTTCCTCTTTTATAAAAACTTTAAACGGCTGTAATTCCTTTAATATTGCTCCTAAAGGGTCAATTTTTACATTAAATTTTCCTTTTTGAGATTCATTTTCCTCTTTTATAAAAACTTTAAACGGCTGTAATTCCGTTAATATTACTCCCAGAGGTTCAATTTTTATATTAAATTTTACTTTTTGAGATTCATTTTCCTCTTTTATAAAAACTTTAAACGGCTGTAATTCCGTTAATATTGCTCCTAGAGCGTCAAGTTTTACATTAAATTTTACTTTTTGAGATTCATTTTCCTCTTTTATAAAAACTTTAAACGGCTGTAATTCCTTTAATATTGCTCCTAGAGGTTTAATTTTTACCTTAAATATTCACTTTTTGAGATTCATTTTCCTCTTTTATAAAAACTTTAAACGGCTGTAATTCCTTTAATATTGCTCCTAGAGCGTCAATTTTTACATTAAATTTTACTTTTTGAGATTCATTTTCCTCTTTTATAAAAACTTTAAACGGCTGTAATTCCTTTAATATTGCTCCTAGAGGGTCAATTTTTACATTAAATTTTACTTTTTGAGATTCATTTTCCTCTTTTATAAAAACTTTAAACGGCTGTAATTCCGTTAATATTGCTCCTAGAGCGTCAATTTTTACATTAAATTTTACTTTTTAAGATTCGTTTTGCTCTTTTATAAGAACTTTAAACGACTGTAATTCCTTTAATATTGCTCCTAGAGGGTCAATTTTTACATTAAATTTTACTTTTTGAGATTCATTTTCCTCTTTTATAAAAACTTTAAACGGCTGTAATTCCTTTAATATTGCTCCTAGAGGGTCAATTTTTACTTTAAATTTTACTTTTTGAGATTCATTTTCCTCTTTTATAAAAACTTTAAACGGCTGTAATTCCGTTAATATTGCTCCTAGAGCGTCAAGTTTTACATTAAATTTTACACTTTTGAGATTCGTTTTCCTCTTTTATAAGAACTTTAAACGGCTGTAATTCCTTTAATATTGCTCCTAGAGGGTCAATTTTTACATTAAATTTTACTTTTTGAGATTCATTTTCCTCTTTTATAAAAACTTTAAACGGCTGTAATTCCTTTAATATTGCTCCTAGAGGGTCAATTTTTACCTTAAATATTTACTTTTTGAGATTCATTTTCCTCTTTTATAAAAACTTTAAACGGCTGTAATTCCTTTAATATTGCTCCTAAAGGGTCAATTTTTACATTAAATTTTACTTTTTGAGATTCATTTTCCTCTTTTATAAAAACTTTAAACGGCTGTAATTCCGTTAATATTACTCCCAGAGGTTCAATTTTTATATTAAATTTTACTTTTTGAGATTCATTTTCCTCTTTTATAAAAACTTTAAACGGCTGTAATTCCGTTAATATTGCTCCTAGAGCGTCAAGTTTTACATTAAATTTTACTTTTTGAGATTCATTTTCCTCTTTTATAAAAACTTTAAACGGCTGTAATTCCTTTAATATTGCTCCTAGAGCGTCAAGTTTTACATTAAATTTTACTTTTTGAAATTCATTTTCCTCTTTTATAAAAACTTTAAACGGCTGTAATTCCTTTAATATTGCTCCTAGAGGGTCAATTTTTACATTAAATTTTACTTTTTGAGATTCATTTTCCTCTTTTATAAAAACTTTAAACGGCTGTAATTCCTTTAATATTGCTCCTAAAGGGTCAATTTTTACATTAAATTTTACTTTTTGAGATTCATTTTCCTCTTTTATAAAAACTTTAAACGGCTGTAATTCCGTTAATATTACTCCCAGAGGTTCAATTTTTATATTAAATTTTACTTTTTGAGATTCATTTTCCTCTTTTATAAAAACTTTAAACGGCTGTAATTCCGTTAATATTGCTCCTAGAGCGTCAAGTTTTACATTAAATTTTACTTTTTGAGATTCATTTTCCTCTTTTATAAAAACTTTAAACGGCTGTAATTCCTTTAATATTGCTCCTAGAGGGTCAATTTTTACCTTAAATATTTACTTTTTGAGATTCATTTTCCTCTTTTATAAAAACTTTAAACGGCTGTAATTCCTTTAATATTGCTCCTAGAGGGTCAATTTTTACATTAAATTTTACTTTTTGAGATTCATTTTCCTCTTTTATAAAAACTTTAAACGGCTGTAATTCCTTTAATATTGCTCCTAGAGCGTCAATTTTTACATTAAATTTTACTTTTTGAGATTCATTTTCCTCTTTTATAAAAACTTTAAACGGCTGTAATTCCTTTAATATTGCTCCTAGAGGGTCAATTTTTACATTAAATTTTACTTTTTGAGATTCATTTTCCTCTTTTATAAAAACTTTAAACGGCTGTAATTCCGTTAATATTGCTCCTAGAGCGTCAATTTTTACATTAAATTTTACTTTTTAAGATTCGTTTTGCTCTTTTATAAGAACTTTAAACGGCTGTAATTCCTTTAATATTGCTCCTAGAAGGTCAATTTTTACATTAAATTTTACTTTTTGAGATTCATTTTCCTCTTTTATAAAAACTTTAAACGGCTGTAATTCCTTTAATATTGCTCCTAGAGGGTCAATTTTTACATTAAATTTTACTTTTTGAGATTCATTTTCCTCTTTTATAAAAACTTTAAACGGCTGTAATTCCTTTAATATTGCTCCTAGAGGGTCAATTTTTACATTAAATTTTACTTTTTGAGATTCATTTTCCTCTTTTATAAAAACTTTAAACGGCTGTAATTCCGTTAATATTGCTCCTAGAGCGTCAATTTTTACATTTTACTTTTTGAGATTCATTTTCCTCTTTTATAAAAACTTTAAACGGCTGTAATTCCGTTAATATTGCTCCTAGAGGGTCCATTTATGCATTAAATTTTACTTTTTGAGTTTCTTTTTCCTCTTTTAGAAAAACTTTAAACGGCTGTAATTCCTTTAATATTGCTCCTAGAGGGTCAATTTTTACATTAAATTTTACTTTTTGAGATTCATTTTCCTCTTTTATAAAAACTTTAAACGGCTGTAATTCCTCTAATATTGCTCCTAGAGGGTAAATTTTTTCATTAAATTTTACTTTTTGAGATTCATTTTCCTCTTTTATAAAAACTTTAAACGGCTGTAATTCCTTTAATATTGCTCCTAGAGGGTCAATTTTTACATTAAATTTTACTTTTTGAGTTTCTTTTTCCTCTTTTAGAAAAACTTTAAACGGCTGTAATTCCTTTAATATTGCTCCTAGAGGGGTCAATTTTTACATTAAATTTTACTTTTTGAGTTTCTTTTTCCTCTTTCAGAAAAACTTTAAACGGCTGTAATTCCTTTAATATTGCTCCTAGAGCGTCAATTTTTACATTAAATTTTACTTTTTGAGTTTCTTTTTCCGCTTTTATAAAAACTTTAAACGGCTGTAATTCCTTTAATATTGCTTCTAGAGGGTCAATTTTTACATTAAATTTTACTTTTTGAGTTTCATTTTCCTCTTTTATAAAAACTTTAAACGGCTGTAATTCCTTTAATATTGCTCCTAGAGCGTCAATTTTTACATTAAATTTTACTTTTTGAGTTTCTTTTTCCTCTTTCAGAAAAACTTTAAACGGCTGTAATTCCTTTAATCTTGCTCCTAGAGGGTCAATTTTTACATTAAATTTTACTTTTTGAGTTTCTTTTTCCTCTTTCAGAAAAACTTTAAACGGCTGTAATTCCGTTAATATTGCTCCTAGAGCGTCAATTTTTACATTAAATTTTACTTTTTGAGATTCATTTTCCTCTTTCAGAAAAACTTTAAACGGCTGTAATTCCGTTAATATTGCTCCTAGAGGGTCAATTTTTACATTAAATTTTACTTTTTGAGTTTCATTTTCCTCTTTTATAAAAACTTTAAACGGCTGTAATTCCGTTAATATTGCTCCTAGAGCGTCAATTTTTACATTCAATTTTACTTTTTGAGTTTCTTTTTCCTCTTTCAGAAAAACTTTAAACGGCTGTAATTCCGTTAATATTGTTCCTAGAGCGTCAATTTTTACATTCAATTTTACTTTTTGAGTTTCTTTTTCCTCTTTCAGAAAAACTTTAAACGGCTGTAATTCCTTTAATATTGCTCCTAGAGGGTCAATTTTTACATTAAATTTTACTTTTTGAGTTTCATTTTCCTCTTTTATAAAAACTTTAAACGGCTGTAATTCCGTTAATATTGCTCCTAGAGCGTCAATTTTTACATTCAATTTTACTTTTTGAGTTTCATTTTCCTCTTTTATAAAAACTTTAAACGGCTGTAATTCCTTTAATATTGCTCCTAGAGGGTCAATTTTTACATTAAATTTTACTTTTTGAGTTTCATTTTCCTCTTTTATAAAAGCTTTAAACGGCTGTAATTCCTTTAATATTGCTCCTAGAGCGTCAATTTTTACATTAAATTTTACTTTTTGAGATTCATTTTCCTCTTTTATAAAAACTTTAAACGGCTGTAATTCCTTTAATATTGCTCCTAGAGGGTCAATTTTTACATTAAATTTTACTTTTTGAGTTTCATTTTCCTCTCTTATAAAAACTTTAAACGGCTGTAATTCCTTTAATATTGCTCCTAGAGGGTCAATTTTTACATTAAATTTTACTTTTTGAGTTTCTTTTTCCTCTTTTATAAAAACTTTAAACGGCTGTAATTCCTTTAATATTGCTCCTAGAGGGTCAATTTTTACATTATATTTTACTTTTTGAGATTCATTTTCCTCTTTTATAAAAACTTTAAACGGCTGTAATTCCTTTAATATTGCTCCTAGAGGGTCAATTTTTACATTAAATTTTACTTTTTGAGTTTCATTTTCCTCTTTTATAAAAACTTTAAATGGCTGTAATTCCTTTAATATTGCTCCTAGAGCGTCAATTTTTACATTAAATTTTACTTTTTGAGATTCATTTTCCTCTTTTATAAAAACTTTTAAACGGCTGTAATTCCTTTAATATTGCTCCTAGAGCGTCAATTTTTACATTAAATTTTACTTTTTGAGATTCATTTT
Source organism: Argyra leucocephala (assembly GCA_963942445.1). Lineage (NCBI taxonomy): Eukaryota > Metazoa > Arthropoda > Insecta > Diptera > Dolichopodidae > Argyra > Argyra leucocephala. Next base: position 26,472,994 of record OZ012678.1, on the reverse strand, counting down.
CCTCTTTTATAAAAACTTTAAACGGCTGTAATTCCTTTAATATTGCTCCTAGAGGGTCAATTTTTACATTAAATTTTACTTTTTGAGTTTCTTTTTCCTCTTTCAGAAAAACTTTAAACGGCTGTAATTCCATTAATATTGCTCCTAGAGCGTCAATTTTTACATTAAATTTTACTTTTTGAGATTCATTTTCCTCTTTTATAAAAACTTTAAACGGCTGTAATTCCGTTAATATTGCTCCTAGAGGGTCCATTTATGCATTAAATTTTACTTTTTGAGTTTCTTTTTCCTCTTTTAGAAAAACTTTAAACGGCTGTAATTCCTTTAATATTGCTCCTAGAGGGTCAATTTTTACATTAAATTTTACTTTTTGAGATTCATTTTCCTCTTTTATAAAAACTTTAAACGGCTGTAATTCCTCTAATATTGCTCCTAGAGGGTAAATTTTTTCATTAAATTTTACTTTTTGAGATTCATTTTCCTCTTTTATAAAAACTTTAAACGGCTGTAATTCCTTTAATATTGCTCCTAGAGGGTCAATTTTTGCATTAAATTTTACTTTTTGAGATTCATTTTCCTCTTTTATAAAAACTTTAAACGGCTGTAATTCCGTTAATATTGCTCCTAGAGGGTCAATTTTTGCATTAAATTTTACTTTTTGAGTTTCTTTTTCCTATTTTAGAAAAACTTTAAACGGCTGTAATTCCGTTAATATTGCTCCTAGAGGGTCAATTTTTGCATTAAATTTTACTTTTTGAGATTCATTTTCCTCTTTTATAAAAACTTTAAACGGCTGTAAATCCTTTAATATTGCTCCTAGAGGGTCAATTTTTACATTAAATTTTACTTTTTGAGATTCATTTTCCTCTTTTATAAAAACTTTAAACGGCTGTAAATCCTTTAATATTGCTCCTAGAGCGTCAATTTTTGCATTAAATTTTACTTTTTGAGTTTCTTTTTC